>OY804579.1:126613193-127326565 GCA_963680875.1 Bathymodiolus brooksi | reverse complement strand
GATAAATCATACAAGTACCTTGTCTTAGGATAAATCATACAAGTACCTTGTCTTAGGATAAATCATACAAGTACCTTGTCTTAGGATAAATCATACAAGTACCTTGTCTTAGGATAAATCATACAAGTACCTTGTCTTAGGATAAATCATACAAGTACCTTGTCTTAGGATAAATCATACAAGTACCTTGTCTTAGGATAAATCATACAAGTACCTTGTCTTAGGATAAATCATACAAGTACCTTGTCTTAGGATAAATCATACAAGTACCTTGTCTTAGGATAAATCATACAAGTACCTTGTCTTAGGATAAATCATACAAGTACCTTGTCTTAGGATAAATCATACAAGTACCTTGTCTTAGGATAAATCATACAAGTACCTTGTCTTAGGATAAATCATACAAGTACCTTGTCTTAGGATAAATCATACAAGTACCTTGTCTTAGGATAAATCATACAAGTACCTTGTCTTAGGATAAATCATACAAGTACCTTGTCTTAGGATAAATCATACAAGTACCTTGTCTTAGGATAAATCATACAAGTACCTTGTCTTAGGATAAATCATACAAGTACCTTGTCTTAGGATAAATCATACAAGTACCTTGTCTTAGGATAAATCATACAAGTACCTTGTCTTAGGATAAATCATACAAGTACCTTGTCTTAGGATAAATCATACAAGTACCTTGTCTTAGGATAAATCATACAAGTACCTTGTCTTAGGATAAATCATACAAGTACCTTGTCTTAGGATAAATCATACAAGTACCTTGTCTTAGGATAAATCATACAAGTACCTTGTCTTAGGATAAATCATACAAGTACCTTGTCTTAGGATAAATCATACAAGTACCTTGTCTTAGGATAAATCATACAAGTACCTTGTCTTAGGATAAATCATACAAGTACCTTGTCTTAGGATAAATCATACAAGTACCTTGTCTTAGGATAAATCATACAAGTACCTTGTCTTAGGATAAATCATACAAGTACCTTGTCTTAGGATAAATCATACAAGTACCTTGTCTTAGGATAAATCATACAAGTACCTTGTCTTAGGATAAATCATACAAGTACCTTGTCTTAGGATAAATCATACAAGTACCTTGTCTTAGGATAAATCATACAAGTACCTTGTCTTAGGATAAATCATACAAGTACCTTGTCTTAGGATAAATCATACAAGTACCTTGTCTTAGGATAAATCATACAAGTACCTTGTCTTAGGATAAATCATACAAGTACCTTGTCTTAGGATAAATCATACAAGTACCTTGTCTTAGGATAAATCATACAAGTACCTTGTCTTAGGATAAATCATACAAGTACCTTGTCTTAGGATAAATCATACAAGTACCTTGTCTTAGGATAAATCATACAAGTACCTTGTCTTAGGATAAATCATACAAGTACCTTGTCTTAGGATAAATCATACAAGTACCTTGTCTTAGGATAAATCATACAAGTACCTTGTCTTAGGATAAATCATACAAGTACCTTGTCTTAGGATAAATCATACAAGTACCTTGTCTTAGGATAAATCATACAAGTACCTTGTCTTAGGATAAATCATACAAGTACCTTGTCTTAGGATAAATCATACAAGTACCTTGTCTTAGGATAAATCATACAAGTACCTTGTCTTAGGATAAATCATACAAGTACCTTGTCTTAGGATAAATCATACAAGTACCTTGTCTTAGGATAAATCATACAAGTACCTTGTCTTAGGATAAATCATACAAGTACCTTGTCTTAGGATAAATCATACAAGTACCTTGTCTTAGGATAAATCATACAAGTACCTTGTCTTAGGATAAATCATACAAGTACCTTGTCTTAGGATAAATCATACAAGTACCTTGTCTTAGGATAAATCATACAAGTACCTTGTCTTAGGATAAATCATACAAGTACCTTGTCTTAGGATAAATCATACAAGTACCTTGTCTTAGGATAAATCATACAAGTACCTTGTCTTAGGATAAATCATACAAGTACCTTGTCTTAGGATAAATCATACAAGTACCTTGTCTTAGGATAAATCATACAAGTACCTTGTCTTAGGATAAATCATACAAGTACCTTGTCTTAGGATAAATCATACAAGTACCTTGTCTTAGGATAAATCATACAAGTACCTTGTCTTAGGATAAATCATACAAGTACCTTGTCTTAGGATAAATCATACAAGTACCTTGTCTTAGGATAAATCATACAAGTACCTTGTCTTAGGATAAATAAATTTTTATACAAGTACCTTGTCTTAGGATAAATCATACAAGTACCTTGTCTTAGGATAAATCATACAAGTACCTTGTCTTAGGATAAATCATACAAGTACCTTGTCTTAGGATAAATCATACAAGTACCTTGTCTTAGGATAAATCATACAAGTACCTTGTCTTAGGATAAATCATACAAGTACCTTGTCTTAGGATAAATCATACAAGTACCTTGTCTTAGGATAAATCATACAAGTACCTTGTCTTAGGATAAATCATACAAGTACCTTGTCTTAGGATAAATCATACAAGTACCTTGTCTTAGGATAAATCATACAAGTACCTTGTCTTAGGATAAATCATACAAGTACCTTGTCTTAGGATAAATCATACAAGTACCTTGTCTTAGGATAAATCATACAAGTACCTTGTCTTAGGATAAATCATACAAGTACCTTGTCTTAGGATAAATCATACAAGTACCTTGTCTTAGGATAAATCATACAAGTACCTTGTCTTAGGATAAATCATACAAGTACCTTGTCTTAGGATAAATCATACAAGTACCTTGTCTTAGGATAAATCATACAAGTACCTTGTCTTAGGATAAATCATACAAGTACCTTGTCTTAGGATAAATCATACAAGTACCTTGTCTTAGGATAAATCATACAAGTACCTTGTCTTAGGATAAATCATACAAGTACCTTGTCTTAGGATAAATCATACAAGTACCTTGTCTTAGGATAAATCATACAAGTACCTTGTCTTAGGATAAATCATACAAGTACCTTGTCTTAGGATAAATCATACAAGTACCTTGTCTTAGGATAAATCATACAAGTACCTTGTCTTAGGATAAATCATACAAGTACCTTGTCTTAGGATAAATCATACAAGTACCTTGTCTTAGGATAAATCATACAAGTACCTTGTCTTAGGATAAATCATACAAGTACCTTGTCTTAGGATAAATCATACAAGTACCTTGTCTTAGGATAAATCATACAAGTACCTTGTCTTAGGATAAATCATACAAGTACCTTGTCTTAGGATAAATCATACAAGTACCTTGTCTTAGGATAAATCATACAAGTACCTTGTCTTAGGATAAATCATACAAGTACCTTGTCTTAGGATAAATCATACAAGTACCTTGTCTTAGGATAAATCATACAAGTACCTTGTCTTAGGATAAATCATACAAGTACCTTGTCTTAGGATAAATCATACAAGTACCTTGTCTTAGGATAAATCATACAAGTACCTTGTCTTAGGATAAATCATACAAGTACCTTGTCTTAGGATAAATCATACAAGTACCTTGTCTTAGGATAAATCATACAAGTACCTTGTCTTAGGATAAATCATACAAGTACCTTGTCTTAGGATAAATCATACAAGTACCTTGTCTTAGGATAAATCATACAAGTACCTTGTCTTAGGATAAATCATACAAGTACCTTGTCTTAGGATAAATCATACAAGTACCTTGTCTTAGGATAAATCATACAAGTACCTTGTCTTAGGATAAATCATACAAGTACCTTGTCTTAGGATAAATCATACAAGTACCTTGTCTTAGGATAAATCATACAAGTACCTTGTCTTAGGATAAATCATACAAGTACCTTGTCTTAGGATAAATCATACAAGTACCTTGTCTTAGGATAAATCATACAAGTACCTTGTCTTAGGATAAATCATACAAGTACCTTGTCTTAGGATAAATCATACAAGTACCTTGTCTTAGGATAAATCATACAAGTACCTTGTCTTAGGATAAATCATACAAGTACCTTGTCTTAGGATAAATCATACAAGTACCTTGTCTTAGGATAAATCATACAAGTACCTTGTCTTAGGATAAATCATACAAGTACCTTGTCTTAGGATAAATCATACAAGTACCTTGTCTTAGGATAAATCATACAAGTACCTTGTCTTAGGATAAATCATACAAGTACCTTGTCTTAGGATAAATCATACAAGTACCTTGTCTTAGGATAAATCATACAAGTACCTTGTCTTAGGATAAATCATACAAGTACCTTGTCTTAGGATAAATCATACAAGTACCTTGTCTTAGGATAAATCATACAAGTACCTTGTCTTAGGATAAATCATACAAGTACCTTGTCTTAGGATAAATCATACAAGTACCTTGTCTTAGGATAAATCATACAAGTACCTTGTCTTAGGATAAATCATACAAGTACCTTGTCTTAGGATAAATCATACAAGTACCTTGTCTTAGGATAAATCATACAAGTACCTTGTCTTAGGATAAATCATACAAGTACCTTGTCTTAGGATAAATCATACAAGTACCTTGTCTTAGGATAAATCATACAAGTACCTTGTCTTAGGATAAATCATACAAGTACCTTGTCTTAGGATAAATCATACAAGTACCTTGTCTTAGGATAAATCATACAAGTACCTTGTCTTAGGATAAATCATACAAGTACCTTGTCTTAGGATAAATCATACAAGTACCTTGTCTTAGGATAAATCATACAAGTACCTTGTCTTAGGATAAATCATACAAGTACCTTGTCTTAGGATAAATCATACAAGTACCTTGTCTTAGGATAAATCATACAAGTACCTTGTCTTAGGATAAATCATACAAGTACCTTGTCTTAGGATAAATCATACAAGTACCTTGTCTTAGGATAAATCATACAAGTACCTTGTCTTAGGATAAATCATACAAGTACCTTGTCTTAGGATAAATCATACAAGTACCTTGTCTTAGGATAAATCATACAAGTACCTTGTCTTAGGATAAATCATACAAGTACCTTGTCTTAGGATAAATCATACAAGTACCTTGTCTTAGGATAAATCATACAAGTACCTTGTCTTAGGATAAATCATACAAGTACCTTGTCTTAGGATAAATCATACAAGTACCTTGTCTTAGGATAAATCATACAAGTACCTTGTCTTAGGATAAATCATACAAGTACCTTGTCTTAGGATAAATCATACAAGTACCTTGTCTTAGGATAAATCATACAAGTACCTTGTCTAAAGATAAATCATAATTTGTAAATAAAAAAAAAATAAAAAAATATTCTGATTCCGCCAGAAAGTAAAAACTGATTTAGAAATACTCGAAAAATGTTTATTAAAAAAACCCATGTTTGTTATGTGGGCGTGCTTTTCAGTCAGCATACCCACAAACCGTCATGCTTCTCGCCTATGTGTTCCTTTATTTGTAGGAGGCAGACCTCATACAGGTGCTTCTCAAGATAAAACGAAAATAAACTTTAATTTTACGTTCCGCCTATATAGATGATGTCGAAGTTTAGAGATTTGTTGATCGTAGATATCCCATTTAGCTTGAAATAGAAGATTGCTAGGTTTGCTTCATACCTTGACATGCACATCGAAATTGATAGTGCTGTGGGTTAAGAACCAAACTTTACGACGGAAGAGATAATGTCTATTTTCATATTGTGAACTTTCAATTTATATGTAGCAAGATTCCAGCAGCACCTGTATATGGAGTGTATATTCCAGGGCTTGTGGTTTCTATCAGGATTTCATTGATAAAAGGTTGCTGCTGAAAAAGAAGCCACTGAACCAAGAGTTCCTATTTACTATGCTGACGTCATCACTTCAAAAGTTGTACTGTCGCCAGCAAGACTTGGTTGACCGCTATGAAATATCTGTGTCACAAATGACCACGGATATGTTCTATTAAACACTAGTGGAACAGGAACTGCTTACCCTTCCGAAGCACCCGCGTTCATTCCGTTTTTAGTGGAGCTAGTGTTGCTCGATCATTAGTTTTCTTTGTCGTGTTTTGTGGATTACTGTCTGTCCTTCTATTTACGGATTCTGGTTACCCCTTTGATATCTTCAAACTCTTCTAAAAATATTTGGGGGCAAATGAAACAAAGGGCCTGAACAGGATAGCCTGAATCGGTATGGTCATATATGTCTTAGGGAGGCGAACCTTAGTCTTAATGATAATTACATGACTTTAGGAACTATAATAACAAAATATATAATATACCATTTCAGAGCCGAGACATGGACTTATATTTGAATGATATCCTCGGGAACTAATAGTTCACCAGACAGAGGTATCAACCTAGTAATGGTATTAAAAACGTGGACATCAAATTTAGTGCACTATGAAATTAAACCAGTTTGAAAAAAAAATGTGTAGGGATTAAATCATGGTAACTTCGAAGTTCAATTTCAATAAATACTTAGTTAGTTCCAAGACGATTCACGTGGTGTGAACAAGATTATAAGTTCTGGGACCCACTATTATATTAAAACAATCTGTCAATTGACCCAAAGTACATTGTGGAACAAACAAACAATTGGTTTATCCAAATACCAGAAGGGAGAAAATAAAACTAGCAATATTAAAATATGTAGTTATAATGTTGAGATAAAGAATAATCTTGTCTTGGGACTCGTAGCTTTATTGTGTGTGCATTGACTTTTAAAGTACATTTGGTTTGGTTGTTGTTTGTATTCAATGAAAAATAATCAAATTTTCAGTAAATCATGTTTGACTTTGATCTTAATTAAATTGCATCTGTAGTCGAATATCCTCTCGTAACATTGTTTATTATTCACATCTGACGGCTTTTCTTGAAAAAAACACATCAATTTTATTATTTTTAAATATTTTCCCAAATCTAAAGCTAAGAATCGACAGGTGTATAAACAATTGCTTGATTAAAAATCCTAAATAAATAAACAATTTTAATTTAGTTAATTACATCGGCGCTGGAATAGATCTATTACATGCATATCGTGTGTGTGTGTTTTGTTTTTTTATTGCATATGGTTCACGTTACGTAAATATTAAAGTTTGTAATAAATACCTAAAAATATAGCCTGCAACCAAAAAATACGATGTATGGCAATGCTATGATCAACAAAGATTAATCTTTTCCTGAAAAATGAAATCGTTAATCAAAGTTTAATATTGCCGCAAATATCTTTACATGGCTTCATATTTCGGGTTTTACATTCATGCTTTTTGACACCTGGTTATTCACGAACTATTGCAGTGTGTGCGTAAGTTTTTAGTTTCTGAGACAACAATCTCTTGCATGTTTTTATTTTTCACCAGAAGAAGATTACATGAATATTTGTATCCATCATTTGTATTGTGTACCAATTCATGTAGATCCGTGGTTTCGGTGGATAATATTCATAAATGTTAACCCAATCAGAAACAAGAACAGCCAGCTATATTGTGTTTATTTTCGTGGATCAAGACGACAAATACGACACGGGAATCCTTGTTGAGGATTTCATACACACCATTTGTACTAAGTTGCTTGCATGAGGGGCCGTGTCTTGTTTACGTATTTGTGTTTGCGCATTGTGGTGTCCAACAAATATTGTGTTGTGTTTTTGTTTATTCTTTGTCTTGTATGCCATGCGTTGCCAGTTTCTCTGAATTGTCCATTTTTTATAGTTCTGTCGGTGTACTCGGAGGTTTATTTAGGAATAATTTGTATTTTAAAAGATTTATTTAACTGTAACTAATGCAAAGCAAGACTTGCCCATTACATCATACTTTTCATCGGATCTATACCTAATGAGGAATATCTGTGATGAAACTCGCATATATTAATTGTACCAACTAACGAATTAATTTGACAATTTCACAAGAGAAGATATATAAAGGATCTGCAACTCAGAACCAATAATTGTAAATGGCGGTCATGTTTTTTTGACGAATCAAGGTGAAATAATAGTTGTTTTTTGAGAAAGAGAAATTCACAAACATCATTTCTGCAAAGGTGTAGTTGCCATTGGTCAAGTGGTTTCTGGTGAGAAATTGTGTAAAAAACTAGAACGTCTTTTTTTTTAAATATAGGACCCATGAGAGAATAAAGCATTAAAAGTTGGTTCTGACAAAATATCGTTTCATGCGGAAATCGTAATGGACATCACAACACGGAACTCTGGACATAAACACACATAATAGGACAACACAAAGACTTATAGCATCTCGTCAAATTGATTTTAAGAATATAAGTCATTGTACATTCCGATCACGTGTTGATTTATATAGTTCGTTCCTCTCAGCATTATCGGTAACATCTCAAATATTCCACATTATAACCATGAAAGCTTTAATAATAGTGAGGATTGTTTTCAAATAATTGTATTTAACAAAATCAAAATGTCCATTACAAACAATCAGTAAAAACAATATTATTAATACAAGTTGGTAGTGACAGATTTTGGAACATTATATATTGTAGTATTAGAAGGAACCAACAGATCCACATTAGACTGATTCACTCACATGGTTATTCACGAACTATTGCAGTATGTACGTAAGTTTTTAGTTTCTGAGACAACAATCTCTTGCATGTTTTTATTTTTCACCAGAAGAAGATTACATGAATATTTGTATCCATCATTTGTATTGTGTACCAATTCATGTAGATCCGTGGTTTCGGTGGATAATATTCATAAATGTTAACCCAATCAGAAACAAGAACAGCCAGCTATATTGTGTTTATTTTCGTGGATCAAGACGACAAACACGACACGGGAATCCTTGTTGAGGATTTCATACACACCATTTGTACTAAGTTGTTCGCATGAGGGGCCGTGTCTTGTTTACGTATTTGTGTTTGCGCATTGTGGTGTCCAACAAATATTGTGTTGTGTTTTTGTTTATTCTTTGTCTTGTATGCCATGCGTTGCCAGTTTCTCTGAATTGTCCATTTTTGATAGTCCTGTCGGTGTACTCGGAGGTTTATTTAGGAATAATTTGTATTTTAAAAGGTTTATTTAACTGTAATTAATGAGAAGCAAGACTTGCCCATTACATCATACTTTTCATCGGATCTATACCTAATGAGGAATATCTGTGATGAAACTCGCATATATTAATTGTACCAACTAACGAATTAATTTGACAATTTCACAAGAGAAGATATATAAAGGATCTGCAACTCAGAACCAATAATTGTACATGGCGGTCATGTTTTTTTGACGGATCAAGGTGAAATAATAGTTACTTTTTGAGAAAGAGAAATTCACAAACATCATTTCTGCAAAGGTGTAGTTGCCATTGGTCAAGTGGTTTCTGGTGAGAAATTGTGTAAAAAAAATAAACGTCTTTTTTTTTAAATATAGGACACATGAGAGAATAAAGCATTAAAAGTTGGTTCTGACAAAATAAAATTTGTTGTAATACAAATTAACCGATCATTGATAATCTTTACAACCATACAATGACACTAGATACAATATGGTAAAAGTGTTATTTAATGTTCATTTTCGCGAGTTGGCATTTAGTCTATATATAGTATGAGACAGCAGCACTGCCTCAGTGTATAAACTTTCCGAACTTACCCTTACGAATATTTTATGGATTTATAATTCGATATGTCATTAGACGTATTCATATAATAGTAGTCATTTCCGGACATATAACAATGACTTTATGTTTGCATGCTGGTTAGTGTTTAGGCTATTATGCTCATTGTATTTTCAACAGATCGTGTACAGAAAGATCATCCATATATAAATATCTTGATGCTGACGTAACCCAAGATCGAATGGGAAATTTGTTCTCAAATTGGTTTCAATTCTAGAATGTCAATGACATTCCAAGGTAAATATAACTTGTATATGCTCCCTAAACGAGGTACAGTGTGTTAGAAGCTGCTAGCTGCCTGTAAATAAAATGAAAAACAAGAAATACCACACTCAGAACAGTTTTAAAATTTAATCGAAATATTGTAGAAACAGTTAAAAATGGCCTTAACATATATATATATATATATATACATGACCACTCACTTTCCCTACTCCCGACAGGCATACGGTAGGGTGAAACTGGTTTTATGGGCCCCATGTAAATATTTCCTCACATACCTATCATCGTACCTTTTTCCTGTGACAATAAAAAATTTCTTCTATAAGCCTATCCCAGTACTGTATTTTACTTAATGGTATTTTTGTCATAAATATAGCTGAAGTACCGCTTGAAGTGAAACAATAACATTGTTCAAAACTATATATTGTTCAATTGTGTGATTTTGAGTACTAATAAAGGAACAACTTTACACTGCAGTGTTATTTTCGTCAATAAAAAAGCTTTTGTGGTACTTGATTCATATATAAGAGTGGACAATAAGAAACGGTATCAGTATAAGGGCGGACGCTGAAAACGATGTCCTTGTAAACGATTAAAACAGCGCTAGTTTCAGCTTTTTCAGTAATAAATGTTGCAGTTGTTTTGAACTTCATGATTACAGGATACACAATAAATTGATACTATAATTAGTTGCCACGACGTGTTTTGTATATACATAACCATCATATCAGACCCTAGAAACATGTAAATCATTGAAAGTTTGTTTGGGTATGCACATAGTGGTGTGTAAGAATGGTTTGAGGATACCAAAGGGGTAACCAATAAACTGCGTGTACTGTTGTAATCACGAATATGCTTTATCGGATGTAATCAGAACATTATGTTGTTCTCCGGTTTGCCATGGGAATGAAACGTACCGCCATTATATGAATAAAACATTGTTGAAGGTGTGTTTTAATTTCAGCAATCACGTATACCATATACTAATGAAAGATAAGAACATCACCTAGCAATCACAATATGACAAGAGAGTTACGAACCTTGACCACTGTCCAAATTAAACCTGAAAGATAGTAGCGATGATAATGTACTGAACAGGGATTCCCACGTTTAGCATGTAATATAAGAACATGCTAGAAACTGGAAAACATTGGAAATATTTGACTTTTTACGCTCTTAAAATAATAAGTAAAGTACATTTTCGTATGAAACAATATGGGATAAGATTTGTTTTTAAATACTAAATATCCTTAAGATTGTCATCTCGTCAAATGATTCATTCACGCCAATTCTTCATTATGTGCAATTAGATATGTATAAAGACATTTTATTGAAAGACCAATCACATTATGATGTAATTTGTTTATAATTGTTCCCATCCTCCTTTTATTGAACGAGCAATCAATCACTGAAAAAGACCTTGTTTTAATGACACGAACCCGACTAGAGTGAACTTTCAAGATAAATAAAAATTGTTTGTGTATATCATGTCGCTTCGACTAAGAAGAAACTTGCAATTACTCTAAATTCTGTGTTTCTAGATATTGTTATAGTGTTTGAAGATACCAAATGTGTAATCAGAATGTGGAAAGTGAAGGACAGACAAACCAATGATCAAAAGAAAAAGGATAAAAGAACAAACAACGATCTACAAAACATTACTCATTAAACGAAAGATCGAGTAACACGAAAACCGGGGATCTACTAAGGTGTAAGGGTTTGCAGTTACTGCTCCTCTAGATATTCCATTTCACAGTACAAAAAGCAAGAATATTATCCAAGCTGATAATTGTGCTAGTCGTTTCAGCCGCGTCGTCTGCTTTGATTCACTACTCTCCACGTCAAGGGCAGCGTGAGCAATAAAACCCAAGACGTATTTGATTTGTATGTATCCAAATCATGTGTAATTGTAGGCGATGCCTATCCCTACTGAAGTTTCGTTTGCTTTTTTTGTTTAAAGATTTGTAATTGATTTCGATTGAAATATATGTAGGAAAGGAGTAGCAACAGCATTTGTACTGTGCGGGTCGACTGACTTTTAAAAGGAGTAGCAACAGCATTTGTACTGTGTCGGTCGACTGACTTTTAAAAGTAGTAGCAACCATATTTGTACTTTGTCGGTCGACTGACCTTTAAAAGTAATAGCAACAGTATAGGTACTGTGTCGGTCGACTGACTTTTAAAAGTAGTAGCAACCATATTTGTACTTTGTCGGTCGACTGACCTTTAAAAGTAATAGCAACAGTATTTGTACTGTGTCGGTCGAATGACATTTACAAAGAGGTCCTCATTTTAGAAACGTGTCATGCGCATAAAATTAAATACGTTTTTATTAGATGTTTTAATCTGTATAAATATTGAATATATAGAGTATAGAGGTGATGAATTTAACAAGGTTATATGTGGGAGATGACTATTTACTGACATGTGGAAAACACTTGTTTGTGTATATAGAGTATAGAGGTGATGAATTTAACAAGGTTATATGTGGGAAATGACTATTTACTGACATGTGGAACACACTTGTTTGTGTATATAGAGTATAGAGGTGATGAATTTAACAAGGTTATATGTGGGAGATGACTATTTACTGACATGTGGAAAACACTTGTATGTGTATATAGAGTATAGAGGTGATGAATTTAACAAGGTTATATGTGAGAGATGACAATTTACTGACATGTGGAAAACACTTGCATGTCGACATCTTTTCACTATGAGGATATGTTGAAGCCCATAACAAAATTTAGCCTTCCATATGTTTAGTACCTATACCAAGTCAGAAAAATGAGCGGCCATGTGTCAATTTAGCCTACGTTTCCACGATTTGTCTATTGCAATTTGGAACTACTGTGCCAGTGTGATATTTTGTATCTAATCATTTTATTAATACATCGGTAGACAGACATATCCCAAAATAATGTTGACACTCCCTCTCCACAATGTCTCCAACCAACAACCAAAACAAATAATACAAGTAATAGGCACCACATCCCCAGGGAAAGATCTAGCTTCTGCCAATCTCTAATTTACAGTAGAATATTATATGGCAGCTTCAAATCGTTGACGTTGCAATTTTGTGAATTTCGTTTGCTGTCTACATGTACCTCCAAAGCTGGAGAAGTCATGTTATTTATCGTAAATAACAACTCGTACGATTTACGATTATGAATAGTTTAGTGAAACACACGTGTAGATGCACTTAATGAAATCGTAAGTGTAATCGTAGCCTTTCGATTTACTATAAGTTTAGTGAAGTCTGGTCTTGTAAATGAAATAAATAAAAATAAAAACGTAAATATCAAATTTAGTGCGCATGACTCGTTTCTGGAATATCCTTCATCAGGTATCCTCAAAATCGAAAGATTGGAAAGTCATATAATTAAAATATTTACCAGCAATAAAACCAAAGGGCATAAAAACATTATGTAACAAGCAAACATCATATCACACCAAGCTTACGTAGAATAAATACATTGACTTTTTTGTCGTTTTAACCATTCTACCGTTTATAGCTGTTTAAGTAGAGTTATTGTTGTATATGATAACTTGCCTAATTACATTTCTTATCTATTAAGGTTTAAAAACGTTTGTAGTAATATCTGATAACCATTTACGGCAAACACGGGCAATAACTAGGGTTTTACATTAAGCACGTTAGATGTAACAATTCATTTGTTTCTACCTAAAATTATATCCCCCAGATAAAATATCAATGAAATTATATCCAAGAGGATGTAATATTCAAAAAAAATATTATCTCACATTCATAAATATTATCCCTCTATAGGATAATCTTTTTTTTTCAATGAGGATAATATTCTTTAAGAAAAATTATCCTATGGGATATAGTTTCAATGATGTTTTATCTGTCGAGATAAAAAAAAAAGCAAATCCTATGATGACATCATTTTCATAAAAAAAACCAATAAGCAGCCGTGAAAATTTAATGAACTACGAGTACGACATGTATAAATTACATATAATGTTGGTAGGTTTATTTACAAAAATATTCATAGATACTTGACTGGCGTTTCTTTTCTCTACATCGCCTTCTTGAAACTAATTTTCTTTTACGTTGTGGCGTTTATCAAAGTAATGCTTTTGCCTCGCCTGTGCTTAATCTACATTTAACATTGTAGTTCCTGAAATGTCATTCTGAATCTCAAGCATTCTGTTGGCACACTTTTCAATTTCTTCAGAAGACATATCTCTATATTTTGACAATATATTTGCTAGTGATTGTTGGGTGGGTAGAATGGGATTTCTCCAGTATATTGTTCGTTGGGTAGAATGGGATTTCTCCAGTACATTGTTAGTTGGGTAGAATGGGATTTCTCCAGTACATTGTTCGTTGGGTAGAATGGGATTTCTCCAGTATATTGTTCGTTGGGTAGAATGGGATTTCTCCAGTACATTGTTAGTTGGGTAGAATGGGATTTCTCCAGTACATTGTTAGATGGGTAGAATGGGATTTCTCCAGTACATTGTTAGTTGGGTAGAATGGGAATTCTCCAGTACATTGTTAGTTGATTAGAATGGGATTTCTCCAGTACATTGTTCGTTGGGTAGAATGGAATTTATTCAGTACATTGTTAGTTGGGTAGAATGGGATTTCTCCAGTACATTGTTCGTTGGATAGAATGGGATTTCTCCAGTACATTGTTCGTTGGGTAGAATGTGATTTCCCCAGTACATTGTTCGTTGGGTAGAATGGGATTTCTCCAGTACATTGTTCGTTGGGTAGAATGGGATTTCTCCAGTACATTGTTCGTTGGGTAGAATAGGAATTCTCCAGTACATTGTTCGTTGGGTAGAATGGGATTTCTCCAGTACATTGTTCGTTTGGTAGAATGGGATTTCTCCAGTACATTGTTCGTTGGGTAGAATGGGATTTCTCCAGTACATTGTTCGTTGGGTAGAATGGGATTTCTCCAGTACATTGTTAGTTGGGTAGAATGGGATTTCTCCAGTATATTGTGCGTTGGGTACAATGGGAATTCTCCAGTACATTGTTTTTTGGGTAAAATGGAATTTTTCCAGTACATTGTTCGTTGGGTAGAATGAGATTTCTCCAGTATATTGTTCGTTGGGTAGAATGGGATTTCTCCAGTACATTGTTCGTTGGGTAGAATGGGATTTCTCCAGTACATTGTTAGTTGGGTAGAATGGGATTTCGCCAATACACTGTTCGTTGGGTAGAATGGGATTTCTCCAGCACATTGTTCATTGGATAGAAAGGGATTTCTCCAGTACATTGTTCGTTGCGTAGAATGGGATTTCTACAGTACATTGTTCGTTGGGTAGAATGAGATTTCTCCAGTACATTGTTCGTTGGGTAGAATGGGATTTCTCCAGTACATTTTTCGTTTGGTAGAATGGTAGTTCTCCAGTACATTGTTAGTTGGGTAGAATGGGATTTCTCCAGTACATTGTTCGTTGGGTAGAATGGGATTTCTCCAGTACATTGTTCGTTGGGTAGAATGAGATTTCTCCAGTACATTGTTCGTTGGGTAGAATGGGATTTCTCAAGTACATTGTTCGTTGGATAGAATGGGATTTCTCCAGTACATTGTTCGTTGTGTAGAACGGGATTTCTCAAGTACATGATTCGTTGGGTAGAATGGGATTTCTCCAGTACATTGTTCGTTGGGTAGAATGGGATATTTCCAGTACATTGTTCGTTGAGTAGAATGGGATTTCTCCAGTACATTGTTCGTTGGGTAGAATAGGATTTCTCCAGTACATTGTTATTTGGGTAGAATGGGATTTCTCCAGTACACTGTTCGTTGGGTAGAATGGGATTTCTCCAGTACATTGTTAATTTGGTAGAATGGGATTTCTCCAGTACATTGTTCATTTTTTAGAATGGGATTTCTCCAGTACATTGTTCGTTGCGTAGAATGGGATTTCTACAGTACATTGTTCGTTGGGTAGAATGGGATTTCTTCAGTACACTGTTCGTTGGGTAGAATGGGATTTCTCCAGTACATTGTTCGATGGGTAGAATGGGATTTCTCCAGTACATTGTTCTTTGGGTAGAATGGGATTTCTCAAGTATATTGTTCGTTGGGTAGAATGGGATTACTCCAGTACATTGTTCGTTGGGTAGAATGGGATTTCTCCAGTACATTGTTCGTTGGGTAGAATGGGATTTCTCCAGTACATTGTTCGTTGGGTAGAATGGGATATCTCCGGTACATTGTTCGTTGAGTAGAATGGGATTTCTCCAATACATTGTACGTTGGGTAGAATGGGATTTCTCCAGTACATTGTTAGTTGGGTAGAATGGGATTTCTCCATTACACTGTTCGTTGGGTAGAATGGGATTTCTCCAGCACATTGTTCCTTTGGTAGAATGGGATTTCTCCAGTACATTGTTCATTTGGTAGAATGGGATTTCTCCAGTACATTGTTCGTGGCGTAGAATGTGATTTCTAAAGTACATTGTTCGTTGGGTAGAATGTGATTTCTCCAGTACATTGTTCGTTTGGTAGAATGGGATTTCTCCAGTACATTGTTCGTTTAATAGAATGGGAGTTCTCCAGTACATTGTTAGTGGGTAGAATGGGATTTCTCCAGTACATTATTCGTTGGGTAGAATGGGATTTCACCGGTACATTGTTCGATGGGTAGAATGGGATTTCTCCAGTACATTGTTCGTTGGGTAGAATGGGATTTCTCAAGTACATTGTTCGTTGGGTAGAATGGGATTTCTCCAGTACATTGTTCGTTGGGCAGAATGGGATATCTCCAGTACATTGTTCGTTGGGTAGAATGGGATTTCTCCAGTGCATTGTTCGTTGGGTAGAATGGGATTTTTCCAGTGCATTGTTAGTTGTGTAGAATGGGATTTCTCCAGTACACTGTTCGTTGGGTAGAATGAGATTTCTCCAGCACATTGTTCATTTGGTAGAATGGGATTTCTCCAGTACATTGTTCATTTGGTAGAATGGGATTTCTCCAGTACATTGTTCGTTGCGTAGAATGGGATTTCTACAGTACATTGTTCGTTGGGTAGAATGGGATTTCTCCAGTACATTGTTCGTTGGGTAGAATGGGATTTCTCCAGTACATTGTTCGATGGGTAGAATGGGATTTCTCCAGTACATTGTTCTTTGGGTAGAATGGGATTTCTCAAGTACATTGTTCGTTGGGTAGAATGGGATTTCTCCAGTACATTGTTCGTTTGGTAGAATGGGATTTCTCCAGTACATTGTTCGTTGGGTAGAATGGGATTTTTCCAGTACATTGTTAGTTGGGTAGAATGGGATTTCTCCAGTACATTATTCGTTGGGTAGAATGGGATTTCACCGGTACATTGTTCGATGGGTAGAATGGGATTTCTCCAGCACATTGTTCCTTTGGTAGAATGGGATTTCTCCAGTACATTGTTCATTTGGTAGAATGGGATTTCTCCAGTACATTGTTCGTGGCGTAGAATGTGATTTCTAAAGTACATTGTTCGTTGGGTAGAATGTGATTTCTCCAGTACATTGTTCGTTTGGTAGAATGGGATTTCTCCAGTACATTGTTCGTTTAATAGAATGGGAGTTCTCCAGTACATTGTTAGTTGGGTAGAATGGGATTTCTCCAGTACATTATTCGTTGGGTAGAATGGGATTTCACCGGTACATTGTTCGATGGGTAGAATGGGATTTCTCCAGTACATTGTTCGTTGGGTAGAATGGGATTTCTCAAGTACATTGTTCGTTGGGTAGAATGGGATTTCTCCAGTACATTGTTCGTTGGGCAGAATGGGATATCTCCAGTACATTGTTCGTTGGGTAGAATGGGATTTCTCCAGTGCATTGTTCGTTGGGTAGAATGGGATTTTTCCAGTGCATTGTTAGTTGTGTAGAATGGGATTTCTCCAGTACACTGTTCGTTGGGTAGAATGAGATTTCTCCAGCACATTGTTCATTTGGTAGAATGGGATTTCTCCAGTACATTGTTCATTTGGTAGAATGGGATTTCTCCAGTACATTGTTCGTTGCGTAGAATGGGATTTCTACAGTACATTGTTCGTTGGGTAGAATGGGATTTCTCCAGTACATTGTTCGTTGGGTAGAATGGGATTTCTCCAGTACATTGTTCGATGGGTAGAATGGGATTTCTCCAGTACATTGTTCTTTGGGTAGAATGGGATTTCTCAAGTACATTGTTCGTTGGGTAGAATGGGATTTCTCCAGTACATTGTTCGTTTGGTAGAATGGGATTTCTCCAGTACATTGTTCGTTGGGTAGAATGGGATTTTTCCAGTACATTGTTAGTTGGGTAGAATGGGATTTCTCCAGTACATTATTCGTTGGGTAGAATGGGATTTCACCGGTACATTGTTCGATGGGTAGAATGGGATTTCTCCAGTACATTGTTCGTTGGGTAGAATGGGATTTCTCCAGTACATTGTTCGTTGCGTAGAATGGGATTTCTACAGTACATTGTTCGTTGGGTAGAATGGGATTTCTCCAGTACATTGTTCGTTGGGTAGAATGGGATTTCTCCAGTACATTGTTCGATGGGTAGAATGGGATTTCTCCAGTACATTGTTCTTTGGGTAGAATGGGATTTCTCAAGTACATTGTTCGTTGGGTAGAATGGGATTTCTCCAGTACATTGTTCGTTTGGTAGAATGGGATTTCTCCAGTAAATTGTTCGTTGGGTAGAATGGGATTTTTCCAGTGCATTGTTAGTTGTGTAGAATGGGATTTCTCCAGTACACTGTTCGTTGGGTAGAATGGGATTTCTCCAGCACATTGTTCATTTGGTAGAATGGGATTTCTCCAGTACATTGTTCATTTGGTAGAATGGGATTTCTCCAGTAAATTGTTCGTGGCGTAGAATGGGATTTCTAAAGTACATTGTTCGTTGGGTAAAATGTGATTTCTCCAGTACATTGTTCGTTGGGTAGAATGGGATTTCTCCAGTACATTGTTCGTTGGGTAGAATGGGATTTCTCCAGTACATTGCTCGTTTAATAGAATGGGATTTCTCCAGTACATTGTTCGTTGGGTAGAATGGGATTTCTCCAGTACATTGTTCGTTGGGTAGAATGGGATTTCTCCAGTACATTGTTCGATGGGTAGAATGGGATTTCTCCAGTACATTGTTCGTTGGGTAGAATGGGATTTCTCAAGTACATTGTTCGTTGGGTAGAATGGGATTTCTCCAGTACATTGTTCGTTGCGTAGAATGGGATTTCTACAGTGCATTGTTCGTTGGGTAGAATGGGATTTCTCCAGTACATTGTTCGTTGGGTAGAATGGGATTTCTCAAGTACATTGTTCGTTGGGTAGAATGGGATTTCTCCAGTACATTGTTCGTTGCGTAGAATGGGATTTCTACAGTTCATTGTTCGTTGGGTAGAATGGGATTTCTCCAGTACATTGTTCGTTGGGTAGAATGGGATTTCTCCAGTACATTGTTCGATGGGTAGAATGGGATTTCTCCAGTACATTGTTCGTTGGGTAGAATGGGATTTCTCAAGTACATTGATCGTTGGGTAGAATGGGATTTCTCCAGTACATTATTCGTTGGGTAGAATGGGATTTCTACAGTACATTGTTCGTTGGGTAGAATGGGATTTCTCCAGTACATTGTTCGTTGGGTAGAATGGGATATCTCCAGTACATTGTTCGTTGGGTAGAATGGGATTTCTCCAGTACATTGTTCGTTGGGTAGAATGGGATTTCTCCAGTACATTGTTCGTTGGGAAGAATGGTATTTCTCCAGTACATTGTTCGTTGGGTAGAATGGGATTTATCCAGTACATTAAACAGAAGGGGGAATATTTTGTTGAAGCATGTTTTGCTGTATTGTAGACAAAAAGACAACTTGGTAGAAGACGTTCGCAGTTTTCACCATCTATCACAGAGTTGTTAAGCATGTTTTTAATTGTTTGGTTAACTGTCTCACATTTACCATTTGCTTGCGGATTATATGGCGTTATTGTGATATGTTTAGAACCATATTGTTCATCAATTAAAGATGACAATGATGAAGTGAATTCTCCGCCATTATCGCTGATCATTTTTAAAGGCGCCCCATGTTTACAGAATAATATGTACAGTTTTTTCTGCTATCTCGCTGGCCTTTTTAGTGTACAAAGGAAATGCCTCTGTATAGTTGGAAAAAATATATATGACTGTTAATACATATCTATTGCCTTATTTGGATAAGTAGTTACCCCTATCATCATTGTATGGACCAATCAAATCAATGGCGATTGTTTTCCAAGTGGAAGGCGGTACAGGCACTGGTTCCATTTCAGGTTTTGTTGTTTTTGTTTTCTTATTGCATTTTTGACACTGATCACACTTCTTTACATATTCTCTGACATCTTTTACAATACCTTTCCAGTAGTATCGGTCATTAATATTTGATATAGTCTTGTCAACACCAAGGTGTGATCCATTCAAGTCATGACAGGAAGATATAATACAAAATTGTTCATCACCAGTAACAACCAAGCGCAATTTGTCCTCCTTATTGATACCTTCTTTTTTCTGAATTGATAATAAATCGATTAAGTTTAACATAGCTTAAAAAAGAAAATGGATCTATTACTATTGATATTTAGAACATTCGTCGAAATTTAAGTAATCTGAAATTTGTCCACTTGGATAAAAAATTCAAACCAGCTGCCAATTAAACAAAACTATGCCATCTTATTTGTGATGGTAATATAGCCTTAAATATCAAATTTATTCGACATCTGAGCATATTTTACTTTTGTCCCCTTGGTCCCTATTTTTTTCAAAATGGCCGCCAATTAATTTTTGTTATCGTCATCTTGTTCGTCTTGGGAAAACTACCACAAGATATCAAATGTTATGTACATCACAGCAATTTGAAATTATGTACTTTGGCCCCTATTTTTCAAAATGGCCACCAATTATTGTTTGTTATCGCTATCTTGTTCGTGTTGGAAAACTACACCTTGATATCAAAGTTTATGTAAATTACAGCAATTTGAATGTTGGCCCCTTGGTCCCTAATTTTCAATATGGTCACAAATTCAAATTTGTTTTCACAATCCTGATAGTCATGAAAAACTACCCCAAATTTTCAAAATGGCCACCGATTTAAAATTGTTATCACAATTTTGACAGTCATGGAATACTGCACCTAGATATCAAATTTTATTGAAATCTGAGCATTTTTTAATTTGGCCTTTTTTGGTCGGCGTCCATTTTGAAAATGGCAGCCAATTTGATTTTTTTCAACCACCATCTTTTTTGTCATGTTCTACCATAAGATATCAAATTCCCTTGAAATCATAGCACTTTTTAAATTTTACCCATATTTCTCACCTTATTTATTTAGTAATTTTATCCTATAGGATATACTTTCAATGATATTTTTTCTGTGTAGATGCTATGTTAAAAATCAAATTACGATATCGATTATGCTATCAGTATCATACATAGTTCCTAATTCAAATATATCTTTGATGATTTTTTTTATTCGATTCAGGATATTGATTTTTATAAATACATGTACAAAATATGTTTTCAAATTACTCACCTTCTTTAATTTTGTAGTATATCTTCTGATCCTTCAGAATAAAATGTTAAGCTTTCTTCCTAAGCCTCTTTTCTTTTGTTATTACCCTTATTTCTCATTTAGAGTAGAATTGTCCGGATATTCTTTAGATTGCAAAAATTTATACAAAGTTTTATATTCAGAACCATCCATTTTGATTGACCTTGAATGTATTCAATAAGGGTAATAACAAAATTACCGAACTCCGAACAATCTTACAAAGAGAAAGTCAAAACTCATAAGTATATAAACAGACAAAATCAGTAAACAACCGGAAAATTGTGAAAACCGTAATGACCCTGACTTAGTACAGGCATTTCTAAACAAATGGTGGATTGAATCAGATTTTAAAGCGCCAAACCTCCCGCTTTCATTACGGCTCAAAGGTTCCAGCTGTCACTATAACAGTATTTATAACAATACTGGAACAAAATAGGTAAAATAGTTGTCAAAGCAGTACCAAGCCCAGTGAAGCAAATGTTAAAAAACAATTTTACGTCACACATTGATAAAAAAATAATTTTGACATTTTTGTTGACTTCACTCTTATTTGATCAAGAATAAAAGATACTATTTCGTATAAATTTTATCCTATGACATAATATTTCGTGGACATTTTCTATCCTTATGGATAAAATATTTTGAGCTTTTCTTATCCACAATGGCGGATATTTTTTTTTTAATATGGGATAAAATATCACCTACATTTGATCCATAATTTCACAAAATTTAAACCTATGGGATAATTTTAGGGCTCAATTCTATACCATGGGATAATATTTTTGGAGGATATAATTTATGTTTACATAATAACATCTTGACATTTTTGCACTAGTAAATACGGATTCTGATTACCCCTTTGGTATCTGCAAACTCTTTTAGGTACAAAGGGCAATAGACAATAAAACGATTCATTTATATTACATTCATTAATCAGACAATATAGATAAAAATATTTTAGTTTGCCTTCCGTTCCAGTTCTTAACTTCTTTTTGATCCCATGTACTATTTCATATGACTTAAATTGTGGGAGAAAAAGAAAAGAAATAATATATTGAGTTAGGAGTCCCATTGATCTGTAGGTTATGATTCGTATCTTTCACGCATATGTATATTAATCTCATTTGATTTTCAAATGGACTTTGCTTTCATATTCGTTTTAATACAAAAAAACTGGGAACCTCAGGGGGATCTGAACGAGTGAGGGGTTGTTGTTTAACTCCCAAGTGCAAAGTTTGTGAGACGAGACCAAATTATGTTTATATTAATAAAAGTTTGAAGATATCAAAAGGGTAATTTGAAGCCATAAACCGAAGATGGAGAGACAATTCAAAGACCACAAGGACAAACGGACAGACAAATCATCTCCAAAACTACACAGAAAACTAAAGATCAAGCAACACGAACACCACTAACAACCTGGAGAAGGGTTGGCAGTTCCTGCTCCACTAGTGGCAATCGTTGTGTTACACTCGTTACAAACCTGGTGAGAAGTTATGAATGGGGAAAGCACCGGATTAAGACAAGGAGAACATCCGTAGTCATTGTGACATATTTATACCGTAGCGGTTAAAAAAATATCATGGTGTCGACCGTAAAACGTTCGAAGTAGGTTCCTTCTTAGCAGTAATCCTCTACCACGGAAATCATGATAGGAACCACAACCTATATAATACGGTATCAATTGAGAGATATATACTCCATATGTAGTTGCTGTTGGAATGTTGTTACATATAATTTAGATTCACAAATCTGAAAAGAGTGATTTAATGTACATACATTTTACATAACCCATTATACAAATTCCTAGATGAATAAATTTTTCGAACTTGTGCATATCCATTTTGAACGTTTCGTTCGTCCGTGTCAATGGAATGTAAGGGGCCGTCGTGGTCGTAGTAAGGTAGTTTGATTTATAACAACCTATGCAATCAGTGCATATAACCACTAACGTTGTGATTTCGAATCCCCCATCAGGCGAGGTGTACTCGATACATCATTATGTGATAATGTTTGTCGCGGCAATTCGGTAGTTTTCTCCAGGTACTCCGCCACAATATAGCTTAAATATTGTTGAAATTGACTTTAACACCATACCCCTAAGCCTCAATGAAATGTGTACTATTTCATAACATTTTACTTGACCGCATCCTTATGAAACAAATTAAAAAGAAGAGGAATACATTAACTTTGATGATAGATTTATTACATGGCTAGATAATTTGGTAATCACACATATAAGTACAACTTTATTCACGATATATTTATGACTATAGAAGTTAAAGTAACAATGTTTATGATATTTTGTATGTCGTGTTGGTTCTTCCTATACATTAAGCACCATTAAGCTAGCATAAAACAGCTTGTGTCTTTAATTCATTGCAAAATTATGAAATGCCACACAATGTGTTTTATTTATTTCCCTTTCATGACACGTGGACGACTGTTTAGATAAATATACTATGGCACACCACACGATTATTTGAAACAGGGGGTTATTTTCATCTTCCCATATTTAAAAATGTATATATTTGGAAGTTCTACAATAACGAGGAATGTTCCAGTAATTTGTTTTAATGTAATTTTTTTTTTATTTCTTAAAGAAGATAAAAATGTGAATATTTAATATAGCGCACACCAAGCGTTTCTGCAAAACCCTTCATCAGATACGTTCAAAATTAAAATATTGGAAAACAAATCTTAAATTATTACAAAGCCAGAAAGCCATAAAGCTTAAATAGCCGATTATACACAAGGGAGGAGAAGTTTAATATATAATAATAATTACATTGTTAGGAACTGTACATTTCTACAATAACTATATCTAATAAACAAGTGTAGAAACACTAACGACTTGGCGGATGATGTCGTCAGAGTGAGGTTAGTGGTGCTCAATGTCTACTTTTCTGTGTAATGCTTTGTAGATCGTTGCTTGTGTTTTTTGTCCCTTTTCGTTTGGTCAATGTGTTGTCTGTCGTTCTTTGATTTACGGTTTCTGGTTACCCCTTTGGTATCTTTGATTTACGGTTTCTGGTTACCCCTTTGGTATCTTTGATTTACGGTTTCTGGTTACCCCTTTGGTATCTTAGACTTACGGTCTCTGGTTACCCCTTTGTAATCTTAGACTTACGGTCTCTGGTTACCCCTTTGGTATATTCAAACTTGTCTTCCTGACTTTTTCCTCCTATCGTGTTGTTTTAAACATTGAGATGTTCGTTATTCTTTTTATAGCCAATCCCCGATGGATCATGATGGTAGTAAAATATGTAGCTAGTGGTTCACGACTAGTCATTCCATGATAGTTGATTGTACGTTGAGAACAAGTTACCAAACAGTGAATCGTGTCACAGGCAACCAAACCAACATAAAGGAAAGTTGTTATATTAACTTGTCCTGCAGAACACGTCGTATCTAGGAAGGACTGATCTGAAAAATAAACAAAGAAGAGATCATCAAAGTTGATTAAGTTGAAAAATCCACTTATACTGCCAAGTAAAATACAACTCGATCTTTACCTGCTTGTACCAATGTCTACAGTACGATTGCTCTAACGGAGGAATTTATCACACATACCATAAAATGGTTTGATTAAATCATCTGGACAATTTAAATTAGAATCCTGAAAATAAATACAATATAAATAATACAGCAACAATAACGTAACTTGACAATAATGTGTAATTTTACTCCTTACATAGAAGAGTGGGAGTTCATTATGTAGGCTATTCAGTTTTCAATGGTTATTCTCAGAATACTAGACAATTAATCATTATTTAGGCCATTGTACAGCGGATATATTTATTGTAAGGATAACTAGAACAAAATTACCCATATGTAGAACTCGCCATGTTGTTAATGAATCATATGAAAGAGTTAATTTCCATAGTTCACGTATACTTACATATGCAATAAAAGACAGTTCTAATTGTTGAAAATTTACGACAATAGGAGAATGATAAAAATATGATAAGCTTTCTTGCCTTTGGCAATATATATGCAGTAAAAAAATCACATCGACTAAATTTTGCCAAGAATTTTCTAACAGCGTGCATATTGGAGATATGTTCTCCAACTTAATAGAAAAATAATTGGATTTCTTACACAAAGCTAACATCACATAGTTAAAATTGCATTATAGGAAATTGTTCTGGTTGTTGGCAATATGTGATGATATTCATACTTTTCTAAAAGCTGGTTAAGTGGAATATTCATCGCCAGTAGATTTGATAGCGATAAAGAGAAAAACAAAAAACTACGACACTGCCTGAACAATTAAAATACCACACTGCCTGAACAATTAAAATACCACACTGCCTGAACAATTAAAATACCACACTGCCTGAACAATTAAAATACCACACTGCCTGAACAAATCCAAAATTGTATCGAAAACCATTGAAACGGAGTTAAAATTGATAGCCTTAACACACATATAATACTTTCAAGGTACAGCGCATGCGTGGACTTGGAAAAACCTACGAAATTTTCAGATTAGCTAAAGTTGATTTTTCAACCATTTCCAGCCATTTTTATTTGTAATTGAGCACATTCTCTTACACTTATATAGCAAATTATAAAATTTACAAAAATTAACATCTGTCAAATCTTGCGCGCCACTAACACAAAATGTAAACTTTCGGTTTCCCTCATCCGGACAAAACATTGAAAATTGCAAACACATGGAACTGTTCTGACAGCACTCTTTATCCTTATTTCATACTAACCTGGCTCGCTTTGTGTGATACCCTGTGCTCTTGAGTCGGCCAAGGGACGAAGTCTTAACACCTGAGGTACTAACAATTCTCTCATGTGTGAATGTGAGTCACATCTCAATTTCGAGCACTGCATGAACACAATCAAGTAAGTGTATTAATGATAAGCATAATATATGCTTACCTTCAGTATTGTCATATTATCATTGTTTGTCACCTTTAGTAACACATTAAATGTACCACAATATCATAGTACAAACCAAATACATAGCGAAACTAACACGCTCCTAAACATAACACCAGAGCACTTCCCTAATGTCGACTTATTGTCAAACCAAAGAAACTCGTGCAAACCTAAATGGAATACAAATCATTCAGAACCTAAGACCCAAAAAAGCAAGACCTGTCCAAAAATACATCTTCTTATTATTAATAGCAAATGCTTTCGAAACCGAAACAAACCCAAGACCTAAAACACCTAGATGGCCATGTGGGTTATATTATAAGGCAGTCACATGGAAACATAAAGCTGTTTGCCAAGGCATACCAAATCATATGTATAACATCATGAACAACAGTAGCATATGTTGGCATTGCATTCAATGTGGCATGCCAAATTTTACTACCAGTTTCTTCAATTCAACTACAATTGAAACATCTAATCTATTTGACAGCTTAAGTAACAATACAAGCTGTGGTTGTATAGGCAGCCATGGAGCACCAACAGCTGCGTCCTCACCAATTACAAACAATACACAAAGAACAAAGCCAAAGCAAATAAAAAACAAAATGCCTCTAAAGATTCTAAATATGAATGTTCAGTCATTGAACAATAAGATACCTGACCTTTTGGAAATAATAGATTCTGTAAAACCAGATATAATCATGGACACTGAAACTTGGCTTGACAGTAATACATCTTCCTATGATTATTTTCCATCTAACTCATGCAATGTCTATAGACATGACAGACCACCAAACATAAAGGACCAAAAGCCACGGTGGAGTGCTCATAGCCATCAAAAAGGATTTGGTCAGTTCAGAAATAACTGAACTAAAAACAAACTGCGA
Organism: Bathymodiolus brooksi; assembly: GCA_963680875.1. Taxonomy (NCBI): domain Eukaryota; kingdom Metazoa; phylum Mollusca; class Bivalvia; order Mytilida; family Modiolidae; genus Bathymodiolus; species Bathymodiolus brooksi. The sequence goes on along the minus strand of OY804579.1, from coordinate 127,299,399 downwards.
AATTGTATGGGCAGAGGAAAATATTGCAGGTTCTAAGAACCTACAAGGTCCACCATCCGACAAAGGCCAAGCCCTTGAGCAACTTCAGTCTTCTATCAATACACTACATGGACAGTCAAACGCGACAGTCATTATAGGTGGCGATTTCAACCTTGGCCACATATATTGGTCAAATAATTGTACCATCACTGGTAGACCTGATCAATCGGACGACAGTGTCATATACATGCCCATCAAATCCCAGCATGATTGTAATAAACTACAACAGGATATTGATGCAGCAGCCAGATGGGAGAGCGACTGGCTAATGGCTTTTCACCTTGACAAATGTTCAGTACTGTCTGTCACTAAAAAGAAGCAACCAATACACAATTACATCCTCCATATCCATATACTTCAATCTGCGAGTTCACCTAAATATCTTGGTATAACAGTACAGTCTGATCTCAAATGAGATAAACACATGAACGATATAACATCAAATGGCAACGAAGCACTGAGCTTCTTAAAACGAAACCTAAAAACATCAAACCAACAAATAAAAACCCAGGCGTACCAAGCTCTCGTCATGCTCTATCCTCCTCACACATCTGAATCCATTAGAAAGAATGAGATGGCCCAACGACGAGCTGCTCGGTACATCTGTAATATATACCACAATACCAGCAGTGTATCAGATATGCTCAATATAATTAACTTACCATCACTTGCAGAACGTAGACTTCGCACAAGATAGGTTATGATGTACAAGATAGCATTCCATCTTGTTGCTGTACCATCGGACATATTAATAGTTTCAGACACAAGGACCAGGAAATATCACCCCCTATACAAATACATATTTCTAAAGACACATATAGACATTCATTCTTCCCATACACAATACCACAGTGGAAACAACTCCCTGTAAATACACTTACTCTCGTCCATATACCTTCGGTCGTCAGCTTCAGAGAACAGCTAACACCTGCTGTTCTCTGCAACCTACTATAGTTTTCTTTATTATTCTATAAATAGTTTTAATCACTAAAAGTTCGTTTCTGCACTAATTTACTTTCATACCATTTTCAAATTAAATTGTTATTGTTTCTTTTTGGCACATTTTTGATCATTTTTGTAGAAAGTCCACGCATGCAACAGTGTGTAATCATCGGTGGTCGATGGTATACTGTATACCAAAAGAAGAAGAAGAAGTCACTTCAATAAAAACAGTGACGAGATTAAGATTAGTTTTATGGGGGACGGGGGGAACCTCTCCTCTTCGTGATATTATGCCGTCATGTAAGTGATTTTTCACTTTGGTAAATTTAAATCCATGTATATATCATGTGATCTCCTTTATCGCTGCTCCTGTCATGATAACGGTGTTTAAATGAATGGATTTGGATATCAGTGTAGATACAATGTACATATAGAATAACGGCAGATATGAAGGTCGAGACAGACGTTATAGCTGTTATCTCAGAGAGAGCCCGTAAGGACGAACTGTGATCATGAATGTCAAGACCTTCAACACCGACATTATTGTTTTTATTGATAACGTCATAACGAGTTTGGAACCCCACGATAATTTATAGTCAAGAATCAGTTCGTTGATACTGATACTATCACCCATTGAGAGAGAAATGTACAAATTACCTTTGTCATGGCGAATTGTGTCATTCTTTTACCTGTGTACATGTACTTTAAAATGTGGAATTTAAGCAATGTGATTAGGAATTGAAAGCTGATATCTTACATTTGTCACAGTATTCATCGTAATAACGTGAGAGATTGTTCAACCCTATATGCTTTGCCCATTTCGAGAAATTGAAATAGTCAAATTGAAGTTCCATTTCATTGAATTAAATAAATTGAAATTATGCATCTTACAATTATGAATAATAAGGACTAATGCCATATCATATATCAAATATCAATATTCTTAACATTTTCAGCTTTTACTTAAAAGCGTTCGAATAATATAAATTATAGAAACTACTTAAAACAAAAACTGTGTAATGAAACACATTACAGTATTGCACATTTTAAAGTCCAAATCGTTATTTCTACTTAATCACGAGGATAACGGACGTGATTGAAGTCTTTCGGAACACTCTCAGCATTGAAGTAATAATTTAGGAGGACTTAAGGGGATTTTTATGTTGCATAACCGTATGGTCTTTACTATGAATTGTACTTGTTAAATCTATTGCAGTGAATCACGTTTCTATAACACAACCCGTCTTCTTCGCTGTAGCAGTTTCCTGTACTTTGTCTTATTTAATGATAATGCGTATTTTATTTGTAATGCTATACCGTCTTGTCAATGCCATTGTCCAGTACATATTCCTGAGACAAGGGTTATTTGTCGATAAGTTGTGGATACTTGATCCTTGCCCTTATCTTGGGAATGGTCAACAAATTATGTGAAATGATATGTAACGACCGTCTTACATATACACAACAAGAAGAGTTTGAAGATACCAAAGGGGTAATCAGGAAACGTAAATCGAAGAAGAACAGTCAACACAATGGCCAAACATACCAAAGGGGTAATCAGGATACGTAAATCGACGAAGAACAATCAACGCAATGGCCAAAAGGAAAAAAGACAAACAACGATATGCAAAGCATACACATAAAATCGAGTAACACGAACCCCACTGCAAGCAAGGATTGTAAGTAATTGTAAATCGAATAAAAACATGATTGAACAACTCTTATAGTAACATCTCTCATCACCCAGTCACCCTAAGGTTTTCTATGATTATACATGTATTAAACTGATGAATTTGCATGAAATGGCACTTGACAAATTTTAATTTTGAACGATTGAAGTCTAATAAATCAGCAACACCTTGATTAATATAACAAAGACAGTTTTGCTAATGATTATACAATAGCATGTATGTAGGCCACAAACTGATTCTCTTTCTTTTTCTTCTACAAGTTTCAATCGTACCACATAATCCAACGGCATCCTGATCGCTTTCACATCGGTTTTTCATGTGATAAATCAACATTTATGATATGCTCAGTTTCCGCTTATCGATGCGTTTGCCAATGAAAATGTTAAAATGTATACATTCAATTTTAAGATCTAAGGTGATCTTGATACCCGTACACTACGGAATCCCGAGGTATAGAAATATCATCTAGTTTTTCTCTGCGGGCTACAACCCCTCCGAAAATCGCGTCCGTTAGTTGCGTGGGAGGAATCCAATGCTGTACAAAATTCGACCGTAGGACGGGACGCAAATGCGAAGACAGCTTGTAACATCTATTGCTGCTATGCTGCTGTCTTGACATTAAACAATAACAACGCAATGGAAAGACGCTGTAGCTGTGTGGAAGGATATTATTTACCTTGTGATTCCATATGTATCCATGGGAACATATTCCTGGACCTGGTTGCGAGGGGATGTGTTCTAAGTTCCTAATGTCTAACTGTTCTATTCTATTTACGTATTTCAAATTTCAAACAATGTATAATGGATATATATTTGAAGTTTGTACGGATAGTTGAGACTTGCAAAACAAATAACATTTGCGTATAATTCAGTCTACATGTGGCATAAGTACTGTTCTTCAACATGCTCCAAGCAAGTCTATCAATGAGAAGACAATTTTAATAAATTATCGTAGAGGTTGAATTAGTGGATCAGGAATGACTAACCCTCCCGGAGCATCTGAGTTCAACCCCGGTTTTTAGAGGGGTTCGTGTTACTCGATCTTGAGTTTTCTGTGTAGTGTTTTGTAGATCGTTGTTCGTCCTTTTTCTTTTGGACATGGTGATTTACGATTCTGATTACCGCTGTGGTATCTTCAAACTCTTCTAATAATGACACATAACTTAATTATAAATGAAAAATAAGTACTTTAATGTATTGTTTGCAATGCGTTTATTTCATAGAACATTTTTTTCATTGATTGGATCGATTGTTCTAGAGTACACGACAAATGTTATATGTGACATAGAAAAAGCTGACCCCTCAGCTATACTACATGACCTTACAAGTACATGTTATGTGAGTTTGTATTGTTTGTGCCTTTGATTTGTTATGTGTTACAATGCATTTGTACTGTTGTAATATTCGTGCTGTAATCGTATTCACCTCGGGAATCTATTCTGACTAGTGAATTATTGTGTTCTCCTGACATTTAGATGTACAATGTAATCGAGGAAAAAAGAAATTCATAACAAAAGGTTTCCAAAAGTAGGAAAGTGTCAGCTAAATCAAGCTATGTTCTATTAACCACCGGCCAACGTAATAAAAAAAACTAAATGAATACTACACACAAATAACAGACATGTTTTCTTTATTCAACATGAACCAATATATATCTAATCCGAGATGTAAATTGCATTAAGCCACGTGTCGAGATATTTACATCCTAAAACGGAAACAATTTCATCGTTAATAGCAGTTATCATGATTATATTATTAGTATCAATTTAATTTGTTGAAATGCCGGAATATCATGCATCGATTCTCTGTAAGATTGATGAATTTATAAAGAACGTTTATTTCCTGGATCTAAATCTAATTAACATTTACACTGACCACCGTAGGTCATAATACCAATACTATATATATGAGAGAGAAAGAAAACAACATGTTTTTGTTTCGTGTCATTTACACAAAAGCGTTGGTAATGCACTGGTATTAAACTGATGTTCGTAACTTTAGTTACCTACGTCCCAACATGGCGGGCACCGAAAATGGTAAATTAGAATATCCTTGTTTTCTCTTTATCAGTAGTGCTTATTAGTAAGTCCAACGGTATGATTACAGGTGGGAATATTAGATACTCGAATGCATACATAAAAATGACAAACTCTTATGAGAGCATTGAAATATTAACTTGAAAAAATTTGAAGGATGTACGTAACTCTTTGAAGTGATGTTCGTAACGTTAGAAAGATATTTAAAGAGATGTCCGTAACTGCAGATTTCCATAACTGTTAAATAATAAGAAGGTGTTTAATTGCTCGTTAAGAAACTCTTGGTTTCAATTTAAAAGCAAAAGTAAGCATGCAGACAACTTAAAGGTAATAAGAACAACAAGCAACGAAACGAAAGCATATAGAACGAGTATTAAGAAGAAAAACAATTCAGGGTCGCATACATGTACAGTATTCTACCATTCTCACATTTTTAGGATGTTGATTTGTTTTAGCGTCACATGCGACTTATTGACAGTTGAAGACGTGTTGATCCATGAAACATCGCAATCATATCAATGTAAACAATTATAGACTTGCTACAATAAGTCCCTTTCTAACCTATGTGTATCTTGTGCGTACCCCTTTAATACGTTTGCTGCTGAAAGCAATGTATCTGTACTACATACATATTGTCGGTAGAGATATATTACCTATAGCAACATATTTACTAAAGTATACAAGAATATAGATAAGGGACTTGTAGGAAATCTATGTGTATAATTATATTTAACATGGGTGAAGGAAATTCATGTATGCTGATCCTGATTTAAACTAGAACTGTGAGTAACCTCACTGAGTGATACCCCCCGCTTGCAATACTATGATGTTCAAACTTTGGAATACAGGTATATTAGCAAGTTACCTATGAAAAATGAACGGATATGGAGTTATGTTAAGGAGACAACATCCCATCTCCAAAATAAACTAACCAAGAGCATACATCTAGGCGTCGCCACAAGTACACGACCCCCCTTTTCGTGAAAGTGTAAGTTGAATTATCTCCCCTTCTAAATTTTAGACAGCAACGGTATTCCTTCATGCACATCTGCAGGTTGTGTACTACAACTGTGTAAAGTTTCATAAAAATTCAATAAACAGTTTAGTAGGAGTTGCGCTTACAAGGTGCATGCCCCCCTTTTCGTGAAAGTATAAATTGAATTATCCCTCCTTTTAAATTTTGGACAGCAACCATATTCCTTCATGCACATCTGCAGGTAGTGTACTACAAATGTGTAAAGTTTCATAAAATTCCAATAAGCGGTTTAGGAGGAGTTGCGCTTACAAGGTACATGGACGGACGGACGGGGTGATTCCTATATACTCCCCAAACTGTGTTTGTGGGGGGGTATGGGTATAACAACTATTCATATTAAACTAATTCGTTTATATACCGTCAGGACTGTTCAGACTAATATCCTGTCAATTTCAATGCATATTTATAAATGTATATGTATTTGTAAAACTTGAAATGGTATGATATAAAAAAAACTTTTCGAAAACAGCTTTACCATAGATTAATCCAATTTTAATACTTACAAATTATAGATTCGTTAAAAAGTATTATAAATCTTTATTTATCTGTATTTAATACAATAGTCTAACAAATTAATAATAAATTAATCTGGTTTCATTTCAGCATTAAAAGGAAATAATTAGATGTGCCATTCTTAAAATACTTGATCTGGTGTGTCCATTTTTATTAAAATAAGCAAAAAAACCACAAAGGACAATTAATTTGGTAATAATTCACGGCATATTTACACATAGAACTGTTAATTTACATACAAATATACTTTGTTAGAATTTATATACGAGACCCAGAATGGCCCTAATCGAATTTAATGATGATGTCGGAGGTCACCATCCATGGGAGGTTCTAAACACCCAAAGGTCGGAAGTCAAAACGCCCTATTGCAAGGTCGTAGTTTATGAAAGACCCTTCTAGAGCACACAGACCAAGACCAAATAGAAATATCAATATAATACTAAACAACTACATATGTTGTATCGACTGCCGCATCTGCCTCAGCACTATTAATTATCTGGTCATTCTCGATATCCATCGCTGTAAGATTACAAAAGATTACAGGAAACGCAAAGCCACGTGTTTATTATTGCTAATTGGAAACGAGCGTGTTCTTCTCCCGCTACCCTCATCTTTCGTTCATCTCACTCATTCATAACCCTCTCATCCTCCGCTCTGTATGTTTTTTCTCTCGTGCATTATATAATCTCTCCCACCTCTATTACCCTCTCTATCACTTCAGGGATGTTTTTCTTTGTTTTCAAATTTTATTTATTACAAAAGCGTTGTTCTTTAAAGGTTTTAAACATGATTTTAGAAACACCAAACTTTAAAGTTACCAACATCATATTTGAAAGTTACGAACATCGTTCAAAAATAATTCTACAGTTACTTACATCATTTGTATTTCTTAAAGTAGGTTTTGTGCCACATAGGAGAATTTACAGTTGATTTAAACATATCACTACAGTTAATTGTTAAAATATCTATACATTTGAAATGAAAATATTTGAAAATTAACTAAAAACAAAGAGAAAACAAGGATATTCTAATTTACCATTTTCGGTGTCCGCCATGTTGGGATGTAGGTAACTAAAGTTACGAACATCGGTTTAATACCAGTGGTAATGGGAAACTGCTGGTAGAAGCAAAGCTATTTACATGTTACTGAAGGTCAACATAGAACATTAAGCTCAAAATAAATCTTCATTTTTGAAGTACAGATAAGCAAAATTAATAAAAATCATGTTTAACGTAATTCCATTTACATCATCGATGCAGGAAAGGAAAGACAATATTAGTTATGATTGATTGATAGTTGTATAACAGGAGGAAAGACAATATTAGTTATGATTGATTGATAGTTGTATAACAGGAGGAAAGACAATATTAGTTATGATTGATTGATAGTTGTATAACAGGAGGAAAGACAATATTAGTTATGATTGATTGATAGTTGTATAACAGGAGGAAAGACAATATTAGTTATGATTGATTGATAGTTGTATAACAGGAGGAAAGACAATATTAGTTATGATTGATTGATAGTTGTATAACAGGAGGAAAGACAATATTAGTTATGATTGATTGATAGTTGTATAACAGGAGGAAAGACAATATTAGTTATGATTGCTTGATAGTTGTATAACAGGAGGAAAGACAATATTAGTTATGATTGCTTGATAGTTGTATAACAGGAGGAAAGACAATATTAGTTATGATTGCTTGATAGTTGTATAACAGGAGGAAAGACAATATTAGTTATGATTGATTGATAGTTGTATAACAGGAGGAAAGACAATATTAGTTATGATTGATTGATAGTTGTATAACAGGAGGAAAGACAATATTAGTTATGATTGATTGATAGTTGTATAACAGGTGGAAAGACAATATTAGTTATGATTGATTGATAGTTGTATAACAGGAGGAAAGACAATATTAGTTATGATTGATTGATAGTTGTATAACAGGAGGAAAGACAATATTAGTTATGATTGATTGATAGTTGTATAACAGGAGGAAAGACAATATTAGTTATGATTGATTGATAGTTGTATAACAGGAGGAAAGACAATATTAGTTATGATTGATTGATAGTTGTATAACAGGAGGAAAGACAATATTAGTTATGATTGATTGATAGTTGTATAACAGGAGGAAAGACAATATTAGTTATGATTGATTGATAGTTGTATAACAGGAGGAAAGACAATATTAAGTATGATTGATTGATAGTTGTATAACAGGAGGAAAGACAATATTAGTTATGATTGATTGATAGTTGTATAACAGGAGGAAAGACAATATTAGTTATGATTGATTGATAGTTGTATAACAGGAGGAAAGACAATATTAGTTATGATTGATTAATAGTTGTATAACAGGTGGAAAGACAATATTAGTTATGATTGATTGATAGTTGTATAACAGGAGGAAAGACAATATTAGTTATGATTGATTGATAGTTGTATAACAGGAGGAAAGACAATAATAGTTATGATTGATTGATAGTTGTATAACAGGAGGAAAGACAATATTAGTTATGATTGATTGATAGTTGTATAACAGGAGGAAAGACAATATTAGTTATGATTGATTGATAGTTGTATAACAGGAGGAAAGACAATATTAGTTATGATTGATTGATAGTTGTATAACAGGAGGAAAGACAATAATAGTTATGATTGATTGATAGTTGTATAACAGGAGGAAAGACAATATTAGTTATGATTGATTGATAGTTGTATAACAGGAGGAAAGACAATAATAGTTATGATTGATTGATAGTTGTATAACAGGAGGAAAGACAATAATAGTTATGATTGATTGATAGTTGTATAACAGGAGGAAAGACAATAATAGTTATGATTGATTGATAGTTGTATAACAGGAGGAAAGACAATAATAGTTATGATTGATTGATAGTTGTATAACAGGAGGAAAGACAATATTAGTTATGATTGATTGATAGTTGTATAACAGGAGGAAAGACAATATTAGGTATGATTGATTGATAGTTGTATAACAGGAGGAAAGACAATAATAGTTATGATTGATTGATAGTTGTATAACAGGAGGAAAGACAATATTAGTTATGATTGATTGATAGTTGTATTACAGGAGGAAAGACAATATTAGTTATGATTGATTGATAGTTGTATAACAGTAGGAAAGACAATATTAGTTATGATTGATTGATAGTTGTATAACAGGAGGAAAGACAATATTAGTTATGATTGATTGATTGTTGTATAACAGGTGGAAAGACAATATTAGTTATGATTGATTGATAGTTGTATAACAGGAGGAAAGACAATATTAGTTATGATTGATTGATAGTTGTATAACAGGAGGAAAGACAATATTAGGTATGATTGATTGATAGTTGTATAACAGGAGGAAAGACAATATTAGTTATGATTGATTGATAGTTGTATAACAGATGGAAAGACAATATTAGTTATGATTGATTGATAGTTGTATAACAGGAGGAAAGACAATATTAGTTATGATTGATTGATAGTTGTATAACAGGAGGAAAGACAATATTAGGTATGATTGATTGATAGTTGTATAACAGGAGGAAAGACAATATTAGTTATGATTGATTGATAGTTGTATAACAGGAGGAAAGACAATATTAAGTATGATTGATTGATAGTTGTATAACAGGAGGAAAGACAATATTAGTTATGATTGATTGATAGTTGTATAACAGTAGGAAAGACAATATTAGTTATGATTGATTGATAGTTGTATAACAGGAGGAAAGACAATATTAGTTATGATTGATTAATAGTTGTATAACAGGTGGAAAGACAATATTAGTTATGATTGATTGATAGTTGTATAACAGGAGGAAAGACAATATTAGTTATGATTGATTGATAGTTGTATAACAGGAGGAAAGACAATAATAGTTATGATTGATTGATAGTTGTATAACAGGAGGAAAGACAATATTAGTTATGATTGATTGATAGTTGTATAACAGGAGGAAAGACAATATTAGTTATGATTGATTGATAGTTGTATAACAGGAGGAAAGACAATATTAGTTATGATTGATTGATAGTTGTATAACAGGAGGAAAGACAATAATAGTTATGATTGATTGATAGTTGTATAACAGGAGGAAAGACAATAATAGTTATGATTGATTGATAGTTGTATAACAGGAGGAAAGACAATATTAGTTATGATTGATTGATAGTTGTATAACAGGAGGAAAGACAATATTAGGTATGATTGATTGATAGTTGTATAACAGGAGGAAAGACAATAATAGTTATGATTGATTGATAGTTGTATAACAGGAGGAAAGACAATAATAGTTATGATTGATTGATAGTTGTATAACAGGAGGAAAGACAATAATAGTTATGATTGATTGATAGTTGTATAACAGGAGGAAAGACAATATTAGTTATGATTGATTGATAGTTGTATAACAGGAGGAAAGACAATATTAGGTATGATTGATTGATAGTTGTATAACAGGAGGAAAGACAATAATAGTTATGATTGATTGATAGTTGTATAACAGGAGGAAAGACAATATTAGTTATGATTGATTGATAGTTGTATTACAGGAGGAAAGACAATATTAGTTATGATTGATTGATAGTTGTATAACAGGAGGAAAGACAATATTAGTTATGATTGATTGATAGTTGTATAACAGGAGGAAAGACAATATTAGTTATGATTGATTGATAGTTGTATAACAGGAGGAAAGACAATATTAGTTATGATTGATTGATAGTTGTATAACAGGAGGAAATACAATATTAGTTATGATTGATTGATAGTTGTATAACAGGAGGAAAGACAATATTAGTTATGATTGATTGATAGTTGTATAACAGGAGGAAAGACAATAATAGTTATGATTGATTGATAGTTGTATAACAGGAGGAAAGACAATATTAGTTATGATTGATTGATAGTTGTATAACAGGAGGAAAGACAATATTAGTTATGATTGATTGATAGTTGTATAACAGGAGGAAAGACAATATTAGTTATGATTGATTGATAGTTGTATAACAGGAGGAAAGACAATATTAGTTATGATTGATTGATAGTTGTATAACAGGAGGAAAGACAATATTAGTTATGATTGATTGATAGTTGTATAACAGGAGGAAAGACAATATTAGTTATGATTGATTGATAGTTGTATAACAGGAGGAAAGACAATATTAGTTATGATTGATTGATAGTTGTATAACAGGAGGAAAGACAATATTAGTTGTGATTGATTGATTGTTGTATAACAGGTGGAAAGACAATATTAGTTATGATTGATTGATAGTTGTATAACAGGAGGAAAGGCAATATTAGTTATGATTGATTGATAGTTGTATAACAGGAGGAAAGACAATATTAGGTATGATTGATTGATAGTTGTATAACAGGAGGAAAGACAATATTAGTTATGATTGATTCATAGTTGTATAACAGATGGAAAGACAATATTAGTTATGATTGATTGATAGTTGCATAACAGGAGGAAAGACAATATTAGTTATGATTGATTGATAGTTGTATAACAGGAGGAAAGACAATATTAGGTATGATTGATTGATAGTTGTATAACAGGAGGAAAGACAATCTTAGTTATGATTGATTGATAGTTGTATAACAGGAGGAAAGACAATATTAAGTATGATTGATTGATAGTTGTATAACAGGAGGAAAGACAATATTAGTTATGATTGATTGATAGTTGTATAACAGTAGGAAAGACAATATTAGTTATGATTGATTGATAGTTGTATAACAGGAGGAAAGACAATATTAGTTATGATTGATTAATAGTTGTATAACAGGTGGAAAGACAATATTAGTTATGATTGATTGATAGTTGTATAACAGGAGGAAAGACAATATTAGTTATGATTGATTGATAGTTGTATAACAGGAGGAAAGACAATAATAGTTATAATTGATTGATAGTTGTATAACAGGAGGAAAGACAATATTAGTTATGATTGATTGATAGTTGTATAACAGGAGGAAAGACAATATTAGTTATGATTGATTGATAGTTGTATAACAGGAGGAAAGACAATATTAGTTATGATTGATTGATAGTTGTATAACAGGAGGAAAGACAATAATAGTTATGATTGATTGATCGTTGTATAACAGGAGGAAAGACAATAATAGTTATGATTGATTGATAGTTGTATAACAGGAGGAAAGACAATATTAGTTATGATTGATTGATAGTTGTATAACAGGAGGAAAGACAATATTAGGTATGATTGATTGATAGTTGTATAACAGGAGGAAAGACAATATTAGTTATGATTGATTGATAGTTGTATAACAGGAGGAAAGACAATAATAGTTATGATTGATTGATAGTTGTATAACAGGAGGAAAGACAATATTAGTTATGATTGATTGATAGTTGTATTACAGGAGGAAAGACAATATTAGTTATGATTGATTGATAGTTGTATAACAGTAGGAAAGACAATATTAGTTATGATTGATTGATAGTTGTATAACAGGAGGAAAGACAATATTAGTTATGATTGATTGATAGTTGTATAACAGGAGGAAAGACAATATTAGTTATGATTGATTGATAGTTGTATAACAGGAGGAAAGACAATATTAGTTATGATTGATTGATAGTTGTATAACAGGAGGAAAGACAATATTAGTTATGATTGATTGATAGTTGTATAACAGGAGGAAAGACAATATTAGTTATGATTGATTGATAGTTGTATAACAGGAGGAAAGACAATATTAGTTATGATTGATTGATAGTTGTATAACAGGAGGAAAGACAATATTAGTTGTGATTGATTGATTGTTGTATAACAGGTGGAAAGACAATATTAGTTATGATTGATTGATAGTTGTATAACAGGAGGAAAGACAATATTAGTTATGATTGATTGATAGTTGTATAACAGGAGGAAAGACAATATTAGGTATGATTGATTGATAGTTGTATAACAGGAGGAAAGACAATATTAGTTATGATTGATTGATAGTTGTATAACAGGTGGAAAGACAATATTAGTTATGATTGATTGATAGTTGTATAACAGGAGGAAAGACAATATTAGTTATGATTGATTGATAGTTGTATAACAGGAGGAAAGACAATATTAGTTATGATTGATTGATAGTTGTATAACAGGAGGAAAGACAATATTAGTTGTGATTGATTGATTGTTGTATAACAGGTGGAAAGACAATATTAGTTATGATTGATTGATAGTTGTATAACAGGAGGAAAGGCAATATTAGTTATGATTGATTGATAGTTGTATAACAGGAGGAAAGACAATATTAGGTATGATTGATTGATAGTTGTATAACAGGAGGAAAGACAATATTAGTTATGATTGATTCATAGTTGTATAACAGATGGAAAGACACTATTAGTTATGATTGATTGATAGTTGCATAACAGGAGGAAAGACAATATTAGTTATGATTGATTGATAGTTGTATAACAGGAGGAAAGACAATATTAGGTATGATTGATTGATAGTTGTATAACAGGAGGAAAGACAATCTTAGTTATGATTGATTGATAGTTGTATAACAGGAGGAAAGACAATATTAAGTATGATTGATTGATAGTTGTATAACAGGAGGAAAGACAATATTAGTTATGATTGATTGATAGTTGTATAACAGTAGGAAAGACAATATTAGTTATGATTGATTGATAGTTGTATAACAGGAGGAAAGACAATATTAGTTATGATTGATTAATAGTTGTATAACAGGTGGAAAGACAATATTAGTTATGATTGATTGATAGTTGTATAACAGGAGGAAAGACAATATTAGTTATGATTGATTGATAGTTGTATAACAGGAGGAAAGACAATAATAGTTATAATTGATTGATAGTTGTATAACAGGAGGAAAGACAATATTAGTTATGATTGATTGATAGTTGTATAACAGGAGGAAAGACAATATTAGTTATGATTGATTGATAGTTGTATAACAGGAGGAAAGACAATATTAGTTATGATTGATTGATAGTTGTATAACAGGAGGAAAGACAATAATAGTTATGATTGATTGATCGTTGTATAACAGGAGGAAAGACAATAATAGTTATGATTGATTGATAGTTGTATAACAGGAGGAAAGACAATATTAGTTATGATTGATTGATAGTTGTATAACAGGAGGAAAGACAATATTAGGTATGATTGATTGATAGTTGTATAACAGGAGGAAAGAAAATATTAGTTATGATTGATTGATAGTTGTATAACAGGAGGAAAGACAATAATAGTTATGATTGATTGATAGTTGTATAACAGGAGGAAAGACAATATTAGTTATGATTGATTGATAGTTGTATTACAGGAGGAAAGACAATATTAGTTATGATTGATTGATAGTTGTATAACAGTAGGAAAGACAATATTAGTTATGATTGATTGATAGTTGTATAACAGGAGGAAAGACAATATTAGTTATGATTGATTGATAGTTGTATAACAGGAGGAAAGACAATATTAGTTATGATTGATTGATAGTTGTATAACAGGAGGAAAGACAATATTAGTTATGATTGATTGATAGTTGTATAACAGGAGGAAAGACAATATTAGTTATGATTGATTGATAGTTGTATAACAGGAGGAAAGACAATATTAGTTATGATTGATTGATAGTTGTATAACAGGAGGAAAGACAATATTAGTTATGATTGATTGATAGTTGTATAACAGGAGGAAAGACAATATTAGTTATGATTGATTGATAGTTGTATAACAGGAGGAAAGACAATATTAGTTGTGATTGATTGATTGTTGTATAACAGGTGGAAAGACAATATTAGTTATGATTGATTGATAGTTGTATAACAGGAGGAAAGACAATATTAGTTATGATTGATTGATAGTTGTATAACAGGAGGAAAGACAATATTAGGTATGATTGATTGATAGTTGTATAACAGGAGGAAAGACAATATTAGTTATGATTGATTGATAGTTGTATAACAGGTGGAAAGACAATATTAGTTATGATTGATTGATAGTTGTATAACAGGAGGAAAGACAATATTAGTTATGATTGATTGATAGTTGTATAACAGGAGGAAAGACAATATTAGTTATGATTGATTGATAGTTGTATAACAGGAGGAAAGACAATATTAGTTGTGATTGATTGATTGTTGTATAACAGGTGGAAAGACAATATTAGTTATGATTGATTGATAGTTGTATAACAGGAGGAAAGACAATATTAGTTATGATTGATTGATAGTTGTATAACAGGAGGAAAGACAATATTAGGTATGATTGATTGATAGTTGTATAACAGGAGGAAAGACAATATTAGTTATGATTGATTGATAGTTGTATAACAGATGGAAAGACAATATTAGTTATGATTGATTGATAGTTGTATAACAGGAGGAAAGACAATATTAGTTATGATTGATTGATAGTTGTATAACAGGAGGAAAGACAATATTAGGTATGATTGATTGATAGTTGTATAACAGGAGGAAAGACAATATTAGTTATGATTGATTGATAGTTGTATAACAGGAGGAAAGACAATATTAAGTATGATTGATTGATAGTTGTATAACAGGAGGAAAGACAATATTAGTTATGATTGATTGATAGTTGTATAACAGGAGGAAAGACAATATTAGTTATGATTGATTGATAGTTGTATAACAGGAGGAAAGACAATATTAGTTATGATTGATTAATAGTTGTATAACAGGTGGAAAGACAATATTAGTTATGATTGATTGATAGTTGTATAACAGGAGGAAAGACAATATTAGTTATGATTGATTGATAGTTGTATAACAGGAGGAAAGACAATAATAGTTATGATTGATTGATAGTTGTATAACAGGAGGAAAGACAATATTAGTTATGATTGATTGATAGTTGTATAACAGGAGGAAAGACAATATTAGTTATGATTGATTGATAGTTGTATAACAGGAGGAAAGACAATATTAGTTATGATTGATTGATAGTTGTATAACAGGAGGAAAGACAATAATAGTTATGATTGATTGATAGTTGTATAACAGGAGGAAAGACAATATTAGTTATGATTGATTGATAGTTGTATAACAGGAGGAAAGACAATATTAGGTATGATTGATTGATAGTTGTATAACAGGAGGAAAGACAATAATAGTTATGATTGATTGATAGTTGTATAACAGGAGGAAAGACAATAATAGTTATGATTGATTGATAGTTGTATAACAGGAGGAAAGACAATAATAGTTATGATTGATTGATAGTTGTATAACAGGAGGAAAGACAATATTAGTTATGATTGATTGATAGTTGTATAACAGGAGGAAAGACAATATTAGGTATGATTGATTGATAGTTGTATAACAGGAGGAAAGACAATAATAGTTATGATTGATTGATAGTTGTATAACAGGAGGAAAGACAATATTAGTTATGATTGATTGATAGTTGTATTACAGGAGGAAAGACAATATTAGTTATGATTGATTGATAGTTGTATAACAGTAGGAAAGACAATATTAGTTATGATTGATTGATAGTTGTATAACAGGAGGAAAGACAATATTAGTTATGATTGATTGATAGTTGTATAACAGGAGGAAAGACAATATTAGTTATGATTGATTGATAGTTGTATAACAGGAGGAAAGACAATATTAGTTATGATTGATTGATAGTTGTATAACAGGAGGAAAGACAATATTAGTTATGATTGATTGATAGTTGTATAAAAGGAGGAAAGACAATAATAGTTATGATTGATTGATAGTTGTATAACAGGAGGAAAGACAATATTAGTTATGATTGATTGATAGTTGTATAACAGGAGGAAAGACAATATTAGTTATGATTGATTGATAGTTGTATAACAGGAGGAAAGACAATATTAGTTATGATTGATTGATAGTTGTATAACAGGAGGAAAGACAATATTAGTTATGATTGATTGATAGTTGTATAACAGGAGGAAAGACAATAATAGTTATGATTGATTGATAGTTGTATAACAGGAGGAAAGACAATATTAGTTATGATTGATTGATAGTTGTATAACAGGAGGAAAGACAATATTAGGTATGATTGATTGATAGTTGTATAACAGGAGGAAAGACAATAATAGTTATGATTGATTGATAGTTGTATAACAGGAGGAAAGACAATAATAGTTATGATTGATTGATAGTTGTATAACAGGAGGAAAGACAATAATAGTTATGATTGATTGATAGTTGTATAACAGGAGGAAAGACAATATTAGTTATGATTGATTGATAGTTGTATAACAGGTGGAAAGACAATATTAGTTATGATTGATTGATAGTTGTATAACAGGAGGAAAGACAATATTAGTTATGATTGATTGATAGTTGTATAACAGGAGGAAAGACAATATTAGTTATGATTGATTGATAGTTGTATAACAGGAGGAAAGACAATATTAGTTATGATTGATTGATAGTTGTATAACAGGAGGAAAGACAATAATAGTTATGATTGATTGATCGTTGTATAACAGGAGGAAAGACAATAATAGTTATGATTGATTGATAGTTGTATAACAGGAGGAAAGACAATATTAGTTATGATTGATTGATAGTTGTATAACAGGAGGAAAGACAATATTAGGTATGATTGATTGATAGTTGTATAACAGGAGGAAAGACAATATTAGTTATGATTGATTGATAGTTGTATAACAGGAGGAAAGACAATAATAGTTATGATTGATTGATAGTTGTATAACAGGAGGAAAGACAATATTGGTTATGATTGATTGATAGTTGTATTACAGGAGGAAAGACAATATTAGTTATGATTGATTGATAGTTGTATAACAGTAGGAAAGACAATATTAGTTATGATTGATTGATAGTTGTATAACAGGAGGAAAGACAATATTAGTTATGATTGATTGATAGTTGTATAACAGGAGGAAAGACAATATTGGTTATGATTGATTGATAGTTGTATAACAGGAGGAAAGACAATATTAGTTATGATTGATTGATAGTTGTATAACAGGAGGAAAGACAATATTAGTTATGATTGATTGATAGTTGTATAACAGGAGGAAAGACAATATTAGTTATGATTGATTGATAGTTGTATAACAGGAGGAAAGACAATAATAGTTATGATTGATTGATAGTTGTATAACAGGAGGAAAGACAATATTAGTTATGATTGATTGATAGTTGTATAACAGGAGGAAAGACAATATTAGTTATGATTGATTGATAGTTGTATAACAGGAGGAAAGACAATATTAGTTATGATTGATTGATAGTTGTATAACAGGAGGAAAGACAATATTAGTTATGATTGATTGATAGTTGTATAACAGAAGGAAAGACAATATTAGTTGTGATTGATTGATTGTTGTATAACAGGTGGAAAGACAATATTAGTTATGATTGATTGATAGTTGTATAACAGGAGGAAAGACAATATTAGTTATGATTGATTGATAGTTGTATAACAGGAGGAAAGACAATATTAGGTATGATTGATTGATAGTTGTATAACAGGAGGAAAGACAATATTAGTTATGATTGATTGATAGTTGTATAACAGGTGGAAAGACAATATTAGTTATGATTGATTGATAGTTGTATAACAGGAGGAAATACAATATTAGTTATGATTGATTGATAGTTGTATAACAGGAGGAAAGACAATATTAGGTATGATTGATTGATAGTTGTATAACAGGAGGAAAGACAATATTAGTTATGATTGATTGATAGTTGTATAACAGGAGGAAAGACAATAATAGTTATGATTGATTGATAGTTGTATAACAGGAGGAAAGACAATATTAGTTATGATTGATTGATAGTTGTATAACAGGTGGAAAGACAATATTAGTTATGATTGATTGATAGTTGTATAACAGGAGGAAAGACAATATTAGTTATGATTGATTGATAGTTGTATAACAGCAGGAAAGACAATAATAGTTATGATTGATTGATAGTTGTATAACAGGAGGAAAGACAATATTAGTTATGATTGATTGATAGTTGTATAACAGGAGGAAAGACAATATTAGTTATGATTGATTGATAGTTGTATAACAGGAGGAAAGGCAATATTAGTTATGATTGATTGATAGTTGTATACCAGGAGGAAAGACAATATTAGTTATGATTGATTGATAGTTGTATAACAGGAGGAAAGACAATATTAGGTATGATTGATTGATAGTTGTATAACAGGAGGAAAGACAATATTAGTTATGATTGATTGATAGTTGTATAACAGGAGGTCATAATAAACTGATAAAGAAAACAAGTAAACAATATATCATGTAAGTAAAATGGTTGCAATGGAATTAGCCCAAGAGTTCATTTTTTACATTGCTACGTAAGATGACATGATGTATAGTGTCGGTCACTGTTATCATGTCTAACGGTCTAGAAATTATTACTCACATGCAGAAACAATGTGCGAGGCAAGCAAATAAAAGGAAATCAAAATGAAAAAAAACACTTTGATATATATTTATGTTGTTGTGACGGATTATTGTATTTAAGACTGATCATATATTAAGTAGGAAGAGTTTGAGGATACTAACGTGGGTAATCAGAATCTGAAAGGACAGAGAGCACAATGGCCAAAAAGTACAAACAATGATCTACAACACAATACACAAAGAAAACATAATTATTGTTCATGTAGATGTTGTATTGAGTGCCTTTCAAGCCTGTTTGTTTTTAAATACAGATACATAAATATTGTTCATGTAGATTTTGCATTGAGTGCCTTTCAAGCCTATTTGTTTTTAAATACAGATACATAAATATTGTACATGTAGATTTTGTATTGAGTGCCTTTCAAACCTGTTTGTTTTTAAATACAGATACACAAATCAATGTACGCATACACTGCAGTACCGGTGACATTTTCAATATACAGATCTCAACGAAAATTTCCATATTTCTTAAAAGTTATACGATGTGGTTGATACGACTTTTATATTTACTTGAGCCGTTGATTGTACAATGTATAGTTATTTTCCCCTTAGATTACTTGTCAATATTCATATGATCTTCAAAGATATATGACACAGTTGAATGCCATATTTGACAAGTGAAAATATTTTTACGAGACAAGCTTTTTATCAAGCCTGTGCGGAAAACAATATGTGGCTAACCTTCCAGAGCACATGTGTTCATCCTCGATTTTGTAATGGGGTTCGTGCTACTCGATCTTTAGTTTTATGTGTAATGCTTTGTAGATCGTTGTTTGTTCTTCTGGACACTGCGTAGTCTGTCATTCTTCGATTTATGGATTCTGATTACCCCTTTGGTATCCTCCAACTCTTCTTAACTATTATATATGTGGTTATTCTGTTTATGCCTTTTTGTTGCTTATTGCAAAAAACTTTTAAATGATCTTGCTTCTTTCCAATCTGTTGACATTGAGCGTATCTGATGACGAAATCCCTTACGTGCACTAAAGTAAGATATAAACGGTTTTTTTATGTAGTAAAATATCGTTAAATGACTAACAGGCTTAGGATAAATAATATATAACAATTCAAACGTGAACATATAAAACAGCTTGTATAATCAATTATGTATGCATCTTTACTTATTACTATTCGCATAATTACAATTTAACTAAGTGTGATATCCTATTACCCGATATATGTCAAGAATGGCAAAAGAACATATATAATTAACACCGAAAAACATCAAGGTATATTGTAAGATGCATTATACCACATATAATTTTGTCAGTGATGCTAGACCAAGAACTGTTGAAAATCCAACTGGTGCTAGATGATTCCAACACATTTCATTTCAGTTCTACACCTACATAAACAACCCATTTCAGTTCTAATGAAGTGAATCTATTAAATTGTAGTAGTCCATCATTGCTTTTTGTCCGTCTGTTTCCTTTATCAGAGTTTTAATATAATATGAATCCGTTGAAATTTGCCGATAATTTCAATCCTTACATCAATATAATCTTCTTAGGTGGATACAATGTATCATATATATTTTCATCGCTAATCAAGATACGAAACAGGGGAAAAAATAACAAATATAAATGATAAGTTCGCCCTCAACTCCTACATCTAAGGCTTATTTACACATTGTTACAGCATGTTGATCCGACAATCAACTTAATGATAATCCTCGCATTAAACCCCATATTCATTGAGAAGAAAAACTAAGCCAATATACATATACATGTATTATGATTTCAAAGTCTCTAACACAGACATATACTGCACCGAATAAACTGAATTCTTGTAAGTTGTGATATATCAAAATAAAATAAATTCTGGTTTCACGAATTATCAAAACGGGAAACAAGATATGTAATGTAAAATCAAAATTATTATTACATCGTTTATTAAGCATTGCATTTTAGAAAGTCGTTAAAGACTATCAAATGTTACAATTCACGTAAATAAACGTTCGTGTAAACCGAAGGGGCAATGAAGAATCTCGAGACACTGGCAACAATAGTGTACACGGGACGAAAACACAAATATAAAAGATCATTTTTTTTAATTAATAAACTAGTTCTAATTATTCTAATAAACTGTCAACAAACAAACAGAACTTATAAAACAACAACACACACTAGAAATATACCAAAGGGTTTTTAATGTTCACGGAGTGTGGAACTCTCCATGGCCGACATCCATTATTGTCCAATGGCATGATTTCGGTATGATAAGCAGGCAAACCCATCAACAGTACATCCTCTATCCACCATCTGTGTACGTGCTGTCGAGTTTTATTGAGTTAGCTTTGACAACATATACCACTTCCCAAACCACGGTAGTGTATAGTACAGAATATGTCAACGAAATTCTTTTGTAGACCATACAAACCAGCAGTTGGGACATGGTCTTCCCGTTATGACGACCAATTCATGTTGCACATAATCAAATCGTGTGAGAGATGAATGTGTATTTCTTTAAGGAGGTACTTCATTTGACAAATAGAGTACACTATTAGTAAAAGCGATGTAATAAAAGGGCATTAAGATTAATTATCACATATTTATAAAGTAATAACGTCAAATTTTCCAATGCGTAAACACCGGAAATGCCACAGCGATATCTACCATCGGGGAAAAACACGTTATCAAGCCTCTCGTGAGCCCCATGACGTCACTTCCGCCCAACTGTTAATTGTCGTTTGGAAAATGTCGACGTTCAGCGAGGAAAGATTTGTTGGCGTTTTGGAAGCAGAACTGATATCGATCACTCCTATCCATAAGTTTGGTGTTTGTGTGGGAAGTTAATTTTGTTCTTTTTAATTCAATGTTGAAATATGTGATAAATAGATTAATGCATGCTTGTTTCCATGTCAGGACTGTTATCATCCCTCGACCGATATTGACCCTCGGGCTAAAGCCCTCTGGTCGATATCGGTCTCTCAGGATGATAACAGTCTTGATATGGAAAAGGGTATGCATTAATCTATAAGTACCGATCGAAATATGTCTAGATGTACCGTATTAATTACCTTTGGGTATACAGCTTACCTTTTGAGAGTGTGTCCACTCCGTTTTTTAATGGAGGTTGTTTTCCTCGTCATTTTAGTTTTATGTGTAGTGTGTTTGTTTTATTTATTTAACACACTACACACCAGGTCTTGTATATTGAATGTTGTTCCGGGATTTTTAGCAAGATTTGCCCAATCTTCGTGTTATCAATACCTGATTTATTTAAAGCTTCAACTGAACATCTTAATTTGCTAGGCCTAGACAGACGGGACATACGTTTTGGTTGTCATTGATGTCTTGACGACTACATTGGATATTTAGTTGAATCGAAAGTTTCACCTCTGTCATGTTGATGATCGCCATACAAGCGGGTCCACAAGACGATAGATAAAAGTTTTTCAAACAAATATTACACATGAAAGTTGATTCGAGCACACCTAAACCATATATCCGTATTTAGTGTCTTTGAAGCATGTCTCATTTGTAAGTTATTTATTCACACCACTAGAACTCCCGATGGAAATGGTTCCCTAAATATGTATAGTCCATTATTGTTGGTGCAGGAATCCCTTGTATTTTGACTCTGTCTGTGATCTTGTTTTTTTTCGATGTTGGAACTTTGGAACTGTTCCGACAATATGGCAATATGCTTTCATTCCATCACCACAGATTGTATGATGTATAATGAACCAATGGGAGGCGAGTAACTAAAGTTGTTTACAGTTACTGGTTTTCTTTATATTACATTCAAGCTTGGAATCTGAAAATGTGCCCTCTGTGAACAATTGCCCTTTATATACAGGTTAACATGATATGCACTATTCATTAACGGAATAATTAGGTTGCCTCTTATAAACAGTGATTTGCTATATAGAGGTACCTTTTAAGGCAGGTTTGATTGTATTTTGTAAAATAACTACTTACGTGGATACATACTTAATTTTGATGTAGAAATTCTACTGTGTTGCTCCTCCAACATCCTCTACCACCAATACAATAACTATATCTAATATGTGTAGATCATGACATTACATGACTGACGTATTAGGTTTTAGGACATTTAAGGTTTCTGCATCATTACATCTTTTATTTTAATGTCTTTACACGTCAATAATACAGCCATATAAGTTATCACGTTAATGCCTTGTACTATAAACATCTTTTCTTGATTTTCACTAATTACAACTGATTGACATTTGTATCAGCTATATCCACATAACATATTTACTCATAATCAATGAGTATGTAGAAGAAGAGCTTGAAAATACCAACGGGGTAAACAAAATAAGTAAATCGCAGAAGGACAGACAACACAATGACCAAAAGACAACAGGTCAAAACAGCGATCTAAAAACATATGTAGCTAGGTGAAAAGGTGAAAAGGTGAAACAGGAAAGAATGTATTTATGTCAAGGAGTAATCAGAATGGCTTAGAACATTTTGCTTTGTTGTGTGTTATTAAGGACCATAGCTAACGCGGATCTGCCGCAACTTGTTTTTTTTATATCCTGTAAGAATGATATTCTCCTAAGGGCTAATAGGGAATACATTAAACTTTAAAGATACCAAAAAAATCACCAGAAGACTTATATCGCAGAAGGACAGACAATGGAATTGTCAATAGAAAAATGACAACACGCCAACCAATGATCTACATAACAGTACACAGAAAACTACAAGATCGAGCAACAAGAACCCCACTAAAAACCGGGAATGTCCTCAAGTGTTCTGGAAGGGTTAACAGTCAGTTATGTATTCAATGTTGTGCCACACAGCCAATAGACGCTCCTATGAGAATGTTGAACACCAAAAGGAAAACAATATATATCCTTTTTCTAATTCGAGGTGTTCTATCAGGCAAACAAAGGGAGGATTATTGACGCAATTGGTAAACATTTTACTACAATGTACAAGATACAATTCTAAACGTGTAAAACAATCTGGTTGTCATTTTGTTGATATTAATTGAATTGTTGACCATTACTGTTTAAATTTTATTTCCATAATAACATTAGTTGTAAAATTGTATTATTTATAACAAATATGATCATGAAGAAATATAATAATAATGTTTCATTTTCAAGTAAGAATACACGGGACTGCAGAAAGTCATTTAGGACACCCAGTTGTATACTGAAACGGAGAAAATTATGTCCTCGTATATGAGCGTATTTATGTGCCATTGTGCATAATAATAATCTCATATACATATATATTATAGTGGGCTGTGTTGCTCTATCTTTAGATTTTATGTGTCTTGTTTTGTAGATTATTGTCTGTCCGTTTATCCTTTTCTGTGGTGGTCATTGTATTGTCTGTACTTCGATCTTCGTCTTCTGATTATTTCCTGACTTTGGTATTTCCTGACTTGTCTCACAAATAGAGATAATTCTTCTGATTATTAGCACTACTTTTGTATTTCCTAACTTGTCTCATAAGTAGAGATACTTCTTCTGATAATTAGCACTCCTTTTGTATTTCCTGACTTGTCTCACAAGTAGAGATAATTCTTCTGATTATTAGCACTACTTTGGTATTTCCTGACTTGTCTCACAAGTAGAGATAAATCTTCTGATTATTAGCACTCCTTTTGTATTTCCTGACTTGTCTCACAAATAGAGATAATTCTTCTGATTATTAGCACTCCTTTTGTATTTCCTGACTTGTCTCACAAATAGAGATAATTCTTCTGATTATTAGCACTCCTTTTGTATTTCCTGACTTGTCTCGCAAGTAGAGATAATTCTTCTGATTTTTAGCACTCCTTTTGTATTTCCTGACTTGTCTCGCAAGTAGAGATAATTCTTCTGATTATTAGCACTCCTTTTGTATTTCCTGACTTGTCTCACAAGTAGAGATAATTCTTCTGATTATTAGCACTCCTTTTGTATTTCCTGACTTATCTGACAAGTAGAGATAATACTTCTGATTATTAGCACTCTTTTGTGTTTCCTGACTTGTCTCACAAGTAGAGATAATTCTTCTGATTATTAGCACTCCTTTTGTATTTCCTGACTTATCTCACAAGTAGAGATAATACTTCTGATTATTAGCACTCCTTTTGTATTTCCTGACTTGTCTCACAGTAGAAGTAGAGATAATTCTTCTGATTATTAGCACTCCTTTTGTGTTTCCTGACTTGTCTCACAAATAGAAATAATTCTTCTGATTATTAGCACTCCTTTTGTATTTCCTGACTTGTCTCACAAATAGAGATAATTCTTCTGATTATTAGCACTACTTTTGTATTTCCTGACTTGTCTCGAAAGTAGAGATAATTCTTCTGATTATTAGCACTCCTTTTGTATGTCCTGACTTGTCTCACAAGTAGAGATAATTCTTCTGATTATTAACACTCTTTTGTATTTCCTGACTTGTCTCACAAGTAGAGATAATTCTTCTGATTATTAGCACTCCTTTTGTATTTCCTGACTTGTCTCACAATAGCAGAGATAATTCTTCTGATTATTAGAACTCCTTTTGTATTTCCTGATTTGTCTCACAAGTAGAGATAATTCTTCTGATTATTAGCACTCCTTTTGTATTTCCTGACTTGTCTCACAAGTAGAGATAATTCTTCTGATTATTAGCACTCCTTTTGTATTTCCTGGCTTGTCTCGCCAGTAGAGATAATTCTTCTGATTATTAGCACTCCTTTTGTATTTCCTGACTTGTCTCGCAAGTAGAGATAATTCTTCTGATTATTAGCACTCCCTTTGTATTTCCTGACTTGTCTCACAAGTAGAGATAATTCTTCTGATTATTAGCACTCTTTTGTATTTCCTGACTTGTCTCACAAAT
Organism: Bathymodiolus brooksi; assembly: GCA_963680875.1. Lineage (NCBI taxonomy): Eukaryota > Metazoa > Mollusca > Bivalvia > Mytilida > Modiolidae > Bathymodiolus > Bathymodiolus brooksi. The sequence continues at coordinate 127,272,863 of OY804579.1, read as the reverse complement.
AGAGATAATTGTTCTGATTATTAGCACTCCTTTTGTATTTCCTGACTTGTCTCATAAGTAGAGATAATGTTCTGATTATTAGCACTCCTTTTGTATTTCCTGACTTGTCTCACAAATAGAGATAATTCTTCTGATTATTAGCACTCATTTTGTATTTCCTGACTTGTCTCACAAGTAGAGATAATTCTTCTGATTATTAGCACTCCTTTTGTATTTCCTGACTTGTCTCATAAGTAGAGATAATTGTTCTGATTATTAGCACTCATTTTGTATTTCCTGACTTGTCTCACAAATAGAGATAATTCTTCTGATTATTAGCACTCATTTTGTATTTCCTGACTTGTCTCATAAGTAGAGATAATTCTTCTGATTATTAGCACTCCTTTTGTATTTCCTGACTTATCTGACAAGTAGAGATAATACTTCTGATTATTAGCACTCCTTTTGTATTTCCTGACTTGTCTCGCAAGTAGAGATAATTCTTCTGATTCTTAGCACTCCTTTTGTATTTCCTGACTTGTCTCGCAAGTAGAGATCATTCTTCTGATTATTAGCACTCCTTTTGTATTTCCTGACTTGTCTCACAAGTAGAGATAATTCTTCTGATTATTAGCACTCCTTTTGTATTTCCTGACTTATCTGACAAGTAGAGATAATACTTCTGATTATTAGCACTCTTTTGTGTTTCCTGACTTGTCTCACAAGTAGAGATAATTCTTCTGATTATTAGCACTCCTTTTGTATTTCCTGACTTATCTCACAAGTAGAGATAATACTTCTGAGTATTAGCACTCCTTTTGTATTTCCTGACTTGTCTCACAGTAGAAGTAGAGATAATTCTTCTGATTATTAGCACTCCTTTTGTGTTTCCTGACTTGTCTCACAAATAGAAATAATTCTTCTGATTATTAGCACTCCTTTTGTATTTCCTGACTTGTCTCACAAATAGAGATAATTCTTCTGATTATTAGCACTACTTTTGTATTTCCTGACTTGTCTCGCAAGTAGAGATAATTCTTCTGATTATTAGCACTCCTTTTGTATGTCCTGACTTGTCTCACAAGTAGAGATAATTCTTCTGATTATTAACACTCTTTTGTATTTCCTGACTTGTCTCACAAGTAGAGATAATTCTTCTGATTATTAGCACTCCTTTTGTATTTCCTGACTTGTCTCACAATAGCAGAGATAATTCTTCTGATTATTAGAACTCCTTTTGTATTTCCTGATTTGTCTCACAAGTAGAGATAATTCTTCTGATTATTAGCACTCCTTTTGTATTTCCTGACTTGTCTCACAAGTAGAGATAATTCTTCTGATTATTAGCACTCCTTTTGTATTTCCTGGCTTGTCTCGCCAGTAGAGATAATTCTTCTGATTATTAGCACTCCTTTTGTATTTCCTGACTTGTCTCGCAAGTAGAGATAATTCTTCTGATTATTAGCACTCCCTTTGTATTTCCTGACTTGTCTCACAAGTAGAGATAATTCTTCTGATTATTAGCACTCTTTTGTATTTCCTGACTTGTCTCACAAATAGAGATAATTGTTCTGATTATTAGCACTCCTTTTGTATTTCCTGACTTGTCTCATAAGTAGAGATAATGTTCTGATTATTAGCACTCCTTTTGTATTTCCTGACTTGTCTCACAAATAGAGATAATTCTTCTGATTATTAGCACTCATTTTGTATTTCCTGACTTGTCTCACAAGTAGAGATAATTCTTCTGATTATTAGCACTCCTTTTGTATTTCCTGACTTGTCTCATAAGTAGAGATAATTGTTCTGATTATTAGCACTCATTTTGTATTTCCTGACTTGTCTCACAAATAGAGATAATTCTTCTGATTATTAGCACTCATTTTGTATTTCCTGACTTGTCTCATAAGTAGAGATAATTCTTCTGATTATTAGCACTCCTTTTGTATTTCCTGACTTGTCTCACAAGTAGAGATAATTCTTCTGATTATTAGCACTCCTTTTGTATTTCCTGACTTATCTCAGTACTTATTTTGTATATCCTGACGTGTCTCACAAGTAGAGATAATTGAAACAATTGAAGTTCAAGCAATTTTGGTTCTGGTATCTAAATTATAACTTTCATTTATACTTTTTTAATTATAAACTGTCTATTTTGTTTTTATCTTTCCACTTGAACTTCATATCAATCAGATCAAACTTATTGATCTGATCCTTTTGCGTATCCACCCTCGTTAGCTCAATGACATATGATATTTAAAGTCCTAAGTGTTGGTGTAATGTTTGATAGTCTCTAATCTTCATTTACATCCGTATCATTTCCTACTAACTAATTGACGCAGCGGATGACAGATGTTTGGTGTTGTAATTTTAAAAGGAATATTCACGTTTTGCTAAAAGATACTATTTCGTTTATGATATTAGTAAGATTAGTCTAATTAGTACCACAACAGCTCAACTTACAAATACAACACAAATTCCGTGGATCGTGTTTTCGAGCCCTAGACGGCTAACATATTAGATTGTGCTGAATCAGGATAATGTGTCCACGTGGTGCGCCATGTCTACCCATGGACAGCTTTGTCAATGAGTTAGCACTATTTAAATCCAACTAAGCGCATTAGACTAGTACAAAGTGGACCTCATTGTCATCTCATCGAATGTAACTTGTTCTCACCATTCTATAGCCGCGATTCAAACATGTATTCGTTAATAGGTTTTTTTCATTGGTTAAAAAGAAAATAAATTCGTCAGCGCTTTCCAATGAGCATGACAAGTACATACTAACCTGGTTATTATTTTTACCAGGGTCAGTAAGATGATATGGATGTTTTTGATTAATATGTATTTCCGGTCGTATAAATTACATCTAAGACATGTTGACAATTATGTACCAACTTGTTGAAAAAACATACCAGTCATTGTTATATGCCACCTTTTTGACACTACCTACGATAATAAGTGATTAACAATGTTTTTTAAAAAGAGAGGACGTTTCTCAGTCATCGCATCGAAGGGCGAAGTCCTGAGATTAGAGATGACTCAGAAACGTCCTCGAGTTTTAAGAAAACATCTTTAATTATTGTATCGCTATGATAGTATGTTTATGAAGGATTTGGTAATGTGATGTCATTATAACGTCATATTAGAAAACAGCGATATTACTAAGCGTCCTTGACAACGCTTAGCGATAATTTGAATCTGCTCAGCGCTTACGTGATATGAAACATATTGGTTTTAAACATCCAAGGGAAAGTAAACAAAATAGCGATAAAATCAATATATTGCTCCAGTTCAGATGTAAAATTTATTGATACTTGTATTTCATTATATAAAGGAAAGCTAAGCGTGAAAAATGCAGGAAAACAGTTGGTTTTGCATTCACTGATAAATGAAGTATTTAAAAAATGCATTTATCTTTCTGACGTGGTTTATGGGTGCTTATCGTTATTTTGTTTTTCCAATTGTGCAGCCATATCGTGACTACCGACTTTATTTGAGGGGAAGATACTGGATAATTATAATGAACTGATAGATTGTGTCCCCTGGACTTCGGTAGGTGACTGTAAACCTCAGCATTTGAAGTGGGTAACGCGGCGAGAATTCATATCAACGGGGTAAGGCCTGTTGCCCTTTCTTAATCGGCCACCAAGGCATATTTATCTGCAGTAAATGTTAGAAAGACAACTCTTCAAATTGTTCAGTAAGAGTTGAACTTGAATGTTTTTTCATGGACCTGTTTGTACAAAAAGCGTAAAAGACGTTAACTAGACCATTTTTATTTCATTCATATTTTTATTCCATTCATATTTTGTATTCCAAGATGATAATAGCAATAAAATGAAAAAAATAAATAAATAAATAAAAAATAGCACATCGTAGGACGAAAATACAATCGACAAATCATAGAAACAGATATAAGACATAAGTAAGTTCAACAAAACCCATACATGTAGGAAGAGAAGTTCTTTTTATTAAGACGTCATTAAAATGAAGGACGTAGAACCCATAGCAATTACATAGTATGTGTACAATACAGTATTTTAACACATATTTTGTTGCAATATGTTCGTTTTTGCATGTCCAATAATAGCTAAAAGTCAGTGTTGGTTATTTGTCCCCAGGGCAAATATGCGTATTTGCAAATATGCGTATTTGCCCTCAAATATCCGTATTTGCCCTCATATATCCGTTTTTGTCCCCGAATTCAACTTCCGGTATCTGCGCAGTGGTCTCAAAGTACAAGGAAAGATGAAAATTATGACATCGAGATTTACTTTTATGATTAAATTATAAATGCCTGTGAATTATATAACTTATTATTAAAACTGCTTTTAAGTGTAGAAAACGTAAGAGGGTCCTGGGGTGACCTTTGTATACAGGGTGTCTTGATGCGGAGGAACCTTTGACCCGTGGTGTGGGTGTGTGTGTATGAGGGAGAGAGTAATACTTTGTTGTACAGTATATGTTTATATATTTAACTTCTTTCATTAGTTTGTTCTGTTTTTGTTGTTGATTTTCTTACTTCTACTTGTTTGTGTTTATCTGTTTAATTTAATTTAATTCTGTATTTGTTAATTTATTTTATATTATTATTATTATTTAAAACCACATTGTTATGTCAGATATTGATAATTTATCTCATACATAAAGGGTATATTTGGGAGAAAAAGACACAATCATTTTGCCTCTAAGCTATATATATATATGGAATCAATGAGAAAAAGTAATATCCTCTCTTGACTCCTATTCGGGTTGATCTCCTCCAGTCGTATTAGGACATACAGTTTGCTCTATTGGCCCAAAGTATATATTCCACACTGTGGCGGGCCGTTTTTTTTAATGAGTTTGGGTATCATACCGTTTTCAACAATATTTTGACAGTGCTATTTGATACATTTACCAATAATGTCTCATTTTTATATTTATTTTTATTTCTAATTTAACATTTATTTAAATGTGTAGCCCTATTGTATATTTATATTATTGTTATTGTACTTTTATTAATTTATATGTAGGATTTCCATTCTTTTATGCATGTAGTTTCATATGTGCATCTTCTGGTTCTTTTGTGCCGTACATGGACCGTCAAAAACTTTTTTGAAATTTGAAAAGTCGCCATATTGTTTCGAGATTTTATTTAATTAGACATTGATAAAGTCCCTCGGTGGGACGAAAATTTTGTCATTCTACGAAGTGTTTAATTCTTTATCACTTTGTTTTGTGTACTTGGTGTTGTTTTACAAACCATTTTAGACGTTTATAATTGTTTTACTTGTATAGTATCGTTATACCGTAACGATCCAACACCCCGTAAGATTGATCGTTGACTGGTTTTTCAGACGTTGTATATATATATATATATATATACACATTGATAAAGTCCCTCGGTGGGACGAAAATTTTGTCATTCTACGAAGTGTTTAATTCTTTATCACTTTGTTTTGTGTACTTGGTGTTGTTTTACAAACCATTTTAGACGTTTATAATTGTTTTACTTGTATAGTATCGTTATACCGTAACGATCCAACACCCCGTAAGATTGATCGTTGACTGGTTTTTCAGACGTTGTATATATATATATATATATATATACATTGATAAAGTCCCTCGGTGGGACGAAAATTTTGTCATTCTACGAAGTGTTTAATTCTTTATCACTTTGTTTTGTGTACTTGGTGTTGTTTTACAAACCATTTTAGACGTTTATAATTGTTTTACTTGTATAGTATCGTTATACCGTAACGATCCAACACCCCGTAAGATTGATCGTTGACTGGTTTTTCAGACGTTGTATATAAAATTTGACAGCTCTAAAATCTAATTCTAACACTGTTTGGTTTAATTTTCAGACGTATATATATATATATATATATATTGTTTTGCATTCAATTGGATTATAACTTAGTAAAAAAGTTAAAAAACCCCATTGCCGCCCAGTCTTTCCCCCTAAATTATCGCTGTGGTACAATTAGCTTGGAACGCACATATAATTAAACTTTATTTGTTCTAAATATAATATTGATTCACCCGTTTCATTCAATATAATATAGAAATACTAGATATTTATCATGATGTGTATAGTATCATATAAATAAACCCCTCCATATACCTCCTCCTATTTTCCCATGTTTATTGTCTACATAGTTCTTTATTTAATTCGGACTTTAGTTTTGCATCGCACCTTTCACCACGAACGTGGTGTTTTTTGTAAATTCCTTTTGCACTTTTTAAGGTACTGCTGATGAATCGTGCTGTTTTCTTTAGGCTACTTGATTTATTTACCGATTGCCTTTCTTCCCTATACATTCAAAACACTGGTATAGCCTGATGGGTATCGAAGTAGATCAATATAGAGAAAGCATCGGTAAGTATTACACTGTTGCACGCTCTGTGAAAAAAGGTAAGCTCTTAAGCATTACTGATATTGCTTGTTTTAATCTACTTTTGTTGTACGGAACCAAAATTACACCAATATTAATATTAGTGCATTTCTTTTGCAAAGCAGCAGAGACCAGAAAAAATACAAGCAAGGTAAATAAATCACTTTGTTGTCCTGAAATACACAAGTTACAGGTGAAAACTAATAACAGCATTTTTGTTCTTAAATGTCTCAATTTCTTCATTGTTCTTTGCATTTTGTTAATTATATCGGGAATTGAAATTAATCCAGGCCCGTTTGATTCGGACATCTCTAGTAGTTCTAGCAGTGATTTAGATAATATATCTGCAGTAAGCGAGCTCATAAACAATACATTTTCATTCCTTCATCTAAATATTCAAAGTATTGTATCTAAGATAGATATGATCTCAGCTGAGTATTCTTGCCACAATATACTTTCGTTCACTGAGAGCTGGTTAAACGAAAATGCATCTATCGACCAACAATGTTTGGAAATTCCCCCCATTTCGACGAGATAGATCTAATAAAGTAGGTGGTGGTGTCATCGTATATGTTAAGAATACTGTCAACTGCATAATTAGGCCTGATCTTCATGTAGGTAGTCTTGAGTGTATATGGTTAGAAATAAAGCTAAATAATAACAAAATACTTGTACGGCACATTATATATCCCACCAACTAGTGATCTGCAAACCTGGAGAAATATTGAACATTCTATTGATCTAGCTCTAAATTGTAACTATGATATAATTTTGACAGGAGACTTCAATATTAATCAACTTAATAACAATATAAATGATAAGATTGGGTCACTAATTACACAATTTAGTCTGCATCAACTTATAACTGAGCCCACATATGTAACTGAACACAGTTCATCTTTATTGGATTTGATTCTCGTAAGTAACCATTAAGTGTACTTTTCACAGATTCAGATTCAGATTCAATATTTTATTAAAGTCTCACCACTTGTAATACATATAATACACAATCATCACACTATATACATTGTATAAAACAGAAGTGTTATAGATAAAATACAAGTGCCATTCTATAAAGAATTATGAGAGACTATATAAATTTCAATAAATTAAAACTTTAAATCATGTCTAAAACATTTCAGTTCAGTAAAAAGTTAACTATCCATCAAGAATATAAAAAACTATTTCTTCTACTTAAAATATTAAAGCAGGTCTTGGCAACCATATCATAACACTCAGTACTTTTAAAAAGATATATAAACTTATCATCAGATAAAATAATAAAATGTACATTACTCCTTTTAACTTCATTAAATAATCTTTCACGCAAATCTGCATATAAAGGACAGTATAATAAAACATGTTTCTCATCTTCTATCTGATCATGACATATAAAGCATACTCGTTTATTTACATTCTTGTTTTCATAACGACCTGTTTCTATTCGTAGAGGAGCCACACCACACCTGAATTTAGCAAAGGCACTTCTGTATCGACTTGGAATGTTCTTACTTTAAATACATCTCTGTTTCAAAAACCTCTTTAAACAATTTATAAGTTCGTAATTTATTTCCGACTTTTTGTGAAAACATTCTATTTTGCCAATTTACTTTATATTTATCAAATAAAAAATCTTTTAACTGTGTTATAACATTTTTATGCAAAATATTCTCTAAATCAGTATATAGTTCTAAATTGCATTCTCTAAATTTTGTCATAATTCTGAAACAACAATTTTCCTTTTTATTAACCGCATTTCTAAAAGCCCATCGAAATACTTTGTAATTCACTCTGTCCGTAGACATAACATTACATCTAGCACAGTGTCTAAAAACACAACTCCATTGCTTAACACAAAGAGGTTTCCAACCCATATCCCCATTAATGGCGTCATTAGGAGAATATTTACCAAGACCCATAAAAAACCGGATAGCTTTGTGCTGCACAGCATTTATGCATGAACAATCTCGGGTGCCCCAGATGGCTGCACCATAACTTATTACTGACCAGACCAGGCTATGATAAAGTTCTGTGTATGTATCAAAGCGGAAACCTCCATGTGCTTTGCTCTTTACAATCAGTAAACTCAATGCTCGACCTGCTGACCTAGCTACAGCTTTCGCCATCTCATTGTAATCTAGAAATTCAGTTAATAATAAACCAAGATATTGATATTTTGATACAACACCTAACTGCTTTTCACCCATTAAAAATATTTCATTTGTTGGTGGTACAGAGGGATTTCTAAAATGCACAATCTTTGTCTTTTCAAAGTTTACATTCAATGCTTTGTGTTTACACCATGTATTAAGAATATCTATCAGTAATTGCAAATCATTTTCATTTTCAGCAATTAATACAATATCATCTGCATACAAAAGAATACCAATTTTCACCCTCAATATCAATACCAATATCTAGAGCTTTGATGTCTGTGACTAAGCTATTTATAAATATATTAAATAACACTGGTGATAAAACACAGCCTTGTTTTAAACCTGAGTTTACATTGAACCACTCAGTCATATTTCCATTCAGTTTAATTGCACATTCAGCTTGAGAATAAATAGTTTTAATAGTATTCAAAACTTTTGTACTGATACCAAGATCATTTAAATCTCTAAGCAATAAACTCCTGTTAACTGTGTCATATGCTTTCTTGAAATCTACAAAGACAGCAAAAGTTGACAATTTTCTCCGTTTTCTGGTTTCAATAATAGATGTTAGTGTACTTAGATGATCAATAGTGCTTTTACTTTTACGGAAACCATTTTGTTCATCATGTATAATATCTCTTGTATCTAACCAAGTTACCAATCTATTATTTAAAATACTACAATACAATTTATAAGCACATGGTGTTAAAGTAATTCCCCTATAAGACAATGGATCTCTGGGATCCGATGTAGAACACTTTGGAATAGGTGTAATTATCCCTTTAAACCACACAGAAGGAATTTTACCAAAATTAAAACATATATTAAACAATTTGTGCAAAAATATTTTCATAGCTTTATCCTACATAAATAATACGATTAATCAGTCATCAAAAGCTTCATTTCTGCGCTAATCGAACTGAAGCACTGTGCTCGTGAAATTATGACCACACAAAACGTGTTATTTATGGTAAGTATATATTACTATTACATTAAATATTAATTCGTATCAGTAATTTTTAAGCATAAAAGTGAAGGTAATAATGACATACAGTATATGGAAAGGTAAGTAAAAAACAAATACATATATAATATGGTACAAAACTACAAATGTATGAAAATCATGGGTAGAAAACAAAAATTAAGTCGTGTATTTGGTAGAGCTTTGGGTAGGCATAGGAAAATTGAAAGACAGAAGCATGTAGGAAGGCTAATTTACCAGGTTAAACATTCGAGAAAAAGGAGAAATGAAAATTTAAAGATAAACATTCGTAAACTACATAGATTGTATAATAAAGAATGGAAGAAACACATCACAAATGCATCCCTTTATACATCAATTCCATTAGCAGAAGACTTGAGACTGAAAATAGGTAAAGTGAAGGATCTACGCCCAAAAGGTTACCGTTTTATGAACTTAGACTGCTTGCAGTCTCATATATCGGAAATAGCATTACATGTATGTTTATGTATTGAGGCAATGAAGGTTGCAAGTGAAGGAAAACCCCCAATTAAACTCGAAACGGAGGTGATATGTTACGGTTTAGCTAGTATGATGTCCGCTCAGTGCCAGAGATGTTATAAGACATTTAAGCTTGATACAAGCCCAAGGATCCCAGGGTCAAAACGTGTTGACGTCAATGCGCGTGCCGTGTGGGGAAGTATGGTAATATGTAATGGTCTAGCACACCTGAATGAGTTGATGGCTACTATGAATTCTCCTGGGTTATCTTAGCCAACATTCTCAGCAATTGAGACTGATATAGGGAAATAGTGGCATGCAGTTCTAGAACAAAATATGCTGTCTGCGGGCCAAGAGGAAAGGCAACTTGCCATAGAAAGGAACGACTACCACCAGGAAGTTCCTGCAATAACTGTCATTACAGATGGTGACTGGTCCAAAAGAACACATAAACATTATTATAATGATGCTGGTGGTGTTGATATTATAATTGGGAAGGAGACCAAAAAACTATTACATATTGGAGTAAGAAATAAGTACTGCTATATTTGCAGTACTACCAAGAACACTCCGCATACATGTTTTAAAAACTGGGACCAAGACAGCCAAGCAATGGAAAGTGACATTATTTAGAAGGTTTTTTAGAGGCTGAAAGTAAGCATGCACTGAGGTACATGAGAGTTGTAGGTAACGGTGATTCCTCTGTTTTTGCCAAAATCCGAGAAGAGGTCCCTAATTGGGGAAGGTATGTAGTAAAAGAAGAATGTGCCAACCACCTCAGTAAATGTTACCGATCAAACTTGGAAAAGCTGGTAAACGATAACACTCTCTACAAGGGTAATCACCATCTTACTAGAACCACCAGAGTTAGACTTGTAAGTGTCCCAAGATGCACCATCCTTGTCAGATCAAAACAATACTCTTAGAAAAAAAAAATTGGATAGAACTACTGCTTGTAAAAAAACTCAAAGCTGACATAACAAATTCTGTATATCATGTTTTTCGACAACACAAAGACTGCTCTGATTTCTGCAAAGCAAAAAACCAATCTGAAGAAAAGCGAACATCAAGCGATAACCAAAATGAAACATCATGTGACTCAAGTGAAAATACCATTATATTGATAGATGAACAAATTGACTTTTGGAATGAAGGAACATCTATATCATCACAAGAAGAAGCTCGCAATGGAACCACAATAGACTATCGCAATGTTGAACAGCATATAATTAAAGATGTATTATTACTTCTTTGTAAAATTGCAGAAAAATCAGATAGACTAATTAATAACAGTACGCCTAATCTTGCGGAATGCTGGATGCACATAAGAACTAAATTTGATGGAGGAAAAGTGCACAATCTTTGTAATCGCGGATCGTGGCATGCTCGTTGTTACGGTGGGGCATTAAGGGCAAATTTAGGACCACAATGATCAGGTCAGGTTTGGGAAGCATCAACAGCTACAGAACCTGGATACCATTACAGAAAACTGTATGTCGTCATGATAAACTTCTATCCAATTCCATCAGGTATAAGTCTAAACCAAGTGTGCAGCAACTTCGTTGGAAAAAGATAATATCAACTCAAATGACTAGCACCACTAGGAAGGTTCACCGAGCTTATGGTCCAGAAGCTGTTAAAGTAACTGATGATGTCTCTACGGATGACCTCACCAAACATATCAACCTATCTGCTCAAAAATGTGCCAATATTACCAGGAATAGCAATTCAGCAATCACAGTCAGGTCTTTGGCATTCTGAGAGAAAATAAAGAATTGCTGCATCAAATTTTGGATCTATAGTCAGAAGAAATCGCCACACTCGAAATGATATTCTTCAGGAAAACACCATAATTGAAGAATACAAACTGAAGAAAGCAGAGGAGAATGAAAATGTATGTGTCAAGCCTTGTGGTCTAGTAATCCATCCTACACACAACTATTTGGCTGCAAGTCCAGATGACATAGTATGTATTTCAACAGGTGAAATCGGTCTTATTGAAATAAAGAACTTGTTACATTCAAAGCCCATTAATTTTTGGCAAGCAACGGAAAGCAAACATTTTTGCTTAGAAAATGTGAATGGAAAATTACAGCTTAAAAGAAATCATCAGTACATCTACCAGTATCATGGCCTTCTGAATATATGTAATAAAGACTGGATTGATTTTGTGGTTCGTACTTTAAATCCACACCAGATCTTTATCGAGAGAATTCATAGAGATAATGGCTTCTGGGATAATTCTATGCTACCCAAGCTGGAATCATTTTACAATAAAGTACTCCTACCAGAACTTGCATCTCCAAGAGAGGGACAAAGTCCAGGAATAAGAGAATCTGGAATATGGGTTAGACTTCAAATTTACAAATACAAAAGTGGTGCCTTATCATTGTATACATGCTTTGTTACATGTACATGTATATGCATCATATTTCTATATGATATGAGGTAGTTATAAGTCAGTCAAAAAAGTATTACAATTTTATAAGCCAAAAAGGTAAATTAAGGTATGTACAAGTGCTTTGCAGTTTTGCTTTTTTGTTTAGCATAGGGACAGATCCAAAATTACACACCATAGGGACAGATCCAACATTACACACCATAGGGACAGATCCAAAATTACACACCATAGGGACAGATCCAACATTACACACCATAGGGACAGATCCAAAATTACACACCATAGGGACAGATCCAAAATTGCACACCGTAGGGACAGATCCAAAATTACACACCATAGGGACATATCCAAAATTACACACCATAGGGACAGATCCAAAATTACACACCATAGGGACAGATCCAACATTACACACTATAGGGACAGATCCAAAATTACACACCATAGGGACAGATCCAAAATTACACACCATAGGGACAGATTTAAAATTACACACCAATGGACACATCCAAAATTACACACTATAGGGACAAATCCAAAATTACACACCATAGGGACAGATCCAAAATTACACACCATAGAGACAGATTTAAAATTACACACCAATGGACACATCCAAAATTACACACCATAGGGACAGATCCAAAATTACACACCATAGGGACAGATCCAAAAATAAACACCATAGGGACAGATCCAACATTACACACCATAGGGACAGATCCAAAATTACACACCATAGGGACAGATCCAAAATTACACACCATAGGGACAGATTCAAAATTACACACCAATGGACAGATCCAAAATTACACACCATAGGGACAGATCCAAAATTACACACCATAGGGACAGATCCAAAATTACACACCATAGGGACAGATCCAACATTACACACCATAGGGACAGATCCAAAATTACACACCATAGGGACAGATTTAAAATTACACACCAATGGACACATCCAAAATTACACACCATAGGGACAGATTCAAAATTACACACCATAGGGACAGATCCAAAATTACACACCATAGGGACAGATCCAACATTACACACCATAGGGACAGATCCAAAATTACACACCATAGGGACAGATCCAACATTACACACCATAGGGACAGATCCAAAATTACACACCATAGGGACAGATTCCAAATTACACACCAATGGACAGATCCAAAATTACACACCATAGGGACAGATCCAACATTACACACCATAGGGACAGATCCAAAATTACACACCATAGGGACAGATCCAAAATTGCACACCATAGGGACAGATCCAAAATTACACACCATAGGGACATATCCAAAATTACACACCATAGGGACAGATCCAACATTACACACCATAGGGACAGATCCAAAATTACACACCATAGGGACAGATCCAACATTACACACTATAGGGACAGATCCAAAATTACACACCATAGGGACAGATCCAAAATTACACACCATAGGGACAGATTTAAAATTACACACCAATGGACACATCCAAAATTACACACTATAGGGACAAATCCAAAATTACACACCATAGGGACAGATCCAAAATTATACACCATAGGGACAGATTTAAAATTACACACCAATGGACACATCCAAAATTACACACCATAGGGACAGATCCAAAATTACACACCATAGGGACAGATCCAAAATTACACACCCTCGGGACAGATTTAAAATTACACACCAATGGACACATCCAAAATTACACACCATAGGGACAGATCCAAAATTACACACCATAGGGACAGATCCAAAAATAAACACCATAGGGACAGATCCAACATTACACACCATAGGGACAGATCCAAAATTACACACCATAGGGACAGATCCAAAATTACACACCATAGGGACAGATTCAAAATTACACACCAATGGACAGATCCAAAATTACACACCATAGGGACAGATCCAAAATTACACACCATAGGGACAGATCCAAAATTACACACCATAGGGACAGATTCAAAATTACACACCAATGGACAGATCCAAAATTACACACCATAGGGACAGATCCAAAATTACACACCATAGGGACAGATCACAACATTTGATAAACAAGATTATAGAAAGAGATGCAAAATCGATACCGTAAATATTGTAATCGTGGTAGAAACTTAGAACCAACGATCACTTCTAGCAAAATGTGGCACACGTAAAGAGCTGTTAAGTAAGTCTTCTTTTAAGTGCAAAGTGTGTGTCAATCTCAGAACAGCAAACACTCATGTGCACCTCGTCCTTCTGCCGAGTTTTATGTTTGAATCACCCAGCACAACGCCCCTTAGTTTTTGAGATGTTGTATCCCAACATCTGTAAAAGTGGTCATGATTCAATATATCATGGTAACCGAGGATTCTGGTCTTTATACGTCACTTTGACAGTCACATACGTAATTGTATGTTAATCATCATGATTGCTCAGCATTTCAGCCATACCCAGGACTGGAGCATGCTTGCGAACGTAAAATAATAGGTATAATAGCCGTCTGTAGTCGCCGTTGTCCACGAAAGATATGTTTCATCCCGTCGAGTATAAATCAATAAGCATGGTCATCAAGAATATGCTTAGATGGCAATAAATACGCACAGCTTATCAACGTGAAAACTTGCAATAACTATTCTACTTAAACCCATTTCGTTGTTTTTATTGTTTTCGTAAAATAACAAAAAAAAGCTATGAAAATTATGCAATACGCACCACATAGCAATGTAAGAAAGGGGAGTATGTTTGACACACTGACGCTTATTCGAAGGAAGACATTACTGCTAAGCGCCGTAATAAGATACAAGAAAAGAGTACCAAAGCAAATAAAGCAATCAAAAATCTTCTAATGACACATATGACTGAAAAATTAAAAAGTTACTTTGAAACTGTCAGTGCATTCACAATGGCCGTAATACTTTGTCATTTTACCTGGACAGTTCAGAAATATGGAATTGTGCAACTCCACTATTATGATGAACAATACATTGTATACATGTTCTGCATAGATACTTGAAACCCCTCCCCCCGCCCCCCCCCCCCCCCCCCCCCACCTTATCTTAGATGGACAGAATTTTCGGATACTAATGAATGTTTCAAAACCGCAATAGCAGAAATTAAAGCATACAGACAAGGAGAGATTGGAAATGATCCTGAAATAGAGCCAGATATACCTACAAGTGTGGCAAATCGAGTACAAATGAACTTCCGTCTGTAATTATGTCGCCGTGCAAATAGGAACATACATTTATTACAAAAGACACTTTAGTGGACAAACAATGCATGTACCCTGATGTTAATGGATGTAAATCTGACAAAAAAGGTATCCAGCCATTATTGCCACTGATTAAACTCAACATGTTTCTTACTTTGAAAGTTACATCGACAAGCTAAGCCTGAATTGAAAAAGAAAAACGGAGAATTGAAAATTATATATTAGACGAAACCCGATAATATTTTGAGATTAGATTGTGGAACTGTTCGGACGATATTGTATTTTTTTTTAATTTTCATTTATAACACCCAATGCCATACTATACCTTAATAGTAGTTGTACATATATTAGTGTATACACTTACAGGAAGTACTATAGTGAGTTATAGTGAATACATGTTGGTGCGGAGAAAGTATAATGAGTCAGAGTGGTGTAGACTACAGTGAACTACACAATAAATGTACAATCAAAATCCAGCTCAGCATGTTGATCACGTACACTGCACTCATAATTATCACCATCATCATCATCATTTCATCAAAAAGTAATTTGTTATTGTTAACATTTATCTAAACAAATTGTTCAGTTGTTAAACATCAACCACTTTTGTTTTGACAAAAGACAGATAATGCATAAAACTTGTATTGTTGTTACATTATTAAGTATCATTTCTATCAGAAATAGTTATTAATCTACGAAAATACATCAGAACAAAGGTTATTTATTGTGGTTAAAATTTTAAGTGCTGAAGTACTAATTCTTTACTTATTTATATACATGTAAAGTTCTTTCTTAATTTTTTTTTCAATATTTGCTCCCAAAGACTTTCATTACCTGGCTTCCCAATCATGAAGGTAATAAAGCTTATTTAAGAACTCGGCCAACAGAGCTACCCAGTGCGTTCCCATCGGGTGTAGACGGTTATAACATGGATATTCAGAAAGTGGACAATAGTGCTTAACGTGGTTGGAAATTGTCAGGTTCCATGCAGATTAAACACCTTTTTTCATCTTTTTTTTAATAGACTTTGAACAATAGTAGGTACATTGTAGTTGCTACAAAGATATGATTTTGTCGTCCTTTTCCAGTCCTACATACTTTTCCAGTGGCAGTCAAAAGAACGTTGCCTGATAACCCACCTCTCCCTCACTTAGTTTTCCTGATAACCCACCTCTCCCTCACTTAGTTTTCCTGATAACCCACCTCTCCCTCACTTAGTTTTCCTGATAACCCACCTCTCCCTCACTTGGTTTTCCTGATAACCCACCTCTCCCTCACTTAGTTTTCCTGATAAACCACCTCTCCCTCACTTAGTTTTCCTGATAACCCACCTTTCCCTCACTTAGTTTTCCTGATAACCCACCTTTCCCTCACTTAGTTTTCCTGATAACCCACCTTTCCCTCACTTAGTTTTCCTGATAAACCACCTCTCCATCACTTAGTTTTCCTGCTAACCCACCCTCCCTCACTTAGTTTTCCTGATAACCCACATCTCCCTCACTTAGTTTTCCTGATAACCCACCTCTCCCTCACTTAGTTTTCCTGATAACCCACCCATCCCTGACTTAGTTTTCCTTATAACCCACCCCTCCCTCACTTAGTTTTCCCGATAACCCACCCCTCCCTCACTTAGTTTTCCTGATAACCCACCTCTCCCTCACTTAGTTTTCCTGATAACCCACCTCTCCCTCACTTAGTTTTCCTGATAACCCACCTCTCCCTCACTTAGTTTTCCTGATAACCCACCTCTCCCTCACTTGGTTTTCCTGATAACCCACCTCTCCCTCACTTAGTTTTCCTGATAAACCACCTCTCCCTCACTTAGTTTTCCTGATAACCCACCTTTCCCTCACTTAGTTTTCCTGATAACCCACCTTTCCCTCACTTAGTTTTCCTGATAACCCACCTTTCCCTCACTTAGTTTTCCTGATAAACCACCTCTCCCTCACTTAGTTTTCCTGATAACCCACCCTCCCTCACTTAGTTTTCCTGATAACCCACCTCTCCCTCACTTAGTTTTCCTGATAACCCACCTCTCCCTCACTTAGTTTTCCTGATAACCCACCCCTCCCTCACTTAGTTTTCCTGATAACCCACCCCTCCCTCACTTAGTTTTCCCGATAACCCACCCCTCCCTCACTTAGTTTTCCTGATAACCCACCTCTCCCTCACTTAGTTTTCCTGATAACCCACCTCTCCCTCACTTAGTTTTCCTGATAACCCACCTCTCCCTCACTTGGTTTTCCTGATAACCCACCTCTCCCTCACTTAGTTTTCCTGATAACCCACCTCTCCCTCACTTAGTTTTCTCGATAACCCACTTCTCCCTCACTTAGTTTTCCATATAACCCACCTCTCCCTCACTTAGTTTTCCTGATAACCCACCTTTCGCTCACTTAGTTTTCATGATAACCCACCTCTCCCTCACTTCGTTTTCCTGATAAATCACCTCTCCCTCACTTAGTTTTCCTGATAACCCACCTTTCCCTCACTTAGTTTTCCTGATAACCCACCTTTCCCTCACTTAGTTTTCCTGATAACCCACCTTTCCCTCACTTAGTTTTCCTGATAAACCACCTCTCCCTCACTTAGTTTTCCTGATAACCCACCCTCCCTCACTTAGTTTTCCTGATAACCCACATCTCCCTCACTTAGTTTTCCTGATAACCCACCTCTCCCTCACTTAGTTGTCCTGATAACCCACCCCTCCCTCACTTAGTTTTCCTGATAACCCACCCCTCCCTCACTTAGTTTTCCCGATAACCCACCCCTCCCTCACTTAGTTTTCCTGATAACCCACCTCTCCCTCACTTAGTTTTCCTGATAACCCACCTCTCCCTCACTTAGTTTTCCTGATAACCCACCTCTCCCTCACTTGGTTTTCCTGATAACCCACCTCTCCCTCACTTAGTTTTCCTGATAACCCACCTCTCACTCACTTAGTTTTCTCGATCACCCACCTCTCCCTCACTTAGTTTTCCCGATAACCTACCTCTCCCTCACTTAGATTTCCTGATAACCCACCTTTCCCTCACTTAGTTTTCCTGATAACCCACCTCTCCCACACTTAGTTTTCCTGATAAACCACCTCTCCCTCACTTATTTTTCCTGATAACCCACCTTTCCCTCACTTAGTTTTCCTGATAACCCACCTCTCCCTCACTTAGTTTTCCTGATAACCGACCCTCCCTCACTTAGTTTTCCTGATAACCCACCTCTCCCTCACTTAGTTTTCCTGATAACACATCTCTCCCTCACTTAGTTTTCCTGATAACCCACCCTTCCCTCACTTAGTTTTCCTGATAAACCACCTCTCCCTCACTTAGATTTCCTGATAACCCACCTTTCCCTCACTTAGTTTTCCTGATAACCCACCTTTCCCCCACTTAGTTTTCCTGATAACCCACCTTTCCCTCACTTAGTTTTCCTGATAAACCACCTCTCCCTCACTTAGTTTTCCTGATAACCCACCTCTCCCTCACTTAGTTTTCCTGATAAACCACCTCTCCCTCACTTATTTTTCCTGATAACCCACCTTTCCCTCACTTAGTTTTCCTGATAACCCACCTCTCCCTCACTTAGTTTTCCTGATAACCGACCCTCCCTCACTTAGTTTTCCTGATAACCCACCTCTCCCTCACTTAGTTTTCCTGATAACACATCTCTCTCTCACTTAGTTTTCCTGATAACCCACCTCTCCCTCACTTAGTTTTCCTGATAAACCACCCCTCCCTCACTTAGTTTTCCTGATAACCCACCTTTCCCTCACTTAGATTTCCTGATAACCCACCTTTCCCTCACTTAGTTTTCCCAAAAACCCACCTCTCCCTCACTTAGTTTTCCTGATAACCCACCTTTCCCTCACTTAGTTTTCCTGATAACCCACCTTTCCCTCACTTAGTTTTCCTGATAACCCACCTTTCCCTCACTTAGTTTTCCTGATAAACCACCTCTCCATCACTTAGTTTTCCTGCTAACCCATCCTCCCTCACTTAGTTTTCCTGATAACCCACATCTCCCTCACTTAGTTTTCCTGATAACCCACCTCTCCCTCACTTAGTTTTCCTGATAACCCACCCATCCCTCACTTAGTTTTCCTGATAACCCACCTTTCCCTCACTTAGTTTTCCTGATAACCCACCTCTCCCTCACTTAGTTTTCCTGATAAACCACCTCTCCCTCACTTAGTTTTCCTGATAACCCACCTTTCCCTCACTTAGTTTTCCTGATAACCCACCTTTCCCTCACTTAGTTTTCCTGATAACCCACCTTTCCCTCACTTAGTTTTCCTGATAAACCACCTCTCCATCACTTAGTTTTCCTGCTAACCCACCCTCCCTCACTTAGTTTTCCTGATAACCCACCTCTCCCTCACTTAGTTTTCCTGATAACCCACCCATCCCTCACTTAGTTTTCCTTATAACCCACCCCTCCCTCACTTAGTTTTCCCGATAACCCACCCCTCCCTCACTTAGTTTTCCTGATAACCCACCTCTCCCTCACTTAGTTTTCCTGATAACCCACCTCTCCCTCACTTAGTTTTCCTGATAACCCACCTCTCCCTCACTTAGTTTTCCTGATAACCCACCTCTCCCTCACTTGGTTTTCCTGATAACCCACCTCTCCCTCACTTAGTTTTCCTGATAAACCACCTCTCCCTCACTTAGTTTTCCTGATAACCCACCTTTCCCTCACTTAGTTTTCCTGATAACCCACCTTTCCCTCACTTAGTTTTCCTGATAACCCACCTTTCCCTCACTTAGTTTTCCTGATAAACCACCTCTCCATCACTTAGTTTTCCTGCTAACCCACCCTCCCTCACTTAGTTTTCCTGATAACCCACATCTCCCTCACTTAGTTTTCCTGATAACCCACCTCTCCCTCACTTAGTTTTCCTGATAACCCACCCATCCCTGACTTAGTTTTCCTTATAACCCACCCCTCCCTCACTTAGTTTTCCCGATAACCCACCCCTCCCTCACTTAGTTTTCCCGATAACCCACCCCTCCCTCACTTAGTTTTCCTGATAACCCACCTTTCCCTCACTTAGTTTTCCTGATAAACCACCTCTCCCTCACTTAGTTTTCCTGATAACCCACCCTCCCTCACTTAGTTTTCCTGATAACCCACATCTCCCTCACTTAGTTTTCCTGATAACCCACCTCTCCCTCACTTAGTTGTCCTGATAACCCACCCCTCCCTCACTTAGTTTTCCTGATAACCCACCCCTCCCTCACTTAGTTTTCCCGATAACCCACCCCTCCCTCACTTAGTTTTCCTGATAACCCACCTCTCCCTCACTTAGTTTTCCTGATAACCCACCTCTCCCTCACTTAGTTTTCCTGATAACCCACCTCTCCCTCACTTGGTTTTCCTGATAACCCACCTCTCCCTCACTTAGTTTTCCTGATAACCCACCTCTCACTCACTTAGTTTTCTCGATCACCCACCTCTCCCTCACTTAGTTTTCCCGATAACCTACCTCTCCCTCACTTAGATTTCCTGATAACCCACCTTTCCCTCACTTAGTTTTCCTGATAACCCACCTCTCCCACACTTAGTTTTCCTGATAAACCACCTCTCCCTCACTTATTTTTCCTGATAACCCACCTTTCCCTCACTTAGTTTTCCTGATAACCCACCTCTCCCTCACTTAGTTTTCCTGATAACCGACCCTCCCTCACTTAGTTTTCCTGATAACCCACCTCTCCCTCACTTAGTTTTCCTGATAACACATCTCTCCCTCACTTAGTTTTCCTGATAACCCACCCTTCCCTCACTTAGTTTTCCTGATAAACCACCTCTCCCTCACTTAGATTTCCTGATAACCCACCTTTCCCTCACTTAGTTTTCCTGATAACCCACCTTTCCCCCACTTAGTTTTCCTGATAACCCACCTTTCCCTCACTTAGTTTTCCTGATAAACCACCTCTCCCTCACTTAGTTTTCCTGATAACCCACCTCTCCCTCACTTAGTTTTCCTGATAAACCACCTCTCCCTCACTTATTTTTCCTGATAACCCACCTTTCCCTCACTTAGTTTTCCTGATAACCCACCTCTCCCTCACTTAGTTTTCCTGATAACCGACCCTCCCTCACTTAGTTTTCCTGATAACCCACCTCTCCCTCACTTAGTTTTCCTGATAACACATCTCTCTCTCACTTAGTTTTCCTGATAACCCACCTCTCCCTCACTTAGTTTTCCTGATAAACCACCCCTCCCTCACTTAGTTTTCCTGATAACCCACCTTTCCCTCACTTAGATTTCCTGATAACCCACCTTTCCCTCACTTAGTTTTCCCAAAAACCCACCTCTCCCTCACTTAGTTTTCCTGATAACCCACCTTTCCCTCACTTAGTTTTCCTGATAACCCACCTTTCCCTCACTTAGTTTTCCTGATAACCCACCTTTCCCTCACTTAGTTTTCCTGATAAACCACCTCTCCATCACTTAGTTTTCCTGCTAACCCATCCTCCCTCACTTAGTTTTCCTGATAACCCACATCTCCCTCACTTAGTTTTCCTGATAACCCACCTCTCCCTCACTTAGTTTTCCTGATAACCCACCCATCCCTCACTTAGTTTTCCTGATAACCCACCTTTCCCTCACTTAGTTTTCCTGATAACCCACCTCTCCCTCACTTAGTTTTCCTGATAAACCACCTCTCCCTCACTTAGTTTTCCTGATAACCCACCTTTCCCTCACTTAGTTTTCCTGATAACCCACCTTTCCCTCACTTAGTTTTCCTGATAACCCACCTTTCCCTCACTTAGTTTTCCTGATAAACCACCTCTCCATCACTTAGTTTTCCTGCTAACCCACCCTCCCTCACTTAGTTTTCCTGATAACCCACCTCTCCCTCACTTAGTTTTCCTGATAACCCACCCATCCCTCACTTAGTTTTCCTTATAACCCACCCCTCCCTCACTTAGTTTTCCCGATAACCCACCCCTCCCTCACTTAGTTTTCCTGATAACCCACCTCTCCCTCACTTAGTTTTCCTGATAACCCACCTCTCCCTCACTTAGTTTTCCTGATAACCCACCTCTCCCTCACTTAGTTTTCCTGATAACCCACCTCTCCCTCACTTGGTTTTCCTGATAACCCACCTCTCCCTCACTTAGTTTTCCTGATAAACCACCTCTCCCTCACTTAGTTTTCCTGATAACCCACCTTTCCCTCACTTAGTTTTCCTGATAACCCACCTTTCCCTCACTTAGTTTTCCTGATAACCCACCTTTCCCTCACTTAGTTTTCCTGATAAACCACCTCTCCATCACTTAGTTTTCCTGCTAACCCACCCTCCCTCACTTAGTTTTCCTGATAACCCACATCTCCCTCACTTAGTTTTCCTGATAACCCACCTCTCCCTCACTTAGTTTTCCTGATAACCCACCCATCCCTGACTTAGTTTTCCTTATAACCCACCCCTCCCTCACTTAGTTTTCCCGATAACCCACCCCTCCCTCACTTAGTTTTCCTGATAACCCACCTCTCCCTCACTTAGTTTTCCTGATAACCCACCTCTCCCTCACTTAGTTTTCCTGATAACCCACCTCTCCCTCACTTAGTTTTCCTGATAACCCACCTCTCCCTCACTTGGTTTTCCTGATAACCCACCTCTCCCTCACTTAGTTTTCCTGATAAACCACCTCTCCCTCACTTAGTTTTCCTGATAACCCACCTTTCCCTCACTTAGTTTTCCTGATAACCCACCTTTCCCTCACTTAGTTTTCCTGATAACCCACCTTTCCCTCACTTAGTTTTCCTGATAAACCACCTCTCCCTCACTTAGTTTTCCTGATAACCCACCCTCCCTCACTTAGTTTTCCTGATAACCCACCTCTCCCTCACTTAGTTTTCCTGATAACCCACCTCTCCCTCACTTAGTTTTCCTGATAACCCACCCCTCCCTCACTTAGTTTTCCTGATAACCCACCCCTCCCTCACTTAGTTTTCCCGATAACCCACCCCTCCCTCACTTAGTTTTCCTGATAACCCACCTCTCCCTCACTTAGTTTTCCTGATAACCCACCTCTCCCTCACTTAGTTTTCCTGATAACCCACCTCTCCCTCACTTGGTTTTCCTGATAACCCACCTCTCCCTCACTTAGTTTTCCTGATAACCCACCTCTCCCTCACTTAGTTTTCTCGATAACCCACTTCTCCCTCACTTAGTTTTCCATATAACCCACCTCTCCCTCACTTAGTTTTCCTGATAACCCACCTTTCGCTCACTTAGTTTTCATGATAACCCACCTCTCCCTCACTTCGTTTTCCTGATAAATCACCTCTCCCTCACTTAGTTTTCCTGATAACCCACCTTTCCCTCACTTAGTTTTCCTGATAACCCACCTTTCCCTCACTTAGTTTTCCTGATAACCCACCTTTCCCTCACTTAGTTTTCCTGATAAACCACCTCTCCCTCACTTAGTTTTCCTGATAACCCACCCTCCCTCACTTAGTTTTCCTGATAACCCACATCTCCCTCACTTAGTTTTCCTGATAACCCACCTCTCCCTCACTTAGTTGTCCTGATAACCCACCCCTCCCTCACTTAGTTTTCCTGATAACCCACCCCTCCCTCACTTAGTTTTCCCGATAACCCACCCCTCCCTCACTTAGTTTTCCTGATAACCCACCTCTCCCTCACTTAGTTTTCCTGATAACCCACCTCTCCCTCACTTAGTTTTCCTGATAACCCACCTCTCCCTCACTTGGTTTTCCTGATAACCCACCTCTCCCTCACTTAGTTTTCCTGATAACCCACCTCTCACTCACTTAGTTTTCTCGATCACCCACCTCTCCCTCACTTAGTTTTCCCGATAACCTACCTCTCCCTCACTTAGATTTCCTGATAACCCACCTTTCCCTCACTTAGTTTTCCTGATAACCCACCTCTCCCACACTTAGTTTTCCTGATAAACCACCTCTCCCTCACTTATTTTTCCTGATAACCCACCTTTCCCTCACTTAGTTTTCCTGATAACCCACCTCTCCCTCACTTAGTTTTCCTGATAACCGACCCTCCCTCACTTAGTTTTCCTGATAACCCACCTCTCCCTCACTTAGTTTTCCTGATAACACATCTCTCCCTCACTTAGTTTTCCTGATAACCCACCCTTCCCTCACTTAGTTTTCCTGATAAACCACCTCTCCCTCACTTAGATTTCCTGATAACCCACCTTTCCCTCACTTAGTTTTCCTGATAACCCACCTTTCCCCCACTTAGTTTTCCTGATAACCCACCTTTCCCTCACTTAGTTTTCCTGATAAACCACCTCTCCCTCACTTAGTTTTCCTGATAACCCACCTCTCCCTCACTTAGTTTTCCTGATAAACCACCTCTCCCTCACTTATTTTTCCTGATAACCCACCTTTCCCTCACTTAGTTTTCCTGATAACCCACCTCTCCCTCACTTAGTTTTCCTGATAACCGACCCTCCCTCACTTAGTTTTCCTGATAACCCACCTCTCCCTCACTTAGTTTTCCTGATAACACATCTCTCTCTCATTTAGTTTTCCTGATAACCCACCTCTCCCTCACTTAGTTTTCCTGATAAACCACCCCTCCCTCACTTAGTTTTCCTGATAACCCACCTTTCCCTCACTTAGATTTCCTGATAACCCACCTTTCCCTCACTTAGTTTTCCCAAAAACCCACCTCTCCCTCACTTAGTTTTCCTGATAACCCACCTTTCCCTCACTTAGTTTTCCTGATAACCCACCTTTCCCTCACTTAGTTTTCCTGATAACCCACCTTTCCCTCACTTAGTTTTCCTGATAAACCACCTCTCCATCACTTAGTTTTCCTGCTAACCCATCCTCCCTCACTTAGTTTTCCTGATAACCCACATCTCCCTCACTTAGTTTTCCTGATAACCCACCTCTCCCTCACTTAGTTTTCCTGATAACCCACCCATCCCTCACTTAGTTTTCCTGATAACCCACCTTTCCCTCACTTAGTTTTCCTGATAACCCACCTCTCCCTCACTTAGTTTTCCTGATAAACCACCTCTCCCTCACTTAGTTTTCCTGATAACCCACCTTTCCCTCACTTAGTTTTCCTGATAACCCACCTTTCCCTCACTTAGTTTTCCTGATAACCCACCTTTCCCTCACTTAGTTTTCCTGATAAACCACCTCTCCATCACTTAGTTTTCCTGCTAACCCACCCTCCCTCACTTAGTTTTCCTGATAACCCACCTCTCCCTCACTTAGTTTTCCTGATAACCCACCCATCCCTCACTTAGTTTTCCTTATAACCCACCCCTCCCTCACTTAGTTTTCCCGATAACCCACCCCTCCCTCACTTAGTTTTCCTGATAACCCACCTCTCCCTCACTTAGTTTTCCTGATAACCCACCTCTCCCTCACTTAGTTTTCCTGATAACCCACCTCTCCCTCACTTAGTTTTCCTGATAACCCACCTCTCCCTCACTTGGTTTTCCTGATAACCCACCTCTCCCTCACTTAGTTTTCCTGATAAACCACCTCTCCCTCACTTAGTTTTCCTGATAACCCACCTTTCCCTCACTTAGTTTTCCTGATAACCCACCTTTCCCTCACTTAGTTTTCCTGATAACCCACCTTTCCCTCACTTAGTTTTCCTGATAACCCACCTTTCCCTCACTTAGTTTTCCTGATAAACCACCTCTCCCTCACTTAGTTTTCCTGATAACCCACCCTCCCTCACTTAGTTTTCCTGATAACCCACATCTCCCTCACTTAGTTTTCCTGATAACCCACCTCTCCCTCACTTAGTTGTCCTGATAACCCACCCCTCCCTCACTTAGTTTTCCTGATAACCCACCCCTCCCTCACTTAGTTTTCCCGATAACCCACCCCTCCCTCACTTAGTTTTCCTGATAACCCACCTCTCCCTCACTTAGTTTTCCTGATAACCCACCTCTCCCTCACTTAGTTTTCCTGATAACCCACCTCTCCCTCACTTGGTTTTCCTGATAACCCACCTCTCCCTCACTTAGTTTTCCTGATAAACCACCCCTCCCTCACTTAGTTTTCCTGATAACCCACCTTTCCCTCACTTAGATTTCCTGATAACCCACCTTTCCCTCACTTAGTTTTCCCAAAAACCCACCTCTCCCTCACTTAGTTTTCCTGATAACCCACCTTTCCCTCACTTAGTTTTCCTGATAACCCACCTTTCCCTCACTTAGTTTTCCTGATAACCCACCTTTCCCTCACTTAGTTTTCCTGATAAAACACCTCTCCATCACTTAGTTTTCCTGCTAACCCATCCTCCCTCACTTAGTTTTCCTGATAACCCACATCTCCCTCACTTAGTTTTCCTGATAACCCACCTCTCCCTCACTTAGTTTTCCTGATAACCCACCCATCCCTCACTTAGTTTTCCTGATAACCCACCTTTCCCTCACTTAGTTTTCCTGATAACCCACCTCTCCCTCACTTAGTTTTCCTGATAAACCACCTCTCCCTCACTTAGTTTTCCTGATAACCCACCTTTCCCTCACTTAGTTTTCCTGATAACCCACCTTTCCCTCACTTAGTTTTCCTGATAAACCACCTCTCCATCACTTAGTTTTCCTGCTAACCCACCCTCCCTCACTTAGTTTTCCTGATAACCCACCTCTCCCTCACTTAGTTTTCCTGATAACCCACCCATCCCTCACTTAGTTTTCCTTATAACCCACCCCTCCCTCACTTAGTTTTCCCGATAACCCACCCCTCCCTCACTTAGTTTTCCTGATAACCCACCTCTCCCTCACTTAGTTTTCCTGATAACCCACCTCTCCCTCACTTAGTTTTCCTGATAACCCACCTCTCCCTCACTTAGTTTTCCTGATAACCCACCTCTCCCTCACTTGGTTTTCCTGATAACCCACCTCTCCCTCACTTAGTTTTCCTGATAAACCACCTCTCCCTCACTTAGTTTTCCTGATAACCCACCTTTCCCTCACTTAGTTTTCCTGATAACCCACCTTTCCCTCACTTAGTTTTCCTGATAACCCACCTTTCCCTCACTTAGTTTTCCTGATAACCCACCTTTCCCTCACTTAGTTTTCCTGATAAACCACCTCTCCCTCACTTAGTTTTCCTGATAACCCACCCTCCCTCACTTAGTTTTCCTGATAACCCACATCTCCCTCACTTAGTTTTCCTGATAACCCACCTCTCCCTCACTTAGTTGTCCTGATAACCCACCCCTCCCTCACTTAGTTTTCCTGATAACCCACCCCTCCCTCACTTAGTTTTCCCGATAACCCACCCCTCCCTCACTTAGTTTTCCTGATAACCCACCTCTCCCTCACTTAGTTTTCCTGATAACCCACCTCTCCCTCACTTAGTTTTCCTGATAACCCACCTCTCCCTCACTTGGTTTTCCTGATAACCCACCTCTCCCTCACTTAGTTTTCCTGATAACCCACCTCTCACTCACTTAGTTTTCTCGATCACCCACCTCTCCCTCACTTAGTTTTCCCGATAACCTACCTCTCCCTCACTTAGATTTCCTGATAACCCACCTTTCCCTCACTTAGTTTTCCTGATAACCCACCTCTCCCACACTTAATTTTCCTGATAAACCACCTCTCCCTCACTTATTTTTCCTGATAACCCACCTTTCCCTCACTTAGTTTTCCTGATAACCCACCTCTCCCTCACTTAGTTTTCCTGATAACCGACCCTCCCTCACTTAGTTTTCCTGATAACCCACCTCTCCCTCACTTAGTTTTCCTGATAACACATCTCTCCCTCACTTAGTTTTCCTGATAACCCACCCTTCCCTCACTTAGTTTTCCTGATAAACCACCTCTCCCTCACTTAGATTTCCTGATAACCCACCTTTCCCTCACTTAGTTTTCCTGATAACCCACCTTTCCCCCACTTAGTTTTCCTGATAACCCACCTTTCCCTCACTTAGTTTTCCTGATAAACCACCTCTCCCTCACTTAGTTTTCCTGATAACCCACCTCTCCCTCACTTAGTTTTCCTGATAAACCACCTCTCCCTCACTTATTTTTCCTGATAACCCACCTTTCCCTCACTTAGTTTTCCTGATAACCCACCTCTCCCTCACTTAGTTTTCCTGATAACCGACCCTCCCTCACTTAGTTTTCCTGATAACCCACCTCTCCCTCACTTAGTTTTCCTGATAACACATCTCTCTCTCACTTAGTTTTCCTGATAACCCACCTCTCCCTCACTTAGTTTTCCTGATAAACCACCCCTCCCTCACTTAGTTTTCCTGATAACCCACCTTTCCCTCACTTAGATTTCCTGATAACCCACCTTTCCCTCACTTAGTTTTCCCAAAAACCCACCTCTCCCTCACTTAGTTTTCCTGATAACCCACCTTTCCCTCACTTAGTTTTCCTGATAACCCACCTTTCCCTCACTTAGTTTTCCTGATAACCCACCTTTCCCTCACTTAGTTTTCCTGATAAACCACCTCTCCATCACTTAGTTTTCCTGCTAACCCATCCTCCCTCACTTAGTTTTCCTGATAACCCACATCTCCCTCACTTAGTTTTCCTGATAACCCACCTCTCCCTCACTTAGTTTTCCTGATAACCCACCCATCCCTCACTTAGTTTTCCTGATAACCCACCTTTCCCTCACTTAGTTTTCCTGATAACCCACCTCTCCCTCACTTAGTTTTCCTGATAAACCACCTCTCCCTCACTTAGTGTTCCTGATAACCCACCTTTCCCTCACTTAGTTTTCCTGATAACCCACCTTTCCCTCACTTAGTTTTCCTGATAACCCACCTTTCCCTCACTTAGTTTTCCTGATAAACCACCTCTCCATCACTTAGTTTTCCTGCTAACCCACCCTCCCTCACTTAGTTTTCCTGATAACCCACCTCTCCCTCACTTAGTTTTCCTGATAACCCACCCATCCCTCACTTAGTTTTCCTTATAACCCACCCCTCCCTCACTTAGTTTTCCCGATAACCCACCCCTCCCTCACTTAGTTTTCCTGATAACCCACCTCTCCCTCACTTAGTTTTCCTGATAACCCACCTCTCCCTCACTTAGTTTTCCTGATAACCCACCTCTCCCTCACTTAGTTTTCCTGATAACCCACCTCTCCCTCACTTGGTTTTCCTGATAACCCACCTCTCCCTCACTTAGTTTTCCTGATAAACCACCTCTCCCTCACTTAGTTTTCCTGATAACCCACCTTTCCCTCACTTAGTTTTCCTGATAACCCACCTTTCCCTCACTTAGTTTTCCGGATAACCCACATTTCCCTCACTTAGTTTTCCTGATAAACCACCTCTCCCTCACTTAGTTTTCCTGATAACCCACCCTCCCTCACTTAGTTTTCCTGATAACCCACATCTCCCTCACTTAGTTTTCCTGATAACCCACCTCTCCCTCACTTAGTTTTCCCGATAACCCACCCCTCCCTCACTTAGTTTTCCTGATAACCCACCCCTCCCTCACTTAGTTTTCCCGATAACCCACCCCTCCCTCACTTAGTGTTCCTGATAACCCACCTCTCCCTCACTTAGTTTTCCTGATAACCCACCTCTCCCTCACTTAGTTTTCCTGATAACCCACCTCTCCCTCACTTGGTTTTCATGATAACCCACCTCTCCCTCACTTAGTTTTCCTGATAACCCACCTCTCCCTCACTTAGTTTTCTCGATAACCCACTTCTCCCTCACTTAGTTTTCCCAATAACCCACCTCTCCCTCACTTAGTTTTCCTGATAACCCACCTTTCCCTCACTTAGTTTTCCTGATAACCCACCTCTCCCTCACTTAGTTTTCCTGATAAACCACCTCTCCCTCACTTAGTTTTCCTGATAACCCACCTTTCCCTCACTTAGTTTTCCTGATAACCCACCTTTCCCTCACTTAGTTTTCCTGATAACCCACCTTTCCCTCACTTAGTTTTCCTGATAAACCACCTCTCCCTCACTTAGTTTTCCTGATAACCCACCCTCCCTCACTTAGTTTTCCTGATAACCCACATCTCCCTCACTTAGTTTTCCTGATAACCCACCTCTCCCTCACTTAGTTGTCCTGATAACCCACCCCTCTCTCACTTAGTTTTCCTGATAACCCACCTCTCCATCACTTAGTTTTCCTGATAACCCACCTCTCCCTCACTTAGTTTTCCTGATAACCCACCTCTCCCTCACTTGGTTTTCCTGATAACCCACCTCTCCCTCACTTAGTTTTCCTGATAACCCACCTCTCCCTCACTTAGTTTTCTCGATCACCCACCTCTCCCTCACTTAGTTTTCCCGATAACCCACCTCTCCCTCACTTAGTTTTCCTGATAAACCACCTTTCCCTCACTTAGTTTTCCTGATAACCCACCTCTCCCTCACTTAGTTTTCCTGATAAACCACCTCTCCCTCACTTATTTTTCCTGATAACCCACCTTTCCCTCACTTAGTTTTCCTGATAACCCACCTCTCCCTCACTTAGTTTTCCTGATAACCGACCCTCCCTCACTTAGTTTTCCTGATAACCCACCTCTCCCTCACTTAGTTTTCCTGATAACACATCTCTCCCTCACTTAGTTTTCCTGATAACCCACCCTTCCCTCACTTAGTTTTCCTGATAAACCACCTCTCCCTCACTTAGTTTTCCTGATAACCCACCTTTCCCTCACTTAGTTTTCCTGATAACCCACCTTTCCCCACTTAATTTTCCTGATAACCCACCTTTCCCTCACTTAGTTTTCCTGATAAACCACCTCTCCATCACTTAGTTTTCCTGCTAAACCACCCTCCCTCACTTAGTTTTCCTGATAACCCACATCTCCCTCACTTAGTTTTCCTGATAACCCACCTCTCCCTCACTTAGTTTTCCTGATAACCCACCCATCCCTCACTTAGGTTTCCTTATAACCCACCCCTCCCTCACTTAGTTTTCCCGATAACCCACCCCTCCCTCACTTAGTTTTCCTGATAACCCACCTCTCCCTCACTTAGTTTTCCTGATAACCCACCTCTCCCTCACTTAGTTTTCCTGATAACCCACCTCTCCCTCACTTAGTTTTCCTGATAACCCACCTCTCCCTCACTTGGTTTTCCTGATAACCCACCTCTCCCTCACTTAGTTTTCCTGATAAACCACCTCTCCCTCACTTAGTTTTCCTGATAACCCACCTTTCCCTCACTTAGTTTTCCTGATAACCCACATTTCCCTCACTTAGTTTTCCTGATAACCCACCTTTCCCTCACTTAGTTTTCCTGATAAACCACCTCTCCCTCACTTAGTTTTCCTGATAACCCACCCTCCCTCACTTAGTTTTCCTGATAACCCACATCTCCCTCACTTAGTTTTCCTGATAACCAACCTCTCCCTCACTTAGTTTTCATGATAACCCATCCCTCCCTCACTTAGTTTTCCTGATAACCCACCCCTCCCTCACTTAGTTTTCCCGATAACCCACCCCTCCCTCACTTAGTTTTCCTGATAACCCACCTCTCCCTCACTTAGTTTTCCTGATAACCCACCTCTCCCTCACTTAGTTTTCCTGATAACCCACCTCTCCCTCACTTGGTTTTCCTGATAACCCACCTCTCCCTCACTTAGTTTTCCTGATAACCCACCTCTCCCTCACTTAGTTTTCTCGATAACCCACTTCTCCCTCACTTAGTTTTCCCAATAACCCACCTCTCCCTCACTTAGTTTTCCTGATAACCCACCTTTCCCTCACTTAGTTTTCCTGATAACCCACCTCTCCCTCACTTAGTTTTCCTGATAAACCACCTCTCCCTCACTTAGTTTTCCTGATAACCCACCTTTCCCTGACTTAGTTTTCCTGATAACCCACCTTTCCCTCACTTAGTTTTCCTGATAACCCACCTTTCCCTCACTTAGTTTTCCTGATAAACCACCTCTCCCTCACTTTGTTTTCCTGATAACCCACCCTCCCTCACTTAGTTTTCCTGATAACCCACATCTCCCTCACTTAGTTTTCCTGATAACCCACCTCTCCCTCACTTAGTTGTCCTGATAACCCACCCCTCCCTCACTTAGTTTTCCTGATAACCCACCCCTCCCTCACTTAGTTTTCCTGATAACCCACCTCTCCATCACTTAGTTTTCCTGATAACCCACCTCTCCCTCACTTAGTTTTCCTGATAACCCACCTCTCCCTCACTTGGTTTTCCTGATAACCCACCTCTCCCTCACTTAGTTTTCCTGATAACCCACCTCTCCCTCACTTAGTTTTCTCGATCACCCACCTCTCCCTCACTTAGTTTTCCCGATAACCCACCTCTCCCTCACTTAGTTTTCCTGATAACCCACCTTTCCCTCACTTAGTTTTCCTGATAACCCACCTCTCCCTCACTTAGTTTTCCTGATAAACCACCTCTCCCTCACTTATTTTTCCTGATAACCCACCTTTCCCTCACTTAGTTTTCCTGATAACCCACCTCTCCCTCACTTAGTTTTCCTGATAACCGACCCTCCCTCACTTAGTTTTCCTGATAACCCACCTCTCCCTCACTTAGTTTTCCTGATAACACATCTCTCCCTCACTTAGTTTTCCTGATAACCCACCCTTCCCTCACTTAGTTTTCCTGATAAACCACCTCTCCCTCACTTAGTTTTCCTGATAACCCACCTTTCCCTCACTTAGTTTTCCTGATAACCCACCTTTTCCCCACTTAGTTTTCCTGATAACCCACCTTTCCCTCACTTAGTTTTCCTGATAAACCACCTCTCCCTCACTTAGTTTTCCTGATAACCCACCTCTCCCTCACTTAGTTTTCCTGATAAACCACCTCTCCCTCACTTAGTTTTCCTGATAACACATCTCTCTCTCACTTAGTTTTCCTGATAACCCACCTCTCCCTCACTTAGTTTTCCTGATAAACCACCCCTCCCTCACTTAGTTTTCCTGATAACCCACCTTTCCCTCACTTAGTTTTCCTGATAACCCACCTTTCCCTCACTTAGTTTTCCTGATAAACCACCTCTCCCTCACTTAGTTTTCCTGATAACCCACCCTCCCTCACTTAGTTTTCCTGATAATCCACCTCTCCCTCACTTAGTTTTCCTGATAACCCACCTCTCCCTCACTTAGTTTTCTCGATAACCCACTTCTCCCTCACTTAGTTTTCCCAATAACCCACCTCTCCCTCACTTAGTTTTCCTGATAACCCACCTTTCCCTCACTTAGTTTTCCTGATAACCCACCTCTCCCTCACTTGGTTTTCCTGATAAACCACCTCTCCCTCACTTAGTTTTCCTGATAACCCACCTTTCCCTCACTTAGTTTTCCTGATAACCCACCTTTCCCTCACTTAGTTTTCCTGATAAACCACCTC
Organism: Bathymodiolus brooksi; assembly: GCA_963680875.1. Taxonomy (NCBI): domain Eukaryota; kingdom Metazoa; phylum Mollusca; class Bivalvia; order Mytilida; family Modiolidae; genus Bathymodiolus; species Bathymodiolus brooksi. The sequence continues at coordinate 127,238,974 of OY804579.1, read as the reverse complement.
TCCCTCACTTAGTTTTCCTGATAACCCACCCTCCCTCACTTAGTTTTCCTGATATCCCACATCTCCCTCACTTAGTTTTCCTGATAACCCACCCCTCCCTCACTTAGTTTTCCCGATAACCCACCCCTCCCTCACTTAGTTTTCCTGATAACCCACCTCTCCCTCACTTAGTTTTTCTGATAACCCACCTCTCCCTCACTTAGTTTTCCTGATAACCCACCTCTCCCTCACTAGGTTTTCCTGATAACCCACCTCTCCCTCACTTAGTTTTCCTGATAACCCACCTCTCCCTCACTTAGTTTTCTCGATCACCCACCTCTCCCTCACTTAGTTTTCCCGATAACCCACCTCTCCCTCACTTAGTTTTCCTGATAACCCACCTTTCCCTCACTTAGTTTTCCTGATAACCCACCTCTCCCTCACTTAGTTTTCCTGATAAACCACCTCTCCCTCACTTATTTTTCCTGATAACCCACCTTTCCCTCACTTAGTTTTCCTGATAACCCACCTCTCCCTCACTTAGTTTTCCTGATAACCGACCCTCCCTCACTTAGTTTTCCTGATAACCCACCTCTCCCTCACTTAGTTTTCCTGATAACACATCTCTCCCTCACTTAGTTTTCCTGATAACCCACCCTTCCCTCACTTAGTTTTCCTGATAACCCACCTTTCCCTCACTTAGTTTTCCTGATAACCCACCTTTGCCCCACTTAGTTTTCCTGATAACCCACCTTTCCCTCACTTAGTTTTCCTGATAAACCACCTCTCCCTCACTTAGTTTTCCTGATAACCCACCTCTCCCTCACTTAGTTTTCCTGATAAACCACCTCTCCCTCACTTATTTTTCCTGATAACCCACCTCTCCCTCACTTAGTTTTCCTGATAACCCACCTTTCCCTCACTTAGTTTTCCTGATAACCCACCTCTCCCTCACTTAGTTTTCCTGATAAACCACCTCTCCCTCACTTAGTTTTCCTGATAACCCACCTTTCCCTCACTTAGTTTTCCTGATAACCCACCTTTCCCTCACTTAGTTTTCCTGATAACCCACCTTTCCCTCACTTAGTTTTCCTGATAAACCACCTCTCCCTCACTTAGTTTTCCTGATAACCCACCCTCCCTCACTTAGTTTTCCTGATAACCCACATCTCCCTCACTTAGTTTTCCTGATAACCCACCTCTCCCTCACTTAGTTTTCCTGATAACCCACCTCTCCCTCACTTAGTTTTCCTGATAACCCACCTCTCCCTCACTTGGTTTTCCTGATAACCCACATCTCCCTCACTTAGTTTTCCTGATAACCCACCTCTCCCTCACTTAGTTTTCTCGATCACCCACCTCTCCCTCACTTAGTTTTCCCGATAACCCACCTCTCCCTCACTTAGTTTTCCTGATAAACCACCTTTCCCTCACTTAGTTTTCCTGATAACCCACCTCTCCCTCACTTAGTTTTCCTGATAAACCACCTCTCCCTCACTTATTTTTCCTGATAACCCACCTTTCCCTCACTTAGTTTTCCTGATAACCCACCTCTCCCTCACTTAGTTTTCCTGATAACCGACCCTCCCTCACTTAGTTTTCCTGATAACCCACCTCTCCCTCACTTAGTTTTCCTGATAACACATCTCTCCCTCACTTAGTTTTCCTGATAACCCACCCTTCCCTCACTTAGTTTTCCTGATAAACCACCTCTCCCTCACTTAGTTTTCCTGATAACCCACCTTTCCCTCACTTAGTTTTCCTGATAACCCACCTTTCCCCCACTTAATTTTCCTGATAACCCACCTTTCCCTCACTTAGTTTTCCTGATAAACCACCTCTCCATCACTTAGTTTTCCTGCTAACCCATCCTCCCTCACTTAGTTTTCCTGATAACCCACATCTCCCTCACTTAGTTTTCCTGATAACCCACCTCTCCCTCACTTAGTTTTCCTGATAACCCACCCATCCCTCACTTAGTTTTCCTTATAACCCACCCCTCCCTCACTTAGTTTTCCCGATAACCCACCCCTCCCTCACTTAGTTTTCCTGATAACCCACCTCTCCCTCACTTAGTTTTCCTGATAACCCACCTCTCCCTCACTTAGTTTTCCTGATAACCCACCTCTCCCTCACTTGGTTTTCCTGATAACCCACCTCTCCCTCACTTAGTTTTCCTGATAACCCACCTCTCCCTCACTTAGTTTTCCTGATAACGCATCTCTCCCTCACTTAGTTTTCCTGATAACCCACCCTTCCCTCACTTAGTTTTCCTGATAAACCACCTCTCCCTCACTTAGTTTTCCTGATAACCCACCTCTCCCTCACTTAGTTTTCCTGATAACCCACCCATCCCTCACTTAGTTTTCCTTATAACCCACCCCTCCCTCACTTAGTTTTCCTGATAACCCACCTCTCCCTCACTTAGTTTTCCTGATAAACCACCTCTCCCTCACTTATTTTTCCTGATAACCCACCTTTCCCTCACTTAGTTTTCCTGATAACCCACCTCTCCCTCACTTAGTTTTCCTGATAACCGACCCTCCCTCACTTAGTTTTCCTGATAACCCACCTCTCCCTCACTTAGTTTTCCTGATAACACATCTCTCCCTCACTTAGTTTTCCTGATAACCCACCCTTCCCTCACTTAGTTTTCCTGATAAACCACCTCTCCCTCACTTAGTTTTCCTGATAACCCACCTTTCCCTCACTTAGTTTTCCTGATAACCCACCTTTCCCCCACTTAATTTTCCTGATAACCCACCTTTCCCTCACTTAGTTTTCCTGATAAACCACCTCTCCATCACTTAGTTTTCCTGCTAACCCATCCTCCCTCACTTAGTTTTCCTGATAACCCACATCTCCCTCACTTAGTTTTCCTGATAACCCACCTCTCCCTCACTTAGTTTTCCTGATAACCCACCCATCCCTCACTTAGTTTTCCTTATAACCCACCCCTCCCTCACTTAGTTTTCCCGATAACCCACCCCTCCCTCACTTAGTTTTCCTGATAACCCACCTCTCCCTCACTTAGTTTTCCTGATAACCCACCTCTCCCTCACTTAGTTTTCCTGATAACCCACCTCTCCCTCACTTGGTTTTCCTGATAACCCACCTCTCCCTCACTTAGTTTTCCTGATAAACCACCTCTCCCTCACTTAGTTTTCCTGATAACCCACCTCTCCCTCACTTAGTTTTCCTGATAACCCACCTTTCCCTCACTTAGTTTTCCTGATAACCCACCTTTCCCTCACTTAGTTTTCCTGATAAACCACCTCTCCCTCACTTAGTTTTCCTGATAACCCACCCTCCCTCACTTAGTTTTCCTGATAACCCACATTTCCCTCACTTAGTTTTCCTGATAACCCACCTCTCCCTCACTTAGTTTTCCTGATAACCCACCCCTCCCTCACTTAGTTTTCCCTATAACCCACCCCTCCCTCACTTAGTTTTCCTGATAACCCACCTCTCCCTCACTTAGTTTTCCTGATAACCCACCTCTCCCTCACTTAGATTTCCTGATAACCCACCTCTCCCTCACTTGGTTTTTCTGATAACCCACCTCTCCCTCACTTAGTTTTCCTGATAACCCACCTCTCCCTCACTTAGTTTTCTCGATAACCCACTTCTCCCTCACTTAGTTTTCCCAATAACCCACCTCTCCCTCACTTAGTTTTCCTGATAACCCACCTTTCCCTCACTTAGTTTTCCTGATAACCCACCTCTCCCTCACTTAGTTTTCCTGATAAACCACCTCTCCCTCACTTAGTTTTCCTGATAACCCACCTTTCCCTCACTTAGTTTTCCTGATAACCCACCTTTCCCTCACTTAGTTTTCCTGATAACCCACCTTTCCCTCACTTAGTTTTCCTGATAAACCACCTCTCCCTCACTTAGTTTTCCTGATAACCCACCCTCCCTCACTTAGTTTTCCTGATAACCCACATCTCCCTCACTTAGTTTTCCTGATAACCCACCTCTCCCTCACTTAGTTGTCCTGATAACCCACCCCTCCCTCACTTAGTTTTCCTGATAACCCACCCCTCCCTCACTTAGTTTTCCCGATAACCCACCCTCCCTCACTTAGTTTTCCTGATAACCCACCTCTCCATCACTTAGTTTTCCTGATAACCCACCTCTCCCTCACTTAGTTTTCCTGATAACCCACCTCTCCCTCACTTGGTTTTCCTGATAACCCACCTCTCCCTCACTTAGTTTTCCTGATAACCCACCTCTCCCTCACTTAGTTTTCTCGATCACCCACCTCTCCCTCACTTAGTTTTCCCGATAACCCACCTCTCCCTCACTTAGTTTTCCTGATAACCCACCTTTCCCTCACTTAGTTTTCCTGATAACCCACCTCTCCCTCACTTAGTTTTCCTGATAAACCACCTCTCCCTCACTTATTTTTCCTGATAACCCACCTTTCCCTCACTTAGTTTTCCTGATAACCCACCTCTCCCTCACTTAGTTTTCCTGATAACCGACCCTCCCTCACTTAGTTTTCCTGATAACCCACCTCTCCCTCACTTAGTTTTCCTGATAACACATCTCTCCCTCACTTAGTTTTCCTGATAACCCACCCTTCCCTCACTTAGTTTTCCTGATAAACCACCTCTCCCTCACTTAGGTTTCCTGATAACCCACCTTTCCCTCACTTAGTTTTCCTGATAACCCACCTTTTCCCCACTTAGTTTTCCTGATAACCCACCTTTCCCTCACTTAGTTTTCCTGATAAACCACCTCTCCCTCACTTAGTTTTCCTGATAACCCACCTCTCCCTCACTTAGTTTTCCTGATAAACCACCTCTCCCTCACTTATTTTTCCTGATAACCCACCTTTCCCTCACTTAGTTTTCCTGATAACCCACCTCTCCCTCACTTAGTTTTCCTGATAACCCACCTCTCCCTCACTTAGTTTTCCTGATAACCGACCCTCCCTCACTTAGTTTTCCTGATAACCCACCTCTCCCTCACTTAGTTTTCCTGATAAACCACCCCTCCCTCACTTAGTTTTCCTGATAACCCACCCTCCCTCACTTAGTTTTCCTGATAATCCACCTCTCCCTCACTTAGTTTTCCTGATAACCCACCTCTCCCTCACTTAGTTTTCTCGATAACCCACTTCTCCCTCACTTAGTTTTCCCAATAACCCACCTCTCCCTCACTTAGTTTTCCTGATAACCCACCTTTCCCTCACTTAGTTTTCCTGATAACCCACCTCTCCCTCACTTAGTTTTCCTGATAAACCACCTCTCCCTCACTTAAGTTTTCCTGATAACCCACCTTTCCCTCACTTAGTTTTCCTGATAACCCACCTTTCCCTCACTTAGTTTTCCTGATAACCCACCTTTCCCTCACTTAGTTTTCCTGATAAACCACCTCTCCCTCACTTAGTTTTCCTGATAACCCACCCTCCCTCACTTAGTTTTCCTGATAACCCACATCTCCCTCACTTAGTTTTCCTGATAACCCACCTCTCCCTCACTTAGTTGTCCTGATAACCCACCCCTCCCTCACTTAGTTTTCCCGAAAACCCACCCCTCCCTCACTTAGTTTTCCTGATAACCCACCTCTCCCTCACTTAGTTTTCCTGATAACCCACCTCTCCCTCACTTAGTTTTCCTGATAACCCACCTCTCCCTCACTTAGTTTTCCTGATAACCCACCTCTCCCTCACTTAGTTTTCCTGATAACCCACCTCTCCCTCACTTAGTTTTCTCGATCACCCACCTCTCCCTCACTTAGTTTTCCCGATAACCCACCTCTTCCTCACTTAGTTTTCCTGATAACCCACCTTTCCCTCACTTAGTTTTCCTGATAACCCACCTCTCCCTCACTTAGTTTTCCTGATAAACCACCTCTCCCTCACTTATTTTTCCTGATAACCCACCTTTCCCTCACTTAGTTTTCCTGATAACCCACCTCTCCCTCACTTAGTTTTCCTGATAACCGACCCTCCCTCACTTAGTTTTCCTGATAACCCACCTCTCCCTCACTTAGTTTTCCTGATAACACATCTCTCCCTCACTTAGTTTTCCTGATAACCAACCCTTCCCTCACTTAGTTTTCCTGATAAACCACCTCTCCCTCACTTAGTTTTCCTCATAATCCACCTTTCCCTCACTTAGTTTTCTGATAACCCACCTTTGCCCCACTTAGTTTTCCTGATAACCCACCTTTCCCTCACTTAGTTTTCCTGATAAACCACCTCTCCCTCACTTAGTTTTCCTGATAACCCACCTCTCCCTCACTTAGTTTTCCTGATAAACCACCTCTCCCTCACTTATTTTTCCTGATAACCCACCTTTCCCTCACTTAGATTTCCTGATAACCCACCTCTCCCTCACTTAGTTTTCCTGATAACCGACCCTCCCTCACTTAGTTTTCCTGATAACCCACCTCTCCCTCACTTAGTTTTCCTGATAACACATCTCTCCCTCACTTAGTTTTCCTGATAACCCACCTCTCCCTCACTTAGTTTTCCTGATAAACCACCCCTCCCTCACTTAGTTTTCCTGATAACCCACCTTTCCCTCACTTAGTTTTCCTGATAACCCACCTTTCCCTCACTTAGTTTTCCTGATAACCCACCTTTCCCTCACTTAGTTTTCCTGATAAACCACCTCTCCCTCACTTAGTTTTCCTGATAACACATCTCTCCCTCACTTAGTTTTCCTGATAACCCACCCTTCCCTCACTTAGTTTTCCTGATAAACCACCTCTCTCTCACTTAGGTTTCCTGATAACCCACCTTTCCCTCACTTAGTTTTCCTGATAACCCACCTTTTCCCCACTTAGTTTTCCTGATAACCCACCTTTCCCTCACTTAGTTTTCCTGATAAACAACCTCTCCCTCACTTAGTTTTCCTGATAACCCACCTCTCCCTCACTTAGTTTTCCTGATAAACCACCTCTCCCTCACTTATTTTTCCTGATAACCCACCTTTCCCTCACTTAGTTTTCCTGATAACCCACCTCTCCCTCACTTAGTTTTCCTGATAACCGACCCTCCCTCACTTAGTTTTCTTGATAACCCACCTCTCCCTCACTTAGTTTTCCTGATAACACATCTCTCTCTCACTTAGTTTTCCTGATAACCCACCTCTCCCTCACTTAGTTTTCCTGATAAACCACCCCTCCCTCACTTAGTTTTCCTGATAACCCACCCTCCCTCACTTAGTTTTCCTGATAATCCACCTCTCCCTCACTTAGTTTTCCTGATAACCCACCTCTCCCTCACTTAGTTTTCTCGATAACCCACTTCTCCCTCACTTAGTTTTCCCAATAACCCACCTCTCCCTCACTTAGTTTTCCTGATAACCCACCTTTCCCTCACTTAGTTTTCCTGATAACCCACCTCTCCCTCACTTAGTTTTCCTGATAAACCACCTCTCCCTCACTTAGTTTTCCTGATAACCCACCTTTCCCTCACTTAGTTTTCCTGATAACCCACCTTTCCCTCACTTAGTTTTCCTGATAACCCACCTTTCCCTCACTTAGTTTTCCTGATAAACCACCTCTCCCTCACTTAGTTTTCCTGATAACCCACCCTCCCTCACTTAGTTTTCCTGATAACCCACATCTCCCTCACTTAGTTTTCCTGATAACCCACCTCTCCCTCACTTAGTTGTCCTGATAACCCACCCCTCCCTCACTTAGTTTTCCCGATAACCCACCCCTCCCTCACTTAGTTTTCCTGATAACCCACCTCTCCCTCACTTAGTTTTCCTGATAACCCACCTCTCCCTCACTTAGTTTTCCTGATAACCCACCTCTCCCTCACTTGGTTTTCCTGATAACCCACCTCTCCCTCACTTAGTTTTCTCGATCACCTACCTCTCCCTCACTTAGATTTCCCGATAACCCACCTCTCCCTCACTTAGTTTTCCTGATAACCCACCTTTCCCTCACTTAGTTTTCCTGATAACCCACCTCTCCCTCACTTAGTTTTCCTGATAAACCACCTCTCCCTCACTTATTTTTCCTGATAACCCACCTTTCCCTCACTTAGTTTTCCTGATAACCCACCTCTCCCTCACTTAGTTTTCCTGATAACCGACCCTCCCTCACTTAGTTTTCCTGATAACCCACCTCTCCCTCACTTAGTTTTCCTGATAACACATCTCTCCCTCACTTAGTTTTCCTGATAACCCACCCTTCCCTCACTTAGTTTTCCTGATAAACCACCTCTCCCTCACTTAGTTTTCCTCATAACCCACCTTTCCCTCACTTTGTTTTCCTGATAACCCACCTTTCCCTCACTTAGTTTTCCTGATAAAACACCTCTCCCTCACTTAGTTTTCCTGATAAACCACCTCTCCCTCACTTAGTTTTCCTGATAACCCACCTCTCCCTCACTTAGTTTTCCTGATAAACCACCTCTCCCTCACTTATTTTTCCTGATAACCCACCTTTCCCTCACTTAGTTTTCCTGATAACCCACCTCTCCCTCACTTAGTTTTCCTGATAACCGACCCTCCCTCACTTAGTTTTCCTGATAACCCACCTCTCCCTCACTTAGTTTTCCTGATAACACATCTCTCCCTCACTTAGTTTTCCTGATAACCCACCTCTCCCTCACTTAGTTTTCCTGATAACCCACCTCTCCCTCACTTAGTTTTCCTGATAACCCACCTCTCCCTCACTTAGTTTTCTCGATAACCCACCTCTCCCTCACTTAGTATTCCCTATAACCCACCTCTCCCTCACTTAGTTTTCCTGATAACCCACCTTTCCCTCACTTAGTTTTCCTGATAACCCACCTCTCCCTCACTTGGTTTTCCTGATAAACCACCTCTCCCTCACTTATTTTTCCTGATAACCCATCTTTCCCTCACTTAGTTTTCCTGATAACCCACCTCTCCCTCACTTAGTTTTCCTGATAACCGACCCTCCCTCACTTAGTTTTCCTGATAACCCACCTCTCCCTCACTTAGTTTTCCTGATAACACATCTCTCCCTCACTTAGTTTTCGTGATAACCCACCCTTCCCTCACTTAGTTTTCCTGATAACAAACCCCTCCCTCACTTAGTTTTCCCGATAACCCACCCCTCCCTCACTTAGTTTTCCTGATAACCCACCTCTCCCTCACTTAGTTTTCCTGATAACCCACCTCTCCCACACTAATTTTTCCTGATAACCCACCCCTCCCTCATTTAGTTTTTCTGATAACCCACCCCTCCCTCACTTAGTTTTCTCGATAACCCACCTCTCCCTCACTTAGTTTTCCTGATAACCCACCCCTCCCTCATTTAGTTTTCCTGATAACCCACCCCTCCTTCACTTAGTTTTCCTGATAACCCACCCCTCCCTTACTTAGTTTTCCTGATAACCCATCCTCCCTCACTTTGTTTTCCTGATAACCCACCCCTCCCTCACTTAGTTTTCCTGATAACCCACCCCTCCCTCACTTAGTTTTCCTGATAACCCACCCCTCCCTCACTTAGTTTTCCTGATAACCCACCCCTCCCACACTTAGTTTTCTCGATAACCCACCTCTCTCTCACTTAGTTTTCCTGATAACCCACCGCTCCCTCATTTAGTTTTCCTCATAACCCATCCCTCCCTCACTTAATTTTCCTGATAACGCACCCCTCCCTCACTTAGTTTTTCTGAAAACCCACCCCTCCTTCACTTAGTTTTCCTGATAACCCACCCCTCCCTCACTTAGTTTTCCTGATAACCCACCCTCCCTCACTTTGTTTTCCTTATAACCCGCCCCTCCCTCACTTAGTTTTCCTGATAACCCACCCTCCCTCACTTAGTTTTCCTGATAATCCACCCCTCCCTCACTTAGTTTTCCTGATAACCCACCCCTCCCTCACTTAGTTTTCTAGATAACCCACCTCTCCCTCACTTAGTTTTCCTGATAACCCACCCCTCCCTCATTTAGTTTTCCTGATAACCCACCCCTCCCTCACTTAGTTTTCCTGATAACCCACCCCTCCCTCACTTAGTTTTCCTGATAACCCACCCCTCCCTCACTTAGTTTTACTGATAACCCATCCCTCCCTCACTTAGTTTTCCTGATAACCCACCCCTCCCTCACTTAGTTTTCCTGATAACCCACCCCTCCCTCACTTAGTTTTACTGATAACCCATCCCTCCCTCACTTAGTTTTCCTGATAACCCACCCCTCCCTCATTAAGTTTTCCTGATAACCCACCCCTCCCTCACTTAGTTTTCCTGATAACCCACCCCTCCCTCACTTAGTTTTCCTGATAACCCACCTTTCCCTCACTTAGTTTTCCTGATAACCCACCTTTGCCCCACTTAGTTTTCCTGATAACCCACCTTTCCCTCACTTAGTTTTCCTGATAAACCACCTCTCCCTCACTTAGTTTTCCTGATAACCCACCTCTCCCTCACTTAGTTTTCCTGATAAACCACCTCTCCCTCACTTATTTTTCCTGATAACCCACCTTTCCCTCACTTAGTTTTCCTGATAACCCACCTCTCCCTCACTTAGTTTTCCTGATAACCGACCCTCCCTCACTTAGTTTTCCTGATAACCCACCCCTCCCTCACTTAGTTTTCCTGATAACACATCTCTCCCTCACTTAGTTTTCCTGATAACCCACCTCTCCCTCACTTAGTTTTCCTGATAAACCACCCCTCCCTCACTTAGTTTTCCTGATAACCCACCTTTCTCTCACTTAGTTTTCCTGATAACCCACCTTTCCCTCACTTAGTTTTCCTGATAAACCACCTCTCCCTCACTTAGTTTTCCTGATAACCCACCTCTCCCTCACTTAGTTTTCCTGATAACACATCTCTCCCTCACTTAGTTTTCCTGATAACCCACCCTTCCCTCACTTAGTTTTCCTGATAAACCACCTCTCCCTCACTTAGTTTTCCTCATAATCCACCTTTCCCTCACTTAGTTTTCTGATAACCCACCTTTGCCCCACTTAGTTTTCCTGATAACCCACCTTTCCCTCACTTAGTTTTCCTGATAAACCACCTCTCCCTCACTTAGTTTTCCTGATAACCCACCTCTCCCTCACTTAGTTTTCCTGATAAACCACCTCTCCCTCACTTATTTTTCCTGATAACCCACCTTTCCCTCACTTAGATTTCCTGATAACCCACCTCTCCCTCACTTAGTTTTCCTGATAACCGACCCTCCCTCACTTAGTTTTCCTGATAACCCACCTCTCCCTCACTTAGTTTTCCTGATAACACATCTCTCCCTCACTTAGTTTTCCTGATAACCCACCTCTCCCTCACTTAGTTTTCCTGATAAACCACCCCTCCCTCACTTAGTTTTCCTGATAACCCACCTTTCCCTCACTTAGTTTTCCTGATAACCCACCTTTCCCTCACTTAGTTTTCCTGATAACCCACCTTTCCCTCACTTAGTTTTCCTGATAAACCACCTCTCCCTCACTTAGTTTTCCTGATAACACATCTCTCCCTCACTTAGTTTTCCTGATAACCCACCCTTCCCTCACTTAGTTTTCCTGATAAACCACCTCTCTCTCACTTAGGTTTCCTGATAACCCACCTTTCCCTCACTTAGTTTTCCTGATAACCCACCTTTTCCCCACTTAGTTTTCCTGATAACCCACCTTTCCCTCACTTAGTTTTCCTGATAAACAACCTCTCCCTCACTTAGTTTTCCTGATAACCCACCTCTCCCTCACTTAGTTTTCCTGATAAACCACCTCTCCCTCACTTATTTTTCCTGATAACCCACCTTTCCCTCACTTAGTTTTCCTGATAACCCACCTCTCCCTCACTTAGTTTTCCTGATAACCGACCCTCCCTCACTTAGTTTTCTTGATAACCCACCTCTCCCTCACTTAGTTTTCCTGATAACACATCTCTCTCTCACTTAGTTTTCCTGATAACCCACCTCTCCCTCACTTAGTTTTCCTGATAAACCACCCCTCCCTCACTTAGTTTTCCTGATAACCCACCCTCCCTCACTTAGTTTTCCTGATAATCCACCTCTCCCTCACTTAGTTTTCCTGATAACCCACCTCTCCCTCACTTAGTTTTCTCGATAACCCACTTCTCCCTCACTTAGTTTTCCCAATAACCCACCTCTCCCTCACTTAGTTTTCCTGATAACCCACCTTTCCCTCACTTAGTTTTCCTGATAACCCACCTCTCCCTCACTTAGTTTTCCTGATAAACCACCTCTCCCTCACTTAGTTTTCCTGATAACCCACCTTTCCCTCACTTAGTTTTCCTGATAACCCACCTTTCCCTCACTTAGTTTTCCTGATAACCCACCTTTCCCTCACTTAGTTTTCCTGATAAACCACCTCTCCCTCACTTAGTTTTCCTGATAACCCACCCTCCCTCACTTAGTTTTCCTGATAACCCACATCTCCCTCACTTAGTTTTCCTGATAACCCACCTCTCCCTCACTTAGTTGTCCTGATAACCCACCCCTCCCTCACTTAGTTTTCCCGATAACCCACCCCTCCCTCACTTAGTTTTCCTGATAACCCACCTCTCCCTCACTTAGTTTTCCTGATAACCCACCTCTCCCTCACTTAGTTTTCCTGATAACCCACCTCTCCCTCACTTGGTTTTCCTGATAACCCACCTCTCCCTCACTTAGTTTTCTCGATCACCTACCTCTCCCTCACTTAGATTTCCCGATAACCCACCTCTCCCTCACTTAGTTTTCCTGATAACCCACCTTTCCCTCACTTAGTTTTCCTGATAACCCACCTCTCCCTCACTTAGTTTTCCTGATAAACCACCTCTCCCTCACTTATTTTTCCTGATAACCCACCTTTCCCTCACTTAGTTTTCCTGATAACCCACCTCTCCCTCACTTAGTTTTCCTGATAACCGACCCTCCCTCACTTAGTTTTCCTGATAACCCACCTCTCCCTCACTTAGTTTTCCTGATAACACATCTCTCCCTCACTTAGTTTTCCTGATAACCCACCCTTCCCTCACTTAGTTTTCCTGATAAACCACCTCTCCCTCACTTAGTTTTCCTCATAACCCACCTTTCCCTCACTTTGTTTTCCTGATAACCCACCTTTCCCTCACTTAGTTTTCCTGATAAAACACCTCTCCCTCACTTAGTTTTCCTGATAAACCACCTCTCCCTCACTTAGTTTTCCTGATAACCCACCTCTCCCTCACTTAGTTTTCCTGATAAACCACCTCTCCCTCACTTATTTTTCCTGATAACCCACCTTTCCCTCACTTAGTTTTCCTGATAACCCACCTCTCCCTCACTTAGTTTTCCTGATAACCGACCCTCCCTCACTTAGTTTTCCTGATAACCCACCTCTCCCTCACTTAGTTTTCCTGATAACACATCTCTCCCTCACTTAGTTTTCCTGATAACCCACCTCTCCCTCACTTAGTTTTCCTGATAACCCACCTCTCCCTCACTTAGTTTTCCTGATAACCCACCTCTCCCTCACTTAGTTTTCTCGATAACCCACCTCTCCCTCACTTAGTATTCCCTATAACCCACCTCTCCCTCACTTAGTTTTCCTGATAACCCACCTTTCCCTCACTTAGTTTTCCTGATAACCCACCTCTCCCTCACTTGGTTTTCCTGATAAACCACCTCTCCCTCACTTATTTTTCCTGATAACCCATCTTTCCCTCACTTAGTTTTCCTGATAACCCACCTCTCCCTCACTTAGTTTTCCTGATAACCGACCCTCCCTCACTTAGTTTTCCTGATAACCCACCTCTCCCTCACTTAGTTTTCCTGATAACACATCTCTCCCTCACTTAGTTTTCGTGATAACCCACCCTTCCCTCACTTAGTTTTCCTGATAACAAACCCCTCCCTCACTTAGTTTTCCCGATAACCCACCCCTCCCTCACTTAGTTTTCCTGATAACCCACCTCTCCCTCACTTAGTTTTCCTGATAACCCACCTCTCCCACACTAATTTTTCCTGATAACCCACCCCTCCCTCATTTAGTTTTTCTGATAACCCACCCCTCCCTCACTTAGTTTTCTCGATAACCCACCTCTCCCTCACTTAGTTTTCCTGATAACCCACCCCTCCCTCATTTAGTTTTCCTGATAACCCACCCCTCCTTCACTTAGTTTTCCTGATAACCCACCCCTCCCTTACTTAGTTTTCCTGATAACCCATCCTCCCTCACTTTGTTTTCCTGATAACCCACCCCTCCCTCACTTAGTTTTCCTGATAACCCACCCCTCCCTCACTTAGTTTTCCTGATAACCCACCCCTCCCTCACTTAGTTTTCCTGATAACCCACCCCTCCCACACTTAGTTTTCTCGATAACCCACCTCTCTCTCACTTAGTTTTCCTGATAACCCACCGCTCCCTCATTTAGTTTTCCTCATAACCCATCCCTCCCTCACTTAATTTTCCTGATAACGCACCCCTCCCTCACTTAGTTTTTCTGAAAACCCACCCCTCCTTCACTTAGTTTTCCTGATAACCCACCCCTCCCTCACTTAGTTTTCCTGATAACCCACCCTCCCTCACTTTGTTTTCCTTATAACCCGCCCCTCCCTCACTTAGTTTTCCTGATAACCCACCCTCCCTCACTTAGTTTTCCTGATAATCCACCCCTCCCTCACTTAGTTTTCCTGATAACCCACCCCTCCCTCACTTAGTTTTCTAGATAACCCACCTCTCCCTCACTTAGTTTTCCTGATAACCCACCCCTCCCTCATTTAGTTTTCCTGATAACCCACCCCTCCCTCACTTAGTTTTCCTGATAACCCACCCCTCCCTCACTTAGTTTTCCTGATAACCCACCCCTCCCTCACTTAGTTTTACTGATAACCCATCCCTCCCTCACTTAGTTTTCCTGATAACCCACCCCTCCCTCACTTAGTTTTCCTGATAACCCACCCCTCCCTCACTTAGTTTTACTGATAACCCATCCCTCCCTCACTTAGTTTTCCTGATAACCCACCCCTCCCTCATTAAGTTTTCCTGATAACCCACCCCTCCCTCACTTAGTTTTCCTGATAACCCACCCCTCCCTCACTTAGTTTTCCTGATAACCCACCTTTCCCTCACTTAGTTTTCCTGATAACCCACCTTTGCCCCACTTAGTTTTCCTGATAACCCACCTTTCCCTCACTTAGTTTTCCTGATAAACCACCTCTCCCTCACTTAGTTTTCCTGATAACCCACCTCTCCCTCACTTAGTTTTCCTGATAAACCACCTCTCCCTCACTTATTTTTCCTGATAACCCACCTTTCCCTCACTTAGTTTTCCTGATAACCCACCTCTCCCTCACTTAGTTTTCCTGATAACCGACCCTCCCTCACTTAGTTTTCCTGATAACCCACCCCTCCCTCACTTAGTTTTCCTGATAACACATCTCTCCCTCACTTAGTTTTCCTGATAACCCACCTCTCCCTCACTTAGTTTTCCTGATAAACCACCCCTCCCTCACTTAGTTTTCCTGATAACCCACCTTTCTCTCACTTAGTTTTCCTGATAACCCACCTTTCCCTCACTTAGTTTTCCTGATAAACCACCTCTCCCTCACTTAGTTTTCCTGATAACCCACCCTCCCTCACTTAGTTTTCCTGATAACCCACATCTCCCTCACTTTGTTTTCCTGATAACCCACCTCTCCTTCACTTAGTTTTCCTGATAACCCACCCCTCCCTCACTTAGTTTTCCTGATAACCCACCTCTCCCTCACTTAGTTTTCCTGATAACCCACCTCTCCCTCACTTGGTTTTCCTGATAACCCACCTCTCCCTCACTTAGTTTTCCTGATAACCCACCTCTCCCTCACTTAGTTTTCTCGATAACCCACCTCTCCCTCACTTAGTATTCCCGATAACCCACCTCTCCCTCACTTAGTTTTCCTGATAACCCACCTTTCCCTCACTTAGTTTTCCTGATAACCCACCTCTCCCTCACTTGGTTTTCCTGATAAACCACCTCTCCCTCACTTATTTTTCCTGATAACCCACCTTTCCCTCACTTAGTTTTCCTGATAACCCACCTCTCCCTCACTTAGTTTTCCTGATAACCGACCCTCCCTCACTTAGTTTTCCTGATAACCCACCTCTCCCTCACTTAGTTTTCCTGATAACACATCTCTCCCTCACTTAGTTTTCGTGATAACCCACCCTTCCCTCACTTAGTTTTCCTGATAACAAACCCCTCCCTCACTTAGTTTTCCCGATAACCCACCCCTCCCTCACTTAGTTTTCCTGATAACCCACCTCTCCCTCACTTAGTTTTCCTGATAACCCACCTCTCCCACACTAATTTTTCCTGATAACCCACCCCTCCCTCATTTAGTTTTTCTGATAACCCACCCCTCCCTCACTTAGTTTTCCTGATAACCCACCACTCCCTCACTTAGTTTTCCTTATAACCCACCCCCTCCCTCACTTAGTTTTCCTGATAACCCACCCCTCCCTCATTTAGTTTTCCTGATAACCCACTCCTCCCTCACTTAGTTTTCTCGATAACCCACCTCTCCCTCACTTAGTTTTCCTGATAACCCACCCCTCCCTCATTTAGTTTTCCTGATAACCCACCCCTCCTTCACTTAGTTTTCCTGATAACCCACCCCTCCCTTACTTAGTTTTCCTGATAACCCACCCTCCCTCACTTTGTTTTCCTGATAACCCACCCCTCCCTCACTTAGTTTTCCTGATAACCCACCCCTCCCTCACTTAGTTTTCCTGATAACCCACCCCTCCCTCGCTTAGTTTTCCTGATAACCCATCCCTCCCTCACTTAGTTTTCTCGATAACCCACCTCTCTCTCACTTAGTTTTCCTGATAACCCACCGCTCCCTCATTTAGTTTTCCTGATAACCCATCCCTCCCTCACTTAGTTTTCCTCCCTCACTTAGTTTTTCTGAAAACCCACCCCTCCTTCACTTAGTTTTCCTGATAACCCACCCCTCCCTCACTTAGTTTTCCTGATAACCCACCCTCCCTCACTTAGTTTTCCTGATAACCCACCCCTCCCTCACTTAGTTTTCCTGATAACCCACCCCTCCCTCACTTAGTTTTCTAGATAACCCACCTCTCCCTCACTTAGTTTTCCTGATAACCCACCCCTCCCTCATTAAGTTTTCCTGATAACCCACCCCTCCCTCACTTAGTTTTCCTGATAACCCACCCCTCCCTTACTTAGTTTTCCTGATAACCCACCCCTCCCTCACTTAGTTTTACTGATAACCCATCCCTCCCTCACTTAGTTTTCCTGATAACCCACCCCTCCCTCACTTAGTTTTCCTGATAACCCACCCCTCCCTCACTTAGTTTTCCTGATAACCCACCCCTCTCCCTCACTTAGTTTTCCTGATAACCCACCCCTCTCCCTCACTTAGTTTTCCTGATAACCCACCTCTCCATCACTTAGTTTTCCTGAAAACCCTCCCCTCTCCCTCAATTAGTTTTCCTGATAACCCACCCCTCCCTCACATAGTTTTCGCGATAACCCACCCCTCTCCCTCACTTAGTTTTCGCGATAACCCACCCCTCTCCCTCACTTAGTTTTCCTGATAACCCACCCCTCTCTCACTTAGTTTTCCTGATAACCCACCCCTCCCTCACTTAGTTTTCCTGATAACCCACCCCTCTCTCACTTAATTTTCCTGATACCCCACACCTCCCTCACTTAGTTTTCCTGATAACCCACCCCTCTCCCTCACTTAGTTTTCCTGATAACCCACCCCTCCCTCACTTAGTTTTCCTGATAACTCACCTCTCTCCCTCACTTAGTTTTCCTGATAACCCACCCCTCTCCCTCACTTAGTTTTCCTCATAACCCACCACTTCCTCACTTAGTTTTCCTGATAACCCACCCCTCTCCCTCATTTAGTTTTCGCGATAACCCACCCCTCTCCCTCACTTAGTTTTCCTGATAACCCACCCCTCCCTCACTTAGTTTTCCTGATAACCCACCCCTCCCTCACTTAGTTTTCCTGATAACCCACCCCTCTCCCTCACTTAGTTTTCCTGATAACCCACCACTCCCTCACTTAGTTTTCCTGATAACCCACCCCTCCCTCACTTAGTTTTACTGATAACCCACCCCTCCCTCACTTAGTTTTCCTGATAACCACCCCTCCCTCACTTAGTTTTCCTGATAACCCACCCCTCCCTCACTTAGTTTTCCTGATAACCCAACCCTCTCCCTCACTTAGTTTTTCTGATAACCCACCCCTCCCTCACTTAGTTTTCCTGATAACCCACCCCTCCCTCACCTAGTTTTTAGATATTTGTGAACTTGCTCTCGTCCTGAATATACATGATATATTTCCCACTGATGAGCCACCAACAATGTATCATAAAGTGTGATACTATGTTGTAAATTCTCCCTATTAAGTTATATATATATTATATCTACTCTATATTTTCTATTTTAGTTGTTTTATAAGAATAAAAAAAAATAAAAAATAAAAAATAAAAAAAATAAGAAGTAAGAACATAGAATTATTTGACTCTAATAGGTGTCCATACAATTGTACATGTTGCACCCATCATTGATATTTTTAGTTTCGATGAATGAAGACCATCACTCTGCAGTCTGTCAATGAAACGAACACCTACAAATTATTTCAAATAAGATTATCATGCCATTCAGTTCTATGCGATGCATTGAAAACATTTATGTGTCCGTGTTTACATGAACGTGATTAACCACTACATGGGGCGATGAAACAAGCGCATTATCTTTATTGCAATTTCAATGTTTGATTAAAGTGCAAGTGTTGTGATTAAGAGTTTCTGATGCAGTTTTATGTCGGTAATCATGAATTATCATTTAGCTATAACATCTCTTTGCAGTTAATCCTTTGATTAAAATACCGAACTTTTCTTTGATATTAAAAAACATGAGTCATCAACCTGAGGTTTTATAATGTACACATGTCATATATATTTGATATCCACTAATTAAATAATTAAATACAATCAACAGGACCAGGTTAATTGGGTGTAGATGTGTTGTAATTTCAACACATTCCATTTTACTGCATACACATCACACCAGTTTCCGCTAGCGCAAAATTTATTAGGATTAAAACTAAGCTATTCTATTCGTATGCTATCCCAGTAGAATCATTATGGAAAAATGTTTATGCCACATGTAGAGTGACTTGTTCTGTTTATGTAATATATAGGTTAGGTTAGAATTTTACTCAGATGTTGAAAACACTTGTATGGCGCATCATTTCACTAAAGGGGAGGGTTGGACCCATAAAACTAGTTTAACCCGAAATGTATTACTGTAGTGCCTGTACCAATCAAGAGAAAGGGAGCGGTCATGTATGTGCGTTAAGGGAAAGGGAGCGGTCATGTATGTGCGTTAAGGGAAAGGGATCGGTCATGTATGTGTGTTAAGAGAAAGGGAGCGGTCATGTATGTGTGTTAAGGGAAAGGGAGCGGTCATGTATGTGTGTTAAGGGGAAGGGAGCGGTCATGTATGTGTGTTAAGGGAAAGGGAGCGGTCATGTATGTGCGTTAAGGGAAAGGGAGCGGTCATGTATGTGTGTTAAGGGAAAGGGAGCGGTCATGTATGTGTGTTAAGGGGAAGGGAGCGGTCATGTATGTGTGTTAAGGGAAAGGGAGCGGTCATGTATGTGTGTTAAGGGAAAGGGAGCGGTCATGTATGTGTGTTAAGGGAAAGGGAGCGGTCATGTATGTGTGTCTCTTTCTATTATTTTTCTATGCGATATCGGAACGGACTCAACAATGTGGTATTTTATTGTATGCATCATGAATAAAAATATGAGGAAAAACGAAAACCAGCTTGTCTAAACTGGTTAATCAATTCAATCGCTGTTGTATACATGTATTTAGTCCTGGTTTGTGGTGACACACAATAACATATATTATTTGTGATAGGTTTATTGTTTTGTCTGTCCTTCGAAGTTATCTCTGTCAGTTGTGCTGTAACAACTAGGTGTGCATTAGTATTAGTGACGCACGACACCAGAACGAATACTACCAAGACCAATGAAGTATATCTGGTAAACTTTGTCACACATTGTGTACACAATTATTACGTGTTATGAAATGTCACGAACCAATATTACAATAAGGATAATAACAAAATTACCGAACTCCAAACAATCTAACAAAGGGAAAGTCAAAACTCATAAGTATATAAACAGACAAAATCAGTCAACAACCGGAAAACTGTGAAAACGTAATGACCCGGACTTGGTACAGGCATTTCTAAAGAAATGGTGGGTTGAATATTAACAAGACAAGACAAGAATCTTTATTCTCAAATAAACCATCAATTACAATGACATAGGGAAGTTACACATAAAAATACAACACAGGAGTGTGTGAGTTATTGTTGTTTGAGGAGTAATATAACACTAGTATTTATGATGGTGATTTGTTTAATAACACTCTAAATCTTATGTTTGATAGAGTTTTAATATGAGTTACAGTTAAGCTTTGAAAAATTATCTATGTTTGTTTGGTTGTTTGTCTTTGTTTTGTTATTTTAAATTTGAACCCATATTAGTTTGCATCTCAGTCTCCCCTTTGTACAAATATGTCAAGACTTAAATTGATTAATTGTTGTTTAGCAATCACGCCGGGTATTCGGATACTTGGAACCGGGACGAACACTAAGAACCGGGTCAGACAAGTGACAACAACGTTTTCGGGTGAGTATGCTATTTCTATCCTCAGCCGTCAGCGATATTAACAACAGAAATAAATTGACACATCGTCTTTCCTATTAACGTACTAGGTTAATACCAAGTTTTGAGTATTATAAGTGGATAATAAATCGACAAGAACGTTTTAATATCGGAAGTTTCAGAAAAAATATGTGAATCTTTAACTTTAGTCGCTTATATCTACTCACGGAGAGCGAGTTCCATGATTGTTTTGGTCGATATACCTCCCATAATCTAAACTAGACTATTCATTAAACAATAGGCTTTTGACTAGCGGTTTCTAGCGCAACATCTATCTTTTTATAACAACGGGTGCATGAAATCAAACACAAAGGACCGCGGATTATGATACAATGGAACGCGGGATCTTGTGTGTCCGTGGATACTAAGAACGCGGATTACATTCACTAACATTGAAATTGTAGTTTTCTTTCAAAAAAGCAACGTAGCAGGCTAAATAGACTAACAACGTAATAAATCTTACAGAAAATAAACTCTATATATATATATAAAAATGACACAACTCATAAAACAAAGTTGGACTAGCTATCCAAATATATTTTTTTCAGGCATGCCGCTTCTCACCTTTCAACAAGTTGAAGTACGAAGAAAACATGTACAAGTGTTATTATTGTGGAGTAAAAGAAAGTTCCTTGCAGAGTATTATTGAACATTGTAAACTGTCACACGGAGAAGAAACATTATAATATCGGCAACTGATATTAGACGAAAACACAGGAATACAAAGATATTAAACAAAAATACACGAAGGAGTAGTACCATCTAATTTAACCAAATATGGCAAATGCATTACCGTTAATGATGGCTTAACCTACATACTTGATAAGGAATCCAAAAGAAAGAAGCTGAATACTCCAGTAAAGGAGAACTTCTGTAAGAATCTTTTTCAAACTCCGAAAAGTAACCAAAATAAAGGAAATGACTTTGAGAACGATGAAATTCAAATGGAAGTATGTTGTCCTTCAGGGAAAGAAATACCCGAATGCGATTCAGAATCTATTGAGATCAATGACATGATTGATTTGCTGCCTAAGGTACTGAAATCTCTTGAAGATGTTGGACAAAAAAAATCATTCTTAAAATTTATGGGACTAATAGCATCCGGAACATTTCCGTTACATAACATATGCTACCTTCTCTTCTTAGATATTGTTGAATGGTTTTCGTGCGATTCAACCACACATATGAGATATGGACACGAAACCGTTAAGTTTTGGAAATTGGATATCGGTTATTTCATGGAAAATTCCTCTGACATTTCTGTTTGAAAAAGGGAAAAGATAGGTTATGATCAGGGGCGGATCCAGGATTTGTGGTTAGGGGGGCGTGAGTACGCGAGGGTTCTGGGGGCCGCTTAAGGTCCCCAGTTGGTCCAGGGTAGAACCCTGGTAGGGGGTCCAAGGGGGGCTTTGCCCCCTGAAGCTCTGGGGATTTTAGGAATTACAGACATTTATTTGAACGACAATTTTGAACCAATCAGACCAAAAAAACTTGATTTTGAGTCTTAATTTTGTCGGATAATTGTTAACAGTATATTTTTGTCAGATTATAAGAACCTAAAGTAAAACTTTTTTGAACAACCGTGTTGCGAATTGTTCAACTCATGACTGATCGATCACGATATTTTAACCCTTCAAACGAATTGTTCAACTCATGACTGATCGATCACGATATTTTAACCCTTCAAAGAACTATTGGTTTAGTTTTAGCGCATTCCTCATTTCATTAATTGGTCTGTACTTTTGGTGATTGTCCTTTCGGGTGGTTCTAGTTAATACTGCCCGTCCGGATGGAGCTTTTCTTTTCGTCGTTTGATTCATTCATTGAAAACATATGATTCGACCGTTCTTGTTTATAGACAAACACAAGCGGAAATTGTCGGCAAATCCATATATGAATCAACGAACACACCCAACGTGTATTTACAATGTGTAGGAATATTTTACTACAGGTCACGAGTTGACCATTCATGAAAAAGTTGTTTGTTGAACTGCTTAATTAACGTTGCATAACATATGTTTTGCGAATTTTAGGGGGGCGCACGCCCCCTCTAAATCCGCCCCTGATGATATTGCACGATCACAAGCGGAGGTGTGGAGTAAATAGTGTACAACAAAATTTACTTTGATTTTTTTAATGATAGTACTGCTTTGTTATTTTTTTAAGTCTTACATTTGTAGGTTTTGGGGTTAGTCACATTACGCCTATATTTTAAAATATTTGAAATAAGGTGACTGACCCGTGGTAAAACGGCGATAAATTCAAGCCATCTCAAATAAATTAGGACATTTTCCCATATTCCAACATCCTTAAAACAGGCATCTTATTAAATAAATTTCATAAGGGAACGATTTAAATTTACCAGTCTCGCCTGACAACCGCCGGATTATAATCCTATGTTGGCCATCCACGGCTTAAATCCTCGACCTGCCCTTGCATACGATTTGTTCTTAATGTCCGACAACCGCGTTCTTAGTATCTTTCACTTAAGGTTACCCGCGGTCCTTTGTGTCCGATTTCATGCACCCGTTGTTATAAAAAGATAGATGTTGCGCTAGAAAGCGCTAGTCAAAAGCCTATTTTTTAATGAATAGTCTAGTATAGATTATGGGAGGTATATCGACCAAAACAATCATGGAACTCGCTCTCCGTGAGTAGATATAAGCGACTAAAGTTAAAGATTCACATATTTTTTCTGAAACTTCCGATATTAAAACGTTCTTGTCGATTTATTATCCACTTATAATACTCAAAACTTGGTATTAACCTAGTACGTTAATAGGAAAGACGATGTGTCAATTTATTTCTGTTGTTAATATCGCTGACGGCTGAGGATAGAAATAGCATACTCACCCGAAAACGTTGTTGTCACTTGTCTGACCCGGTTCTTAGTGTTCGACCCGGTTCCAAGTATCCGAATACCCGGCGTGAGCAATGTCGGTGGTAAAGTTTTACAATATATCAAATATATATATATAAACGTCTAAAATGGCTTGTAAAACAACACCAAGTACACAAAACAAAGTGATAATGAATTAAGCGCTTTGTTGAATGACGCAATTTTCGTCCCACCGAGGGACTTTATCAATGTCTAATTAAATAAAATGTCGAACCAATATGGCGACTTTACAATTTAAAAAAAAGTTTTTGACAGTCAATGTGCGGGACAAAAGAACCAGATGTTACTCATATGAAAATACATACATAAAATATTTGAAATCCTACATATAAATTAATAAAAGTACAATAACAATAATATAAAAACACAATAGGGCTACACATTTAAATAAATGTTTAATTAGAAATAAAAATAAAAATGAGACATTATTGGTTAATGTATCAAATAGCACTGTCAAAAATATTTTTGAAAACGATATTATACCCGAACTCATTCAAAAAACGGCCCACCACAGTGTGGAATATATACATTGGGCCAATTGAACAAACTGCATGTCCTATTACGACTGGAGGAGACCAACAAAAATAGGAGTCAAGAGAGGATATTACTTTTTCTCATTGATTCCATTCGGTGATAATTCTTAGGTTTTCTAATCCCGAAGCTTTCCCTTTCCTGTCTGCTTTTATCATCCCACGTGGGGTTATGGTCAATTATGGTGACCTTCAGTTTGTCGAAAGAATCATGGTGGCCCGTCGATCTGAGATGTCTGCTGAGTGGAATGTCAGGTTTGCAATGTGCATCGTTTCTGTGGCCATTCAAGCGTTTACTAAGTTGTTGTTTAGTTTCTCCGATATATTGAAGGCCACAAATTGCACATTCCAGGAGGTAGATAATATTTTCTGTTTTGCAGTTGGCATTACAGTATATGATGAATTTTTCTTCTGTATGTGTGCTGCTGAATGTGTGTGTGCATTGGATGTTTTTGCACGTCATACATCGTCTCGAATCACATTTTTGACACTGACCATTGTAGGCAGATCTAGGGGAGATGTCAGCTCTCACCAAGATATCTTTCAAACTTTTGGGTTTCCTAAAAGCCAAGACGGGTGGTTCTTTGAAGATTTGGCACAGTTCTGGGTGTTTTTGTATGGTTGTCCAGTGCTCACGAACGATGTTGGATAAATTACTTAGCGCAGGATGGTATGTGATGACAAATGGCACTCTGTTGTTCGTGTTCTTTTCTTTATATTGGATGAGGTCTTTTCTGTCAATACCACTTGCTTTGTTAAAACAATGGTCAATGCTCGCATTGATGTAGCCCCTCTTTTTCAGATGACATTTCCGTTCCCCAAGCCGTTTTTTGGTTGTTTGTTCATTGGAGCAGATGCGTCTTATATATATATATATATATATATATATATATATATATGGTGTGGGTTCAAATCCCGTCGAGGGAAGAACAAAAATTTGACAGCTCTAAAATCTAATTCTAACACTGTTTGGTTATATACGTCTGAAAATTAAACCAAACAGTGTTAGAATTAGATTTTAGAGCTGTCAAATTTTTGTTCTTCCCTCGACGGGATTTGAACCCACACCATTGTTACACTGCAGCACCATTCGCTTAGCCTTACGTCCAGCGCCCTAGACCACTCGACTACATCCACTCCCTATATATATACAACGTCTGAAAAACCAGTCAACGATCAATCATACGGGGTGTTGGATCGTTACGGTATAACGATACTATACAAGTAAAACAATTATAAACGTCTAAAATGGTTTGTAAAACAACACCAAGTACACAAAACAAAGTGATAAAGAATTAAACACTTCGTAGAATGACAAAAGTTTCGTCCCACCGAGGGACTTTATCAATTACTTAAACATTGATAAAGTCCCACGGTGGGACGAAACTTTTGTCATTCTACGAAGTGTTTAATTCTTTATCACTTTGTTTTGTGTACTTGGTGTTGTTTTACAAACCATTTTAGACGTTTATATATATATATATATATATATAAACGTCTGAAAAAGTAGCCAACGTATGAACCTACGAGATGTCGGATCGGAAACAAGTGTTAGCGGTACTGTGCAAACAAACAAAAATGATAAATAAACGTCTAAAATGTTAGCACAACGATATAAAAAAAAAGATGCTAAAATGTAACAAAAATAACAATAAGTCTACAAAAAGACTATAATTATAATTAAATCGACGGATATTTCGCTTGACCGACAAGCTTCATCAGCGTCTGTAATCTGATTTGAAAAATTGTCACGTGACCATCAGTTATCGTGACGTAATTACTAAAAATCATAATCTTGAACTTTATTCTTTATATTATTCAAGTATAAGGCATAAACAAAAAGGCCTAAATCTTTTGTTTTTTTAACTTTTTAACCAGTGCCTGGTCCTTAACTAGTTGGTAAACTTCATCATTACATTTTCTCATGCTGTTCATATTTATAAATTAGTGTGCAATATACTTAAATAATATAAAGTATAAAGATTATGATTTTTAGTAATTTACGTCACGATAACTGATGGTCACGTGACAATTTTTCAAATCAGATTACAGACGCTGATGAAGCTTCTCGGTCAAGCGAAATATCCGTCGATTTAATTATAGTTATAGTCTTTTTGTAGACTTATAGTTATTTTTGTTACATTTTAACATCTTTTTTTGATAGTGTCGTGCTAACATTTTAGACGTTTATATATATATACGTCTGAAAATTAAACCAAACAGTGTTAGAATTAGATTTTAGATCTGTCAATTTTTTGTTCTTCCCTCGACGGGATTTGAACCCACACCATTGATACCCTGCAGCACCATTCGCTTAGCCTTACGTCCAACACCCTAGACCACTCGACCACATCCACTCCCTAAAAAAGGAGCTTCAATAATCGTAGTGTTACCTTTTCTCGTAAGGCAAATCTAGGGATAGACGTATATACAGACACGAGGCAGAAATGAGGAAACATGAGCAACGACTGTTGACTGTCAAAGGAAACGAATAGCGTATGGTAGTAATGGGTGCGACAATATTCCTACTCTTTTTAGAAATTCCAAGAAGGGTTTTAACGTCCAAGTGCAGTCTTTCATATGATTCAGATGTTGGAGTTGAGACTTAAAATAATAATATCAGATTACATAGCACATACACCTTGGCAAAATGTCAAGTTCGTTATATATTTCTCGCATTTGACATTCCTGTTTATGCAATTGTCAGCATATACTGCTAATGAACAATACGCCATTTGTATAACTACATATAATAACCAAAACAGTTACGGTCTTCTATCCGCGCAAGGAGCCAGGGTGGCTCAATGAGTTAGGTAGTTAGATTTCCTAACAACTCATAAGCCTATCACCAATACGGTGTGGGTTCGCGCCCGGCTTTGTATATTACAAAAAGGGTGCACTCTACTCGCAACCACAAGTGATTAAGCTTACCAGTTACTTGTCCATGGTCGGTGGTTCTCTATGACTTCCTCCACCACTAAGACTGATCGCCATGATATAGCTGAAATATTGCTGAAAGTGGCGTTATAAATCAATCAATCTATTCGCCCGATTATATATTTCCACTTTGTTAACCATTTATCTATAAAGAGAAAGGAATTGGGTGACGGAGTGACTAAGGCTACTGACTTTAGACCACAGGCCTAACACCATGTCAAGTGTTCATATATTCAAGATATCTATCCATGGATGGTGGTTTTAACTTCCCTGTAATTAACTTTGGTAGTCAAAATATATCAGAAATATTGCTTACAATCACGATGAACACTAATAATCTTAATTTTGGTCCAAATAAGGACGGCTTGCATCATCTGCTATATTCTATGAGATAATCAATAAATGAGCAAATTCATGGCTTCCTGTTTTAAGTATAAAAATAACAAACGTTTGAAGATAACAAAAGGGTAATAAGAAACTGTAATACGAAGGACACACACTACAATGGCCAAAAGACAAAATGCCTAACAGTAATCTACAAAACACAACACAGAAAACTAAGGATAAAGCAAAACAAAACTTCTAGACTCTTAGACATTCTATGTAATATATGGATGTAGCAGTGATTGTGTAGACATTCTATGTAATATATGGATGTAGCAGTGATTGTGTAGACATTCTATGTAATATATGGATGTAGCAGTGATTGTGTAGACATTCTATGTAATATATGGATGTAGCAGTGATTGTGTAGACATTCTATGTAATATATGGATGTAGCAGTGATTGTGTAGACATTCTATGTAATATATGGATGTAGCAGTGATTGTGTAGACATTCTATGTAATATATGGATGTAGCAGTGATTGTGTAGACATTCTATGTAATATATGGATGTAGCAGTGATTGTGTAGACATTCTATGTAATATATGGATGTAGCAGTGATTGTGTAGACATTCTATGTAATATATGGATGTAGCAGTGATTGTGTAGACATTCTATGTAATATATGGATGTAGCAGTGATTGTGTAGACATTCTATGTAATATATGGATGTAGCAGTGATTGTGTAGACATTCTATGTAATATATGGATGTAGCAGTGATTGTGTAGACATCCTATATAATATATGGATGTAGCAGTGATTGTGTAGACATTCTATATAATATATGGATGTAGCAGTGATTGTGTAGACATTCTATGTAATATATGGATGTAGCAGTGATTGTGTAGACATTCTATGTAATATATGGATGTAGCAGTGATTGTGTAGACATTCTATGTAATATATGGATGTAGCAGTGATTGTGTAGACATTCTATGTAATATATGGATGTAGCAGTGATTGTGTAGACATTCTATGTAATATATGGATGTAGCAGTGATTGTGTAGACATTCTATGTAATATATGGATGTAGCAGTGATTGTGTAGACATTCTATGTAATATATGGATGTAGCAGTGATTGTGTAGACATTCTATGTAATATATGGATGTAGCAGTGATTGTGTAGACATTCTATGTAATATATGGATGTAGCAGTGATTGTGTAGACATTCTATGTAATATATGGATGTAGCAGTGATTGTGTAGACATTCTATGTAATATATGGATGTAGCAGTGATTGTGTAGACATTCTATGTAATATATGGATGCAGCAGTGATTGTGTAGACATCCTATATAATATATGGATGTAGCAGTGATTGTGTAGACATCCTATATAATATATGGATGTAGCAGTGATTGTGTAAACATCCTTTATAATATATGGATGTAGCAGTGATTGTGTAAACATTCTATGTAATATATGGATGTAGCAGTGATTGTGTAGACATTCTATGTAATATATGGATGTAGCAGTGATTGTGTAGACATCCTATATAATATATGGATGTAGCAGTGATTGTGTAGACATCCTATATAATATATGGATGTAGCAGTGATTGTGTAGACATCCTATATAATATATGGATGTAGCAGTGATTGTGTAAACATCCTATATAATATATGGATGTAGCAGTGATTGTGTAGACATCCTATATAATATATGGATGTAGCAGTGATTGTGTAAACATCCTTTATAATATATGGATGTAGCAGTGATTGTGTAAACATTCTATGTAATATATGGATGTAGCAGTGATTGTGTAGACATTCTATGTAATATATGGATGTAGCAGTGATTGTGTAGACATCCTATATAATATATGGATGTAGCAGTGATTGTGTAGACATCCTATATAATATATGGATGTAGCAGTGATTGTGTAGACATCCTATATAATATATGGATGTAGCAGTGATTGTGTAAACATCCTTTATAATATATGGATGTAGCAGTGATTGTGTAAACATCCTATATAATATATGGATGTAGCAGTGATTGTGTAAACATCCTATATAATATATGGATGTAGCAGTGATTGTGTAAACATCCTATATAATATATGGATGTAGCAGTGATTGTGTAAACATCCTATATAATATATGGATGTAGCAGTGATTGTGTAAACATCCTATATAATATATGGATGTAGCAGTGATTGTGTAAACATCCTATATAATATATGGATGTAGCAGTGATTGTGTAAACATCCTATATAATATATGGATGTAGCAGTGATTGTGTAAACATCCTTTATAATATATGGATGTAGCAGTGATTGTGTAAACATCCTTTATAATATATGGATGTAGCAGTGATTGTGTAAACATCCTATATAATATATGGATGTAGCAGTGATTGTGTAAACATCCTATATAATATATGGATGTAGCAGTGATTGTGTAAACATCCTATATAATATATGGATGTAGCAGTGATTGTGTAAACATCCTATATAATATATGGATGTAGCAGTGATTGTGTAAACATCCTATATAATATATGGATGTAGCAGTGATTGTGTAAACATCCTATATAATATATGGATGTAGCAGTGATTGTGTAAACATCCTATATAATATATGGATGTAGCAGTGATTGTGTAAACATCCTATATAATATATGGATGTAGCAGTGATTGTGTAAACATCCTATATAATATATGGATGTAGCAGTGATTGTGTAGACATCCTATATAATATATGGATGTAGCAGTGATTGTGTAAACATCCTATATAATATATGGATGTAGCAGTGATTGTGTAAACATCCTATATAATATATGGATGTAGCAGTGATTGTGTAAACATCCTATATAATATATGGATGTAGCAGTGATTGTGTAGACATTCTATATAATATATGGATGTAGCAGTGATTGTGTAAACATCCTATATAATATATGGATGTAGCAGTGATTGTGTAAACATCCTATATAATATATGGATGTAGCAGTGATTGTGTAGACATCCTATATAATATATGGATGTAGCAGTGATTGTGTAAACATCCTATATAATATATGGATGTAGCAGTGATTGTGATATGTTTCGCGGTAGTTGTTGTGTCGTGTAAGAACTATATGTTTATTGTTGTGTCGTGTAAGAACTATATGTTTATTGTTGTGTCGTGTAAGAACTATATGTTTATTGTTGTGTCGTGTAAGAACTATATGTTTATAAAACAAATACTTATATAATTCACAGATCATGTAAGAATAAAACATTGACGAAGCTTTCTCCTCTCTCGAGCATAGGTGATCTTTTGGCTATCCTGCTTAAATCCTTAAGTTGTATTGCTCCCAAATACTTTTACGTTATTTGGCTATCCAATATTTCGATTGAAAGCTTACCTGATGAAGGTTATTCAAGAAACGCGTTATGTGCACTTAATTTGATATCTACGTTTTTTTACGCTGTCTAAACGTTTTCAATTGTTTAACATATTACTCACAAAACCAACTGTAAGCAGCGAATTGCTTGTACTTATTGTAATATAGCTGTTTTCCAAACCTCATCCTATTCTATTCATAAATAGTGTACTATATGTGTATCCTGTCATTCAACTTTCGTAAATTATACGGTAAAATGATTTCCCTATTAACTTTGAGATAAGGAATCATTATATGATAGGTAATTGATATCTAGAATGATTTTTGTATTTAGAATGTTTTTTGACATATAATTTGTATCGCCATCAGCACAATTAAAGTGAAAATATCAGTCTCATTCTTTTTTCAGTATGATCGCACTAGTTTACGAATAAACACATACTATCATTTTTATGTTCTCATGATTCAACACATGATAATAGTACTACTATCCACCCACACAATACTTAATGTTACATAATAGTACTACTATCCACCCACACAATACTTAATGTTACATAATAGTACTACTATCCACCCACACAATACTTAATGTTACATCTTCCGTCACTCTACTAGACTCCTAACAGCATCGGTGGGGTAATGGTTAGGCGTGCTTGTCTCGAGTGTGGTAGATCATGGGTTCATCGGTAGGGTAATGGTTAGGCGTGCTTGTCTCGAGTGTGGTAGATCATGGGTTCATCGGTGGGGTAATGGTTAGGCGTGCTTGTCTCGAGTGTGGTTGATCATGGGTTCATCGGTGGGGTAATGGTTAGGCGTGCTTGTCTCGAGTGTGGTAGATCATGGGTTCATCGGTGGGGTAATGGTTAGGCGTGCTTGTCTCGAGTGCGGTAGATCATGGGTTCATCGGTGGGGTAATGTTTAGCGTGCTTGTCTCGAGTGTGGTAGATCATGGGTTCATCGGTGGAGTAATGGTCAGGCGTGCTTGTCTCGAGTGTGGTAGATCATGGGTTCATCGGTGGGGTAATGGTTAGGCGTGCTTGTCTCGAGTGTGGTAGATCATGGGTTCATTGGCGGGGTAATGGTTAGCGTGCTTGTCTCGAGTGTGGTAGATCATGTGTTCATCGGTGGGGTAATGGTTAGGCGTGCTTGTCTCGAGTGTGGTAGATCATGGGTTCATCGGTGGGGTAATGGTTAGGCGTGCTTGTCTCGAGTGTGATAGATCATGGGTTCATCGGTGGGGTAATGGTTAGGCGTGCTTGTCTCGAGTGTGGTAGATCATGGGTTCATCGGTGGGGTAATGGTTAGCATGCTTGTCTCGAGTGTGTTAGATGATGGGTTCATCGGTGGGGTAATGGTTAGGCGTGCTTGTCTCGAGTGTGGTAGATCATGGGTTCATCGGTGGGGTAATGGTTAGGCGTGCTTGTCTCGAGTGTGTTAGATCATGGGTTCATCGGTGGGGTAATGATTAGGCGTGCTTGTCTCGAGTGTGGTAGATCATGGGTTCATCGGTGGGGTAATGGTTAGGCGTGCTTGTCTCGAGTGTGGTAGATCATGGGTTCATCGGTGGGGTAATGGTTAGGTGTGCTTGTCTCGAGTGTGTTAGATCATGGGTTCATCGGTGGGGTAATGGTTAGCGTTCTTGTCTCGAGTGTGTTAGATCATGGGTTCATCGGTGGGGTAATGGTTAGCGTGCTTGTCTCGAGTGTGGTAGATCATGGGTTCATCGGTGGGGTAATGGTTAGGCGTGCTTGTCTCGAGTGTGGTAGATCATGGGTTCATCGGTGGGGTAATGGTTAGGCGTGATTGTTTCGAGTGTGGTAGATCATGGGTTCATCGGTGGGGTAATGGTTAGGCGTGCTTGTCTCGAGTGCGGTAGATCATGGGTTCATCGGTGGGGTAATGTTTAGCGTGCTTGTCTCGAGTGTGGTAGATCATGGGTTCATCGGTGGGGTAATGGTCAGGCGTGCTTGTCTCGAGTGTGGTAGATCATGGGTTCATCGGTGGGGTAATGGTTAGGCATGCTTGTCTCCAGTGTGGTAGATCATGGGTTCATTGGCGGGGTAATGGTTAGCGTGCTTGTCTCGAGTGTGGTAGATCATGGGTTCATCGGTGGGGTAATGGTTAGGCGTGCTTGTCTAGAGTGTGGTAGATCATGGGTTCATCGGTGGGGTAATGGTTAGGCGTGCTTGTCTCGAGTGTGGTAGATCATGGGTTCATCGGTGGGGTAATGGTTAGCATGCTTGTCTCGAGTGTGTTAGATCATGGGTTCATCGGTGGGGTAATGGTTAGGCGTGCTTGTCTCGAGTGTGGTAGATCATGGGTTCATCGGTGGGGTAATGGTTAGGCGTGCTTGTCTCGAGTGTGTTAGATCATGGGTTCATCGGTGGGGTAATGATTAGGCGTGCTTGTCTCGAGTGTGGTAGATCATGGGTTCATCGGTGGGGTAATGGTTAGGCGTGCTTGTCTCGAGTGTGGTAGATCATGGGTTCATCGGTGGGGTAATGGTTAGGCGTGCTTGTCTCGAGTGTGGTAGATCATGGGTTCATCGCTGGGGTAATGGTTAGGTGTGCTTGTCTCGAGTGTGTTAGATCATGGGTTCATCGGTGGGGTAATGGTTAGCGTTCTTGTCTCGAGTGTGTTAGATCATGGGTTCATCGGTGGGGTAATGGTTAGCGTGCTTGTCTCGAGTGTGGTAGATCATGGGTTCATCGGTGGGGTAATGGTTAGGCGTGCTTGTCTCGAGTGTGGTAGATCATGGGTTCATCGGTGGGGTAATGGTCAGCGTGCTTGTCTCGAGTGTGTTAGATCATGGGTTCATCGGTGGGGTAATGGTTAGGCGTGCTTGTCTCGAGTGTGGTAGATCATGGGTTCATCGGTGGGGTAATGGTTAGCATGCTTGTCTCGAGTGTGGTAGATCATGGGTTCACCGGTCGGGTAATGGTTAGCGTGCTTGTCTCGAGTGTGGTAGATCATGGGTTCATCGGTGGGGTAATGATTAGGGGTGCTTGTCTCGAGTGTGTTAGATCATGGGTTCATCGGTGGGGTAATGGTTAGCGTGCTTGTCTCGAGTGTGTTAGATCATGGGTTCATCGGTGGGGTAATGGTTAGGCGTGCTTGTCTCGAGTGTGTTAGATCATGGGTTCATCGGTGGGGTAATGGTTAGCATGCTTGTCTCGAGTGTGGTAGATCATGGGTTCACCGGTCGGGTAATGGTTAGCATGCTTGTCTCGAGTGTGGCAGATCATGGGTTCACCGGTCGGGTAATGATTAGGCGTGCTTGTCTCGAGTGTGGTAGATCATGGGTTCATCGGTGGGGTAATGGTTAGCGTGCTTGTCTCGAGTGTGTTAGATCATGGGTTCATCGGTGTGGTAATGGTTAGGCGTGCTTGTCTCGAGTATGTTAGATCATGGGTTCATTGGTGGGGTAATGGTTAGCGTGCTTGTCTCGAGTGTGGTAGATCATGGGTTCATCGGTGGGGTAATGGTTAGGCGTGCTTGTCTCGAGTGTGGTAAATCATGGGTTCACCGGTCGGGTAATGGTTAGCGTGCTTGTCTCGAGTGTGTTAGATCATGGGTTCATCGGTGGGGTAATAGTTAGGCGTGCTTGTCTCGAGTGTGGTAGATCATGGGTTCATCGGTGGGGTAATGGTTAGCGTGCTTGTCTCGAGTGTGGTAGATCATGGGTTCACCGGTCGGGTAATGGTTAGCATGCTTGTCTCGAGTGTGGTAGATCGTGAGTTCAATCCCCGGACGGGTCAAATCAAAGACTAAAATTAGTATTTGTTTCTTCTCCGCTAAGCACGCAGCATTAAGGAGTAAGAGCAAAGACTGGCTGGCTCGGAATCAAAATAATGGGTCCGCGTGGAGCGACATGTCTATCCGCGGACTGTTGTTTCAGTGAGCAAGCACTATAAAAATCCAACTCAGCGTGTTTGTCTAGAACAAGGCGAACCTCATCATCATCTCATGGGAAATTAACTTGTTCTCTCCATGATATATCTGAACAAGGGATGGGTTGGTGTTAAACAATAATCACTCAGTCACTATATTCCTGTTTTTGGAAATGTTACTATTAGAAATACGAGGAAGAGCAATTTCATTTGCAAGCTATATAAAAAAATATAAAAAAATCCTAAATTACACAAGTGTCCTCACAAACAGTGTTATATTGCTGCGTCTGCCATATGTTCCACGAAACATCTTTCCAAATCATGAAGATATTTACTATCAGCGGTCAAAACCGGGATTCATAGTTATTATGACCCTAGCTACTCAAGGGTGGTGTGAATCAGATATGGATTCTAACACATTTTACAGGTCTGTTAGAGTACTTATGCTTCAACAATATGCAAGACAGTTGCATATACTGATTAATCGGTCAACTACTCTCAGCACTTACAATTTGGTAGGCTTATCAGTGATTGGTTGGTTCAACGTTACACTATAGAAATTATCGTTAGATGTCCTTGTATTGACACAAAATGAAAAAGACACATCAATCATCTAATCGCAATTAGACTGCTATGATACTACATTGATAGATACCCAAATTGATCTTAATTTACCAGTGATAATTCGAATGACTAAGACAAAAAAGTAGTTCTTGAATGTGTTGTCAGTACTTCCACATCTGTCTATATAGAAAATGGAAGCCGCCGCGAAGTCTATTAGAATCCTTTCTTATATAACTCCACAACATACTTGAAATATCAATTCAGATTTCTAAGCAAAACAAAAAGGTTATATATAGTCTGAAACAAAACAATTTAAGATATTACTTCCGGTTATGTCGCACTCGTTCAGAAACGATGACTGATTACAAGTATATAGTAATTGTTATGTAGCTTGCAAACATCCATTAACACCGCAAACGAAATTGTAAGACGTCACACAAGTGGATTGATATTTACCAATGCACAGTTTGACATATGAAGAGATGGTTGTTTAAATAGTGAATGTCGACAGTGCCATTGATTGACAAAAATTACAACAAACTCACCGTTCAAGTCATTGCAAACAAAGATACCATGACATAATGGGTTGGACATCCAGGTCCTGGCTGTGGCAGGCTTAAAAATATGGTAGGAATTAATGTGACCCCAACACTCTCTCTGTTGATGATTTGATCGTTTGGTTTGGCTTATGGTATCTAACGCCATTTTCAACAATATTTCAGTTATAGCGTGGCTGTAATTTTATAGGTGAAGGAAACCGGAGTACCTAGATAAAACCACCGACCTGTCACAAGTCACTGACAAACTTTATCACATAACATTGTATCGAGTACACTTCGCCTGATCGGGATTCGAACTCACAACGTTAGTGGTGATAGGCACTGGTTGCATAGGTAGTCATAAATCCAACTACCATATGATCACGACAACGACGGTCCCTAGATTATTTGATCTGCACTGGCAGTACAGACTAAAGAAAACAATGGAAAGCCTCCATAGATTCGCTACTACTCTCGATCACACAGACAACAATGCACGACACCATAACTATGGACGGTACAATAGCAGGGTCAGTGAAAGCTGTCCGTGACTACTAGCTACGAACATCAAATATATTGGTTAATGAACCATTACTATTAGCAGTATCTAATTGACCGCATTTGATTCTCGATATAGTACTTGTGCCTTGAATAATTAGTTAGCTTTGTTAGTTTGGTATGTCAGTCTTATCAAAGCTTGGTATAACAGTATTACCAATAGCGTTATAGGAAGCTTTGTAAAAGAAACCTGACTCTTTATTA
Organism: Bathymodiolus brooksi; assembly: GCA_963680875.1. Taxonomy (NCBI): domain Eukaryota; kingdom Metazoa; phylum Mollusca; class Bivalvia; order Mytilida; family Modiolidae; genus Bathymodiolus; species Bathymodiolus brooksi. The sequence goes on along the minus strand of OY804579.1, from coordinate 127,202,522 downwards.
CAAATTAGTAAAATTAATGTAAAGTTTCCAAAGAAAAAGAAAAATGACAAAACTGAACTTCATTACATTTGTGGGTTTTCATTTCAATCCAAATGATACATGCTCATCAATAACAATAATTATGATTTCTGATTGGTTTTATGAAGGACATAGAAGATGTTCTCCGACCACATACTTGGACCGTATGTTAACAGTTATAATATTGAACTGACTGTAAAACAAATGTCAAAGATCATTAAGATGACTATAATAATGTTTGATTGTATATTGTTCTCTCTCTCTGGTTATGATTTTTGTTTGTATATCTGCCTGATTTGACAATTCTTTGTTTTCGTCATAAATATATCATTGACATAGATAAATGATCAATCGATCACATTTGCATTCTCTGAATTACTTTGTGTATGACATATAAGAACATCTTTTTACGTGTCTAAAATCGTGGTGGTCAGCTGTAAAGATACACGAAATAGTAATACCCGTGGTTGGCCGTTATGAAATATCCATATCTCAAATGACAGTGGATCTCTTACTTTTTACGTAGTTGTTTTCTTTCCTCTATCACTGCATGAACTTTTACCGGACTTGACTATATCTGAGTAACACGGCGGGCGTCTTATAAGAAGTAGGGATTGCTTACCCTTCACAAGCACCTAAGTTCACCCCTGAGTTTTGGTGGGGTCGGTGTTGCTCGTATTTTTAGCTTTCTGTGTTCTCCTATTATGTGGCTTTACGTTCGATACGATTTCCGATGTTCGGTTCGTCTTTACCCCCACGTGTTTGTAGATGTAGGAGGACTCTTATCTTATTCATGTTATTAAGTGTTTGTTGTGTATAGTGGTATCCAACACGTAATGACTATATATGAGTAACATATCGGGTGTATCATAAGAGGCAGGAACTGCTTATCCTTCGCGAGCACCTGAGTTTTTTGTAGCGATTCGTGTTTTTCATCTTTTTAGTATTCCGTGTTGTGCTGTCCGTGACGATTTCCGCATAGAAACGATGTTCGGTTCGTCTTTACCTGCAGTTGTTTATAGGACGGCGCATGTCTTATTTACATTATTTGTGTTTGCTTGCGTATAGCGGTGTCCAAGACATATTGTGTTGTGTTTTTGTTTTGTTTTTCTTCGTCTTGTGTACTCTATGTTGCCAGTTTCTCTGGATTGTACTTTTTTGATTATTCTCTAAAGTGTATTTAGTCTTAAAAACGTGTTATTTATATTTTGGTATTTGCAAGTATCGAGCACATTTCAAGCACTTAAATCTAAATATAGACGAGAATTGACCGGACGTATTCCAATGCAAAATAAAAACCATTTCGTTTTATGTTTCATGTATATTTGTTTTCTAATTTGATTTTCTTAGCATTTAGAATTAAATAAATGGAATAAAAACACTTTTCTAGATGGAAATGTATTGCGTTAGAGAATACACTCCAACTTGCAAAATCTTACAATAAATTAACTCGACATATCTTACGAGTCTCATTAATTATTTTTTAAGAACATACAGTTGGAGTGTATTTTCCATTCCATATAATGGAGCAGGAACTGCTTACCATTCCGAAGCACCTGAGTTCAACCCGATTTTTACAGGGGTTCGTGTTACTCGATATTTAGTTGTATGTGTATGTTTTGTAGATCGTGGTTTGTCCTTTTTCTTTTTGGCCATTGTGTTGTCGTCTTGTCTTTCTTCGATTTACAGATTCTGATTACCTCCCTTTGGTATCTTAGATTTACGGATTCTGATTACCTCCCTTTGGTATCTTAGATTTACGGATTCTGATTACACCTTCGGTATCTTCAAGCTCTTCTTGTAAGGGACCAAAGTGGCAGATATATTGTTAAAATGGTCATGATGGTGCAATGTGTGCTGTATTCGTGTGTAATATAGTCTTAGCTTTCCTTCATGGCATCGCCAAAACATCAGTGATATGTTGACAATATCAGAATACCGCCTTGTATTATGTACAGCAAAAATGTAAAGATGTAGGAGAAAATTATTTGTAATGTTATTGAAAATAATCCATTTTTTCTAAAATGTTATAGATCTTGTAAACAATTACAATATGATGACAGTGATGGATTACTTGTGATTTAAAGTCAAATCAGCCGTATTTCTGTCGTATTACAGCCAATAAACCATGGCGGGAGGGTAGGTACTGGGATGCGCCAAATCTGCGGTTAACAATTGACAAGGAAAATAGCATATAATGGATAGGGTCGGAATAAGTTGCCTTGCAAAGGACCACCAACGGCCACTCCTAGCAAACTGGTTCCCATCAGCAGCTGGTGCATATTGTTATTTACTTGAATGGGGTGGCTTTCCTCTTATGTGAGGCACTCATTTATATCTCATTTCTACGATAATTTGTATATCCGATTCTCCCTTCATGTTTATATTGCTTAAGGTGGAAGTTGCATGTTTGATTCTTCGTTCATGATTACCTGACGCGCTTTCGGAGGATTTTAAAACCGCAGCAAATAATGCATAGTAAGGCATAATAACATGACATGTATGTATTTATTACCTAGATATATATATACAATAATATATCTGCTTTTCTGAACAACGTGGATGAAGGTTTACTTTGTTAAATGCATAGACAATCTGATCGTACAACTAACAATTAAATCAATTTATTTTTATTTTATTCCACATTTTATTACTATCATGTTCAATATTTGATCACAACAAACTGAAGACCACTAATTCCTTTAGATATATATATATATATATATATATATATATATATATATGTGTGTGACAAATAGCTAATAAATCGGTTAGAGGTATCCGCTATGATTGTTTTTACCTAAGAGTAATAGTTTTTAACCAACTGATTTTTCTACATGTAATAATAATTTACTGTGATAATTCATTGACCCTGCTATTTTAATGTCCATGTTATGATAGTATATGGTCTTTTGAGTGAAATCGCATCTCTGTAGATTCTTTATCGGTCAAGGTCAATGTCAAATTTTAGATAATTATTAGTTTTATTTATCGATTTTATATTTTTAATGCTCACTTGGCAATAATATAGATAAAATTTCATATGAAATTATTTTATAAAATACTTTTTATATTTTTTTTTTTGGGAAAGTATTATTTTCTGTTCCTCTTCACAACCCTGGCCGAATAACGAGCATTTTAACGCATATCAATACATTCATATCCGAGCTTGTTTTTTTTCACTTGGGGAAAGGCGCAAGGAGTTCCGGATGATCGTTAATTAAGATAACGCCTTTTTTGAAAAAAGAGTACCGGTAATTGAATGTTTTTTAAAGGTCATAGTGTTTACGCGTAAATGTTGGAAACTCATAGAATTCAGAATGTTTGAAAGTACAACATTAAAAAGAATAAAAACATGTTGCACCAAACAATAAGAGGGTTGAATGTGTCAACAATAGTGACTAGAGGGTTGCATGTGTCAACATTATGTGGATTGTTGAGGGTGAATGTTCGCTTAAGATTGTTTTTTCTCCCATGAATTACGGACGGGTGATAACGATATGAATTTTAACTTTAATGAATTGTGATGAATTGCGGGTATTTAATTATGGATTGAGGAGTGATTAATTATCAATAATAGCGTGCAACCTATGATGAATAACAAGCTACTTATTAAATAATACTGTCAATATACTAAAGTTTAAAGTCGCGAGTGTAACATTTGATTTAACCATTGTGTGTGCTTAGAAGAAGCTGTGACCGCCACCAGAAGGTAGTTGGATTTAGATTTACCTGTGCCATCAGTGCCTACCTCCACCAACGTTGGTGAACTCGAATCCTGTTTGCTCTTGGTAATGTGTACACTATATAATCCTATGTGAATACATTTGTCTGTTCCGGGGGAAGGTCGTAAATCAACCACCACTATATAATCCTATGTGAATACATTTGTCTGTTCCGGGGGAAGGTCGTAAATCAACCACCACTATATAATCCTATGTGAATACATGTGTCTGTTCCGGGGATGGTCGTGTGAATACATTTGTCTGTTTCGGGGGATGGTCGTAAATCAACCACCACTATATAACTGGAATATTGAATGCTTAAAGTGGTGTTAAACACAAATAACCTTTCAAACACCTTATATGTGATATTGGAAAACAAATATTGTATACGAAAAACTGCTAGTGAGTTATAAAGTCAATTTTCTGGTACAAGTAATTTGAAAGCACAATTGATATTCACTACAAAAACAAGTTAGCGCCATCTAAATATCGTTTTTAATAAACAACCTGTATTCGTCTGACTGCTCCAAGGACTATTGCTAAATGAAGGGATATGCATATGACGTTGGTTAGAAAAAATGAAAATGTTCAAATTCTCCTCTTGGTGTTTTTCCATGACAATGACACAATACAATGTGTATGATTCCATTTGATTTAAAGATTATTCGCATGAAGTGTCATTTAATTCTGTTCAGCAGTTACTATGCTACGATTGTTTTTTGTATTTAAGCATTTAATTGGTTACCATGGCAACGGTGGTCATTTTGAAATATCCCAGATACATGCGGGTCCCATAAAGGTGCAAAGTCATATGACCACACATCTCCCAAATTTGCTTCGGACAAGTTAAAGTGAGATAGAGGGTGAAAATGGAAAGAAAGAATAATAATAAGCAAACAAATCGACCAAAGACAGTTTAGCAGACCTACATATCATTGAACTATATTATAAAAATATAGCTCCAATAGTGTTACCTTGTCTCGTAAGGAAAATCTAAAGATAGACATAAGACATGGGTCTAAGCGTGTGTAGATGGTACATATATACATACTATTTAGGAGATAACTGTATTGTATTTGCAAATTTCACGGCATCAATTGGAGATTTGATGGTGGCAAATTGAGTTTACTGCCGACCATTAAATCGACAAATGATGCCGTGAAATTTTCAAATACAATACCGTTATCTCCATTCTAATGTAATCATGTGCATAGATGTGTATTGCCACATTATTGACAATATGACGTAAGCGGTACTCAGCTAAAATTCTAAAAAAAATATCTTATGCTATTTCAACCGTGGAATTGATACCGTGAAAATTACAGCATTGTCCAATCACAATCCAGGAATATTAAACAACTACATTAGAATATACAATTGATAAGAACAAATTAGAACATATTACATTTCTATCATGCATACAATAATGACGCACAGATCTGTATGTTATATTTTCGGTCAAGACGATTATGCAACAATCAAACAGATACATCGAGAAATAAAACCCCTCGTCAAAAAACAAGTACGGAGATTGATAAAACGTGTAATAATTGTGAGGTTTTTTTCCGTTTTTCAATTCTTCAGGAAGTAATGATATTGTAACATGGTTATATAACATAAACATTTAGTTCTAATACGTGTATATAAAGTAATCTACTATTTGCTTCTATTTCATAAACATGACCTTATTTTCCTGAAATAGCGTGCACTAGATGTGGAGGACGAATTAAGTACACAACTCTCCGGAACGGAAATGAGTAACTGATTCTTATGGGCCATCGTTAGTGGTGCATTGCAAGACACAATTGTGGGGCCTTATCTATTATATCCTTTATTTTTTGTGGTAATCTGAACTCCCGCCAATATGCTTATCTTAGAGCCCCTTGTAGCTACTTCATGTATTGTTTGTAAATTATTTCTCGTCCTGGAAATCGCTGACTTAATGTTAAACTACTAAAGAAATCATAATTTACCACGCGGTGATTTCGGAAAGTTAGGTTCCTCCTAAACCTAAGTGAGTAGCTTGTCAGAAGTTAGGTTCCTCCTAAACCTAAGTAAGTAGCTTGTCAGAAGTTAGGTTCCTTCTAAACCTAAGTAAGTAGCTTGTCAGAAGTTAGGTTCCTCCTAAACCTAAGTAAGTAGCTTGTCAGAAGTTAGGTTCCTCCTAATCCTAAGTGAGTAGCTTGTCAGAAACAAATAGACTTTCTATGGGTTGAATGTCCTCTAGAATATCGTATCGATGGACATAAAAAAAACAATATGCAAGCAGGAGAGGCTTAGCTGTTGTTATGTGGAGAAAAAGATACATTATTATTTTATAATCAAAATGATCACATTTATCATAAATATTGGAAATTTTTATATCTGGGAACTTTAGAGCAAAACAGCGATACAATGTTTGTGATTAGATTGGACGATGCTGCCATCGTAATATCAACCTCCGCTTTTGATGCGATATCACATAGATAATTCAAATTCTCGTCAAACTGATACATGTAATTATTTGCATAACTGAAAATTGTCTTAACAGAATGCTCTTCAAACCAATGGTTAGTTTGGAATGAACATTTGTGCGGGTTAGAGAGGTTCATGACATGGAGAATAAATCTGATGGTCAATTTATACAGTTTCGACTTAATTCAGAATGTGGTTTGTTTACTATATTTCTATGTTTTATCGTCTTTATGCACATTTAAATGTTACCGTAATATAATTCACACGTAATCGAATTTATAAGAATCATATTATCACTAACATGTAATCTCCAAGGGTCTATAAAGTTTATCAGTAATTATTTTTACGCAAGAAACCACATCTCTATCAGCGTCCTTCAGGATTTCCAGACACAATTTGTAAGAAATGTGATAGACAAGCCAATAACGAAGTTGAGAACAACAGAGGTAATACTAGTGTTATTTGTAGCTTTTATCACGATACCCAATCAAATTGAATTCAAACAAAAATCGACACAAAATCAACACGATAAACATTGATGCTTGTGACAAGTATTTACAATCAGCGTCAATGATATGAAACAAATTTACTTCAGCGGATAAGCTTTTTCGTGTTCATATTTTTTAGAAAGGTGCTGAACCCAGTTATCAGTTAAACTCTGTTTTCCTCTTTTTCGTAGATTTGTATCTTTCCACTATCACCGACAAGACTTTTATCAGACTTGACTGTTTAAAACGCTGGATGTCTTATGTGAAATAGGACCTGCTTAACCTTCGCGAGTACATGGGTTCACCCCCGGTTTGTTGATGTGGTCAATCGTGTTGCTCATCGTTTTAGTGGTCTGTGTTGCATTTTTGTTTTGTTTCTCTTCGTTCTGTGTAATGTGCTCAATGTTGCCCGTGTCTATTATTTTTCCATTCATAATTTCCCGTTCGTTTTTCTCCGACGGATAGTGTCGTAACAATTTACCCTGTTAAGAGCCATCACCAATCATTCCAAACAAACAATTTCAATAGGAGCATTTGGAAGTTGGCGTGTAAGAAGAATTGTATTCCTCAAATATTAGGCACTCATTTGATTCCCGTTATTTGGTCGAATGTGTATTTCGTCCCATTAGTGCAGAAAGGTACCAATTGACATTTTTACAATTTTGAGAAAATTGAAATTTAACTTCAAACCAATATCAAAAATAAATGCAACATGCCATATCCATCAAAGTTTGATGAAATATTTTATATTAGTCTTTGTGTATGTATAATTGTATTGTTATTTCCTCATTAATTTCCCCAAAAAGCATGATTTTGTACTTGGCACCTTTTTGCAGAACAGCTTTTTGAAAAATGATTTGTGCATGAACGGGCTATGTGACATATGGTACCTTTTTGCACGAAAATAGTATTAAGGTTGTCTATGCATATAAGTGCCAAGTGTCACATGGGACCTTTCTGCACTCATATAAACATGTTTCATTGTTCATTTTAGATCCATTTGATGAAAAGTAGAATGAATGTAGGTGCCAAGTGTCGAACCATAAAGTTGTAATATGTTGACAACTCCACAGCTATGATAATTGGTATATGGATGTGGCGTTGATTAACATTTAGCAACAATACTGCTCAAGCCAGTGCTATAGGCCGTCTTTAGCTTGCTGGGAGTTATGAGTAATTTGCTCATTATTGAAATCCTCATGACTACTTCAAGATGAAGAACAACAATAAAAGCATTGTTCCTTTGTTATGTTTAACCCTGTATTAATTGGAATAGTGTCTTGTGTACCTTTACTCCATATCCTTTCATTTTGTCATGAAGTTGAAATAATTCAAAATAATTATGTTTTATTGGTTAAACAGAAGCATATTGACATTTTCTTAAATTTGATATGCAATATTCGTTATCACTGTATCTGTATCTGCAGAGTCTTCATTAAGGGCTGGTTCTGGAATTTTGTCCTTCACTCGTTTGTCAACTGGCAATGTTTTAAAGGAATGATGAAATTTTTCTGGTATAATTCCATTGGTACATAATTGTAGGAGGTCTGTCTTCTTCTGGATAGAGATAGGTATCTTCTTTGCATAGCAGTTTTCAAGTTGTTCTGGCCAGCTTCCCATATGTGTGCCCTGTCTTGTAGATTTGGCTTGTATATCAATTTCTATAAATGATGCCTCATTAAAACTGTAGTTTACAAACAGAGAGTTCGGGGTACTTTGGCGAACTTGAATCAAATGAACATTTAACCAGCTTATCTTCTCACCTGCTGTGGACCATAGAAGATTAGAACAGTGTTTATTCACATTCCAGTTCAAAACATGGTAATATTTTAAAGGAATAGCAATGTAAGGATTACTCCTCCTTGCAAGGCTAACAAGTGTGCTCCATTGTGATGGTACATATACAGAGGTTTTCTTTTTGGTGGTTTCTATGGTTGAATGAACTGAATCATATTCCATATGTGAATGGTGGGACTGTAAATACTTGTGATTAAGTTTCTTCAAACGTGGTATTCTGGACAATGTGCATACAAGTGAGACAGCAACATACTGACATAATATTCTTCATTAAACAGATGGCTATTTCACAAGAGCCCCTTTTCCCTTGTGTCTCGTCCCAAAGATGGTAAACAGCATTTGTATCGCCTAATGAGTCAATAGTTAAGTATAGGTTTCTTGAGTAGTATACTTTGCTGACCAAAGAGCATGGGGAAGTGTGTACTGCTTGTAGGTCACACGTAGTACTTGTAGGTCACACGTAGTACTTGTAGGTCACACGTAGTACTTGTAGGTCACACGTAGTACTTGTAGGTCACACGTAGTACTTGTAGGTCACACGTAGTACTTGGCATCTTCCTTTCTTTCTCTTCCCTCGCCTGAACTTTCATTGATTGATGATCATCATAATGCTTTTACAAACTGTTGTCGACAATACCTGTTTTCTTATCCCAGTTGTAGCGTTCACACATGGAACATTGATCCTTTTTATGTTTGAAGAAGGAATAGTTACAAAGCACTTCTCCGTATTTTGCTTGCTTAACATACATCAGGTCTTCCTTTTTACATTCCTTGACATACAAGCACCACATCTGTTTGATATTCAGATCGTGAGCAAGTTTTTTTTATAGTTTTTTCCGTGAATAGTGTGCCTTAACATTTCTCGGGTTGACTTTTTTACCGCCTTCAGATATGTATGATTTTCCAGAAGCTCTCTGAAGTTTTCGAACATTTCGTTTCCATTTATCTGGATTTGTTCGCTTCCTAGAGCTTGAAATTTGTTTAAGAGGACTTCGGTAGTATGATGGTTTATGTGGGGTGACACGTGGAGAATAACTTTGGTTGCTTAGTGAGTGTACTGTTGTTGTTTTGTTCCACTCTTTCTTTATCAATGTGATTATCTTGGTTACTGTGTCTGGCTTCTATTATAGGATCTTCAACAAACAGTTGGTCACACTGTCCAGGTGTTTGAACCTCATCAATCCTTTCAATAACCTCATAATGTTCAACTCCCCATATGTATAAAAGCCCTGGTAGATTGCATTTGTAAACGGTGTCTTTTGGCTTTGATCATCATACTACACATATGACATGTCACCTTATCGTTTATCTATAATTACTGTTATTTTCTTAGTTTGATTGTGCAAAAAGGATCCATATGTCACTTGTATCCTTTCTGCCAATGAAAAAATTATAGTTGATAGAAAAATCCATGCGTGCAAAAAGGTACCATCTGTCACCACCTTTTGCACAAATATTAACTCGCATTTCACCTTTCTGCACAATCAAAATGGCAGTTTTGCGCATGTCCCCTAATTACATAATCAATTATCTCATTAATTATAGATACTACAGGTCCAATTAATTTTTTACAAACAAGATACATATTAATACATTACAAAATTAATAAAAAGTCAAAATATGTCAAAATGTCACTTGGTACCTTTCTGCACTAATGGGACGAATCAATTCGTCCCGTACACACAGAGGTAGTACCTATCGGAGACGTTACCCACAACTAGGTTAGAGACTTTCATGTGTGATGAGACTATTTCATTTTTTTCAAAGAGAAATAAGACTGTCTTACTCGTTTGTCGATTTCGTTAACCACCCATATCACTCAATCCTATATAATTTTATGTGTGAATATGTCCATTTTAAACTTGAACATTTACTTCCCATCATGCACATCAACAAGGTTTTGCAAATATGTTGCACATCGAGTTATTAGGAGCTTCCTACCAATCAAAGTTGGCAAACGACGTGCTGACTGCTTCTGAATAGAATATCAAAATAAATTTAGCATTACACAATCATGACACAATGCAGCATTAATGCATATTTGTAAATCAAGGGCATGCACAGTATCAGATGATTGCAGCATTGACTCAAAATATCACAAAACAATAATTTCTACTCTGAGCTTACTTGATGAAGGTTATTCCAGAGACACGTTGTGTGCACTAAACTACATATCTACATTTTTACCCACTATTTTGCATTACTATTTCATTTTATCATTAGATAATTATTTGAAGATACCAAATGGGTAATCAGAAGCTGTAAATCGAAGAAGAATAGACAATGCAATTGTCAAAAGGAAAAGATCAAACACAGAAAACTAAAGATTGCGCAACACGAACCCCACTAAAATCCGGGAGTGAACTCAGGTAATCCGGAAAGGTAAGCATTTCCTGTTCCGCACGTCTCACTCGTCGTGTTACTATTACGACAATACCGGTGATAAATCACGAAGGAGGATAGGACCGGATTGTGATTAACGATAAACGCAATATATATTCTTGGTAATTTGTGACACAGATTTTCCGTAACGGTTAACTAAGTCATGGTGGCGACCGGAAAACTTTCGAAGTTATGACTTAACCACTTAGGAACTCTTTGGTTTCGTAGCTCCCGTGTTAGTATCAACCATTTACCAAGGAATTCCTGATATACTCATGTGGACCGGGCTATTGTTATCTACTCACAGTGATAAGTAATTATCTGCATTAATCTGTTTGTGCTCCATATGTTATTAGTCTAGTTTTGTTCGGAAATAGCTCTTTTCGCTGGATCTGTTCGCCATATCCGACGAAGCTAGAGTTTATCGAGAATTCTACAGGCAAAATCGACAATCTTTGCACATACATGAATGCCCTCCCATTCCCTGAGACTGGTACAGACACTACAAATAAAAATTGACATAGTCAAATTACAAATGTAGTTACATTGTGTATGTGCCCAAAGAAGAACAGCTGGTAGTGATAATCCTGAATCCCTACAGCCCATAGTGAAATATATTTCTATTGAACATGATTTCGCCGACATCACCTATCCTAGTAAGCTGAAATTAGAAAAATGACAAAATGGAGTAAAGCCATAAAAATGTTAACAAGATTAATTTGAACTGATGTCAATATCATTTGCTTGAAATATCATTTTTCTATTACAAAGAAATTTCCATATTCGATTTCGTGATATAATTTCATGTTGTTTGAGGGGATTGTGTAGGACTATCGCATTATGTCATTTCTATCTTAGACATACTCTACATCTCTTCTATTCTCAAGCATGGAGAATATTTTAATTTGATGGTGTGTACAAGTGAAAATAATGATCTTAATGTAGCTGCGGGGTATAGAAAATTGTGCCCGATTTTTCTTTCCAAAGCATCCTTATATTATGGCATTTCAAAAATTATATTAAAAATATATGATTATCGTGCTACATTTTTTTTAGAATTTCTAATTACAGATCGGACCGTCTTTTCAGCCTTCTACCTTCAAATTTACTAAGACATTACATGAAAAAAGAGATATATCTCAATTCCTCCTCGCAAAACACATATTTTTTTTTGGATGACAAATATTTTGTTATATGAAAGGAAACATACTTCTCTTCAGTTCTCACCAGTATCACGAGGAAAACACTTACATAACCGCATCATTTCATTACGAGGAGATGTTTGAACCAATAAAACTAGTATAAATCGGCCATGTGTTATCTAAGTGCTTGTACCAAGCCAGGAAAGTGAACAGTCATGTATTTGTGTGTTAGGTGTAACAAGCCAGGAAAGTGAGCAGTCATGTATTTGTGTGTTAGGTGTAACAAGCCAGGAAAGTGAGCAGTCATGTATTTGTATGTTAGGTGTACCAAGCCAGGAAAGTGAGCAGTCATGTATTTGTGTGTTAGGGGTACCAAGCCAGGAAAGTGAGCAGTCTTGTATATGTGTGTTAGGTGTAACAAGCCAGGAAAGTGACCAGTCATGTATTTGTATGTTAGGTGTACCAAGCCAGGAAAGTGAGCAGTCATGTATTTGTGTGTTAGTGGTACCAAGCCAGGAAAGTGAGCAATCATGTATTTGTGTGTTAGGTGTAACAAGCCAGGAAAGTGAACAGTCATGTATTTGTGTGTTAGGTTTAACAAGCCAGGAAAGTGAGCAATCATGTATTTGTGTGTTAGGTGTAACAAGCCAGGAAAGTGAGAGGTCATGTATTTGTGTGTTAGGTGTAACAAGCCAGGAAAGTGAGCAGTCATGTATTTGTGTGTTAGGTTTAACAAGCCAGGAAAGTGAGCAATCATGTATTTGTGTGTTAGGTGTAACAAGCCAGGAAAGTGAGCAGTCATGTATTTGTGTGTTAGGTGTAACAAGCCAGGAAAGTGATCAGTCATGTATTTGTGTGTTAGGTGTAACAAGCCAGGAAAGTGAGCAGTCATGTATTTGTGTGTTATGTGTAACAAGCCAGGAAAGTGAGCAGTCATGTATTTGTATGTTAGGTGTACCAAGCCAGGAAAGTGAGCAGTCATGTATTTGTATGTTAGGTGTACCAAGCCAGGAAAGTGAGCAATCATGTATTTGTGTGTTAGGTGTAACAAGCCAGGAAAGTGAGCAGTCATGTATTTGTGTGTTAGGTGTAACAAGCCAGGAAAGTGAGCAGTCATGTATTTGTGTGTTAGGTGTAACAAGCCAGAAAAGTGAGCAGTCATGTATTTGTATGTTATGTGTAACAAGCCAGGAAAGTGAGCAATCATGTATTTGTGTGTTAGGTGTAACAAGTCAGGAAAGTGAGCAGTCATGTATTTGTATGTTAGGTGTACCAAGCCAGGAAAGTGAGCAGTCATGTATTTGTATGTTAGGTGTACCAAGCCAGGAAAGTGAACAATCATGTATTTGTGTGTTAGGTGTAACAAGCCAGGAAAGTGAGCAGTCATGCATTTGTGTGTTAGGTGTAACAAGCCAGGAAAGTGAGCAGTCATGTATTTGTGTGTTAGGTGTACCAAGCCAGGAAATTGAGCAGTCATGTATTTGTGTGTTAGGTGTAACAAGCCAGAAAAGTGGGCAGTCATGTATTTGTGTGTTAGGTGTAACAAGCCAGGAAAGTGAGCAGTCATGTATTTGTGTGTTAGGTGTAACAAGCCAGGAAAGTGAGCAGTCATGTATTTGTATGTTAGGTGTACCAAGCCAGGAAAGTGAGCAATCATGTATTTGTGTGTTAGGTGTAACAAGCCAGGAAAGTGAACAGTCATGTATTTGTGTGTTAGGTGTAACAAGCCAGGAAAGTGAGCAATCATGTATTTGTGTGTTAGGTGTAACAAGCCAGGAAAGTGAGAGGTCATGTATTTGTGTGTTAGGTGTAACAAGCCAGGAAAGTGAGCAGTCATGTATTTGTGTGTTAGGTTTAACAAGCCAGGAAAGTGAGCAATCATGTATTTGTGTGTTAGGTGTAACAAGCCAGGAAAGTGAGCAGTCATGTATTTGTGTGTTAGGTGTAACAAGCCAGGAAAGTGATCAGTCATGTATTTGTGTGTTAGGTGTAACAAGCCAGGAAAGTGAGCAGTCATGTATTTGTGTGTTATGTGTAACAAGCCAGGAAAGTGAGCAGTCATGTATTTGTGTGTTAGGTGTACCAAGCCAGGAAAGTGAGCAGTCATGTATTTGTATGTTAGGTGTACCAAGCCGGGAAAGTGAGCAATCATGTATTTGTGTGTTAGGTGTAACAAGCCAGGAAAGTGAGCAGTCATGTATTTGTGTGTTAGGTGTAACAAGCCAGGAAAGTGAGCAGTCATGTATTTGTGTGTTAGGTGTAACAAGCCAGGAAAGTGAGCAGTCATGTATTTGTGTGTTAGGTGTAACAAGCCAGGAAAGTGAGCAGTCATGTATTTGTGTGTTAGGTGTAACAAGCCAGGAAAGTGAGCAGTCATGTATTTGTATGTTAGGTGTACCAAGCCAGGAAAGTGAGCAATCATGTATTTGTGTGTTAGGTGTAACAAGCCAGGAAAGTGAGCAGTCATGTATTTGTGTGTTAGGTGTAACAAGCCAGGAAAGTGAGCAGTCATGTATTTGTGTGTTAGGTGTACCAAGCCAGGAAAGTGAGCAGTCGTGTATTTGTATGTTAGGTGTACCAAGCCAGGAAAGTGAGCAATCATGTATTTCTGTGTTAGGTGTAACAAGCCAGGAAAGTGAGCAGTCATGTATTTCTGTGTTAGGTGTAACAAGCCAGGAAAGTGAGCAATCATGTATTTGTGTGTTAGGTGTAACAAGCCAGGAAAGTGAGCAGTCATGTATTTGTGTGTTAGGTGTAACAAGCCAGGAAAGTGAGCAGTCATGTATTTGTGTGTTAGGTGTAACAAGCCAGGAAAGTGAGCAGTCATGTATTTGTGTGTTAGGTGTAACAAGCCAGGAAAGTGAGCAGTCATGTATTTGTGTGTTAGGTGTAACAAGCCAGGAAAGTGAGCAGTCATGTATTTGTGCGTTAGGTGTACCAAGCCAGGAAAGTGAGCAGTCATGTATCTGTGTGTTAGGTGTAACAAGCCAGGAAAGTGAGCAGTCATGTATTTGTGTGTTAGGTGTAACAAGCCAGGAAAGTGAGCAGTCATGTATTTGTGTGTTAGGTGTAACAAGCCAGGAAAGTGAACAGTCATGTATTTGTGTGTTAGGAGTACCAAGCCAGGAAAGTGAGCAGTCATGTATTTGTGTGTTAGGTGTAACAAGCCAGGAAAGTGAGCAGTCATGTATTTGTGTGTTAGGTGTAACAAGCCAGGAAAGTGAGCAGTCATGTATTTGTATGTTAGGTGTACCAAGCCAGGAAAGTGAGCAATCATGTATTTGTGTGTTAGGTGTAACAAGCCAGGAAAGTGAGCAGTCATGTATTTGTGTGTTAGGTGTAACAAGCCAGGAAAGTGAGCAGTCATGTATTTGTGTGTTAGGTGTAACAAGCCAGGAAAGTGAGCAGTCATGTAATTGTGTGTTAGGTGTAACAAGCCAGGAAAGTGAGCAGTCATGTATTTGTGTGTTAGGTGTACCAAGCCAGGAGAGTGAGCAGTCATGTATTTGTGTGTTAGGAGTACCAAGTCAGGAAAGTTAGCAGTCATGTATTTGTGTGTTAGGTGTAACAAGCCAGGAAAGTGAGCAGTCATGTATTTGTGTGTTAGGTGTAACAAGCCAGGAAAGTGAGCAGTCATGTATTTGTGTGTTAGGAGTACCAAGCCAGGAAAGTGAGCAGTCATGTATTTGTGTGATAGGTGTAACAAGCCAGGAAAGTGAGCAGTCATGTATTTGTGTGTTAGGTGTAACAAGCCAGGAAAGTGAGCAGTCATGTATTTGTGTGTTAGGTGTAACAAGCCAGGAAAGTGAGCAGTCATGTATTTGTGTGTTAGGTGTACCAAGCCAGGAAAGTGAGCAGTCATGTATTTGTGTGTTAGTAACAAGCCAGGAAAGTGAGCAGTCATGTATTTGTGTGTTAGGTGTAACAAGCCAGGAAAGTGAGCAGTCATGTATTTGTGTGTTAGGTGTAACAAGCCAGGAAAGTGAGCAGTCATGTATTTGTGTGTTAGGTGTAACAAGCCAGGAAAGTGAGCAGTCATGTATTTGTGTGTTAGGTGTAACAAGCCAGGAAAGTGAGCAGTCATGTATTTGTGTGTTAGGTGTAACAAGCCAGGAAAGTGAGCAGTCATGTATTTGTGTGTTAGGTGTAACAAGCCAGGAAAGTGAGCAGTCATGTATTTGTGTGTTAGGTGTAACAAGCCAGGAAAGTGAGCAGTCATGTATTTGTGTGTTAGGTGTACCAAGCCAGGAAAGTGAGCAGTCGTGTATTTGTATGTTAGGTGTACCAAGCCAGGAAAGTGAGCAGTCATGTATTTGTGTGTTAGGTGTAACAAGCCAGGAAAGTGAGCAGTCATGTATTTGTGTGTTAGGTGTAACAAGCCAGGAAAGTGAGCAGTCATGTATTTGTGTGTTAGGTGTAACAAGCCAGGAAAGTGAGCAGTCATGTATTTGTGTGTTAGGTGTAACAAGCCAGGAAAGTGAGCAGTCATGTATTTGTGTGTTAGGTGTACCAAGCCAGGAAAATGAGCAGTCATGTATTTGTGTGTTAGTAACAAGCCAGGAAAGTGAGCAGTCATGTATTTGTGTGTTAGGTGTAACAAGCCAGGAAAGTGAGCAGTCATGTATTTGTGTGTTAGGTGTAACAAGCCAGGAAAGTGAGCAGTCATGTATTTGTGTGTTAGGTGTAACAAGCCAGGAAAGTGAGCAGTCATGTATTTGTGTGTTAGGTGTACCAAGCCAGGAAAGTGAGCAGTCATGTATTTGTGTGTTAGTAACAAGCCAGGAAAGTGAGCAGTCATGTATTTGTGTGTTAGGTGTAACAAGCCAGGAAAGTGAGCAGTCATGTATTTGTGTGTTAGGTGTAACAAGCCAGGAAAGTGAGCAGTCATGTATTTGTGTGTTAGGTGTAACAAGCCAGGAAAGTGAGCAATCATGTATTTGTGTTTTAGGTGTAACAAGCCAGGAAAGTGAGCAGTCATGTATTTGTGTGTTAGGTGTAACAAGCCAGGAAAGTGAGCAATCATGTATTTGTGTGTTAGGTGTAACAAGCCAGGAAAGTGAGCAGTCATGTATTTGTGTGTTAGGTGTAACAAGCCAGGAAAGTGAGCAGTCATGTATTTGTGTGTTAGGTGTAACAAGCCAGGAAAGTGAGCAGTCATGTATTTGTGTGTTAGGTGTAACAAGCCAGGAAAGTGAGCAGTCATGTATTTGTGTGTTAGGTGTAACAAGCCAGGAAAGTGAGCAGTCATGTATTTGTGTGTTAGAGTTATCGAATTTGACTCTTTCTACGATTTTTCTTGTGGTAGCTTTGTTTTTTTTATATTAGATTTTAGAACTGTTAGTTTTTGTTTTTCATTTTATAACAAATATAACATGCCAGCTTACTCTCCCGTCTTGTTATATACACCTCAATAAAACATGTCAGCTTATTCTCCCGTCTTGTTACATACATCTCAATAAAACATGCCAGCTTACTCTCCCGTCTTGTTACATACACCTCAATAGAACATGCCAGCTTACTCTCCCGTCTTGTTACATACACCTCAATAGAACATGCCAGCTTACTCTCCCGTCTTGTTACATACACCTCAATAAAACATGCCAGCTTACTCTCCCGTCTTGTTACATACACCTCAATAGAACATGCCAGCTTACTCTCCCGTCTTGTTACATACACCTCAATAGATAATGCCAGCTTACTCTCCCGTCTTGTTACATACACCTCAATAGAACAGGCCAGCTTACTCTCCCGTCTTGTTACATACACCTCAATAGAACATGCCAGCTTACTCTCCCGTCTTGTTACATACACCTCAATAGAACATGCCAGCTTACTCTCCCGTCTTGTTACATACACCTCAATAGAACATGCCAGCTTACTCTCCCGTCTTGTTACATACACCTCAATAAAACATGCCAGCTTACTCTCCCGTCTTGTTACATACACCTCAATAGAACATGCCAGCTTACTCTCCCGTCTTGTTACATACACCTCAATAGAACATGCCAGCTTACTCTCCTGTCTTGTTACATACACCTCAATAAAACATGCCAGCTTACTCTCCCGTCTTGTTACATACACTTCAATAGAACATGCCAGCTTACTCTCCCGTCTTGTTACATACACCTCAATAAAACATGCCAGCTTACTCTCCCGTCTTGTTACATACACCTCAATAGAACATACCAGCTTACTCTCCCGTCTTGTTACATACACCTCAATAGAACATGCCAGCTTACTCTCCCGTCTTGTTACATACACCTCAATAGAACATGCCAGCTTACTCTCCCGTCTTGTTACATACACCTCAATAGAACATGCCAGCTTACTCTCCCGTCTTGTTACATACACCTCAATAGAACATGCCAGCTTATTCTCCTGTCTTGTTACATACACCTCAATAGAACATGCCAGTTTACTCTCCCGTCTTGTTACATACACCTCAATAAAACATGCCAGCTTACTCTCCCGTCTTGTTACATACACCTCAAGAGAACATGCCAGCTTACTCTCCCGTCTTGTTACATACACCTCAATAAAACATGCCAGCTTACTCTCCTGTCTTGTTACATACACCTTAATAAAACATGCCAGCTTACTCTCCCGTCTTGTTACATACACCTCAATAAAACATGCCAGCTTACTCTCCCGTCTTGTTACATACACCTCAATAAAACATGCCAGCTTACTCTCCCGTCTTGTTACATACACCTCAATAAAACATGCCAGCTTACTCTCCCGTCTTGTTACATACACCTCAATAAAACATGCCAGCTTACTCTCCCGTCTTGTTACATACACCTCAATAGAACATGCCAGCTTACTTTCCCGTCTTGTTACATACACCTCAATAAAACATGTCAGCTTACTCTCCCGTCTTGTTACATACACCTCAATAAAACATGCCATCTTACTCTCCCGTCTTGTTACATACACCTCAATAAAACATGCCAGCTTACTCTCCCGTCTTGTTACATACACCTCAATAAAACATGCCAGCTTACTCTCCCGTCTTGTTACATACACCTCAATAAAACATGCCAGCTTACTCTCCCGTTTTGTTACATACACCTCAATAGAACATGCCAGCTTACTCTCCCGTCTTGTTACATACACCTCAATAGAACATGTCTTGTTACATACACCTCAATAGAACATGCCAGCTTACTCTCCCGTCTTGTTACATACACCTCAATGGAACATGCCAGCTTACTCTCCCGTCTTGTTACATACACCTCAATAGAACATGCCAGCTTACTCTCCCGTCTTGTTACATACACCTCAATAAAACATGCCAGCTTTCTCTCCCGTCTTGTTACATACACCTCAATAGAACATCCCAGCTTACTCTCCCGTCTTGTTACATACACCTCAATAGAACATGCCAGCTTACTCTCCCGTCTTGTTACATACACCTCAATAGAACATGCCAGCTTACTCTCCCGTCGTGTTACATACACCTCAATAGAACATGTCAGCTTACTCTCCCGTCTTGTTACATACACCTCAATAGAACATGCCAGCTTACTCTCCCGTCTTGTTACATACACCTCAATAAAACATGCCAGCTTACTCTCCCGTCTTGTTACATACACCTCAATAGAACATGCCAGCTTACTCTCCCGTCTTGTTACATTCACCTCAATAGAACATGCCAGCTTACTCTCCCGTCTTGTTACATACACCTTAATAGAACATGCCAGCTTACTCTCCCGTCTTGTTACATACACCTCAATAAAACATGCCAGCTTACTCTCCCGTCTTGTTACATACACCTCAATAGAACATGTCAGCTTACTCTCCCGTCTTGTTACATTCACCTCAATAGAACATGCCAGCTTACTCTCCCGTCTTGTTACATACACCTCAATAAAACATGCCAGCTTACTCTCCCGTCTTGTTACATACACCTTAATAAAACATGCCAGCTTACTCTCCCGTCTTGTTACATACACCTCAATAAAACATGCCAGCT
Source organism: Bathymodiolus brooksi (assembly GCA_963680875.1). Taxonomy (NCBI): domain Eukaryota; kingdom Metazoa; phylum Mollusca; class Bivalvia; order Mytilida; family Modiolidae; genus Bathymodiolus; species Bathymodiolus brooksi. The sequence goes on along the minus strand of OY804579.1, from coordinate 127,182,541 downwards.
TACTCTCCCGTCTTGTTACATACACCTCAATAAAACATGCCAGCTTACTCTCCCGTCTTGTTACATACACCTCAATAAAACATGCCAGCTTACTCTCCCGTCTTGTTACATACACCTCAATAAAACATGCCAGCTTACTCTCCCGTCTTGTTACATACACCTCAATAGAACATGCCAGCTTACTTTCCCGTCTTGTTACATACACCTCAATAAAACATGTCAGCTTACTCTCCCGTCTTGTTACATACACCTCAATAAAACATGCCATCTTACTCTCCCGTCTTGTTACATACACCTCAATAAAACATGCCAGCTTACTCTCCCGTCTTGTTACATACACCTCAATAAAACATGCCAGCTTACTCTCCCGTCTTGTTACATACACCTCAATAAAACATGCCAGCTTCCTCTCCCGTTTTGTTACATACACCTCAATAGAACATGCCAGCTTACTCTCCCGTCTTGTTACATACACCTCAATAGAACATGTCTTGTTACATACACCTCAATAGAACATGCCAGCTTACTCTCCCGTCTTGTTACATACACCTCAATGGAACATGCCAGCTTACTCTCCCGTCTTGTTACATACACCTCAATAGAACATGCCAGCTTACTCTCTCGTCTTGTTACATACACCTCAATAAAACATGCCAGCTTTCTCTCCCGTCTTGTTACATACACCTCAATAGAACATCCCAGCTTACTCTCCCGTCTTGTTACATACACCTCAATAGAACATGCCAGCTTACTCTCCCGTCTTGTTACATACACCTCAATAGAACATGCCAGCTTACTCTCCCCTCGTGTTACATACACCTCAATAGAACATGTCAGCTTACTCTCCCGTCTTGTTACATACACCTCAATAGAACATGCCAGCTTACTCTCCCGTCTTGTTACATACACCTCAATAAAACATGCCAGCTTACTCTCCCGTCTTGTTACATACACCTCAATAGAACATGCCAGCTTACTCTCCCGTCTTGTTACATACACCTCAATAAAACATGCCAGCTTACTCTCCCGTCTTGTTACATACACCTTAATAAAACATGCCAGCTTACTCTCCCGTCTTGTTACATACACCTCAATAAAACATGCCAGCTTACTCTCCCGTCTTGTTACATACACCTCAATAAAACATGCCAGCTTACTCTCCCGTCTTGTTACATACACCTCAATAAAACATGCCAGCTTACTCTCCCGTCTTGTTACATACACCTCAATAAAACATGCCAGCTTACTCTCCCGTCTTGTTACATACACCTCAATAGAACATGCCAGCTTACTTTCCCGTCTTGTTACATACACCTCAATAAAACATGTCAGCTTACTCTCCCGTCTTGTTACATACACCTCAATAAAACATGCCATCTTACTCTCCCGTCTTGTTACATACACCTCAATAAAACATGCCAGCTTACTCTCCCGTCTTGTTACATACACCTCAATAAAACATGCCAGCTTACTCTCCCGTCTTGTTACATACACCTCAATAAAACATGCCAGCTTACTCTCCCGTTTTGTTACATACACCTCAATAGAACATGCCAGCTTACTCTCCCGTCTTGTTACATACACCTCAATAGAACATGTCTTGTTACATACACCTCAATAGAACATGCCAGCTTACTCTCCCGTCTTGTTACATACACCTCAATGGAACATGCCAGCTTACTCTCCCGTCTTGTTACATACACCTCAATAGAACATGCCAGCTTACTCTCCCGTCTTGTTACATACACCTCAATAAAACATGCCAGCTTTCTCTCCCGTCTTGTTACATACACCTCAATAGAACATCCCAGCTTACTCTCCCGTCTTGTTACATACACCTCAATAGAACATGCCAGCTTACTCTCCCGTCTTGTTACATACACCTCAATAGAACATGCCAGCTTACTCTCCCGTCGTGTTACATACACCTCAATAGAACATGTCAGCTTACTCTCCCGTCTTGTTACATACACCTCAATAGAACATGCCAGCTTACTCTCCCGTCTTGTTACATACACCTCAATAAAACATGCCAGCTTACTCTCCCGTCTTGTTACATACACCTCAATAGAACATGCCAGCTTACTCTCCCGTCTTGTTACATTCACCTCAATAGAACATGCCAGCTTACTCTCCCGTCTTGTTACATACACCTTAATAGAACATGCCAGCTTACTCTCCCGTCTTGTTACATACACCTCAATAAAACATGCCAGCTTACTCTCCCGTCTTGTTACATACACCTCAATAGAACATGTCAGCTTACTCTCCCGTCTTGTTACATTCACCTCAATAGAACATGCCAGCTTACTCTCCCGTCTTGTTACATACACCTCAATAAAACATGCCAGCTTACTCTCCCGTCTTGTTACATACACCTTAATAAAACATGCCAGCTTACTCTCCCGTCTTGTTACATACACCTCAATAAAACATGCCAGCTTACTCTCCCGTCTTGTTACATACACCTCAATAAAACATGCCAGCTTACTCTCCCGTCTTGTTACATACACCTCAATAAAACATGCCAGCTTACTCTCCCGTCTTGTTACATATACCTCAATAAAACATGCCAGCTTACTCTCCCGTCTTGTTACATACACCTCAATAGAACATGCCAGCTTACTTTCCCGTCTTGTTACATACACCTCAATAAAACATGTCAGCTTACTCTCCCGTCTTGTTACATACACCTCAATAAAACATGCCATCTTACTCTCCCGTCTTGTTACATACACCTCAATAAAACATGCCAGCTTACTCTCCCGTCTTGTTACATACACCTCAATAAAACATGCCAGCTTACTCTCCCGTCTTGTTACATACACCTCAATAAAACATGCCAGCTTACTCTCCCGTTTTGTTACATACACCTCAATAGAACATGCCAGCTTACTCTCCCGTCTTGTTACATACACCTCAATAGAACATGTCTTGTTACATACACCTCAATAGAACATGCCAGCTTACTCTCCCGTCTTGTTACATACACCTCAATGGAACATGCCAGCTTACTCTCCCGTCTTGTTACATACACCTCAATAGAACATGCCAGCTTACTCTCCCGTCTTGTTACATACACCTCAATAAAACATGCCAGCTTTCTCTCCCGTTTTGTTACATACACCTCAATAGAACATCCCAGCTTACTCTCCCGTCTTGTTACATACACCTCAATAGAACATGCCAGCTTACTCTCCCGTCTTGTTACATACACCTCAATAAAACATGCCAGCTTACTCTCCCGTCGTGTTACATACACCTCAATAGAACATGTCAGATTACTCTCCCGTCTTGTTACATACACCTCAATAGAACATGCCAGCTTACTCTCCCGTCTTGTTACATACACCTCAATAAAACATGCCAGCTTACTCTCCCGTCTTGTTACATACACCTCAATAGAACATGCCAGCTTACTCTCCCGTCTTGTTACATTCACCTCAATAGAACATGCCAGCTTACTCTCCCGTCTTGTTACATACACCTTAATAGAACATGCCAGCTTACTCTCCCGTCTTGTTACATACACCTCAATAAAACATGCCAGCTTACTCTCCCGTCTTGTTACATACACCTCAATAGAACATGTCAGCTTACTCTCCCGTCTTGTTACATTCACCTCAATAGAACATGCCAGCTTACTCTCCCGTCTTGTTACATACACCTCAATAGAACATGCCAGCTTACTCTCCCGTCTTGTTACATACACCTCAATAGAACATGCCAGCTTACTCTCCCGTCTTGTTACATACACCTCAATAGAACATGCCAGCTTATTCTCCCGTCTTGTTACATACACCTCAATAGAACATGCCAGCTTACTCTCCCGTCTTGTTACATACACCTCAATAAATCATACCAGCTTACTCTCCCGTCTTGTTACATACACCTCAATAGAACATGCCAGCTTACTCTTCCGTCTTGTTACATACACCTCAATAGAACATGCCAGCTTACTCTCCCGTCTTGTTACATACACCTCAATAGAACATACCAGCTTACTCTCCCGTCTTGTTATATACACCTCAATAAAACATGCCAGCTTACTCTCCCGTCTTGTTACATACACCTCAATAAAACATGCCAGCTTACTCTCCCGTCTTGTTACATACACCTCAATAAAACATGTCAGCTTACTCTCCCGTCTTGTTACATACACCTCAATAGAACATGCCAGCTTACTCTCCCGTCTTGTTTACATACACCTCAATAGAACATGCCAGCTTACTCTCCCGTTTTGTTTACATACACCTCAATAGAACATGCCAGCTTACTCTCCCGTCTTGTTTACATACACCTCAATAGAACATGCCAGCTTACTCTCCCGTCTTGTTACATACACCTTAATAGAACATGCCAGCTTACTCTCCCGTCTTGTTACATACACCTCAATAAAACATGCCAGCTTACTCTCCCGTCTTGTTACATACACCTCAATAGAACATGTCAGCTTACTCTCCCGTCTTGTTACATTCACCTCAATAGAACATGCCAGCTTACTCTCCCGTCTTGTTACATACACCTCAATAGAACATGCCAGCTTACTCTCCCGTCTAGTTACATACACCTCAATAGAACATGCCAGCTTACTCTCCCGTCTTGTTACATACACCTCAATAGAACATGCCAGCTTACTCTCCCGTCTTGTTACATACACCTCAATAGAACATGCCAGCTTACTCTCCCGTCTTGTTACATACACCTAAATAAAACATGCCAGCTCACTCTCCCGTCTTGTTACATACACCTCAATAGAACATGCCAGCTTACTCTCCCGTCTTGTTACATACACCTCAATAGAACATGCCAGCTTACTCTCCCGTCGTGTTACATACACCTCAATAGAACATGTCAGCTTACTCTCCCGTCTTGTTACATACACCTCAATAGAACATGCCAGCTTACTCTCCCGTCTTGTTACATACACCTCAATAAAACATGCCAGCTTACTCTCACGTCTTGTTACATACACCTCAATAGAACATGCCAGCTTACTCTCCCGTCTTGTTACATTCACCTCAATAGAACATGCCAGCTTACTCTCCCGTCTTGTTACATACACCTTAATAGAACATGCCAGCTTACTCTCCCGTCTTGTTACATACACCTCAATAAAACATGCCAGCTTACTCTCCCGTCTTGTTACATACACCTCAATAGAACATGTCAGCTTACTCTCCCGTCTTGTTACATTCACCTCAATAGAACATGCCAGCTTACTCTCCCGTCTTGTTACATACACCTCAATAGAACATGCCAGCTTACTCTCCCGTCTTGTTACATACACCTCAATAGAACATGCCAGCTTACTCTCCCGTCTTGTTACATACACCTCAATAGAACATGCCAGCTTACTCTCCCGTCTTGTTACATACACCTCAATAGAACATGCCAGCTTACTCTCCCGTCTTGTTACATACACCTAAATAAAACATGCCAGCTCACTCTCCCGTCTTGTTACATACACCTCAATAGAACATGCCAGCTTACTCTCCCGTCTTGTTACATACACCTCAATAGAACATGCCAGCTTACTCTCCCGTCTTGTTACATACACCTCAATAGAACATGCCAGCTTACTCTCCCGTCTTGTTACATACACCTCAATAGAACATGCCAGCTTACTCTCCCGTCTTGTTACATACACCTCAATAGAACATGCCAGCTTCCTCTCCCGTCTTGTTACATACACCTCAATAAATCATACCAGCTTACTCTCCCGTCTTGTTACATACACCTCAATAGAACATGCCAGCTTACTCTTCCGTCTTGTTACATACACCTCAATAGAACATGCCAGCTTACTCTCCCGTCTTGTTACATACACCTCAATAGAACATACCAGCTTACTCTCCCGTCTTGTTATATACACCTCAATAAAACATGCCAGCTTACTCTCCCGTCTTGTTACATACACCTCAATAAAACATGCTAGCTTACTCTCCTGTCTTGTTACATACACCTCAATAAAACATGCCAGCTTACTCTCCAGTCTTGTTACATACACCTCAATAAAACATGCCAGCTTACTCTCCCGTCTTGTTACATACACCTCAATAAAACATGTCAGCTTACTCTCCCGTCTTGTTACATACACCTCAATAGAACATGCCAGCTTACTCTCCCGTCTTGTTTACATACACCTCAATAGAACATGCCAGCTTACTCTCCCGTTTTGTTTACATACACCTCAATAGAACATGCCAGCTTACTCTCCCGTCTTGTTTACATACACCTCAATAGAACATGCCAGCTTAATCTCCCGTCTTGTTACATACACCTCAATAAAACATGCCAGCTTACTCTCCCGTCTTGTTTACATACACCTCAATAGAACATGCCAGCTTACTCTCCCGTCCTGTTACATACACCTCAATAGAACATGTTAGCTTACTCTCCCGTCTTGTTTAGGTACACCTCAATAGAACATGCTAGCTTACTCTCCCGTCTTGTTACATACACCTCAATAGAACATGCCAGCTTACTCTCCCGTCTTGTTTACATACACCTCAATAAAACATGCCAGCTTACTCTCCCGTCTTGTTACATACACCTCAATATAACATGCCAGCTTACTCTCCCGTCTTGTTACATACACCTCAATAGAACATGCCAGCTTATTCTCCCGTCTTGCTACATACACCTCAATAAAACATGCCAGCTTACTCTCCCGTCTTGTTACATACACCTCAATAAAACATGCCAGCTTACTCTCCAGTCTTGTTACATACACCTCAATAAAACATGCCAGCTTACTCTCCGGTCTTGTTACATACACCTCAATAAAACATGCCAGCTTACTCTACCGTCTTGTTACATACACCTCAATAGAACATGCCAGCTTACTCTCCCGTCTTGTTACATACACCTCAATAAAACATGCCAGCTTACTCTCCCGTCTTGTTACATACACCTCAATAAAACATGCCAGCTTACTCTCCCGTCTTTTTATATACACCTCAATAAAACATGCCAGCTTACTCTCCCGTCTTGTTACATAAACCTCAATAAAACATGCTAGCTTACTCTCCCGTCTTGTTACATACACCTCAATAAAACATGCCAGCTTACTCTCCCATCTTGTTACATACACCTCAATAAAACATGCCAGCTTATTCTCCCGTCTTGTTACATATACCTCAATAAAACATGCCAGCTTACTCTCCCGTCTTGTTACATATACCTCAATAAAACATGCCAGCTTACTCTCCCGTCTTGTTACATACACCTCAATAAAACATGCCAGCTTACTCTCCCGTTTTGTTGCATACACCTCAATAAAACATGCCAGCTTACTCTCCCGTCTTGTTACATACACCTCAATATAACATGCCAGCTTACTCTCCCGTCTTGTTACATACACCTCAATAAAACATGCTAGCTTACTCTCCCGTCTTGTTACATACACCTCAATAAAACATGCCAGCTTACTCTCCAGTCTTGTTACATACACCTCAATAAAACATGCCAGCTTACTCTCCCGTCTTGTTACATACCCCTCAATAAAACATGTCAGCTTACTCTCCCGTCTTGTTACATACACCTCAATAGAACATGCCAGCTTACTCTCCCGTCTTGTTTACATACACCTCAATAGAACATGCCAGCTTACTCTCCCGTCTTGTTTACATACACCTCAATAGAACATGCCAGCTTACTCTCCCGTCTTGTTACATACACCTCAATAAAACATGCCAGCTTACTCTCCCGTCTTGTTTACATACACCTCAATAGAACATGCCAGCTTACTCTCCCGTCTTGTTTACATACACCTCAATAGAACATGCCAGCTTACTCTCCCGTCTTGTTACATACACCTCAATAAAACATGCCAGCTTACTCTCCCGTCTTGTTACATACACCTCAATAGAACATGCCAGCTTACTCTCCGGTCTTGTTACATACACCTCAATAGAACATGTCTTGTTACATACACCTCAATAGAACATGCCAGCTTACTCTCCCGTCTTGTTACATACACCTCAATGGAACATGCCAGCTTACTCTCCCGTCTTGTTACATACACCTCAATAGAACATGCCAGCTTACTCTCCCGTCTTGTTACATACACCTCAATAAAACATGCCAGCTTTCTCTCCCGTCTTGTTACATACACCTCAATAGAACATCCCAGCTTACTCTCCCGTCTTGTTACATACACCTCAATAGAACATGCCAGCTTACTCTCCCGTCTTGTTACATACACCTCAATAGAACATGCCAGCTTACTCTCCCGTCGTGTTACATACACCTCAATAGAACATGTCAGCTTACTCTCCCGTCTTGTTACATACACCTCAATAGAACATGCCAGCTTACTCTCCCGTCTTGTTACATACACCTCAATAAAACATGCCAGCTTACTCTCCCGTCTTGTTACATACACCTCAATAGAACATGCCAGCTTACTCTCCCGTCTTGTTTACATACACCTCAATAGAACATGCCAGCTTACTCTCCCGTCTTGTTACATACACCTCAATAAAACATGCCAGCTTACTCTCCCGTCTTGTTACATACACCTCAATAGAACATGCCAGCTTACTCTCCGGTCTTGTTACATACACCTCAATAGAACATGTCTTGTTACATACACCTCAATAGAACATGCCAGCTTACTCTCCCGTCTTGTTACATACACCTCAATGGAACATGCCAGCTTACTCTCCCGTCTTGTTACATACACCTCAATAGAACATGCCAGCTTACTCTCCCGTCTTGTTACATACACCTCAATAAAACATGCCAGCTTTCTCTCCCGTCTTGTTACATACACCTCAATAGAACATCCCAGCTTACTCTCCCGTCTTGTTACATACACCTCAATAGAACATGCCAGCTTACTCTCCCGTCTTGTTACATACACCTCAATAGAACATGCCAGCTTACTCTCCCGTCGTGTTACATACACCTCAATAGAACATGTCAGCTTACTCTCCCGTCTTGTTACATACACCTCAATAGAACATGCCAGCTTACTCTCCCGTCTTGTTACATACACCTCAATAAAACATGCCAGCTTACTCTCCCGTCTTGTTACATACACCTCAATAGAACATGCCAGCTTACTCTCCCGTCTTGTTACATTCACCTCAATAGAACATGCCAGCTTACTCTCCCGTCTTGTTACATACACCTCAATAGAACATGCCAGCTTACTCTCCCGTCTTGTTACATACACCTCAATAAAACATGCCAGCTTACTCTCCCGTCTTGTTACATACACCTCAATAGAACATGTCAGCTTACTCTCCCGTCTTGTTACATTCACCTCAATAGAACATGCCAGCTTACTCTCCCGTCTTGTTACATACACCTCAATAAAACATGCCAGCTTACTCTCCCGTCTTGTTACATACACCTTAATAAAACATGCCAGCTTACTCTCCCGTCTTGTTACATACACCTCAATAAAACATGCCAGCTTACTCTCCCGTCTTGTTACATACACCTCAATAAAACATGCCAGCTTACTCTCCCGTCTTGTTACATACACCTCAATAAAACATGCCAGCTTACTCTCCCGTCTTGTTACATACACCTCAATAAAACATGCCAGCTTACTCTCCCGTCTTGTTACATACACCTCAATAGTACATGCCAGCTTACTTTCCCGTCTTGTTACATACACCTCAATAAAACATGTCAGCTTACTCTCCCGTCTTGTTACATACACCTCAATAAAACATGCCATCTTACTCTCCCGTCTTGTTACATACACCTCAATAAAACATGCCAGCTTACTCTCCCGTCTTGTTACATACACCTCAATAAAACATGCCAGCTTACTCTCCCGTCTTGTTACATACACCTCAATAAAACATGCCAGCTTACTCTCCCGTTTTGTTACATACACCTCAATAGAACATGCCAGCTTACTCTCCCGTCTTGTTACATACACCTCAATAGAACATGTCTTGTTACATACACCTCAATAGAACATGCCAGCTTACTCTCCCGTCTTGTTACATACACCTCAATGGAACATGCCAGCTTACTCTCCCGTCTTGTTACATACACCTCAATAGAACATGCCAGCTTACTCTCCCGTCTTGTTACATACACCTCAATAAAACATGCCAGCTTTCTCTCCCGTCTTGTTACATACACCTCAATAGAACATCCCAGCTTACTCTCCCGTCTTGTTACATACACCTCAATAGAACATGCCAGCTTACTCTCCCGTCTTGTTACATACACCTCAATAGAACATGCCAGCTTACTCTCCCGTCGTGTTACATACACCTCAATAGAACATGTCAGCTTACTCTCCCGTCTTGTTACATACACCTCAATAGAACATGCCAGCTTACTCTCCCGTCTTGTTACATACACCTCAATAAAACATGCCAGCTTACTCTCCCGTCTTGTTACATACACCTCAATAGAACATGCCAGCTTACTCTCCCGTCTTGTTACATTCACCTCAATAGAACATGCCAGCTTACTCTCCCGTCTTGTTACATACACCTTAATAGAACATGCCAGCTTACTCTCCCGTCTTGTTACATACACCTCAATAAAACATGCCAGCTTACTCTCCCGTCTTGTTACATACACCTCAATAGAACATGTCAGCTTACTCTCCCGTCTTGTTACATTCACCTCAATAGAACATGCCAGCTTACTCTCCCGTCTTGTTACATACACCTCAATAGAACATGCCAGCTTACTCTCCCGTCTTGTTACATACACCTCAATAGAACATGCCAGCTTACTCTCCCGTCTTGTTACATACACCTCAATAGAACATGCCAGCTTACTCTCCCGTCTTGTTACATACACCTCAATAGAACATGCCAGTTTACTCTCCCGTCTTGTTACATACACCTCAATAAATCATACCAGCTTACTCTCCCGTCTTGTTACATACACCTCAATAGAACATGCCAGCTTACTCTTCCGTCTTGTTACATACACCTCAATAGAACATGCCAGCTTACTCTCCCGTCTTGTTACATACACCTCAATAGAACATACCAGCTTACTCTCCCGTCTTGTTATATACACCTCAATAAAACGTGCCAGCTTACTCTCCCGTCTTGTTACATACACCTCAATAAAACATGCTAGCTTACTCTCCTGTCTTGTTACATACACCTCAATAAAACATGCCAGCTTACTCTCCAGTCTTGTTACATACACCTCAATAAAACATGCCAGCTTACTCTCCCGTCTTGTTACATACACCTCAATAAAACATGTCAGCTTACTCTCCCGTCTTGTTACATACACCTCAATAGAACATGCCAGCTTACTCTCCCGTCTTGTTTACATACACCTCAATAGAACATGCCAGCTTACTCTCCCGTTTTGTTTACATACACCTCAATAGAACATGCCAGCTTACTCTCCCGTCTTGTTTACATACACCTCAATAGAACATGCCAGCTTACTCTCCCGTCTTGTTACATACACCTTAATAGAACATGCCAGCTTACTCTCCCGTCTTGTTACATACACCTCAATAAAACATGCCAGCTTACTCTCCCGTCTTGTTACATACACCTCAATAGAACATGTCAGCTTACTCTCCCGTCTTGTTACATTCACCTCAATAGAACATGCCAGCTTACTCTCCCGTCTTGTTACATACACCTCAATAGAACATGCCAGCTTACTCTCCCGTCTAGTTACATACACCTCAATAGAACATGCCAGCTTACTCTCCCGTCTTGTTACATACACCTCAATAGAACATGCCAGCTTACTCTCCCGTCTTGTTACATACACCTCAATAGAACATGCCAGCTTACTCTCCCGTCTTGTTACATACACCTAAATAAAACATGCCAGCTCACTCTCCCGTCTTGTTACATACACCTCAATAGAACATGCCAGCTTACTCTCCCGTCTTGTTACATACACCTCAATAGAACATGCCAGCTTACTCTCCCGTCGTGTTACATACACCTCAATAGAACATGTCAGCTTACTCTCCCGTCTTGTTACATACACCTCAATAGAACATGCCAGCTTACTCTCCCGTCTTGTTACATACACCTCAATAAAACATGCCAGCTTACTCTCACGTCTTGTTACATACACCTCAATAGAACATGCCAGCTTACTCTCCCGTCTTGTTACATTCACCTCAATAGAACATGCCAGCTTACTCTCCCGTCTTGTTACATACACCTTAATAGAACATGCCAGCTTACTCTCCCGTCTTGTTACATACACCTCAATAAAACATGCCAGCTTACTCTCCCGTCTTGTTACATACACCTCAATAGAACATGTCAGCTTACTCTCCCGTCTTGTTACATTCACCTCAATAGAACATGCCAGCTTACTCTCCCGTCTTGTTACATACACCTCAATAGAACATGCCAGATTACTCTCCCGTCTTGTTACATACACCTCAATAGAACATGCCAGCTTACTCTCCCGTCTTGTTACATACACCTCAATAGAACATGCCAGCTTACTCTCCCGTCTTGTTACATACACCTCAATAGAACATGCCAGCTTACTCTCCCGTCTTGTTACATACACCTAAATAAAACATGCCAGCTCACTCTCCCGTCTTGTTACATACACCTCAATAGAACATGCCAGCTTACTCTCCCGTCTTGTTACATACACCTCAATAGAACATGCCAGCTTACTCTCCCGTCTTGTTACATACACCTCAATAGAACATGCCAGCTTACTCTCCCGTCTTGTTACATACACCTCAATAGAACATACCAGCTTACTCTCCCGTCTTGTTATATACACCTCAATAAAACATGCCAGCTTACTCTCCCGTCTTGTTACATACACCTCAATAAAACATGCTAGCTTACTCTCCTGTCTTGTTACATACACCTCAATAAAACATGCCAGCTTACTCTCCAGTCTTGTTACATACACCTCAATAAAACATGCCAGCTTACTCTCCCGTCTTGTTACATACACCTCAATAAAACATGTCAGCTTACTCTCCCGTCTTGTTACATACACCTCAATAGAACATGCCAGCTTACTCTCCCGTCTTGTTTACATACACCTCAATAGAACATGCCAGCTTACTCTCCCGTTTTGTTTACATACACCTCAATAGAACATGCCAGCTTACTCTCCCGTCTTGTTTACATACACCTCAATAGAACATGCCAGCTTAATCTCCCGTCTTGTTACATACACCTCAATAAAACATGCCAGCTTACTCTCCCGTCTTGTTTACATACACCTCAATAGAACATGCCAGCTTACTCTCCCGTCCTGTTACATACACCTCAATAGAACATGTTAGCTTACTCTCCCGTCTTGTTTACGTACACCTCAATAGAACATGCTAGCTTACTCTCCCGTCTTGTTACATACACCTCAATAGAACATGCCAGCTTACTCTCCCGTCTTGTTTACATACACCTCAATAAAACATGCCAGCTTACTCTCCCGTCTTGTTACATACACCTCAATATAACATGCCAGCTTACTCTCCCGTCTTGTTACATACACCTCAATAGAACATGCCAGCTTATTCTCCCGTCTTGCTACATACACCTCAATAAAACATGCCAGCTTACTCTCCCGTCTTGTTACATACACCTCAATAAAACATGCCAGCTTACTCTCCAGTCTTGTTACATACACCTCAATAAAACATGCCAGCTTACTCTCCGGTCTTGTTACATACACCTCAATAAAACATGCCAGCTTACTCTACCGTCTTGTTACATACACCTCAATAGAACATGCCAGCTTACTCTCCCGTCTTGTTACATACACCTCAATAAAACATGCCAGCTTACTCTCCCGTCTTGTTACATACACCTCAATAAAACATGCCAGCTTACTCTCCCGTCTTTTTATATACACCTCAATAAAACATGCCAGCTTACTCTCCCGTCTTGTTACATAAACCTCAATAAAACATGCTAGCTTACTCTCCCGTCTTGTTACATACACCTCAATAAAACATGCCAGCTTACTCTCCCATCTTGTTACATACACCTCAATAAAACATGCCAGCTTATTCTCCCGTCTTGTTACATATACCTCAATAAAACATGCCAGCTTACTCTCCCTTCTTGTTACATATACCTCAATAAAACATGCCAGCTTACTCTCCCGTCTTGTTACATACACCTCAATAAAACATGCCAGCTTACTCTCCCGTTTTGTTGCATACACCTCAATAAAACATGCCAGCTTACTCTCCCGTCTTGTTACATACACCTCAATATAACATGCCAGCTTACTCTCCCGTCTTGTTACATACACCTCAATAAAACATGCTAGCTTACTCTCCCGTCTTGTTACATACACCTCAATAAAACATGCCAGCTTACTCTCCAGTCTTGTTACATACACCTCAATAAAACATGCCAGCTTACTCTCCCGTCTTGTTACATACCCCTCAATAAAACATGTCAGCTTACTCTCCCGTCTTGTTACATACACCTCAATAGAACATGCCAGCTTACTCTCCCGTCTTGTTTACATACACCTCAATAGAACATGCCAGCTTACTCTCCCGTCTTGTTTACATACACCTCAATAGAACATGCCAGCTTACTCTCCCGTCTTGTTACATACACCTCAATAAAACATGCCAGCTTACTCTCCCGTCTTGTTTACATACACCTCAATAGAACATGCCAGCTTACTCTCCCGTCTTGTTTACATACACCTCAATAGAACATGCCAGCTTACTCTCCCGTCTTGTTACATACACCTCAATAAAACATGCCAGCTTACTCTCCCGTCTTGTTACATACACCTCAATAGAACATGCCAGCTTACTCTCCCGTCTTGTTACATACACCTCAATAGAACATGCCAGGCTTAAGCTAGTCTTAGGTGCCTACAGAAGAGCTCTTACTGATAATCGTGAATCACTACAACCAAAAGTAAATTACATTTCTATGTTATTTCTATTCAATACACGTTAAGAGAAACCGAAGTGGTAATCAAGAATGGACAATCAAGAATGGACAATCAAGAATGGACAATCAAGAATGGACAATATATCCAGACATTGACACCATTGAAACACAAGACACAGGACGAAGACAAACTAAACAACAACACAGAAAACACGGACCCCATCAGAAACCGAGGGTGAACCCAGGTGTTCGCTGACATTAACCATCATAGTCAACTTAATTTATAAAACAAAACATATATCAAGAAGGAGTAAAGACCGAACAGTGCATGATAGATCAATATTAGTTTATAAATGCTATCATCTGTGTTATTACTTTTGACGAACACATTTGCATATTCCATTTGGTGATATAATTTCCCGATGCTTGAGGGCATTCGTATGACTATCATATTATGTAATTTCTATTTTTGAACATAATCTAAATATTACCCCATCGGTATCTTCAATCTCTTTTCCTTCTAAATAGCTTATGTTTCTCAAGAATGGAGAACATTTTAATTTGGTGGTATCTACAAGTGAAAAAAAAATTATTTTAGTATTTTCTGTTTAAGATTTATATAGATTTTAAATAAAGATATCTCTTTCAAATTATAAAATCTAAAATTAACATTCATCCCTAGTTTGCCCCCGAGAAAACACACTACACATATTCAATATTTTTGACACAAATGCATGTAAATAATCGTTAGAGGATACCGAGGGGGCAATCAAAAATGGACAATCCCGACAAATCGAAATAAAACCAAAATGTTCCAGTAAAAGAGCTCGACAAAAAATATGACATACTATCAAAGAATAATAATGTAATGAGGCGGGAAACAAAAATACCACAGAATTCTAAAATATAATTGATAAAATAGTAGAAACAGAAGCAAAGAGGATATCCTGACACGGATATACACAGGATATACACAGATATACACGGATATACACAGGATATACACATACACGATTGCTCCCTTCAATAAAACAACATGGGTTTAACTAGTATTATGGATCCAATTCTCCTCTCCTAATGAAATGATGTGGTAATGTAGATGTTTTCCACATATGAGTAAAAAAAGCCAACTCTCGCATACTGGGTGAGTACGAACGCAAAAAGACAGAAATATCAGATGAAAATATATACATATCTAGGTTGGAGAATGTAACGTCTTCATGGAATTCTATAAAACAAATCTTCTTCTTCAAAACGTCATTAATTAGGGAAGTTCTCTTATAATTCCCAGGATCTTTATCTTTCGGTCATTGTTTTGTCTGTCCTTCTTCGATTTTTTACTTCTGATTGCCCATTAGGTATCTTCAAAATTTTCTTAAGCTCACCTCGCCTTCAGACAGACAATTAGGAAATATGTAGTGCTCTGATTTATTTGACGTTAAATGATTATGTTTATCAAGTTTTTATATGATGCATGTTCTTGTTGTAGATATTGTATAACATTCTAATAATTATATTTGATAACAAAACACCATTCAAAAAGATAATTTATTCTATACATTTAAGGCCATTACCGTTATACAGATACATTGTATTGGTAATGTCAGAATTTATTGTTTGCATGGTAAATCGACATTAACAGAAAATACCATTCCATTAAGAAGAACTAGTTACATAGGCAATATTTAAGAATGACACAGTTTTCTACAAGAACTATTATCAAAAGATAACGTATGACAAGACAATGACATAAGTTCAACATTTTATGATCTTGTTGTTAGAAGTTAGTAGTGAAGTTCTGGAGGACCCCATGTCCTGAAAAGCAGACGGTCATTGCCACCAATATAAATAAATATAGTATGATGAAATACCGGGAGGTCATTATTGAAGAGTTTGAGGATACCAAAGGGGACATCTAAATCTGTAAATCGACAAAACATACCCATAAAACTAAAGATCGAATAACACGAACCCCACTAAAAACCGGGGATGAACCCAGGTGCTCCGGAAGGGTAGGCAGTTCCTGCTCCACTAGTGGTACCCGTTGTGTTAATTTAGCTACAAACCAGGTGATAAGTCATCAATGAGGAAAGGACCGGGAAGTGTTTACGACAAATGGAACATATCCGTGGTCATTTGTGACACAGATATTCCATAACGGAAGATGCTTCAATGTAATGAGTTCCTGATTGAATAAGGCCACACGAGCACTTCTGTTGGTATATCATGGAGAGAACAAGTTACTTTATGATTTGATGATGATGATACATTTATTTTTGTATTTTACCACCCTGTTGATGAAGTTCTTTTTATAGTGCTATCTAACTGAAACAATAGGTCGCAGATAGATGTGTCGCTCCATGCAGATATATGATACTAACCCAGAGCCTGTGAAGAAACCAAAAGGGTAATCAGAATTCGTAAATCGAAGAAGAACAGACAACACAATGGCTAAAAGAAAAGGGACAAAAGGACAAACAACGATCTACAAATCGTACACATAAAATTAAAGATCGAGTGACACGAACCCCATTAAAAAGATTTTGCTCTTACTATTCAATGACAAATCGGATGTCAATTTTATATTCTCTGATTTGATTCAACCAGGTAGTCAAACCCACTATCAATAACATGATTCAGCTTTTCGCTTTACAACCTGACGACTCCCAATCAAGAGAACAAGAATTAATTAAAAAAATACTACACGTTCATGATCAGAAGATTACATTGGTTCCACGTGGGTATATTACCAATAGTATCCAATATAATTATTCCATTAAGTACAACACTTCAAACATGTCTATATCAGTTTATATGCTATTTCATCACCAATGGTATCTATATAAACTAATACATACGTTGGTGTACAATACAATGAGCATTATAAATAGCCATTGAAGAGGATACAGTTTCAAGTTTTACATGAATGATATTTCCGTTTCTCCAATTGTTTTTTTTAATATCAAATATAATCTGATTTGATGAAATCCTATCAAATGCCATCAAAATTGTCTTCAATTATTTGATATTGCTGTAATCAATTAATCTGATCGCAGTATAACATGCAGATTTAAATACAACTGCCACACGATCATGGCTACGATGGTCCGTCTTTCTTATCGGTATTATTTTAGATAAATGTACATGGTTTATTAGATATATTTATTGTTGACATTTACAGTTGCGAAATTCTTGAATTATTATTAAGATTAAGTTAATCATCACTCGGACATAGATGACCTGTTAGGCCCCTGTTGTAGTTTTCCGTGTGAAGTGTTTTATTTGGTAGCGTCTCACATGTAGTAGTAAAAAACTTCTCTAGAAAACTATATATTAATTTATTGTATTACTCAAAATATTAAACCCTACACATGATATACATTCAGTTACGATATGTTTGTAAACAACTTAAAAGTACAAATTGACCATAAATAGGCGGAGCAAGATAATGTGAATTTGAGGTGGACGAAAAGGAAATTTACTAAATTCGCTTAAACATTTTAGTTATTAAACGTTAAAATTAACCTGCGAGGATTCACAACTAAATGCGCTGTTACCTCTATTATAAATAAATACGAACCAGGGACGTATCGTCTGCCAAAATATATGACGTAGAATTCAGCCAAAAAACCTATCAGAATCTGCCCTTTCTGAACCTTGCTCCGGTATTTATACTTTTAAACCGGAAGTTCTAATTCTAAGCCAGAAGAAAAATATATACTGAATGCCGGCAATAAACGATTAAGAAGGATCAGACAGTCCGCTGGTGCATTGATTATAGGAAGATGAAAATATTGGCCCCATGGTTTCATGTTCCGAAAAATACGTTTTTATTACAACTTCGTTATCGTGTTTTATAAAGGTAACATCATATAAACATTTCATAGACAGCAATGTGAAATGGATAACTACTGCAAAGAATTTCTTCAAATGTAATACCTGTGCAAAAAAACCTTCCTGGAATGAATCTGATTGAAAATATGAAACATTAGTGCAAAAAGGTTTATCTTAGGCTGTTATCTCACAATTCGCCATACTTCAAAGCACAAAGAGTAATATAGGAATATATCAATCATTTAATAAACAAAATATTGTCTAAAAGCACACCTGATGAAGGTTATTCCAGAAACGTACCTGGTGAAGGTTATTCCAGAAACGTACCTGATGAAGGTTATTCCAGAAACGTACCTGGTGAAGGTTATTCCAGAAACGCACCTGGTGAAGGTTATTCCAGAAGCGTACCTGATGAAGGTTATTCCAGAAACGTACCTGATGAAGGTTATTCCAGAAACGTACCTGGTGAAGGTTATTCCAGAAACGTACCTGGTGAAGGTTATTCCAGAAACGTACCTGGTGAAGTTTATTCCAGAAACGCGTCGTGCGCACTACATTTGATATCTACGTTGTTATTATTACAACAAAGTAGTCATCGTGTTTTATATCGGTGTCATCATGTTTTATATCGGTGTCATCATGTTTTATATCGGTGTCATCGTGTATATATAAATATTACAACAAAGTAGTCATCATGTTTTATATCGGTGTCATCATGTTTTATATCGGTGTCATCATGTATATATAAATATTACAACAAAGTAGTCATCATGTTTTATATCGGTGTCATCATGTATATATAAATATTACAACAAAGTAGTCATCATGTTTTATATCGGTGTCATCATGTATATATAAATATTACAACAAAGTAGTCATCGTGTTTTATATCGGTGTCATCATGTTTTATATCGGTGTCATCATGTATATATAAATATTACAACAAAGTAGTCATCATGTTTTATATCGGTGTCATCATGTATATATAAATATTACAACAAAGTAGTCATCGTGTTTTATATCGGTGTCATCATGTATATATAAATATTACAACAAAGTAGTCATCGTGTTTTATATCGGTGTCATCGTGTTTTATATCGGTGTCATCATGTATATATAAATATTACAACAAAGTAGTCATCATGTTTTATATCGGTGTCATCATGTATATATAAATATTACAACAAAGTAGTCATCGTGTTTTATATCGGTGTCATCATGTATATATAAATATTACAACAAAGTAGTCATCGTGTTTTATATCGGTGTCATCATGTATATATAAATATTACAACAAAGTAGTCATCGTGTTTTATATCGGTGTCATCATGTATATATAAATATTACAACAAAGTAGTCATCATGTTTTATATCGGTGTCATCATGTTTTATATCGGTGTCATCATGTTTTATATCGGTGTCATCATGTTTTATATCGGTGTCATCATGTATATATAAATATTACAACAAAGTAGTCATCGTGTTTTATATCGGTGTCATCATGTTTTATATCGGTGTCATCATGTTTTATATCGGTGTCATCTTGTTTTATATCGGAGTCATCATGTTTTATATCGGTGTCATCATGTATATATAAATATTACAACAAAGTAGTCATCGTGTTTTATATCGGTGTCATCATGTATATATAAATATTACAACAAAGTAGTCATCGTGTTTTATATCGGTGTCATCATGTTTTATATCGGTGTCATCATGTATATATAAATATTACAACAAAGTAGTCATCATGTTTTATATCGGTGTCATCATGTATATATAAATATTACAACAAAGTAGTCATCGTGTTTTATATCGGTGTCATCATGTTTTATATCGGTGTCATCATGTATATATAAATATTACAACAAAGTAGTCATCATGTTTTATATCGGTGTCATCATGTATATATAAATATTACAACAAAGTAGTCATCGTGTTTTATATCGGTGTCATCATGTTTTATATCGGTGTCATCATGTATATATAAATATTACAACAAAGTAGTCATCGTGTTTTATATCGGTGTCATCATGTATATATAAATTTTACAACAAAGTAGTCATCGTGTTTTATATCGGTGTCATCATGTTTTATATCGGTGTCATCATGTATATATAAATATTACAACAAAGTAGTCATCATGTTTTATATCGGTGTCATCATGTATATATAAATATTACAACAAAGTAGTCATCATGTTTTATATCGGTGTCATCATGTTTTATATCGGTGTCATCATGTATATATAAATATTACAACAAAGTAGTCATCATGTTTTATATCGGTGTCATCATGTATATATAAATATTACAACAAAGTAGTCATCGTGTTTTATATCGGTGTCATCATGTTTTATATCGGTGTCATCATGTATATATAAATATTACAACAAAGTAGTCATCATGTTTTATATCGGTGTCATCATGTATATATAAATATTACAACAAAGTAGTCATCGTGTTTTATATCGGTGTCATCATGTATATATAAATATTACAACAAAGTAGTCATCGTGTTTTATATCGGTGTCATCATGTTTTATATCGGTGTCATCATGTATATATAAATATTACAACAAAGTAGTCATCGTGTTTTATATCGGTGTCATCATGTATATATAAATATTACAACAAAGTAGTCATCGTGTTTTATATCGGTGTCATCATGTTTTATATCGGTGTCATCATGTATATATAAATATTACAACAAAGTAGTCATCATGTTTTATATCGGTGTCATCATGTATATATAAATATTACAACAAAGTAGTCATCATGTTTTATATCGGTGTCATCATGTTTTATATCGGTGTCATCATGTTTTATATCGGTGTCATCGTGTTTTATATCGGTGTCATCATGTTTTATATCGGTGTCATCATGTATTTATAAATATTACAACAAAGTAGTCATCGTGTTTTATATCGGTGTCATCATGTTTTATATCGGTGTCATCATGTATATATAAATATTACAACAAAGTAGTCATCGTGTTTTATATCGGTGTCATCATGTTTTATATCGGTGTCATCATGTTTTATATCGGTGTCATCATGTTTTATATCGGTGTCATCATGTATATATAAATATTACAACAAAGTAGTCATCATGTTTTATATCGGTGTCATCATGTATTTATAAATATTACAACAAAGTAGTCATCGTGTTTTATATCGGTGTCATCATGTTTTATATCGGTGTCATCATGTATATATAAATATTACAACAAAGTAGTCATCATGTTTTATATCGGTGTCATCATGTATATATAAATATTACAACAAAGTAGTCATCGTGTTTTATATCGGTGTCATCATGTTTTATATCGGTGTCATCATGTATATATAAATATTACAACAAAGTAGTCATCATGTTTTATATCGGTGTCATCATGTATATATAAATATTACAACAAAGTAGTCATCGTGTTTTATATCGGTGTCATCATGTATATATAAATATTACAACAAAGTAGTCATCGTGTTTTATATCGGTGTCATCATGTTTTATATCGGTGTCATCATGTATATATAAATATTACAACAAAGTAGTCATCGTGATTTATATCGGTGTCATCATGTATATATAAATATTACAACAAAGTAGTCATCGTGTTTTATATCGGTGTCATCATGTATATATAAATATTACAACAAAGTAGTCATCGTGTTTTATATCGGTGTCATCATGTTTTATATCGGTGTCATCATGTATTTATAAATATTACAACAAAGTAGTCATCATGTTTTATATCGGTGTCATCATGTATATATAAATATTACAACAAAGTAGTCATCGTGTTTTATATCGGTGTCATCATGTTTTATATCGGTGTCATCATGTATATATAAATATTACAACAAAGTAGTCATCATGTTTTATATCGGTGTCATCATGTATATATAAATATTACAACAAAGTAGTCATCATGTTTTATATCGGTGTCATCATGTTTTATATCGGTGTCATCATGTTTTATATCGGTGTCATCGTGTTTTATATCGGTGTCATCATGTTTTATATCGGTGTCATCATGTATATATAAATATTACAATAAAGTAGTCATCATGTTTTATATCGGTGTCATCATGTATTTATAAATATTACATCTATACAGCACTGAGAAATGGATAAATACTTTAGAAATAATAACTGAAGTTAACGATTATAAAACTGAAATAGTTGTACTATTTTGCGCTAAATTTACATATGCAAAACGAATCAAATGAAGATCACGTTAGAGTTCAATCAATTTAAGTTGCACCAGATTCAATTTTTCAGATACACTTTAGTTTGAAGATACAGGACACATTGTTGGGTAGCGGTGAAGGTTCTAAGGCCGCAAAACCATAGAACTGAACAGAACACATTTTAGATATCGGAAAAGAGTAGGCGCATTGTAACCGCTACAAAGTACTAAATTTGTCGTCGCCACCCAACTTTCCGTTCTTTTCCAGTGGCAATCAAAAGTCGTTGACCCACCCCTCCCTCATTTCTATATAGTCTTTATAACACTGTAATGGGCGGAAATTTAGATAGCGTTATAAAAAAGAGGGTTTATTGGATCATTAGATTTTGCCCGCGCAACGGACAATCAACGACCAATCCTGTCCAAGTACAATGGTTAACTTATTAGTACAAATTTATGGTTATGGGTTATGGTGTTTAACGTCACGTTCAACAATATTTCAGTTATATCATGGTGGTCAGTTTTATCGGTGGAGGAAATCGGGGTACACTGAGAAAAACACCGATCAAATATTGAAATTAACAGTGTAACCTGCTCGGGTGTGTTTTACTTCATGGTCGCTCACAATTGCACCCTCTTGTGTGATTTGCAACATTCCCAGTGGAAAACAAATGTTATTTCCGAAATCAATTTAAAATTTCTTCGCTTTGCTATTACACGGTCAACCATGGTATATTATGTTCGATATAGATGACTATCTTATTAAATATAGTGACATTTGATGAATCAAGGTCAGTTGATATAAATAGGATAAACAATCTGATTATGTCAATCATGTAGGTTTTGTTTCTAATTAGCCATTTTAATGAACTCCAGATAAAGTATCAGTGAGAATAACCAGGGCATTTATAGACTATATTGATGAACTGACATAGTGTACATGAAGAGTGAGTGAGTGAATGGTTGTTTTTAACGCCAATTCAGCAATTTGTCAGTTATATCATGGCGAGAACAAGTTAAATTTCAATGAGATGATGATGAGGTCCGCTTTGTACTAGACCAACGCGCCGAGTTTGATTTTTATAGAGCTAGCTCACTGAAATAACAGTCCGCGGATAGACATGTCGCTCCACTCGGACACATTATACTGATTCCGAGCCAACCAGTCTCTGCTCTTTCTCCTTAATGCTGCATGCTTAGCGTAGAAGCAACAAATCCCAATTTCATAGTCTTTGGTTTGACCCGACCGGGGCTCTAACCCACGATCTACAGCACTCGAGGCGAGTACGCTAACCATTACATCACCGATGCGGTTTGTACATGGAAAAGACGTAATATGGTAAATGACATTATTTAAGAAACCCGGTGTTTTGTGATACCCAGTATATGATTAAGCCTTTGGTGAAATGTTATTGATATGTTCTCGTTAATATGAACCACTATATTTACAATATTTGCGTTGCTTAAGGGGGTAGGCCTGGGGTATGAGAGATAACTCTATTTTCGGTGTCTTCTCAAATATATGATCATCTGTGCGTTTGAAAATTCCCCCTCAATTCCAAGCTTCTTTGTGACAAAGATTGTTTACATTGGATATGGCCAGTTAAACAAATTACTCCTTTTCCTTTTACCTTTCCATAGCTGTGCTCCTTGCAGGGCTCACCAAACCAGGCGAAGTGGGCGAAATTCTCTCCCTATATCGGCTGAAGTCGCTCTCCCGAAATTAAAGTCGCCTTATTTCTTTTTGCAAGTCACTCTTTTCTTGCACATAATCTTCGTTTTAAGGTAAAGCTGATTGTCAAAGCAATTGTAATCAATGGGAAGATACATAAGAATAAGAGGAAAAGGTTTTATTCAAGCAATAAAGAAGGTTTAATTTGTTGATGCAAAAGTATCACGGCAAACTTCTGCAAATTTGTACTGACGAAATTCCAGGTGAATATTAAATCCCAAATCTTAAAATATACAAACAGATGCTTCCTTTACCAAATTGGCCGTTGAATTGTGTTATATTCTAATTATTTTCACAAAACTTGAGTTATTTGTAGCTTTTTAAAAGCTAAACAATCAACATGTCTAAGTTTTAAACACGGCGATCATGGGGACGTAGGAATTCGAGGGAAGGAAACGAACATTTAGATGTCATTGACAGATTTCAAGGCAAAAATGAATAAATCTAAAATCAATAAATATAAGATCAATAATAATAATAAAACAAATACAAACCATGAATTTAATGTTAAATATGAAAGATATAAACAAGAAATTAGCAAAGACACACTTCAAATGTCTCCCTGTCATGCCTTCACTTCTCCCTCGTGTTCTCTGAGGGAGAAGTCAAGTCTCCCTATTTTTTGCAAGTGTGGTGAGCTCCTTGTATTTTTATATCTTATTGCTGCTTATGCCAGTGTCAGGCAGTGTGTTATTATCATATGCCGGTGCCCACAACATATCATTAAAATATATCTTTCCATTAAAAATGTTCATCGAAGTATGTTGTCAAAAATGCCAGAAATGTAACACAATTTGTATGACAACCTTTTTCTATTGAATTTCAAGGGTTTGTTAAAAAAAAAGAATTAAATGTATACACCAGAATCTTAGATATTATGAAACTATAGAGCAAATTCATTTTATGGTAGTAAAAATAGAAAGCTATGTTTGGGGAAAAAATTGTAATATCTGATCCTCCTTATACCGCCGCCCCCTTCTCCTAAGACAACTAAAGAATAACCAGAATCAAACGAATACAACTGGAGCACAGAATTTGAAGGAATTAAACAATACAGCTGGGTGTATATTTTTTTGTAATGAATTAATCAAGTAGAGTCACCCTCAAACCACCCCTCCCCCTCCCCAGCCGACTTGAAAATAAAAAAGACAAATGCAGTCATTTGGTAATTTGGACATCCACTTTGTCAATTATAAGAATTCAAAAGCTTTTTGTTTTTGGTAACTAGTTATTTTTTATCTCACAAACAAAGAAACTACCAAAGGATGGGTGTGTGATAACTTTCCTCGACAATTTCATTTTTTTCTGGGTGCCATCCATGAAAAACATAATTTTAAATATTTTAAAAATCTGACGGTAAAGGTTTGTAAAATTTGGTGTAATGATGTCTATATGTATATTCTTCAGTGTGACATTTTTTGGTGGAAATTAATTGACAGGAATTTTTTGAATCCGATTTTTAATACCAAGGTGGTCCTCAGGGCATCCCCCCTTTTTGCAGTTTCCTCTGTTTTGCACGTGATTATCTCCAAACAGGATATTCAGATATGCTAGATATTTCATATTTATTCAACAACAACACTCTCAAGTGTATTAAAGCCAAAATATTCCCTTTCAATCAGAAATAAATGTGCATATCTATTAGAATCTTCCGAAACTAGAATTACCATCTGACGTCAAGAATACCCAAAATTGCTATATTTAGGATGTGCTATGGAGAAAACGGCACGGTGAAATTTTTTGAAACTTTGGCAGATAATGTATTTAGACATAACTATTCCATGATGTAAATTTAAGAAAAATTGAATGATGGGAACATTTTAGGGTAACCCAGGTCTACAACCTTAACGTCGTGTAGTAAATACATTTAAACATCATTTCACTTTGTTATTTTTATTTCGATATTAATGAACATAATACTACATGGAAACCATTTGGTTTACTTTCTATGAACGTTTATTAAAACACACAGGCGGTCTCCATACAAAACAACTGTTAATTTATCTAGAAATGAATCAGCAAAACAGTAATGGTCTACGACATGACCAACCGAAAAAACCACCATACAATCTTCTGGCATATCTTGGAGGGGGGAGGATAGAATTAATAATGCTTAAGATGTAATATTTATATGTCTTGTTGTTAAGATAGGCGCAACAAAATGGCTGGTGTTGAAGACATCAGAATATCAAAAATGAAGACTTGTTTCTAATTTCACAATTCAAAAGTTACAGAAAAGAGACAGACAACACAGGATATATCAATTACATAATATTTCTTTAGATATATCTAGTATTCCAGATTGAGTTAGATTTAATTAGAAAAAAATGTGTGGTACGGTGTTTTAATTTAAGTTTAATTTTACACATTAAATTTGTCAGTTTGCAACATAAAAAGATGTTGTGCTTTTTCGATTTGTCATGCACAACACTTAAATCATCATTTTGATTTCAAATTGCTTTCTGCAGGCAGTGGAATCATTTTATAAAATTTAAATAAACATTCCCAAATGAAAATAACAAGATCATTACTTTCATGAATTGCTTTAATTGTAAGTCATTTGTCTTAATCGACATCAAAGGAGATTGACATTCACAGAAAAGCGTAGGTCACTTTGAAATAATAGACTCTTGTTTTATATGGTTGGTGGTTTATGGTGTTTAACGCCACTTTCAACAATATTTCAGTTATATCGTGACGGTCAGTTTTATTGATGCAGAAATCCGGAGTGCCCGGAGAAAACCAGCGACATGTCGCAAATAACTGACAAACGTTATCACATCATGATAATGTTGTATCGAGTATACCTCGCCCGAGCGGGGTTCGAACTCACAAATTCAGTGGCGATGGGCACTGATTGCATAGGTAGTTGTAAACCCAACTACCATACGACCACGACAACGACGGCCCCCTCTTGTTATAGATATACACATTTGAAAATAATATTTTAAAGGTTAGTGTCAAAGTAAATATTTGTTTTTATCTGACCAGAAGTGACTTTCATTGACCTCGAAATCTACTGAATAATAATATTAATATTTAGATGAAATAGATTCGGTCGATTTACTTCATTCACCTATTTGTTAATATTTGTCAACGCGTTAAGCAAAATCACGTACACACTTATAAATATAATCATATTGATTCTGGTTCTGTTATATATTATTTTGTGAGATTTTATATGAAACTGTTCTTATGAAATGTAAATATATTTTTCAATTTTTTTTTATATATTGCAAAAACATTTTAACGAGTATCGTGATAATGAATTTTGTTTTACAACTACCTTAAAATAACACAAGCAGATTCCACTCCATTAAGAAAGTTGTTGTTTGAACTATTAAAATATTCAACTACATTTAATGAAAAATTCCTGATTGGTCAACATTTCAGTTTCCTGGTTGTATATCAATCCACCATGTCTTTTTCTTATTGTCTTCCATTGTTTTGCTCTTTTTGTACTTGCACTTTTCAAAAATGGGACAATCAGGATAACCCGTAGACTTCCTGTAAGATTGGGGTTGGTTACATATGCAATTTTATTCCTACAATTTCCGCCTATTAAGTAAGTATACTACACCGTATTACTCACACGTATGCTGCACTAGACAAGAAAACATCATGTCAAAGTAAATCAAATATATTAGTCACACTCTGTCTTTTTATGTCGTCTAGATTTAATAACCAATATTTTAACTCGAGTTATATTTATATACATAACAAACTATGCTTCCTCTACAATTTTACTATACTTTGACGAAAACCGAAGGATCAATCAAGAATGGACAACCCACAGACACATTTAGCCTCGAGACGGGCCTGAAACGACCACTCATTAAAGCCTTTGAAGCCCTCCATGCTTTACCAGTGACCGTCAGATGTCATTGTTCTGGTTGTCCTGTCTTATACATTTATTGTAGAACTTCTTCTCCTCCAGAATACTG
The DNA here is from genome assembly GCA_963680875.1 of Bathymodiolus brooksi. Lineage (NCBI taxonomy): Eukaryota > Metazoa > Mollusca > Bivalvia > Mytilida > Modiolidae > Bathymodiolus > Bathymodiolus brooksi. The sequence goes on along the minus strand of OY804579.1, from coordinate 127,154,018 downwards.
TATGTTAGGCAACAACAATCAATTATAGTTACGAGCGTAGTGTACATGCACTAGAGGCTATTTATCTGAATGTTCCTTTGACACTCGGAAGAAACTAATACATGGTCTATACTGCTGTTTCTTTAAACCGTCTTTGAGAAGCCTAGTTTGCTATTTTGATATTAAATGTGCAGATTTAATGACGTAAAACATGATTAAGCGGATGGCCATTAGAAACCTCTTAATGATACAATATCCGTTTCGTACGTACAGTGATTTACAGAATAATTCAACTTTAATTCTTGTACTTTAACGTTACGATACAAACGTACACATGTTCTCAGAAATGGTAGAACACCATCTCTTTAAAAGTTTTAATATTTATTCAATAATAGCAGTGCGTGCAATATCGTGCACAACGTCTAAACGACTAAACTTCCAAGCATCTGCAAGGTTTTTCGTCGAAAGAAAATGTATCCCTATTTAAAACGTCGATATCTAATTTAATACGTACGACGCGTTTCTGGATTTCACGGAATTTGTCAGTGTTTAATTTACTGTAAACGATTATGCTATAGCTTACAATCTGTTTAAATATGATTGATCGATGGATTATTTCTTAACGTCCAGTGAGCAGTATTTCAGTTATTAATAAAACTAAGATTATCCTCCCTCAGGCATATGTGACCATAGCCCGATTGTGCCTATCCGGCTTAGACGCTTTGGTTTTATTGTTCCCAAGATTTTTAATTATTTGGCTATACAACCTTTCGATGTTGAGAGTACATAATGAAGGTTATTCCATAAACGCGTCGTTAGCACTAAATTTGATATCTACGTTTTTATTATGGCTCGAACACGCCTCGTTCTTTGATGGACTCGAAACCATACCTTATGAGTTTTGACTTTCCCTTTGTAAGATTGTTCGGAGTTCGGTAATTTTGTTATTACCCTTATTTATTTGTTATTATTAACCATATATCGATCATAGCACTATATCGTACCACTTAATACTGTAGATACATTTTACAAATATACAGAATATATGATGAAAAACACACTTGTATTTTATACCTGAGTAAACTTCTTCTGCGTCTTTTTCTATACAATGTCTCCGTCCCCACTGTATATATGTGGATCCATAGACTGTTAAAACAGTTAAAAGCAATTATATACGTTTTTCATTCATATTTATGCATTTTGTACATAATTTAGTAATAAGTAACTTAGAATTTGACACCCATATGTAACAAATCAATCGGCACAAACTGATATACTGGCAACATGCAAATTGAATTTGCCATACCAGTGCAGAATGTAAGATTATTTTCTATTCATGTTTCATGATCAGAAATATATAAGGTAATAACAACTAACCAACTTCTGGCATGTTGCCATTTTATTACTGTGGAAACTATAAATTCACATTTTAATATAGAGGGGCCGTCGGTGGTCGTGATCGCATGGTAGATACTACATGTCCAATCAGTGGCTATTACCACTAACATTCTGATTTCGAATCCCGCTCAGGCGACGTGTACTCAATACAAAATTATGTATTAAAGTCGGTGGTTTTATCCGAATACTCGGGTTTCCTCTGCCAATACAGTGAGTGAGTGATTGTTGTTTGACGCCAACTCAGCAAATTTCAACATAGAACAAGTTAATTTTCAATGAAATGATGATGAGGTCCGCTTTGTTCTAGACCAACACGCTGAGTTGGATTGTTATAGTTCTAGCTCACTGAAACAACAGTCCACGGATAGACATGTCGCTCCACTCGGACACATTATTCTGATTCCGATCCAACCAGTCGTTGCTCTTACTCCTTAATGCTGCGTACTTAGCGGTGAAGCAACACATACTAATTTTCATAGTCTTTGGTTTGATCCGACCGGTGCTCGAACCCACGATCTACCGCACTCGAGGCGAGTACGCTAATAATTACAACACCGAAGCGGTTCCACCAATAAAACTGACAACCATGATATAACTGAAATAGCGTTGAAAATGACATTAGACACCACAACCCCCTACTCCATGTTAATAGATAACCTTATTTAAACATAGCATTTATAAATACATTTCTGCATGTAAACGATAACCCTAAATTACGAAATACTTATATTGGAGAGTGGACATCATTGATTCAAGTGTTGCCGTTTTAATTGTCTCTCTTTCTAAATCAGTTTTAAGTTTGTCATTTGCTATCGTCATAGCTGCTAAAGACTTGTTAAGGCTTGTAACGAGTTCGGTCAGTTAATTTGTCTTGTTTCGATATTGCTAAAGCGTGCTCCGATTACATCTTGATCACGGAGAAGAAGACGTTTATCATTAGTTTTAACCCCCAGTGAAATTCCCAATAATAAAGAAAAGTATATCCACATATTAATACAAACATGGCACTGATTCTGTCAACGTTTTATTTTACTTGTAGCTCGATTGTGCACTGATAAGATAGTATACTTGGAATTTCCTATACTGAACCATCGGTTATCTTTTTAGGTAATATGTCGTGACCTTTTCTGTCATTTCAAAAGCAATTGTTGCCATTTGTCTACTGTATCTGGATATACAGAATATGGCTATGCTTGGAATAATTACGTCTGGATATATTTGAGAATATTTAGTGTGTGAAATGTGATTGATATAATCATATGAAATGCGTTTTGATGTGTGTTTATTTTAGTGAGTGTAAACGTGGCAAAACCAAAGTTATTTCCTCTTCCTCGATTTTATAGTGTTTTTGTGGATGATTTTGGTCGATCAGGCGGCCACTCATTATTATACACTGGAACTACACCCTGTGTATTGGGAGCGTGAATTAGATTCTGTGAGTGCACATATTCAGCCTGGCTTTGGTGTCTTCTTCTTTTCAACATTTCGTAGCCCAAATATTAAAACAAATCGATTATGATGTTACAGTGTATATTGATGACATTCTCTTCTTCATCCAGAACTTCTCAAACATTTAGTTAGTCTTTGATAGATTCATCAATGCAGGCAACGCTTCGCATCCTAGCAATGTCTATGCTCGCCTGTGCGTGGTTTGTCAAAATGTTGTGTTCTAGCGACGTTTCAGATGTTTATGTAGTAACAATATCCTAATGTGAAACAAGAAAAACGTGTTCACTGTTAATGGTTCTATGCAAAAAGGACTAGTCATATTTCCACTCACATCAATAACTTCACACTATTTCATACGTATTTTTATCTCCTCATATGTTCTTGTTTGTGGATTGATTATTACTTAGCGTCTAATGAGCAGTATTTCAACCAGCTGCGAAATGCACGGCGAGTTAGATAGGGTTCAGAGTCACGATTTCTGTTTGAAACCTACCAATTTTCATCACTACCCATACATGTTCTTAAATATTTTTGCAACAAGTGTCAGCAGAACAACTATTAATTTCATATCAGGTCAAGGTGACTCAGATGCGAGAAAATGCATTTGCCTATGGTTGTCGTTCTTTGTCTGAAGCAGAACTAAAATAGGCAATCAGTGATTGGACTTTTTGACAGCTAAATATTTTACGCAGATACATGTTACAATTATAATGAGAGTCTCAGCCCCTCATAAAATGTGCTTGTGAAATATTTGTGTTTATACAGGGATTTAATCATATTTTAAGTAACTAGATGCATAAAAATACAATACATACATTGCATGTACATGTATGCAGGATATTATACATTTATTTCCCTTTTAATAGAGAGATATGAAAATGTATTCACTTGAGGAAATCATATTTCCCCGAGGGCATCGCCCGACGCAAATATGATTTTTGAGAGTGAACAAATTTTTATATGTCCCTATTAAAAGGGAAATTAATGTCTTATTCCACTATTCATTTACAAAATGTACATATACTTTTAGTAATTTGTCCACATTTACATCATTCTTATGGAACATTGTGTTTTTTGTTACTTGTGTTATCATGTTATGAAAATAGTGTTTCCTTGTGTATGTCTATTGATGCATGTTATATTAAAAGCAAGAGTTGATTAAAGTTTAAGTGTCAACACACCAAGTCTACACCAAAGATCTGTAATATTTGAGTTTAAAAAAGGAGACAAATTGTCTGAAACATCTAACGGAGGACGCTGTAATTTTCTTTGTATTTTTAGCATCTTTTTGTTCCAGTAGTTCTTCGATTTCAGTGTCGTCTGGAACGTGAAATCGTTTGGCCGTTTGCTTTGAGGCAAAATTTTAATTGTTGAAACATTACCGGTTTTGTATCCGGGAAAATGAAAAGCGATATAACTCTGATTTAAAAAAATATCTTTCTCGACAGGAAAAAAAATCGATAGGGTGACACGATGCAATTTGGAAGGCTGACACGATGATTTGTCACATGTTACGTGGGCTTCTCTATACCAATCAAATGATCTCATTACTAGAGTTAAATTTATATAGTGGAATAATATCTATTAATGTATACATACACTATCAACAACGTGGTAATGAAAATATTCACTTTATCTTTTATTCGGTTTTAATAATTGAAATACTACAGATTGTATGTTTCTCTAGCATAAACAGGCATACTACAGATTGTATGTTTCTCCAGCATAAACAGGCATACTACAGATTGTATGTTTCTCCAGCATAAACAGGCATACTACAGATTGTATGTTTCTCCAGCATAAACAGGCATACTACAGATTGTATGTTTCTCCAGCATAAACAGGCATACTACAGATTGTATGTTTCTCCAGCATAAACAGGCATACGACATGTACAATTTGATTTACAATATTTTAATGTGATCCTCGTTATCATCGTTTAATTGAAACACTGCCTAATTTTACACTATTTTTCCCAATTTAAAATGTTCTGTTATATTGTGGTTTTATATACGTCTATGAGATAGAGTATGAACCAATATCCATATGGCTACATTACCCACATAGTTATAGATATAGGACCCATGTTATTATCTGCGGTGTACAACCCTACCTGTACATGTTTACTTTCTAATATTAAAATCAAGTAATCTTATTGGAAAAAGCACAGCTAGTATATCGAACAAACGATTTTTTAAATTTATTTCGTAACTACCAAATTCTCCATACTTTTCTCGTGGATGTCAACAGTCGTTGCCCCTTGCTTCCCCATTCCGCCGTATAATTGTGTATATAGCTTGTTCTCGTCCTGAATATGTGGTTCTGGACATCACGTAACTATCTTAATCATTTAACCCATTGATTCCTGAGGTTTATCTTGAAGAAAATTACGACAAAAAATATCTCGTTAACAAGGTTTCTACGTCAACGCTTTCAAATCTAATCAGTAGATATGCTTCCACTTGACATTTCAAATTGATGTATTTGAAGACGTCTGTTGTAAAGATACAGGACATAATTCTGTCTTTAGATTAAAACAAATGATACCGTACATACTGTATATAGGCATGAACTATATATATATATATTAAATAAGGAGATGTTGATTTACAATTACAATTGTCTGGACCTAAGTTAATCACAATTTTAAAATACATCAAATCTAATAGAGTTTGACGTCATAAATGGCTATTAAAACTAAATGAAGTAAGACAGTCATTAATTAAGTTATTCATTCAGTCACCACAGACTGGTAAATTAAACATAGTTTGGTCTTGTTATTTGCATTGCCTGTAATACCACTCTTATTTTTATTTTTTATAACTATTAATTAGATTTTGTATGTTGAAGGATTTATGTTAAACAATAACGAACCGTTTTTATGTAAATATATATAAAAGGTCCACCACTAGTTCAATCCGTACAACGTCTAAATACAAAATGACTTTTACATTTGAGTCTAATGATTTGATCCAGCATATGGGCCGATTCAAACTCATTTTAAGGTATGAGTTTTGCTCATTGTTGAAGACCCTACTGTGACCGTGAAAAACAAAACAGCAATGAAAGCGTTGTTCTGTTGCTGGAATTTATGTCTAAGTGTAATGTTGAATAGTCCCCATGTCTTTTATTGATACTATATTGATTGATTGTTGAGTCTATTGTTACTAATTAGCTATGTGGTTTTAACGTCCGGCTACCATCTCGTTATTGTGGACTGATGGTCATTTGTATGGAATAGCTTGTTGTTTTTGTGCCCTTTTTAATACGCTTTTCTCTTTGTTATATTGACGTTTGACCATGGACTACCAGTTGATTAGTCCACCAGCATAAGATATCTGTGTCATAGACATCTTAGTTTTATTAACCTGGAAATTCCGAGTCAGTCTCTTGCCTTCTACAATTGTGTACATACAGCAATTCGATCAATTAAATTGGAAGGTACATTGTTGAGTTGACAGTGCAAATAAATACAGACATGGCAGTGGGCTTTAATGAGACATTAATGATCAAAACAATATCGTCACTTTTGAAAGTCTCGTTATACAAATTGCACGGCTACTAGAGAGGTATTTCTCTACCGTAACAGCTGTCGTAATTCTAGAACAAATACGTCATTGTAGATGAGCGAAAAGACCAGAATGCACATTGCCACTGACCGCTCCTAATAAGGTACGAGGAGCTCCAAATTGTCTCAAGTGAGAAAGGAGCTAGGATGGAATTCTCCATAAAAAGGCACTCATGTTCGTGTTGTCCTCGGGGTGGGTTGATTTAAGCATATTTTATTGATAAATAACATATAAACTTTTCTTCATAATACAATAAAACAGGATTCAGAAACAAGCGTAACACTTATATTAATCCGTTTCCTAAAAACACATGCAAAAATTGAAGATAGTCATTAAAACATACTCAAATCATTTAACATTGTTTAAATAACTGGGAAATTAAAGGAAGGGAAACAAAGGGAAATTGTAGATTGCACTCTGGATATAAAATCACATGATGAGTTTTATGAAAATCGTTTACTTTGCGAAGTAAATGCATGCACTCGTAAAAAAAATATATTTGAATCGATATCAATATCTGGGTGGGTTGTCTATATGATTCGTCCAACAAGGTTAACGGATGTGTCTTTCGAAAAGGTTGTTACATCCAGTCCGATTTCTATATATAGAGGCTCATTAGGTAAGAGGATGGTAATGCTATTTTGAATAGATCATTGAACAACAAATACAATATATTATATTTTATTATTTGTTGTTTATGATTAACGCCTTGTCGTGACGTTAAACTTCAATTAAACAAGGATATGTTCTGACATTACATGAACTATATCAAACTATATCAACACATACCCAAGTTTATATTAGGGGGTATCCATCTTAGGACCTTTGGCTTTCGTGCTACTAGTGGAGCAAGAACTGCGATCTTTCTGGTTACATATGTGCACTCACATGTTGTAGTGGGGTTTGTGTTCCTCAATCTCTTATTGTTCACTCACATGTTGTAGTGGGGTTTGTGTTTCTCAATCTCTCATTGTTCACTCACATGTTGTAGTGGGGTTTGTGTTCCTCAATCTCTCATTGTTCACTCACATGTTGTAGTGGGGTTTGTGTTCCTCAATCTCTCATTGTTCACTCACATGTTGTAGTGGGGTTTGTGTTCCTCAATCTCTCATTGTTTATTCACATGTTGTAGTGGGGTTGGTGTTTCTCAATCTCTCATTGTTTATTCACATGTTGTAGTGGGGTTGGTGTTTCTCAATCTCTCATTGTTCACTCACATGTTGTAGTGGGGTTTGTGTTCCTCAATCTCTCATTGTTCACTCACATGTTGTAGTGGGGTTTGTGTTCCTCAATCTCTTATTGTTCACTCACATGTTGTAGTGGGGTTGGTGTTCCTCAATCTCTCATTGTTCACTCACATGTTGTAGTGGGGGTTTGTGTTTCTCAATCTCTCATTGTTCACTCACATGTTGTAGTGGGGGTTTGTGTTCCTCAATCTCTCATTGTTCACTCACATGTTGTAGTGGGGTTTGTGTTCCTCAATCTCTCATTGTTCACTCACATGTTGTAGTGGGGTTTGTGTTCCTCAATCTCTCATTGTTCACTCACATGTTGTAGTGGGGTTTGTGTTCCTCAATCTCTCATTGTTTATTCACATGTTGTAGTGGGGTTTGTGTTCCTCAATCTCTCATTGTTCACTCACATGTTGTAGTGGGGTTTGTGTTCCTCAATCTCTCATTGTTCACTCACATGTTGTAGTGGGGTTTGTGTTCCTCAATCTCTCATTGTTCACTCACATGTTGTAGTGGGGTTTGTGTTCCTCAATCTCTCATTGTTTATTCACATGTTGTAGTGGGGTTTGTGTTCCTCAATCTCTCATTGTTCACTCACATGTTGTAGTGGGGTTTGTGTTTCTCAATCTCTCATTGTTCACTCACATGTTGTAGTGGGGTTTGTGTTCCTCAATCTCTCATTGTTCACTCACATGTTGTAGTGGGGTTTGTGTTCCTCAATCTCTCATTGTTCACTCACATGTTGTAGTGGGGTTTGTGTTTCTCAATCTCTCATTGTTCACTCACATGTTGTAGTGGGGTTTGTGTTCCTCAATCTCTCATTGTTCACTCACATGTTGTAGTGGGGTTTGTGTTCCTCAATCTCTCATTGTTCACTCACATGTTGTAGTGGGGTTTGTGTTCCTCAATCTCTCATTGTTTATTCACATGTTGTAGTGGGGTTTGTGTTCCTCAATCTCTCATTGTTCACTCACATGTTATAGTGGGGTTTGTGTTTCTCAATCTCTCATTGTTCACTCACATGTTGTAGTGGGGTTTGTGTTCCTCAATCTCTCATTGTTTATTCACATGTTATAGTGGGGTTTGTGTTCCTCAATCTCTCATTGTTCACTCACATGTTGTAGTGGGGTTTGTGTTCCTAAATCTCTCATTGTTCACTCACATGTTGTAGTGGGGTTTGTGTTCCTCAATCTCTCATTGTTCACTCACATGTTATAGTGGGGTTGGTGTTTCTCAATCTCTCATTGTTCACTCACATGTTGTAGTGGGGTTTGTGTTCCTCAATCTCTCATTGTTTATTCACATGTTATAGTGGGGTTTGTGTTCCTAAATCTCTCATTGTTCACTCACATGTTGTAGTGGGGTTTGTGTTCCTCAATCTCTCATTGTTCACTCACATGTTGTAGTGGGGTTTGTGTTTCTCAATCTCTCATTGTTCACTCACATGTTGTAGTGGGGTTTGTGTTCCTCAATCTCTCATTGTTCACTCACATGTTGTAGTGGGGTTTGTGTTCCTCAATCTCTCATTGTTTATTCACATGTTATAGTGGGGTTTGTGTTCCTCAATCTCTTATTGTTCACTCACATGTTGTAGTGGGGTTTGTGTTTCTCAATCTCTCATTGTTCACTCACATGTTGTAGTGGGGTTTGTGTTCCTCAATCTCTCATTGTTTATTCACATGTTATAGTGGGGTTTGTGTTCCTCAATCTCTTATTGTTCACTCACATGTTGTAGTGGGGTTTGTGTTCCTAAATCTCTCATTGTTCACTCACATGTTGTAGTGGGGTTTGTGTTCCTCAATCTCTCATTGTTCACTCACATGTTGTAGTGGGGTTTGTGTTCCTCAATCTCTCATTGTTCACTCACATGTTGTAGTGGGGTTTGTGTTCCTCAATCTCTCATTGTTCACTCACATGTTGTAGTGGGGTTTGTGTTCCTCAATCTCTCATTGTTTATTCACATGTTATAGTGGGGTTTGTGTTCCTCAATCTCTCATTGTTCACTCACATGTTGTAGTGGGGTTTGTGTTCCTCAATCTCTCATTGTTCACTCACATGTTGTAGTGGGGTTTGTGTTCCTCAATCTCTCATTGTTCACTCACATGTTGTAGTGGGGTTTGTGTTCCTCAATCTCTCATTGTTCACTCACATGTTGTAGTGGGGTTTGTGTTCCTCAATCTCTCATTGTTCACTCACATGTTGTAGTGGGGTTTGTGTTTCTCAATCTCTCATTGTTCACTCACATGTTGTAGTGGGGTTTGTGTTCCTCAATCTCTCATTGTTCACTCACATGTTGTAGTGGGGTTTGTGTTCCTCAATCTCTTATTGTTCACTCACATGTTGTAGTGGGGTTTGTGTTTCTCAATCTCTCATTGTTCACTCACATGTTGTAGTGGGGTTTGTGTTCCTCAATCTCTCATTGTTTATTCACATGTTATAGTGGGGTTTGTGTTTCTCAATCTCTCATTGTTCACTCACATGTTGTAGTGGGGTTTGTGTTTCTCAATCTCTTATTGTTCACTCACATGTTGTAGTGGGGTTTGTGTTTCTCAATCTCTCATTGTTCACTCACATGTTGTAGTGGGGTTTGTGTTCCTCAATCTCTCATTGTTCACTCACATGTTGTAGTGGGGTTTGTGTTCCTCAATCTCTCATTGTTCACTCACATGTTGTAGTGGGGTTTGTGTTCCTCAATCTCTCATTGTTCACTCACATGTTGTAGTGGGGTTTGTGTTCCTCAATCTCTCATTGTGCACTCACATGTTGTAGTGGGGTTTGTGTTCCTCAATCTCTCATTGTTTATTCACATGTTATAGTGGGGTTTGTGTTTCTCAATCTCTCATTGTTTATTCACATGTTGTAGTGGGGGTTTGTGTTCCTCAATCTCTCATTGTTCACTCACATGTTGTAGTGGGGTTTGTGTTCCTCAATCTCTCATTGTTTATTCACATGTTGTAGTGGGGTTGGTGTTTCTCAATCTCTCATTGTTTATTCACATGTTGTAGTGGGGTTTGTGTTCCTCAATCTCTCATTGTTCACTCACATGTTGTAGTGGGGTTTGTGTTCCTCAATCTCTCATTGTTCACTCACATGTTGTAGTGGGGTTTGTGTTCCTCAATCTCTCATTGTTTATTCACATGTTGTAGTGGGGTTGGTGTTTCTCAATCTCTCATTGTTTATTCACATGTTGTAGTGGGGTTTGTGTTCCTCAATCTCTCATTGTTTATTCACATGTTGTAGTGGGGTTTGTGTTTCTCAATCTCTCATTGTTTATTCACAGAAATGATACATATCATGATCAGGCAATGCTATTTCAAATATTAATCAAGCGATATTATCCGGTATTTTATCATATATCATCATTGAAATGAACAGTGTTCCGTCTACCATGTGGTGTTGATCATTAAAATAGCACAAAGAAAGATAACTCTAAACAACACATACAAATAAGACTATGGTGTAGCAGAAACTGTGTTTCTATGTTTTATCAGCATGTTATACAGTCTATGAATGGGAAATTCGAGGAAATACTGGCGTTCTAAATGTAACTGATACACTACCGTGAAACCAGTCTTGGCTGAATAGTTAAAAAATGAATGTGTGAATCATGATGCTGTTGGTCGTTTTGCAGGCTTAAAACACGTCGAAAACACCAGATACGACAACCTGTTACAATTATCCGACCCTTATTAAGTTTATCTATAGGAACAAGGAATTTTGCCAACAATAGACTGAATGTATTAATTTTTGCATGTCTTAACTATCCATATAGTTTAAAATGCATCGCGCTATATATGTTATGCATGGTATAATATCCGTATAAGATAAAGAAGAGTTACTTATTGTAGATTCTAGGTTGTCCCTTGCCTTTTGATAAACTACTGTGTTCTCGTAGTTACCTATGTGACTATAAATACAAATGTACATAATCGTAATATAATGCCAGAGTGGGCTGCCTCTGAGTCGCTTACCTGTCATTTTGCTTTGAGGAAACTTTATACATAACCTTCCACAGGTGCTTTCTACAAAATTCAGTTAATTTGACTTGATGGTTTTTTTTTAAATGTCCATTCACAAACAGGAACTGTATATGGCGGCCATATTAGTTGTGAGATCAGCACGAAATATGGAAATATTGTACAGGATCCCGCATACACTATTCCTACATAGTAACAATTCATTGTGCCTCCTAGTTTCAAAGACCATTTTTTGAAATTTGCAGCCAATCAGAAACAAGAATTGTCCATGCTGACCATGTTTTTGTTCAATCGGTATGAAATGAGGTAATCATATACAGGACATTCCATAGATACTTGCTGTAAATTTTGCTGTATTCTCAGAACATTCGACGGACGCCAAATGATGACAAAAGCTCACATGGCCTTTGCTGATATTGATGACTTTGTTTAGGTGATACGCTAACAACACTCCGTATTTAAAATAACCATATTTTGATCTTCTAATCATATTCAAGACATATGCTGACAAATCTAACAACATTCCTAATATTGTGCTCAAATGTTAATCTCTCATTATTTGGTAGGCTCGTCGTTGATTGGTCAGTTGAAATTATGTTGGTTTTAACTCTAAGAACTGAAATTACTACAATACATTGTACATCAGGTTAATTGATTTCACGTAATATAATAACTCGTTTTGCTTTAAAATAAAATATAGTTGTTCCCCTTTTGACACATTCGTTGCAGTTTTGTTAACAGAACAGACAGACTTTTAAATATTATAAGTTTTTCGCTATATTATTAAATAAAATAAACCGTTAATTACGTGGAGCGGGGTACTTTAAATATTCGTATATTGTATGTTATAAATTGCATATGTTTACTGACTTTCAAATCTGTAACATGTATTTATTGTATATGAACTCTAAACAAAATTAACTGAAATGTGTGTAATGCCTTTTTTTATCCATTGTCAAAGTTGTGTCAATTGACGACATTTGCATACCATTGGACTTGTAATTATTGAGGACAGTTGTATACCACTTGACTAAGTACAAACTTAATGCAATTATCTTTAATAAACAACAAAGACAGTTGTATGGCAGATGATTTGTCATAGCTTTAATTCGAGATGTAAAGCAAACAGGCCAACAGAAACATGTTGACAATATTAGCATTGAAGGGTAACCATTCAATGAAAAAGTTCTCGGCTGTTGGGTTTAGTCCAAAGCAGCATCAGCATAAATCGATAATTTCCGCCATATTAGCATTCATTATTAACAATGCTAATCCGCCAAATTTATCGACGACAAATCACACATACCATAAAATTTAGCCAACAAACGTAGCGAAATTAAGCAAACTAGGCATCAAAACGTGGCAAACTAGCAAACAAACATGACGGTTAAAGCATTTTTTATCAAAATTAAACACATATCAACTATTATGTGTGAATGCAAACAGATTGTGTTATGCAACTAGCAAATCAACATTGTTTTACATCAACTTTATACAGGGTAAAGTTTTGTGTAAGGGTTCAACAAAAATTGTTCCAAAGCACCTTGAATGATATTAATAAAAATGTCATTCCCTAAAAAGGACAAATGAACTCCATCTTTAAATAGAGATGGGTGGCAATCTTCCAAATCTGGATGAGTAACCACATATGCACAATTGTATTGAACAAATGTCCTTATGGCATGATTAACTCTTTTCCTTGCGTTTTCCATTGCAATACAATTTGATGGGTAACGCCAAGATCTTCGTGGCAAAATAGTTGAAAAAATAAAAGATGTTGTTGGTAACATGCGATTTACAACATATATTGCAAATTTTAAATGTTTTATCAGTTCCTTTGTGGAATAATTGCCTAGATCATTGCCACCAACGCGTAGAAGAAATGCCCTTAGTATTCCAAAACATCTGATAGATCTAAACACTATTGGAACAATATTCATACAACTCATTCCCGGCATTCCAACCCATGTAAGTTTATAACCATACTTATCAAGGCCAAGATGTGTGCCAGTAGGCCTCATCTTAGTGTGTCCTTCTGCCCTTGATATAATAGATGAACCAATGATCCAGATTTGTTGCAATTCTGAAATTTCGAAAGGATTAACGTTCAACTTGGTAAGCTTTTGAAAGCTAATATTTTATGCGAACGTATCTCATGTATGCGTTAGATTTCCACCGTCCCATTTGTTTAATATCATCTTCAGATTTCCATCTCAAAATGAAAGAGGTTGCTGCCCCTATGCGAAATGAGTGTGTATTGAAATCCTGTTCATTAATGTTTATAAAGCGTTGATTTTAACATAGACGAAACTTGAAAACGAGTAACAAATTTATGGTTGAAATGACAAAATAATGGTCCTTCAAGTTTTGGTCTCAATTTCAAATAATTTAATAATATGTGTACAGGACAAATCTTGACGTTCTCAGATTAGTTCTGATTGCTAATTGATCCGTTTTTGAAGATGGTAAACTTAAATTAATCAAGCCATTTTCCCTATCAATTGATATATCGGAATATTGTAACATATGCCTCTCTGACAAATGAGATTCAGCAAATTCATCAACTTGTAAAAAGGCAAAAAAGGCAAGTGAAAAACAAGACGAAAATAGAGCAGTTTCATAAACTGATGAACACGTATGTTGTAAAGTATCAAAAATATGCATGAGCAAATCAATTGTAATTGGTCTTCTTGAATCAACCCTTTTGTGTAAACGTTGCATGCCTAATAATATTTGAGTAATTATGAAACTATAATTAGTAGTATCCAATAAACCAGATATTTTCACCCTGAAGCTCAAGCCAGATATATATGATTTGACTGTTGAAGGTGAATATTCATTTTTTGACAAAAAAGCAATAAAATTAATCAAATCCGACAGTGGAACTGGCCACTTTTGTTCTAAGCTCATTTCACATCTGAATGATTCTAATGATTTAACTGCATTATCATAAACGTTCCATGTTTTTAAATATATAGAATTTTCTATTAATCTTCGATATTCTCCTTCAAAAGGCTCAAAAACTCCAATGGAACTTGGGTTGGAAAGGGATCCGGTTGAGGAGCAAGTTGTCGGAATATCTGAATTTGACGGCGAGATAATGCATCAGCTAGAACATTTTTTGATGACTCAATATAAACAGCCTTAATATGGCAATTACCAATCAAAGTCCAATATACAATGCCTGTAAGTATGTTAAGTACACGTGCACTTTTGATGTTTTTTTTTAATAAGAATTGTGACTACGGCCATGTTATCTACATGAAATAAAACCCTTCTCTTGAAGAGTTCAGCATTCCAAAGATGTATTGCTAAAGTTATAGGAATACTTTCTAGATAAGTCATATCCTTCAATATATCAGTATTCTCCCATTCTTTTGGCCATTGTAGAAAGAACCACCTTCCCATAAAATAACCTGAGCAACCGTTCTCAGCTAAGCCTGAACTATCGCTAAAATGTTGCAGGTCATAGTTAGAAAGCCATGTCTCATCTAAAATATATGTAATTCCATTGAACTCTTCAAGAAAATATTTCCATATCATAAGGTCTTCAAACATGTTCTTTGTTACTCTGATGAAATGAAATGGTTTGTTTGCTTTAGATGTTGCCATATATAATTGCCTACTAAACGCTCTACCCGCAGGAAGTGCTTTTGTGCAAAATGCAAGCAAGCCACACAAGGATTGTAATTATTTTAATGTAACCTTTTTGCAGAAGCTACTGTTTTAATTTGAATTAACAACTCCTTCACTTTATCTGCTGGAATTTTTACAACCATATTTTGGGTATCAATTGTTAAACCAAATATTCTAAAAGTGTGGTAGGGCCTTCCGTTTTTTCATTCGCAATTGGCACACCTAAACGTTCACAAACACCATCAAATTGATTCATTAAATTTGTGCAATTATTTGTGCCAGCTTCACGAGCAAAAAAGAAATCATCTAAATAATGATCAATTTTTTTAGAATTACTTTTAAAACAAACTAACCAATGAATAGATGTTGAAAATTGTTCAAAGGTTTTGCAGGAAATTGAGCACTCCATTGAAAGGCATTTATCAATGTAATAATTAGATCCAATCTTAAATCCAAGAAGATCAAAGTCACCTGGATAACATGGAAACAGTCGACATGCTGATTGTATATCCTATTTTCCAATTAAAGCCCCCTTCCCTAATTTTCTTACAATTGATACCGCATTATCAAATGAAGAGTAGTGAATAGCTGTGTGCTGTTCATCAATATAATCATTTACACTGTTTGACGGTGGGTATGACAAATGTGCTATCAATCTCCAACCACCTGTCTTCTTAGGAACAACACCTATTGGAGAACATCTCAAATTAGAAATAGGCCGATTTTGAAAAGGTCCAACAATCGTATATGATTTGTAGATGATGGACATTTATTATATTTGTATATAATGATACTTATTGTAGCATATTGATCTGCCGTAATAGGTACAGGAAAATAAATATGTCTAATATAGAAACCTTATTGGTGGTGTAATGCTTAGTGTGCTCGGCTCGTGTTCCGTATATAGTGGGTTTGAGTCACGATCGGGACAAACCAAAGACTATACAATTGGTATTTGTTGCTTCTCCGTAATGTAAATAAGGGTAAAAACAAAATGACCGAACTCCGAACAATCTTACAAAGGGAAAATCAAAACTTATAATTATATAAACAGACAAAATCAGTCAACAACCGGAAAACTGTGAAAACAGTAATGACCCTGACTTGGTACAGGGATTTCTAAAGAAATGGTGGGTTGAATCAGATTGTAAAGCGCCAAACCTCCCCCTTTCATTATGGCTCAAAGTTTCCGGCTGTCACTATAACAGTATTTATAACAATACTTGAACAAAACACGTAAAACAGTTGTCAAAAGCAGCACCGGCTTCGTCAAAATGACAGTGAAAGAGCGGTGGGTATGGTTCAGGCTAGAATGACTCACCAGGCAATTGCAGACTACCTTAATGTTTCTAGAATAACCATTTCAAGGCTAATGACCCATCTTCGACAAAGAGGTAGGACGAATGACAGACCCCGTAACGGCAGGCCGCCTGTGACGTCACAATGTACGTCTTCTTCACCTCTGGAACCGAGTCCGACCGCTTTGGAGGCGGAAGTGTTATGATCTGGGCTGGAATTTGTCATGATGGTCGCACTCAGCTTACAATTGTTCAAGGAACAATGAATGCCGTAAAATACAGAGATGATATTCGTGATCCTATCGTTCTGCCCTTTCTGCAACAGCGAAACTTTGATCGCGTCTTTCAACATGGCAATGCAAGATGTCACGTGGCTCGTCAAAACTTTCTGAACCAGAATCACATCCGTGTTCTTCCTTGGCCGGCATTATCACCGGATCTGTCACCAATTGAATATATATGGGATGAACTCGGTAGACGTGTTCGCCACCGTCAAAATCAACCGGAAACACTACAGGAGCTGCGTGACGTACTTGTGCACGAGTGGAACAACATCCCACACTCCTTTATCCAACGATTGATTGGTTCTATGCGTCGGAGATGCGAAGCTGTCGTTGCTGCAAGAGGTTGTCACAGACGTTACTGAACTCAGCAAACCTCCATACTGCATGACAATTTCTGTCTGTCCATCATTTGGTCTGATAATGATGTTGAGACATTTGTTGATATTGCCTTATTTGCTATGCCCATATGAATCTAAATTATACGATTTTTGTCGTTTTCTTCCCACTATGTAACACATATTGAGAACCAAACCTTTGTATCGTTTCTTTTGTTGACTAGTATGTAAATAACATATACTTGAGAGGATGACAGAGTTTATTGTAACCCCGAGAAATCATTGTGAACAGAGGCAAAGCCGAGTTTGACAATGTATTTCAAGGGATTACAATATATCCGTCACCCTCTCAAATATATGTTATTTATAAAATGTCCCATTTGTTTAACATAATAATTGTCCATTGTCCTTTTAATGTCTTATAGATTCCGATTGTATTCGAATTCCGGCTCCTGATTACCACTTAGATATCTTCTAGCAATCTCTTTTTTTTTTTACAACAAACCAGTCGTTTGGCTTTGAGCGTACCTTAATTGGGTAGAACTAAAATGTCTTCATATTTGTATAACGACCAATAATCATCCATATTAGAATTATCTAAAAAGACGTAAACGATATCATGAAATGCCCCAGTAATTAATTAGAGAATCTTTTTCTGAGTTCAATACCGATAAATCTTTCAGGAAAGCGTTCCACTGAAAATAAACAATAGTAATAATAAAAAAAAATACCACATTTCCAAAATAAGATAGAAAAATCATAGAAAGAGGCCCCTAACAAACAAATACATGAGCGCTTACTCGTTAATGATGTCACAACACGTTGCTACACACAAAAGGATATAATATTTGCACATATCTGTTTACACAAATAATTGCAATAGTCCTGAAGTTATGCAACCAATTTCAATACAACTGATTCAATTTTGCCTCAATTTGCCGATACTTAGTACTTAGTGCTCATAATATATGTATAACAGTTGCTGTTTTCATGTTAGTTCCAGATCTATCCTTACAATTAAAATAGATATAATAAAAAAATGTCTATATTCGAAAAATAACAAAAAATATTCCTTCAAATAGAAATTAAGGACAAAATCGAACATAGAGACATAACTACCATTGCTTTGTTAGAATAGATTCCACTTCCTAGCACTTCAAACCATCAATTATTATTCCCACAGAGTTATATATTAGTTTAAACATATTTTATTAATTAATTCAATATAACATTACAATATTCAGCTATATACATTACATGATAAGAAGAAATTAATAGGATTGGGAAACAAGTTACAAGAACTTATATTAATCCCTATCCGTAGGAATAGATTTCATATATAATATATTGTGAATCTCTAAGGGGAGAAGCAAATAGAACTAACTAACAAATTTGATATAAATTACAGAAGGTATAAGAAGATAAAACAAAGAAAGTGATCTGGTGTTTGATGTAAAAAATGTTTGATTCAAAGTAATTAAAAAAGAAGAAAAAAGAAGAATGAAATAAGGGAACTAGGTACTGCTGATTTTAGATGAAACGTTTACTGTTTACTATAAACTTTTGTACATTTAAAAATAAACTGTTATTTTGATCGTCTGTGAGGTCAGGTGATCCAAAAAGTAAACGGTCAACTGTCAAGTTCATAGGAATATCAATTGATTCGATATACCGATTTCTCGAATCGTTGAATTTATGACAATAAAAAAGATAATGCGAATTAGTTTCAGGGACCCCTTGATGACAACTACAGATGGGCGAATCTACTACATTTTTTAGGAATAGATGATGGTTTAGAGAGCTACATGCAGTTCGTAATCTCATGTGAAGGATTTGTCCAATTGGAGTTCCTGAGTAATAATAAATAGGTTTCTTTATACATTTTGATTTATAATAGGATTTGAGAGATGAAGGAGACTTGCTATCTCTTATTGATGTGGGTTCGCTGTTCCATAATCTTACAGTTATATATTAGACCCCCTCCATAGTGTTAAGTGACATTGTGTCTAGCATAAAGGTTATCCCTCTAATTGTCCCTGTTGTTACCGTCATTAATTCCTCAAATGAAATCACTTAGCGACAGACATTGGTTTGTTCTTTTGGTTAATAATCTATATATAAGTGTAAGACTAGGGATAATGACTCTAGGCTGTAAAACAGAACTAGCTTCAACATAATTAAACTAGAATGTTGTTAAAGGCCTTTGACCTTTAATATAAATTAATAGACTACTGTCATAAACACAAACGTTAGAGAAGTGTCAATCACAAATGGAAAATACCGAAATACTGGCAACACAGTGTACACAAGACGAAGAAGAAGACAATAATACAACACAATATGATACCACTATACAACAAACACAAATAATGTAAATAAAACGTGAACACTCCTTCAAACAGACGAACCAAACATCATAGTATGTGGAAATCGTACAGGACATCACTACACGGAACGCAGCACATAATGACACATACCAATCCAGTGAAGATGGGAACAAATGGCTTTTTGCTATATTAATTATCAGATTTTGTAGTGGATTTTATGTTTGCATATAACAGGGAAATACAATTTATTTAGCATTCCAATATGTTGACTATGACTGTAACTGGTGAATGTTATTTCAGAAACGAGTCGTCAAATTAGATATTTACATTGTTATTACTGTCACTAGGTCACTAGGTCACTAGGTCGATACCTCACCTGGCGAGTTGGTACTGGTGAAGGTACTCAGGGCTCAAATCCAGGGTCACCGGGTGGTGGATAAGGAAATCTTGATTGGGGTTATAATACGGAAAGTCGTACAGTGGTCAATAGTAGATAGTGTGTTTGGTGAGTGTCATGCTCCCTGTATGTTAAAGATCTCTTTTGTAGATTTCAAATGGACATTGACACGGTTGATCCATTCCTTCCCTCTATGTTTAGCCAGTAGTCAGTATTGATACACTGACATGTTATATAAGATATGTGTATTATGGAAGTTTACCGTTCCTAACTAATGTATTATTAAAACTACGATTCGTTTTCCTTAGTAAATATTGTCTATCCTACTAAGACCCATTGGTTTCATTCTCCTAGTGACTTTTCAATTATTTGACTTTCCAGAAACGCGTAGTGCTCACTCAATTAAAGATCTGCAATGTTATTTACCCCACTGATGTACGTGACAAAAGGTGCTTGTTAATACTGATGTTCCTGTGTAACTTGTTTATTAGTTTGATTAGAACGTTTGTTTATCGTTAAGCTCATTCTGGTTGATATAATTCTAGACGTTTTAGTTCCTGTTTGTTTTGTTTCGTAATAAGAATTGCATAGAATTTAATCACGTTTGCCCGTCTTAATGACTATAGCAATTTGTTTTTTATAATGACAGTCTAGCATTTGGGCACAATGACTGTCAATGTTGACGATCTTTAAAACATCACATTTCTCTACAAAAGCAAGGATTATATATCAGTCAATCTAATACTGTTATAGTGACAGCCGGAACCTTTGAGCCGTAATGGAAGCGGGAGGTTTGGCGCTTTTAAATCTGATTCAACTCATCATTTCTTTAGAAATGCCTGTACCAAGTCAGGGTCATTATGGTTTTCACAGTTTTCCGGTTGTTGACTGATTTTGTCTGTTTATATACTTATGAGTTTTGACTTTCCCTTTGTAAGATTGTTCGGAATTCGGTAATTTTGTTATTACCTTTATTTACTCATTTCCGTTCCGGAGAGTTGTGTACTTAATTCGTCCTCCACAACTAGTGCACGCTATTTCAGGAAAATAAGGTCATGTTTATGAAAATAGATACAAATATTGGATTACTTTATATACACGTATTAGAACTAAATGTTTATGTTATATAACCATGTTACAATATCATTGCTTCCTGAAGAATTGAAGAACGGAAAAAAACCTCACAATTATTACACGTTTTATCAATCTCCGTACTTGTTTTTTGATGAGGGGTTTTATTTCTCGATGTATCTGTTTGATTGTTGCATAATCATCTTGACCGAAAATATAACATACAGATCTGCAGTGTGCATTATTGTATGCACGATAGAAATGTAATATGTTCTAATTTGTTCTTATCAATTGTATATTCTAATGTAGTTGTTTAATATTCCTGGTTTGTGATTGGACAATGCTGTAATTTTCACGGTATCAATTGACTTTCCCTTTGTAAGATTGCTCGGAGTTCGATAATTTTGTTATTACCCTTATTCATTTGCGTTGATACACAAGGAATGTATCTATTATGTTCTTATCTTTCAAAGTTGGAAGACTGGTGTTAGGCTCTTATCTCGAAAATGCTCTGAAAGAAAATAAAACGTTAACTTGGTGGGTGTCTTGTAAAAGGCAGGAACTGCTTCCTCTTCGCGAGCACCTGGATTTATTCCCGGTTTTTGCAGGGGTCCGTGTTACGCATCGTTTTTTGTTTTGTTTTCCGAGTTTTGTTGCGCTTTGTATTCCATTTCTTTTACTGCGTCCTGTGTCTTGTGTGTCCAATGTTGCCTGTGTCTCTAGATTGTTCATTCTTGATTTCCCCTTTGGTTTTCTCTAACGTTTATTTTTACATGTGCAACTACAGACATATTGCATGCATTTTACTTATTGGAATTCTTAATTAAATAACTACATTTTATTTAATTGATTTTTTACATTTTTTCATGAGATATCATGAAAGAACTAAGACATATAAAATAACAAACAAAAATACTACACTATAGGAACAGTTCTAAAATACTACACTATAGGAACAGTTCTAAAATACTACACTATAGGAACAGTTCTAAAATACTACACTATAGGAACAGTTCTAAAATACTACACTATAGGAACAGTTCTTAAATACTACACTATAGGAACAGTTCTAAAATACTACACTATAGGAACAGTTCTAAAATACTACACTATAGGAACATTTCTAAAATACCACACTATAGGAACAGTTCTAAAATACCACACTATAGGAACAGTTCTAAAATACTACACTATAGGAACAGTTCTAAAATACTACACTATAGGAACAGTTCTAAAATACTACACTATAGGAACAGTTCTAAAATACTACACTATAGGAACAGTTCTAAAATACTACACTATAGGAACAGTTCTAAAATACTACACTATAGGAACAGTTCTAAAATACTACACTGTAGGAACAGTTCTAAAATACTACACTATAGGAACAGTTCTAAAATACTACACTATAGGAACAGTTCTAAAATACTACACTATAGGAACAGTTCTAAAATACTACACTATAGGAACAGTTCTAAAATACTACACTATAGGAACAGTTCTAAAATACTACACTATAGGAACAGTTCTAAAATACTACATTATAGGAACATTTCTAAAATACTACACTATAGGAACAGTTCTAAAATACTACACTATAGGAACAGTTCTAAAATACTACACTATAGGAACAGTTCTAAAATACTACACTATAGGAACAGTTCTAAAATACTACACTATAGGAACAGTTCTAAAATACTACACTATAGGAACAGTTCTAAAATACTACACTATAGGAACAGTTCTAAAATACTACACTATATGAACAGTTCTAAAATACTACACTATAGGAACAGTTCTAAAATACTACACTATAGGAACAGTTCTAAAATACTACACTATAGGAACAGTTCTAAAATACTACACTATAGGAACAGTTCTAAAATATTACACTATAGGAACAGTTCTAAAATACTACACTATAGGAACAGTTCTAAAATACTACACTATAGGAACAGTTCTAAAATACTACACTATAAGAACAGTTCTAAAATACTACACTATAGGAACAGTTCTAAAATACTACACTATAGGAACAGTTCTAAAATACTACACTATAGGAACAGTTCTAAAATACTACACTATAGGAACAGTTCTAAAATACTACACTATAGGAACAGTTCTAAAATACTACACTATAGGAACAGTTCTAAAATACTACACTATAGGAACAGTTCTAAAATACTACACTATAGGAACAGTTCTAAAATACTACACTATAGGAACAGTTCTAAAATACTACACTATAGGAACAGTTCTTAAATACTACACTATAGGAACAGTTCTAAAATACTACACTATAGGAACAGTTCTAAAATACTACACTATAGGAACATTTCTAAAATACCACACTATAGGAACAGTTCTAAAATACCACACTATAGAAACAGTTCTAAAATACTACACTATAGGAACAGTTCTAAAATACTACACTATAGGAACAGTTCTAAAATACTACACTATAGGAACAGTTCTAAAATACTACACTATAGGAACAGTTCTTAAATACTACACTATAGGAACAGTTCTAAAATACTACACTATAGGAACAGTTCTAAAATACTACACTGTAGGAACAGTTCTAAAATACTACACTATAGGAACAGTTCTAAAATACTACACTATAGGAACAGTTCTAAAATACTACACTATAGGAACAGTTCTAAAATACTACACTATAGGAACAGTTCTAAAATACTACACTATAGGAACAGTTCTAAAATACTACACTATAGGAACAGTTCTAAAATACTACATTATAGGAACATTTCTAAAATACTACACTATAGGAACAGTTCTAAAATACTACACTATAGGAACAGTTCTAAAATACTACACTATAGGAACAGTTCTAAAATACTACACTATAGGAACAGTTCTAAAATACTACACTATAGGAACAGTTCTAAAATACTACACTATAGGAACAGTTCTAAAATACTACACTATAGGAACAGTTCTAAAATACTACACTATATGAACAGTTCTAAAATACTACACTATAGGAACAGTTCTAAAATACTACACTATAGGAACAGTTCTAAAATACTACACTATAGGAACAGTTCTAAAATACTACACTATAGGAACAGTTCTAAAATATTACACTATAGGAACAGTTCTAAAATACTACACTATAGGAACAGTTCTAAAATACTACACTATAGGAACAGTTCTAAAATACTACACTATAAGAACAGTTCTAAAATACTACACTATAGGAACAGTTCTAAAATACTACACTATAGGAACAGTTCTGAAATACTACACTATAGGAACAGTTCTAAAATACTACACTATAGGAACAGTTCTAAAATACTACACTATAGGAACAGTTCTAAAATACTACACTATAGGAACAGTTCTAAAATACTACACTATAGGAACAGTTCTAAATTACTACACTATAGGAACAGTTCTAAAATACTACACTATAGGAACAGTTCTAAAATACTACACTATAGGAAAAGTTCTAAAATACTACACTATAGGAACATTTCTAAAATACCACACTATAGGAACAGTTCTAAAATACCACACTATAGGAACAGTTCTAAAATACTACACTATAGGAACAGTTCTAAAATACTACACTATAGGAACAGTTCTAAAATACTACACTATAGGAACAGTTCTAAAATACTACACTATAGGAACAGTTCTAAAATACTACACTATAGGAACAGTTCTAAAATACTACACTATAGGAACAGTTCTAAAATACTACACTATAGGAACAGTTCTAAAATACTACACTATAGGAACAGTTCTAAAATACTACACTATAGGAACAGTTCTAAAATACTACACTATAGGAACATTTCTAAAATACCACACTATAGGAACAGTTCTAAAATACCACACTATAGGAACAGTTCTAAAATACTACACTATAGGAACAGTTCTAAAATACTACACTATAGGAACAGTTCTAAAATACTACACTATAGGAACAGTTCTAAAATACTACACTATAGGAACAGTTCTAAAATACTACACTATAAGAACAGTTCTAAAATACTACACTATAGGAACAGTTCTAAAATACTACACTATAGGAACAGTTCTAAAATACTACACTATAGGAACAGTTCTAAAATACTACACTATAGGAACAGTTCTAAAATACTACACTATAGGAACAGTTCTAAAATACTACACTATAGGAACAGTTCTAAAATACTACACTATAGGAACAGTTCTAAAATACTACACTATAGGAACAGTTCTAAAATACTACACTATATGAACAGTTCTAAAATACTACACTATAGGAACAGTTCTAAAATACTACACTATAAGAACAGTTCTAAAATACTACACTATAGGAACAGTTCTAAAATATTACACTATAGGAACAGTTCTAATATACTACACTATAGGAACAGTTCTAAAATACTACACTATAGGAACAGTTCTAAAATACTACACTATAGGAACAGTTCTAAAATACTACACTATAGGAACAGTTTTAAAATACTACACTATAGGAACAGTTCTAAAATACTACACTATAGGAACAGTTCTAAAATACTACACTATAGGAACAGTTCTAAAATACTACACTATAGGAACAGTTCTAAAATACTACACTATAGGAACAGTTCTAAAATACTACACTATAGGAACAGTTCTAAAATACTACACTATAGGAACAGTTCTAAAATACTACACTATAGGAACAGTTCTAAAATACTACACTATAGGAACAGTTCTAAAATACTACACTATAGGAACAGTTCTAAAATACTACACTATAGGAACAGTTCTAAAATACTACACTATAGGAACAGTTCTAAAATACTACACTATAGGAACAGTTCTAAAATACCACACTATAGGAACAGTTCTAAAATACTACACTATACGAACATTTCTAAAATACTACACTATAGGAACATTTCTAAAATACCACACTATAGGAACAGTTCTAAAATACCACACTATAGGAGCAGTTCTAAAATACTACACTATAGGAACAGTTCTAAAATACTACACTATAGGAACAGTTCTAAATAACTACACTATAGGAACAGTTCTAAAATACTACACTATAGGAACAGTTCTAAAATACTACACTATAGGAACAGTTCTAAAATACTACACTATATGAACAGTTCTAAAATACTACACTATATGAACAGTTCTAAAATACTACACTATAGGAACAGTTCTAAAATACTACACTATAGGAACAGTTCTAAAATACTACACTATAGGAACAGTTCTAAAATACTACACTATAGGAACAGTTCTAAAATACTACACTATAGGAACAGTTCTAAAATACTACACTATAGGAACAGTTCTAAAATACTACACTATAGGAACAGTTCTAAAATACTACACCATAGGAACAGTTCTAAAATACTACACTATAGGAACAGTTCTAAAATACTACACTATAGGAACAGTTCTAAAATACTACACTATATGAACAGTTCTAAAATACTACACTATAGGAACAGTTCTAAAATACTACACTACAGGAACAGTTCTAAAATACTACACTATAGGAACAGTTCCAAAATACTACACTATAGGAACAGTTCTAAAATATTACACTATAGGAACAATTCTAAAATACTACACTATAGGAACAGTTCTAAAATACTACACTATAGGAACAGTTCCAAAATACTACACTATAGGAACAGTTCTAAAATACTACACTATAGGAACAGTTCTAAAATACTACACTATAGGAACAGTTCTAAAATACTACACTATAGGAAAAGTTCTAAAATACTACACTATAGGAACAGTTCTAAAATACTACACTATAGGAACAGTTCTAGAATACTACACTATAGGAACAGTTCTAAAATACTACACTATAGGAACAGTTCTAAAATACTACACTATAGGAACAGTTCTAAAATACTACACTATAGGAACAGTTCTAAAATACTACACTATAGGAACAGTTCTAAAATACTACACTATAGGAACAGTTCTAAAATACTACACTATAGGAACAGTTCTAAAATACTACACTATAGGAACAGTTCTAAAATACTACACTATAGGAACAGTTCTAAAATACTACACTATAGGAACAGTTCTAAAATACTACACTATAGGAACAGTTCTAAAATACTACACTATAGGAACAGTTCTAAATTACTACACTATAGGAACAGTTCTAAAATACTACACAATAGGAACAGTTCTAAAATACTGCACTATAGGAACAGTTCTAAAATACTACACTATAGGAACAGTTCTAAAATACTACACTATAGGAACAGTTCTAAAATACTACACTATAGGAACAGTTCTAAAATACTACACTATAGGAACAGTTCTAAAATACTACACTATAGGAACAGTTCTAAAATACTACACTATAGGAACAGTTCTAAAATACTACACTATAGGAACAGTTCTAAAATACTACACTATAGGAACAGTTCTAAAATACTACACTATAGGAACAGTTCTAAAATACTACACTATAGGAACAGTTCTAAAATACTACACTATAGGAACAGTTCTAAAATACTACACTATAGGAACAGTTCTAAAATACTACACTATAGGAACAGTTCTAAAATACTACACTATAGGAACAGTTCTAAAATACTACACTATAGGAACAGTTCTAAAATACTACACTATAGGAACAGTTCTAAAATACTACACTATAGGAACAGTTCTAAAATACTACACTATAGGAACAGTTCTAAAATACTACACTATAGGAACAGTTCTAAAATACTACACTATATGAACAGTTCTAAAATACTACACTATAGGAACAGTTCTAAAATACTACACTATAGGAACAGTTCTAAAATACTACACTATAGGAACAGTTCTAAAATACTACACTATAGGAACAGTTCTAAAATACTACACTATAGGAACAGTTCTAAAATACTACACTATAGGAACAGTTCTAAAATACTACACTATAGGAACAGTTCTAAAATACTACACTATAGGAACAGTTCTAAAATACTACACTATAGGAACAGTTCTAAAATACTACACTATAGGAACAGTTCTAAAATACTACACTATAGGAACAGTTCTAAAATACTACACTATAGGAACAGTTCTAAAATACTACACTATAGGAACAGTTCTAAAATACTACACTATAGGAACAGTTCTAAAATACTACACTATAGGAACAGTTCTAAAATACTACACTATAGGAACAGTTCTAAAATACTACACTATAGGAACAGTTCTAAAATACTACACTATAGGAACAGTTCTAAAATACTACACTATAGGAACAGTTCTAAAATACTACACTATAGGAACAGTTCTAAAATACTACACTATAGGAACAGTTCTAAAATACTACACTATAGGAACAGTTCTAAAATACTACACTATAGGAACAGTTCTAAAATACTACACTATAGGAACAGTTCTAAAATACTACACTATAGGAACAGTTCTAAAATACTACACTATAGGAACAGTTCTAAAATATCTACACTATAGGAACAGTTCTAAAATACTACACTAAGAAACAGTTCTAAAATACTACACTATAGGAACAGTTCTAAAATACTACACTATAGGAACAGTTCTAAAATACTACACTATAGGAACAGTTCTAAAATACTACACTATAGGAACAGTTCTAAAATACTACACTATAGGAACAGTTCTAAAATACTACACTATAGGAACAGTTCTAAAATACTACACTATAGGAACTCTAAAATACTACACTATAGGAACAGTTCTAAAATACTACACTATAGGAACAGTTCTAAAATACTACACTATAGGAACAGTTCTAAAATACTACACTATAGGAACAGTTCTAAAATACTACACTATAGGAACAGTTCTAAAATACTACACTATAGGAACAGTTCTAAAATACTACACTATAGGAACAGTTCTAAAATACTACACTATAGGAACAGTTCTAAAATACTACACTATAGGAACAGTTCTAAAATACTACACAATAGGAACAGTTCTAAAATACTACACTATAGGAACAGTTCTAAAATACTACACTATAGGAACAGTTCTAAAATACTACACTATAGGAACAGTTCTAACATACTACACTAAAGGAAAAGTTCTAAAATACTACACTATAGGAACAGTTCTAAAATACTACACTGTAGGAACAGTTCTAAAATACTACACTATATGAACAGTTCTAAAATACTACACTATATGAACAGTTCTAAAATACTACACTATAGGAACAGTTCTAAAATACTACACTATAGGAACAGTTCTAAAATACTACACTATAGGAACAGTTCTAAAATACTACACTATAGGAACAGTTCTAAAATACTACACTATAGGAACAGTTCTAAAATACTACACTATAGGAACAGTTCTAAAATACCACACTATAGGAAAAGTTCTAAAATACTACACTATAGGAACAGTTCTAAAATACTACACTATAGGAACAGTTCTAACATACTACACTATAGGAAAAGTTCTAAAATACTACACTATAGGAACAGTTCTAAAATACTACACTATAGGAACGGTTCTAAAATACTACACTATAGGAACAGTTCTAAAATACTACACTGTAGGAACAGTTCTAAAATACTACACTATATGAACAGTTCTAAAATACTACACTATATGAACAGTTCTAAAATACTACACTATAGGAACAGTTCTAAAATACTACACTATAGGAACAGTTCTAAAATACTACACTATAGGAACAGTTCTAAAATACTACACTATATGAACAGTTCTAAAATACTACACTATAGGAACAGTTCTAAAATACTACACTATAGGAACGGTTCCAAAATCTAATAGAAAAATCGTAGAAAAAGGCAAAATCGATACCCATAACACGTATGTACATGATCGCTCACTTTCCTGGCTTGGTACATGATGTATGTTCCTATGAATATTTCTACCAGCCAGTCTGATGTTGATGAAAGTTGTATTGTTCCAATCGACGTCCTCCAAAGAGAAAAAGCCAGTAGTTTATTAGATAGTTATTATAGAAGTCTTCAGCTTTGCTTGTTATCATGATATATGTATTATGTTGTTATTGAACAGCTTTTCCTTCAAATAATCGGAGATAAATATAATCAAGAAAATGGATGGTTAATGAAAGTGAAACATATTGTAAGGTATAGGTCAATGAATTAAGATAAAAACATAATTTACTTTTCATTGTGAAAACTTGTTATTTCTTGGATTTCGATATTTCATCTATAGATTTTTAGGGCATATTTTAAAGCG
The DNA here is from genome assembly GCA_963680875.1 of Bathymodiolus brooksi. Taxonomy (NCBI): domain Eukaryota; kingdom Metazoa; phylum Mollusca; class Bivalvia; order Mytilida; family Modiolidae; genus Bathymodiolus; species Bathymodiolus brooksi. Next base: position 127,123,856 of record OY804579.1, on the reverse strand, counting down.
TTATAGTAATTTAGAAGGGTTTTTGTGAATATTCTCAGGTGATTTTTAATACTAGTAAAAACTGCTAACAGTTTGATCAAAAAGGGGGGAGGTATTCAATCATTGTCAAATATAATTTATATTTAACATTAGTGTCTTCAATTTATGACACTCTGATATTTCAATGACTGACTTCAGCTATACAACACTTTTTATAAGTGTTAGAAGGATGAAACTTCGAATATTTACATGTGGTTCTCAATGTTTACGTTTTTATTCGGTGTCACGGCAGGGAATATGTTTGATTTTTCATAATTCACTTACTTCATAGTATTTGTATAACTCTACTCATGTAAAGAATAATGTTTTATAATCCAGCTTTTACTTTTCATTGGTTGTTGAAGTGTAATTAAGTAAAGAATCACCAAACACATGTTGTTTACAATCTCGGACATCTTGTCAGCGTCGATGAAGTGGAAGGAAACAAACATTTTTATCCCCTTTTATAGACTATTCCAATAAGTTATGTTAGGCGCTAAGTTTAAATTTAGTATCATAGAAATTAACCATTTAAGTTTTAACCTGCCGGACACAAATGTATTGTATATATTTTCAATGGAATGTTGAACTATATTGTCGAGTGTTTATGTTGTATACTTGCACATGTCGTCTGCTAAATCAATGCGCATAGTAGTGGTGTCCGTTCGTGTATTTAAACATGATTTTTAAATACTATATTCTTTATAGCTCTATTTTTACTATTTAAGTAAAAGGACAAGTAAAGGACAAGTCAATGTCATCTTATTTGTAGGTTTTCCAGTTTATTAATTATCATAGTTCCGGTAATATAAAAAGGACAAATATTCATTGGGTGTAGATGTCACGTGACACTTTAGATTTCCTATAAATACGCGAGCGCAATCAGTAATGGCAGATAGCCCAAAGTTCTGTTGGCGGCAATAGTCAAACTGGACAAAGTGAGAATAAATAAAACTTATTAGGTGAGGTTTGAATATATAAGTAGCATGGACAATTAAGTCGTTAATTCGTTTTGAACAGTAAGCTATCTCCCACCACGTCGGACATACGAAATTAGTAGTTATTAGCATTACTTTGTAATGCTCTTTATTGCTGTTGAAAGAAAACTTAGAATTACATGTATGTACATAGTATGAAAGAACTACATAATAAATATGTTATAATGACAAATATTATCATTATTTTAACCATGGAATCATAATAAAAAAACGGATACAACAATTACAATGATAAAATTCGTCAGTTACAAATGAGACTCTCGCTCGAGTATAAAAAACTATGGAAAGCCAGTGGTGTCAAATATCAGAAACAGAACAACAAATGTAAATACCATTAAACCACATAAAGAAAACAAAAGAGGAGGAATCAAATCTGGCATGCAGTAACTGAGAAACTTTATAAGGACAGACTAAAATCGAATAGAAATAACGAACAAAACAAGCAAACCAAACTCACAATAAAAACTGAAAGTTTGGTTCAAAGTAAAACGTATGTAAACTACCGAGTATAGGACAGGGTGCTCACGAGGTGGCTTACAATATCTTTATTACCTCACTGAAAACAACCATATCTCCAAAGCTGTTGGAAGTCTCTGCACATATGACTAGTACCGGCTGCCACAGCCCCTAGTTTTGAATTGGTATGTTGAAACATCCACGGCTGTTGCATCCTCTTTCAAGTACTACTTTATGAAAGCTGCATATAGTGTGAACTTTTTTTTCAATTGTCATGTACAATTTCTGATATAATCATCGGCGGTCAGTATTTGGTAGAAGAAGAACAACAACAACTAAACAGGACAAACACTAAAAGAAACAGAACCACAGCTCATCACATCAATAATTATTTACAAACAATTTCCATAGTTTATGAATCGATAACCAATTAATTGTATCTTAGATGCATATATTTATTGGCATTTACAGTGTATATATTCTATGCATATTAACCGAGTCTGCATGTTCACTTTAATTCTCAAATAACCTCTAAATTCATATGTAATTGTATATTCTATGCTAGTCGTGTCAGAAAGAAGAGATATGTCAAAGCCAACTTATTGATGCTATCTTAATCATCAAAATAATTAGCTATATTGAAAGGTATTTTTTTATGCAAAATGAGTTTCGTAACAAATGATTAATTGCAGATATAATTGAATTGCCCAAGGGGAGTTAACATTTTGCTATAGGGAGGAGGATTACTTTTGCGTACATATGATATTGTTTGTTGTATAATATTGTTTGTTGTATAATATTGTTTGTTGCTGAAAGCCGTCCTCCCATCCTCGATCAGAAACAAGCTTATCTCCTTGGGCAACGTTATCAGATGGAGAAACAGGAAACATTGAAATCAGTTATATCATTTCATTCAGAGGAGATATTTGAGCGCAATAAGTCTCTATGCCAAGCCAGGAAAGTCAGCGATCATGTATTTGTGTGTTATGGGTATCGATTTTGTCTCTTTCGGTGATTTTTCTATTGGGGTTTGGAACTGTTCCGACGGATAATGTGCTATTTTATTGTATTCTATTGTTGGTTTAATCTAAGTAGTCTACATACTGTGTTTCAGTTCTGCTAATATAAAATGATAATGTGCTATTTTATTGTATTCTATTGTTGGTTTAATCTAAGTAGTCTACATACTGTGTTTCAGTTCTGCTAATATAAAATGATAATGTGCTATTTTATTGTATTCTATTGTTGGTTTAATCTAAGTAGTCTACATACTGTGTTTCAGTTCTGCTAATATAAAATGATAATGTGCTATTTTATTGTATTCTATTGTTGGTTTAATCTAAGTAGTCTACATACTGTGTTTCAGTTCTGCTAATATAAAATGATAATGTGCTATTTTATTGTATTCTATTGTTGGTTTAATCTAAGTAGTCTACATACTGTGTTTCAGTTCTGCTAATATAAAATGATAATGTGCTATTTTATTGTATTCTATTGTTGGTTTAATCTAAGTAGTCTACATACTGTGTTTCAGTTCTGCTAATATAAAATGATAATGTGCTATTTTATTGTATTCTATTGTTGGTTTAATCTAAGTAGTCTACATACTGTGTTTCAGTTCTGCTAATATAAAATGATAATGTGCTATTTTATTGTATTCTATTGTTGGTTTAATCTAAGTAGTCTACATACTGTGTTTCAGTTCTGCTAATATAAAATGATAATGTGCTATTTTATTGTATTCTATTGTTGGTTTAATCTAAGTAGTCTACATACTGTGTTTCAGTTCTGCTAATATAAAATGATAATGTGCTATTTTATTGTATTCTATTGTTGGTTTAATCTAAGTAGTCTACATACTGTGTTTCAGTTCTGCTAATATAAAATGATAATGTGCTATTTTATTGTATTCTATTGTTGGTTTAATCTAAGTAGTCTACATACTGTGTTTCAGTTCTGCTAATATAAAATGATAATGTGCTATTTTATTGTATTCTATTGTTGGTTTAATCTAAGTAGTCTACATACTGTGTTTCAGTTCTGCTAATATAAAATGATAATGTGCTATTTTATTGTATTCTATTGTTGGTTTAATCTAAGTAGTCTACATACTGTGTTTCAGTTCTGCTAATATAAAATGATAATGTGCTATTTTATTGTATTCTATTGTTGGTTTAATCTAAGTAGTCTACATACTGTGTTTCAGTTCTGCTAATATAAAATGATAATGTGCTATTTTATTGTATTCTATTGTTGGTTTAATCTAAGTAGTCTACATACTGTGTTTCAGTTCTGCTAATATAAAATGATAATGTGCTATTTTATTGTATTCTATTGTTGGTTTAATCTAAGTAGTCTACATACTGTGTTTCAGTTCTGCTAATATAAAATGATAATGTGCTATTTTATTGTATTCTATTGTTGGTTTAATCTAAGTAGTCTACATACTGTGTTTCAGTTCTGCTAATATAAAATGATAATGTGCTATTTTATTGTATTCTATTGTTGGTTTAATCTAAGTAGTCTACATACTGTGTTTCAGTTCTGCTAATATAAAATGATAATGTGCTATTTTATTGTATTCTATTGTTGGTTTAATCTAAGTAGTCTACATACTGTGTTTCAGTTCTGCTAATATAAAATGATAATGTGCTATTTTATTGTATTCTATTGTTGGTTTAATCTAAGTAGTCTACATACTGTGTTTCAGTTCTGCTAATATAAAATGATAATGTGCTATTTTATTGTATTCTATTGTTGGTTTAATCTAAGTAGTCTACATACTGTGTTTCAGTTCTGCTAATATAAAATGATAATGTGCTATTTTATTGTATTCTATTGTTGGTTTAATCTAAGTAGTCTACATACTGTGTTTCAGTTCTGCTAATATAAAATGATAATGTGCTATTTTATTGTATTCTATTGTTGGTTTAATCTAAGTAGTCTACATACTGTGTTTCAGTTCTGCTAATATAAAATGATAATGTGCTATTTTATTGTATTCTATTGTTGGTTTAATCTAAGTAGTCTACATACTGTGTTTCAGTTCTGCTAATATAAAATGATAATGTGCTATTTTATTGTATTCTATTGTTGGTTTAATCTAAGTAGTCTACATACTGTGTTTCAGTTCTGCTAATATAAAATGATAATGTGCTATTTTATTGTATTCTATTGTTGGTTTAATCTAAGTAGTCTACATACTGTGTTTCAGTTCTGCTAATATAAAATGATAATGTGCTATTTTATTGTATTCTATTGTTGGTTTAATCTAAGTAGTCTACATACTGTGTTTCAGTTCTGCTAATATAAAATGATAATGTGCTATTTTATTGTATTCTATTGTTGGTTTAATCTAAGTAGTCTACATACTGTGTTTCAGTTCTGCTAATATAAAATGATAATGTGCTATTTTATTGTATTCTATTGTTGGTTTAATCTAAGTAGTCTACATACTGTGTTTCAGTTCTGCTAATATAAAATGATAATGTGCTATTTTATTGTATTCTATTGTTGGTTTAATCTAAGTAGTCTACATACTGTGTTTCAGTTCTGCTAATATAAAATGATAATGTGCTATTTTATTGTATTCTATTGTTGGTTTAATCTAAGTAGTCTACATACTGTGTTTCAGTTCTGCTAATATAAAATGATAATGTGCTATTTTATTGTATTCTATTGTTGGTTTAATCTAAGTAGTCTACATACTGTGTTTCAGTTCTGCTAATATAAAATGATAATGTGCTATTTTATTGTATTCTATTGTTGGTTTAATCTAAGTAGTCTACATACTGTGTTTCAGTTCTGCTAATATAAAATGATAATGTGCTATTTTATTGTATTCTATTGTTGGTTTAATCTAAGTAGTCTACATACTGTGTTTCAGTTCTGCTAATATAAAATGATAATGTGCTATTTTATTGTATTCTATTGTTGGTTTAATCTAAGTAGTCTACATACTGTGTTTCAGTTCTGCTAATATAAAATGATAATGTGCTATTTTATTGTATTCTATTGTTGGTTTAATCTAAGTAGTCTACATACTGTGTTTCAGTTCTGCTAATATAAAATGATAATGTGCTATTTTATTGTATTCTATTGTTGGTTTAATCTAAGTAGTCTACATACTGTGTTTCAGTTCTGCTAATATAAAATGATAATGTGCTATTTTATTGTATTCTATTGTTGGTTTAATCTAAGTAGTCTACATACTGTGTTTCAGTTCTGCTAATATAAAATGATAATGTGCTATTTTATTGTATTCTATTGTTGGTTTAATCTAAGTAGTCTACATACTGTGTTTCAGTTCTGCTAATATAAAATGATAATGTGCTATTTTATTGTATTCTATTGTTGGTTTAATCTAAGTAGTCTACATACTGTGTTTCAGTTCTGCTAATATAAAATGATAATGTGCTATTTTATTGTATTCTATTGTTGGTTTAATCTAAGTAGTCTACATACTGTGTTTCAGTTCTGCTAATATAAAATGATAATGTGCTATTTTATTGTATTCTATTGTTGGTTTAATCTAAGTAGTCTACATACTGTGTTTCAGTTCTGCTAATATAAAATGATAATGTGCTATTTTATTGTATTCTATTGTTGGTTTAATCTAAGTAGTCTACATACTGTGTTTCAGTTCTGCTAATATAAAATGATAATGTGCTATTTTATTGTATTCTATTGTTGGTTTAATCTAAGTAGTCTACATACTGTGTTTCAGTTCTGCTAATATAAAATGATAATGTGCTATTTTATTGTATTCTATTGTTGGTTTAATCTAAGTAGTCTACATACTGTGTTTCAGTTCTGCTAATATAAAATGATAATGTGCTATTTTATTGTATTCTATTGTTGGTTTAATCTAAGTAGTCTACATACTGTGTTTCAGTTCTGCTAATATAAAATGATAATGTGCTATTTTATTGTATTCTATTGTTGGTTTAATCTAAGTAGTCTACATACTGTGTTTCAGTTCTGCTAATATAAAATGATAATGTGCTATTTTATTGTATTCTATTGTTGGTTTAATCTAAGTAGTCTACATACTGTGTTTCAGTTCTGCTAATATAAAATGATAATGTGCTATTTTATTGTATTCTATTGTTGGTTTAATCTAAGTAGTCTACATACTGTGTTTCAGTTCTGCTAATATAAAATGATAATGTGCTATTTTATTGTATTCTATTGTTGGTTTAATCTAAGTAGTCTACATACTGTGTTTCAGTTCTGCTAATATAAAATGATAATGTGCTATTTTATTGTATTCTATTGTTGGTTTAATCTAAGTAGTCTACATACTGTGTTTCAGTTCTGCTAATATAAAATGATAATGTGCTATTTTATTGTATTCTATTGTTGGTTTAATCTAAGTAGTCTACATACTGTGTTTCAGTTCTGCTAATATAAAATGATAATGTGCTATTTTATTGTATTCTATTGTTGGTTTAATCTAAGTAGTCTACATACTGTGTTTCAGTTCTGCTAATATAAAATGATAATGTGCTATTTTATTGTATTCTATTGTTGGTTTAATCTAAGTAGTCTACATACTGTGTTTCAGTTCTGCTAATATAAAATGATAATGTGCTATTTTATTGTATTCTATTGTTGGTTTAATCTAAGTAGTCTACATACTGTGTTTCAGTTCTGCTAATATAAAATGATAATGTGCTATTTTATTGTATTCTATTGTTGGTTTAATCTAAGTAGTCTACATACTGTGTTTCAGTTCTGCTAATATAAAATGATAATGTGCTATTTTATTGTATTCTATTGTTGGTTTAATCTAAGTAGTCTACATACTGTGTTTCAGTTCTGCTAATATAAAATGATAATGTGCTATTTTATTGTATTCTATTGTTGGTTTAATCTAAGTAGTCTACATACTGTGTTTCAGTTCTGCTAATATAAAATGATAATGTGCTATTTTATTGTATTCTATTGTTGGTTTAATCTAAGTAGTCTACATACTGTGTTTCAGTTCTGCTAATATAAAATGATAATGTGCTATTTTATTGTATTCTATTGTTGGTTTAATCTAAGTAGTCTACATACTGTGTTTCAGTTCTGCTAATATAAAATGATAATGTGCTATTTTATTGTATTCTATTGTTGGTTTAATCTAAGTAGTCTACATACTGTGTTTCAGTTCTGCTAATATAAAATGATAATGTGCTATTTTATTGTATTCTATTGTTGGTTTAATCTAAGTAGTCTACATACTGTGTTTCAGTTCTGCTAATATAAAATGATAATGTGCTATTTTATTGTATTCTATTGTTGGTTTAATCTAAGTAGTCTACATACTGTGTTTCAGTTCTGCTAATATAAAATGATAATGTGCTATTTTATTGTATTCTATTGTTGGTTTAATCTAAGTAGTCTACATACTGTGTTTCAGTTCTGCTAATATAAAATGATAATGTGCTATTTTATTGTATTCTATTGTTGGTTTAATCTAAGTAGTCTACATACTGTGTTTCAGTTCTGCTAATATAAAATGATAATGTGCTATTTTATTGTATTCTATTGTTGGTTTAATCTAAGTAGTCTACATACTGTGTTTCAGTTCTGCTAATATAAAATGATAATGTGCTATTTTATTGTATTCTATTGTTGGTTTAATCTAAGTAGTCTACATACTGTGTTTCAGTTCTGCTAATATAAAATGATAATGTGCTATTTTATTGTATTCTATTGTTGGTTTAATCTAAGTAGTCTACATACTGTGTTTCAGTTCTGCTAATATAAAATGATAATGTGCTATTTTATTGTATTCTATTGTTGGTTTAATCTAAGTAGTCTACATACTGTGTTTCAGTTCTGCTAATATAAAATGATAATGTGCTATTTTATTGTATTCTATTGTTGGTTTAATCTAAGTAGTCTACATACTGTGTTTCAGTTCTGCTAATATAAAATGATAATGTGCTATTTTATTGTATTCTATTGTTGGTTTAATCTAAGTAGTCTACATACTGTGTTTCAGTTCTGCTAATATAAAATGATAATGTGCTATTTTATTGTATTCTATTGTTGGTTTAATCTAAGTAGTCTACATACTGTGTTTCAGTTCTGCTAATATAAAATGATAATGTGCTATTTTATTGTATTCTATTGTTGGTTTAATCTAAGTAGTCTACATACTGTGTTTCAGTTCTGCTAATATAAAATGATAATGTGCTATTTTATTGTATTCTATTGTTGGTTTAATCTAAGTAGTCTACATACTGTGTTTCAGTTCTGCTAATATAAAATGATAATGTGCTATTTTATTGTATTCTATTGTTGGTTTAATCTAAGTAGTCTACATACTGTGTTTCAGTTCTGCTAATATAAAATGATAATGTGCTATTTTATTGTATTCTATTGTTGGTTTAATCTAAGTAGTCTACATACTGTGTTTCAGTTCTGCTAATATAAAATGATAATGTGCTATTTTATTGTATTCTATTGTTGGTTTAATCTAAGTAGTCTACATACTGTGTTTCAGTTCTGCTAATATAAAATGATAATGTGCTATTTTATTGTATTCTATTGTTGGTTTAATCTAAGTAGTCTACATACTGTGTTTCAGTTCTGCTAATATAAAATGATAATGTGCTATTTTATTGTATTCTATTGTTGGTTTAATCTAAGTAGTCTACATACTGTGTTTCAGTTCTGCTAATATAAAATGATAATGTGCTATTTTATTGTATTCTATTGTTGGTTTAATCTAAGTAGTCTACATACTGTGTTTCAGTTCTGCTAATATAAAATGATAATGTGCTATTTTATTGTATTCTATTGTTGGTTTAATCTAAGTAGTCTACATACTGTGTTTCAGTTCTGCTAATATAAAATGATAATGTGCTATTTTATTGTATTCTATTGTTGGTTAATCTAAGTAGTCTACATACTGTGTTTTCAGTTCTGCTAATATAAATGATAATGTGCTATTTTATTGTATTCTATTGTTGTTTAATCTAAGTAGTCTACATACTGTGTTTCAGTTCTGCTATATAAAATGATAATGTGCTATTTTATTGTATTCTATTGTTGGTTTAATCTAAGTAGTCTACATACTGTGTTTCAGTTCTGCTAATATAAAATGATAATGTGCTATTTTATTGTATTCTATTGTTGGTTTAATCTAAGTAGTCTACATACTGTGTTTCAGTTCTGCTAATATAAAATGATAAAGTGCTATTTATGTATTCTATTGTTGGTTTAATCTAAGTAGTCTACATACTGTGTTTTCAGTTCTGCGAATATAAAATGATAATGTGCTATTTTATTGTATTCTCTTGTTTGGTTTAATCTAAGTAGTCTACATACTGTGTTTCAGTTCTGCTAATATAAAATGATAATGTGCTATTTTATTGTATTCTATTGTTGGTTTAATCTAAGTAGTCTACATACTGTGTTTCAGTTCTGCTAATATAAAATGACGAATAACAAATTCAACAAATTATAAATCATTTACAGAAAGGAAGGCAATGTGGGACAACGGATTCCAATGCCTATTAACTGCCACTGCAACACTATGGAGAGTTAGATGTCGACAGGATCAAATTAGCCTTTTGTAACTGATACAAGCGCCTAGTCTAGTGAAATTATCTAAAAGGGTGATAAAGAGGATTCTGCAGACACGATATCCACTATGGTCCACGGGCAGGATTTTCGTCTTATAGCTTTATAACCTCCCTTCCAGAGGGCATCATTTTGGACTGCTCTTTGGGTTGAGTCATCTGTCCCGTGAGTGCAATATAGTATTTTAGTTTTACGATAACGTCAATTTTCAAGTTCTGGCGATCGTTTCACTAAAGGTCGTAAGTCGTAAACGTAGACGTAAGTGTACTCTTAAGAGTTACGACCGTTTCACTAATAGTTAAGATTTACGACTTACGATAAAAAGTGATCGCAAAGTTAAGAGTGGTGGAAGATAGTCGTAAGTCGTAAATCGTAAACCTATTTTTGAAGAGAAGAATTGTTATCTGTATTTTTTTAATATGAACATTAATCAAATGAAGCGAGCAATACATATTATATGCACGCACCATTTTTTGTATTTCGAGAGCCATAAACAAATCATCAAAACAGAGACATATTATTGTTTGTTTCAGTGTACTTTCTATCAGTTCTGCATTTACAATATGAACATATTTTATTAACGAGTGAATACCTAGAAGAAATTTCAAGAAAAGAACTATATCGGATAAACAATGGTTAAAAAAAAATATAAAAAAAATAAGCACACACAGAGGGCGCATTACATTTGCGTGGATTTGGGGATTAACAGGTATTACTTTTGCATGGAGAAAGAGCATTAGAATTGCCCGTAAAATGTACACGAGATTTGTTTTGCATTTGCCATGTTTGCATTTGCGCGGATTATCTGTTATTTAGAATATATTTAATTTATTCATAGCATTTTCTGCAGTTTGCAGCACGACTGACGATGCAATATGGATTATTCGCCTCTTTGGTCAGCCTTTAAAATGAAAACAAAAAATATAAGAATAACATCTATACAAATATATGAAATAAGTTTAAAAAAATAGTGGAACATACATGTATAAAAAAAAACAATAATTTTGAAGGCAACAGATATTTTAGCAGCCCAAATGTTAAAATTCATTGGTAGTTTTTATTGATTATATAAAGCGCTAAACACTCACTATGAATATAAATCAACAGTTCATGTACATGTTAAGGTTTGATATTGTAAGATGTGTATTTTTGTTGTTTTATGTGTTGATGAAACATATTATTTTATATGCGTGAATATAGTGATGCAATAAAACTACCCAAATTCCTGATAGCTTTGGTTTATTCATTTAAAAAATCACTTTGGAGTTTTATAATTAGTTGAATATTAAAAATGTATTTAAACACATTTAAAATGTGATTATTAATGTAATCAGCTTTTGATTAGATTTTTTGGTGTTTTACGCCACTTTCAGCAGTATTGGCTGCGAGTCGAGTGCACCCTTTTTGTAATTTATAAAGCCGGTCGCGAACCCACTTCGTATTGGGGATAGGCTTGTATGAGTTGTTAGATCCAACGACCTAACTCATTGAGCCACCCGGGCCCCTAATCAGCTTTTGAGCTGTTGGGTTTATTTTATATAAAATATATGATACAATATAATATCTTTTTACCCCATTATAGGAGATGTTACTTGTCGCAAGTCGTAAGTCGTAACTCTTAAGCTTAGGACTAGTTTAGTGAAACGCACCTATACGTGCACGTCAGGAAATCTTAAGAGTGATCTTAGACTTACGATATAGTTCTTTTCTTGAAATTTCTTCTAGGTATTCACTCGTTAATAAAATATGTTCATATTGTAAATGCAGAACTGATAGAAAGTACACTGAAACAAACAATAATATGTCTCTGTTTTGATGATTTGTTTATGGCTCTCGAAATACAAAAAATGGTGCGTGCATATAATATGTATTGCTCGCTTCATTTGATTAATGTTCATATTAAAAAAATACAGATAACAATTCTTCTCTTCAAAAATAGGTTTACGATTTACGACTTACGACTATCTTCCACCACTCTTAACTTTGCGATCACTTTTTATCGTAAGTCGTAAATCTTAACTATTAGTGAAACGGTCGTAACTCTTAAGAGTACACTTACGTCTACGTTTACGACTTACGATCTTTAGTGAAACGATCGCCAGAACTTGAAAATTGAACATTTTTTGTTAAATTGCCCTGTCCTGTCTAGTGTTCGCGATGAATATTTTAATATTGTTTCTAAACAGTCTAGTGATTATTATATTGGTGTAGACTTTATGGAACAGTCACCTAGTGCCAAATTACAGTTTATTGTTGGTGATATTGGATATGCTTTTAATAATGATATTGGAATATTTTATGATTTTATCGGTAAAATGTATATTGAAACATGTTTTAGATTACGAAGTGAAGTATTGAGTGTTACTGTTTAAAATATTTTAAGTATAATTATAAATGATGTTTTATGGAGAGTTTATGGACAGTTTATAACGTGTGTGTATATATGGCAGATGTCTTATCATATTTTTGTTGCTTGTGCTTTTATCATAATAAATGTACATTTTAATAACTGTAGTTAGACGCGCCACCGACACCCCGGCGGTTGGCGCCCCCGATGTAAAGGGGTAGTTTCATAATAAATATATATATATATACGATTTGCGATCACTTTAGTGAAACGGTCGCCTGGTAGACAACTTTTATTGATCATGTTCTTTAAATCATCATATTATTTCTACGCATTCAATTGTTACAAGACATTGAGACGTTTCCTAATCTGTTATCCTCAAACGTAAACTCATTTAGCCAGTCAACTATAATCGTTTGTTGAATTCAGTAACGTATAAACATGATATAAATAGTCATTTGACAATCTAGGGTATGTGAGATATTTTAGGAAAAACAACACGTTTACAGAAAATTTGCAGATATTTTTAACGGATAGAATAGAACCAATAAATCACAACATGGAGAGGGAGAATAATTAGAAGTAATAACACCGTAGATATCAAATTTAATGCGCACTTCACGCTTCTAGAATAACCTACATAGGGAATGCTCAAAGTCAAAGGTTGGATTACTATATAATTTACAACCAAAGTAAATTATTTAGTTATCCTATTTGCTTACGCTGAGAGAACCTGATGTACATTATTCTAGAAATGCGTTGTCAGCAATAAATTAGATATCTACGTTTCTATGAACCAAATGTCGTTTGAATCATCAACCGGCTCGCTGTTGTTGTAGTTAGCCTGCTAGCTACCAGTGTGGCATAAGGGGATCAGAATGTCTCCCCTTGCACTATTAACATATAAAATATCCAAGATTTATGTTGCCGACATTAAATGTGTCATTTGGATTATTGTTTATGATGTTGTACGCCACTTTCAACAATATTTCAGTTTATATTCTGACGGTCAGTTTTATTAACGGAGAAAACACCTTGTCATGAACAAGACTTGAACTCACAACTTCAGTGTTCATATGCACAGGTACTACCATACGATCACGACCACGACGGTCACTATGTGTAATTTGTATTAGATAAGAAAATGGTTTTCTTTAAAAGAAAAACATTTTTTAATCTACTATCGAAGAAATAAATCATCATGTTGTTATCGCTTCACCAATATATTCATTGTATACTAACGTCTGAGGGTCGAGATTATTAACATTCATTGTATACTAACGTCTGAGGGTCGAGATTATTAACATTCATGGTGTACTAACGTCTGAGGGTCGAGATTATTAACATTCGTGGTGTACTAACGTCTGAGGGTCGAGATTATTAACATTCATTGTATACTCACGTCTGGGGGTCGAGGTTATTAACATTCATGGTGTACTAACGTCTGAGGGTCGAGATTATTAACATTCATTGTATACTCACGTCTAGGGGTCGAGGTTATTAACATTCATGGTGTACTAACGCTTGAGGGTCGAGGTTATTAACATTCATTGTGTACTAACGTCTGGGGGCGAGGTTATTAACATTCATGGTGTACTAACGTCTGAGGGTCGAGGTTATTAACATTCACTGTGTACTAACGTCTGGGATCGAGGTTATTAACATTCATTGTGTACTAACGTCTCAGGGTCGAGGTTATTAACATTCATTGTGTACTAACGTCTGGGATCGAGGTTATTAACATTCACTGTGTACTAACGTCTGGGATCGAGGTTATTAACATTCATTGTGTACTAACGTCTGAGGGTCAAGGTTATTAACATTCATTGTGTACTAACGTCTGGGATCGAGGTTATTAACATTCACTGTGTACTAACGTCTGAGGATCGAGGTTATTAACATTCACTGTATTCTAACGTTTGGGGGTCAAAGTTATTAACATTCACTGTGTACTAACGTCTGAGGGTCAAGGTTATTAACATTCATTGTGTACTAACGTCTGGGGGCGAGGTTATTAACATTCATGGTGTACTAACGTCTGAGGGTCGAGGTTATTAACATTCACTGTGTACTAACGTCTGGGATCGAGGTTATTAACATTCATTGTGTACTAACGTCTCAGGGTCGAGGTTATTAACATTCATTGTGTACTAACGTCTGGGATCGAGGTTATTAACATTCACTGTGTACTAACGTCTGGGATCGAGGTTATTAACATTCATTGTGTACTAACGTCTGAGGGTCAAGGTTATTAACATTCATTGTGTACTAACGTCTGGGATCGAGGTTATTAACATTCACTGTGTACTAACGTCTGAGGATCGAGGTTATTAACATTCACTGTATTCTAACGTTTGGGGGTCAAGGTTATTAACATTCACTGTGTACTAACGTCTGAGGGTCAAGGTTATTAACATTCATGATGTACTAACGTCTGAGGGTCGAGGTTATTAACATTCATTGTGTACTAACTTCTGAGGGTCGAAGTTATTAACATTCGCTGTGTACTAGCCTCTTGGGGTCGAGGTTAGTAACGTTCATTGTGTACTAGCGTCTGATGGTCGAGGTTATTAACATTCACTGTGTACTAACGTCTGGGGTCGAGGTTATTAACATTCATGGTGTACTAACGTCTGAGGGTCGAGGTTATTAACATTCACTGTATTCTAACGTCTGGGGGTCAAGGTTATTAACATTCACTGTGTACTAACGTCTGAGGGTCAAGGTTATTAACATTCACACTGTGTACTAACGGCTGGGGGTCGAGGTTATTAACATGTACTGTGTACTAACGTCTGGGGGTCGAAGCTATTAACATTCATGGTGTACTAACGTCTGGGGGTCGCGGTTATTAATAATTACTGTATTCTAACGTCTAGGGGTCAATGTTATTAACATGTACTGTGTACTAACGTCTGAGGGTCGAGGTTATTAACATTTACTGTGTACTAACGTCTGAGGGTCGCTGTTATTAACATTCATTGTGTAGTAACGTCTGAGGTTCGAGGTTATTAACATTCATGGTGTACTAACGTCTGGGGGTCAAGGTTATTAACTTTTATTTTGCACTAACGTCTGGGGGTCGATGTTATTAACATTCATGGTGTACTAACGTCTGGGATCGAGGTTATTAACATTCGCTGTGTACTAACGTCTGAGGATCGAGGTTATTAACATTCACTGTATTCTAACGTTTGGGGGTCAGGGTTATTAACATTCACTGTGTACTAACGTCTGAGGGTCAAGGTTATTAACATTCATGATGTACTAACGTCTGAGGGTCGAGGTTATTAACATTCATTGTGTACTAACCTCTGAGGGTCGAAGTTAATAACATTCGCTGTGTACTAACCTCTTGGGGTCGAGGTTAGTAGCGTTCATTGTGTACTAGCGTCTGATGGTCGATGTTATTAACATTCACTGTGTACTAACGTCTGGGGTCGAGGTTATTAACATTCATGGTGTACTAACGTCTGAGGGTCGAGGTTATTAACATTCGCTGTATTCTAACGTCTGGGGGTCAAGGTTATTAACATTCACTGTGTACTAACGTCTGAGGGTCAAGGTTATTAACATTCACACTGTGTACTAACGGCTGGGGGTCGAGGTTATTAACATGTACTGTGTACTAACGTCTGGGGGTCGAAGCTATTAACATTCATGGGGTACTAACGTCTGGGGGTCGCGGTTATTAATAATTACTGTATTCGAACGTCTAGGGGTCAATGTTATTAACATGTACTGTGTACTAACGTCTGAGGGTCGAGGTTATTAACATTTATTGTGTACTAACGTCTAAGTGTCGCTGTTATTAACATTCATTGTGTAGTAACGTCTGAGGTTCGAGGTTATTAACATTCATGGTGTACTAACGTCTGGGGGTCAAGGTTATTAACTTTTACTGTGCACTAACGTCTGGGGGTCGATGTTATTAACATTCATGGTGTACTAACGTCTGGTGGTCGAGGTTATTAACATTCATTGTGTACTAACGTCTGGGGTTCGAGGTTATTAACATTCACTGTGTACTAACGTCAGAGGGTCGAGGTTATTAACATTTATTGTGTACTAACGTCTGGGGACGAGGTTATTAACATTCACTGTGTAATAACGTCTGGGGTCGAGGTTATTAACATTCATTGTGTACTAACGTCTGGGGGAGAGGTTATTAACATTCACTGTGTACTAACGTCTGGGGTCGAGGTAATTAATATTCATGGTGTAGTAACGTCTGGGGGCGAGGTTATTAACATTCACTGTGTACTAACGTCTGGGGTCGAGGTTATTAACATTCACTGTGTAATAACGTCTGGAGTCGAGGTTATTAACATTCATGGTGTACTAACGTCTGGGGGCGAGGTTATTAACATTCACTGTGTACTAACGTCTGGGGTCGAGGTTATTAACATTCACTGTGAACTAACGTCTGGGGTCGAGGTTATTAACATACACTGTGTACTAACATCTTGGGTCCAGGTTATTAACATTCATGGTGTACTAACGTCTGGGGACGAGGTTATTAACATTCACTGTGTACTAACGTCTGCGGTCGAGGTTATTAACATTCACTGTGTACTAACCTCTGGGGTCGAGGTTATTAACATTCATGGTGTACTAACGTCTGGGTGTCGAGGTTATTAACATTCATTGTGTACTAACGTCTGGGAGTCGTGGTTATTAACCTTCACTGTATACTAACGTCTGGGGGTCAAGATTATTAACATTCATTGTGTACTAACGTCTGGGGGTCAAGGTTATTAACTTGTACCGTGTACTAACGTCTGGGGGTCGATGCTATTAACATTCTCTGTGTACTAATGTCCGGGGACGAGGTTATTAACATTCATGGGGTACTAACGTCTGAGGGTGGATGTTATTAACATTCATTGTGTACTTACGACTGGGGTCGAGGTTATTAACATTCATTGTGTACTAACGTCTGGGGGCGAGGTTATTGGCATTCATTGTGTACTAACGTCTCAGGGTCGAGGTAATTAACATTCATTGTGTACTAACGTCTGGGATCGAGGTTATTAACATTCACTGTGTACTAACGTCTGGGATCGAGGTTATTAACATTCATTGTGTACTAACGTCTGAGGGTCGAGGTTATTAACATTCATTGTGTACTAACGTCTGGGATCGAGGTTATCAACATTCACTGTGTACTAACGTCTGAGGATCGAGGTTATTAACATTCACTGTATTCTAACGTTTGGGGGTCAAGGTTATTAACATTCACTGGGTACTAACGTCTGAGGGTCAATGTTATTAACATTCATGATGTACTAACGTCTGAGGGTCGAGGTTATTAACATTCATTGTGTACTAACTTCTGAAGGTCGAAGTTATTAACATTCGCTGTGTACTAACCTCTTGGGGTCGAGGTTAGTAACGTTCATTGTGTACTAGCATCTGATGGTCGAGGTTATTAACATTCACTGTGTACTAACGTCTGGGGTCGAGGTTATTAACATTCATGGTGTACTAACGTCTGAGGGTCGAGGTTATTAACATTCACACTGTGTACTAACGGCTGGGGGTCGAGGTTATTAACATGTACTGTGTACTAACGTCTGGGGGTCGAAGCTATTAACATTCATGGTGTACTAACGTCTGGGGGTCGCGGTTATTAATAATTACTGTATTCTAACGTCTAGGGGTCAATGTTATTAACATGTACTGTGTACTAACGTCTGAAGGTCGAGGTTATTAACATTTACTGTGTACTAACGTCTGAGGGTCGCTGTTATTAACATTCATTGTATAGTAACGTCTGAGGTTCGAGGTTATTAACATTCATGGTGTACTAACGTCTGGGGGTCAAGGTTATTAACTTTTATTTTGCACTAACGTCTGGGGGTCGATGTTATTAACATTCATGGTGTACTAACGTCTGAGGATCGAGGTTATTAACATTCACTGTATTCTAACGTTTGGGGGTCAAGGTTATTAACATTCACTGTGTACTAACGTCTGGGGTCGGGGTTATTAACATTCATGGTGTACTAACGTCTGAGGGTCGAGGTTATTAACATTCACTGTATTCTAACGTCTGGGGTCAAGGTTGTTAACATTCACTGTGTACTAACGTCTGAGGGTCAAGGTTATTAACATTCACACTGTGTACTAACGGCTGGGGGTCGAGGTTACTAACATGTACTGTGTACTAACGTCTGGGGGTCGAAGCTATTAACATTCATGGTGTACTAACGTCTGGGGGTCGCGGTTATTAATAATTACTGTATTCGAACGTCTAGGGGTCAATGTTATTAACATGTACTGTGTACTAACGTCTGAGGGTCGAGGTTATTAACATTTATTGTGTACTAACGTCTAAGGGTCGCTGTTATTAACATTCATTGTGTAGTAACGTCTGAGGTTCGAGGTTATTAACATTCATGGTGTACTAACGTCTGGGGGTCAAGGTTTTTAACTTTTACTGTGCACTAACGTCTTGGGGTCGATGTTATTAACATTCATGGTGTACTAACGTCTGAGGGTCGAGGTTATTAACATTCGTTGTGTACTAACGTCTGGTGGTCGAGGTTATTAACATTCATTGTGTACTAACGTCTGGGGTTCGAGGTTATTAACATTCACTGTGTACTAACGTCTGGGGTCGAGGTTATTAACATTCATTGTGTACTAACGTCTGGGGGAGAGGTTATTAACATTCACTGTGTACTAACGTCTGGGGTCGAGGTAATTAATATTCATGGTGTAGTAACGTCTGGGGGCGAGGTTATTAACATTCACTGTGTACTAACGTCTGGGGTCGAGGTTATTAACATTCACTGTGTAATAACATCTGGAGTCGAGGTTATTAACATTCATGGTGTACTAACGTCTGGGGTCGAGGTTATTAACATTCACTGTGTACTAACGTCTGGGGTCGAGGTTATTAACATTCACTGTGTACTAACGTCTGGGGTCGAGGTTATTAACATACACTGTGTACTAACATATGGGGTCGAGGTTATTAACATTCATGGTGTACTAACGTCTGGGGACGTGGTTATTAACATTCATGGTGTACTAACGTCTGCGGTCGAGGTTATTAACATTCACTGTGTACTAACCTCTGGGGTCGAGGTTATTAACATTCATGGTGTACTAACGTCTGGGTGTCGAGGTTATTAACATTCATTGTGTACTAACGTCTGGGGGTCGTGGTTATTAACCTTCACTGTATACTAACGTCTGGGGGTCAAGGTTATTAACATTCATTGTGTACTAACGTCTGGGGGTCGAGGTTATTAACTTGTACTGTGTACTAACGTCTGGGGGTCGATGCTATTAACATTCTCTGTGTACTAATGTCTGGGGACGAGGTTATTAACATTCATGGTGTACTAACGTCTGAGGGTGGATGTTATTAACATTCATTGTGTACTTACGACTGGGGTCGAGGTTATTAACATTCATTGTGTACTAACGTCTGGGGGCGAGGTTATTAGCATTCATTGTGTACTAACGTCTCAGGGTCGAGGTTATTAACATTCATTGTGTACTAACGTCTGGGATCGAGGTTATTAACATTCACCGTGTACTAACGTCTGGGATCGAGGTTATTAACATTCATTGTGTACTAACGTCTGAGGGTCGAGGTTATTAACATTCATTATGTACTAACGTCTGGGATCGAGGTTATTAACATTCATTGTGTACTAACGTCTGAGGATCGAGGTTATTAACATTCACTGTATTCTAACGTTTGGGGGTCAAGGTTATTAACATTCACTGTGTACTAACGTCTGAGGGTCAAGGTTATTAACATTCATGATGTACTAACGTCTGAGGGTCGAGGTTATTAACATTCATTGTTTACTAACTTCTGAGGGTCGAAGTTATTAACATTCGCTGTGTACTAACCTCTTGGGGTCGACGTTAGTAACGTTCATTGTGTACTAGCGTCTGATGGTCGAGGTTATTAACATTCACTGTGCACTAACGTCTGGGGTCGAGGTTTTTAACATTCATGGTGTACTAACGTCTGAGGGTCGAGGTTATTAACATTCACTGTATTCTAACGTCTGGGGGTCAAGGTTATTAACATTCACTGTGTACTAACGTCTGAGGGTCAAGGTTATTAACATTCACACTGTGTACTAACGCTGGGGGTCGAGGTTATTAACATGTACTGTGTACTAACGTCTGGGGGTCGAAGCTATTAACATTCATGGTGTACTAACATCTGGGGGAGAGGTTATTAACATTTACTGTGTACTAACGTCTGAGGGTCGATGTTATTAACATTCATGGTGTACTAACGTCTGGGGACGTGGTTATTAACATTCATGGTGTACTAACGTCTGCGGTCGAGGTTATTAACATTCACTGTGTACTAACCTCTGGGGTCGAGGTTATTAACATTCATGGTGTACTAACGTCTGGGTGTCGAGGTTATTAACATTCATTGTGTACTAACGTCTGGGGGTCGTGGTTATTAACCTTCACTGTATACTAACGTCTGGGGGTCAAGGTTATTAACATTCATTGTGTACTAACGTCTGGGGGTCGAGGTTATTAACTTGTACCGTGTACTAACGTCTGGGGGTCGATGTTATTAACATTCTCTGTGTACTAATGTCTGGGGACGAGGTTATTAACATTCATGGTGTACTAACGTCTGAGGGTGGATGTTATTAACATTCATTGTGTACTTACGACTGGGGTCGAGGTTATTAACATTCATTGTGTACTAACGTCTGGGGGCGAGGTTATTAGCATTCATTGTGTACTAACGTCTCAGGGTCGAGGTTATTAACATTCATTGTGTACTAACGTCTGGGATCGAGGTTATTAACATTCACCGTGTACTAACGTCTGGGATCGAGGTTATTAACATTCATTGTGTACTAACGTCTGAGGGTCGAGGTTATTAACATTCATTATGTACTAACGTCTGGGATCGAGGTTATTAACATTCACTGTGTACTAACGTCTGAGGATCGAGGTTATTAACATTCACTGTATTCTAACGTTTGGGGGTCAAGGTTATTAACATTCACTGTGTACTAACGTCTGAGGGTCAAGGTTATTAACATTCATGATGTACTAACGTCTGAGGGTCGAGGTTATTAACATTCATTGTGTACTAACTTCTGAGGGTCGAAGTTATTAACATTCGCTGTGTACTAACCTCTTGGGGTCGAAGTTAGTAACGTTCATTGTGTACTAGCGTCTGATGGTCGAGGTTATTAACATTCACTGTGCACTAACGTCTGGGGTCGAGGTTTTTAACATTCATGGTGTACTAACGTCTGAGGGTCGAGGTTATTAACATTCACTGTATTCTAACGTCTGGGGGTCAAGGTTATTAACATTCACTGTGTACTAACGTCTGAGGGTCAAGGTTATTAACATTCACACTGTGTACTAACGGCTGGGGGTCGAGGTTATTAACATGTACTGTGTACTAACGTCTGGGGGTCGAAGCTATTAACATTCATGGTGTACTAACGTCTGGGGGTCGCGGTTATTAATAATTACTGTATTCTAACGTCTAGGGGTCATTGTTATTAACATGTACTGTGTACTAACGTCTGAGGGTCGAGGTTATTAACATTCACACTGTGTACTAAAGGCTGGGGGTCGAGGTTATTAACATGTACTGTGTACTAACGTCTGGGGGTCGAAGCTATTAACATTCATGGTGTACTAAGGTCTGGGGGTCGCGGTTATTAATAATTACTGTATTCTAACGTCTAGGGGTCAATGTTATTAACATGTACTGTGTACTAACGTCTGAGGGTCGAGGTTATTAACATTTACTGTGTACTAACGTCTGAGGGTCGATGTTATTAACATTCATGGTGTACTAACGTCTGAGGGTCGAGGTTATTAACATTCATTGTGTACTAACGTCTGGTGGTCGAGGTTATTAACATTCATTGTGTACTAACGTCTGGGGTTCGAAGTTATTAACATTCATTGTGTACTAACGTCTGAGGGTCGAGGTTATTAACATTTATTGTGTACTAACGTCTGGGATCGAGGTTATTAACATTCATTGTGTACTAACGTCTGAGGGTCGAGGTTATCAACATTCACTGTGTACTAACGTCTGAGGATCGAGGTTATTAACATTCACTGTATTCTAACGTTTGGGGGTCAAGGTTATTAACATTCACTGTGTACTAACGTCTGAGGGTCAAGGTTATTAACATTCATGATGTACTAACGTCTGAGGGTCGAGGTTATTAACATTCATTGTGTACTAACTTCTGAGGGTCGAAGTTATTAACATTCGCTGTGTACTAACCTCTTGGGGTCGAAGTTAGTAACGTTCATTGTGTACTAGCGTCTGATGGTCGAGGTTATTAACATTCACTGTGCACTAACGTCTGGGGTCGAGGTTTTTAACATTCATGGTGTACTAACGTCTGAGGGTCGAGGTTATTAACATTCACTGTATTCTAACGTCTGGGGGTCAAGGTTATTAACATTCACTGTGTACTAACGTCTGAGGGTCAAGGTTATTAACATTCACACTGTGTACTAACGGCTGGGGGTCGAGGTTATTAACATGTACTGTGTACTAACGTCTGGGGGTCGAAGCTATTAACATTCATGGTGTACTAACGTCTGGGGGTCGCGGTTATTAATAATTACTGTATTCTAACGTCTAGGGGTCATTGTTATTAACATGTACTGTGTACTAACGTCTGAGGGTCGAGGTTATTAACATTCACACTGTGTACTAAAGGCTGGGGGTCGAGGTTATTAACATGTACTGTGTACTAACGTCTGGGGGTCGAAGCTATTAACATTCATGGTGTACTAAGGTCTGGGGGTCGCGGTTATTAATAATTACTGTATTCTAACGTCTAGGGGTCAATGTTATTAACATGTACTGTGTACTAACGTCTGAGGGTCGAGGTTATTAACATTTACTGTGTACTAACGTCTGAGGGTCGATGTTATTAACATTCATGGTGTACTAACGTCTGAGGGTCGAGGTTATTAACATTCATTGTGTACTAACGTCTGGTGGTCGAGGTTATTAACATTCATTGTGTACTAACGTCTGGGGTTCGAAGTTATTAACATTCATTGTGTACTAACGTCTGAGGGTCGAGGTTATTAACATTTATTGTGTACTAACGTCTGGGATCGAGGTTATTAACATTCATTGTGTACTAACGTCTGAGGGTCGAGGTTATCAACATTCACTGTGTACTAACGTCTGAGGATCGATGTTATTAACATTCACTGTATTCTAACGTTTGGGGGTCAAGGTTATTAACATTCACTGGGTACTAACGTCTGAGGGTCAATGTTATTAACATTCATGATGTACTAACGTCTGAGGGTCGAGGTTATTAACATTCATTGTGTACTAACTTCTGAAGGTCGAAGTTATTAACATTCGCTGTGTACTAACCTCTTGGGGTCGAGGTTAGTAACGTTCATTGTGTACTAGCGTCTGATGGTCGAGGTTATTAACATTCGCTGTGTACTAACGTCTGGGGTCGAGGTTATTAACATTCATGGTGTACTAACGTCTGAGGGTCGAGGTTATTAACATTCACACTGTGTACTAACGGCTGGGGGTCGAGGTTACTAACATGTACTGTGTACTAACGTCTGGGGGTCGAAGCTATTAACACTCATGGTGTACTAACGTCTGGGGGTCGCGGTTATTAATAATTACTGTATTCGAACGTCTAGGGGTCAATGTTATTAACATGTACTGTGTACTAACGTCTGAGGGTCGAGGTTATTAACATTTATTGTGTACTAACGTCTAAGGGTCGCTGTTATTAACATTCATTGTGTAGTAACGTCTGAGGTTCGAGGTTATTAACATTCATGGTGTACTAACGTCTGGGGGTCAAGGTTTTTAACTTTTACTGTGCACTAACGTCTTGGGGTCGATGTTATTAACATTCATGGTGTACTAACGTCTGAGGGTCGAGGTTATTAACATTCGTTGTGTACTAACGTCTGGTGGTCGAGGTTATTAACATTCATTGTGTACTAACGTCTGGGGTTCGAGGTTATTAACATTCACTGTGTACTAACGTCTGGGGTCGAGGTTATTAACATTCATTGTGTACTAACGTCTGGGGGAGAGGTTATTAACATTCACTGTGTACTAACGTCTGGGGTCGAGGTAATTAATATTCATGGTGTAGTAACGTCTGGGGGCGAGGTTATTAACATTCACTGTGTACTAACGTCTGGGGTCGAGGTTATTAACATTCACTGTGTAATAACGTCTGGAGTCGAGGTTATTAACATTCATGGTGTACTAACGTCTGGGGTCGAGGTTATTAACATTCACTGTGTACTAACGTCTGGGGTCGAGGTTATTAACATTCACTGTGTACTAACGTCTGGGGTCGAGGTTATTAACATACACTGTGTACTAACATATGGGGTCGAGGTTATTAACATTCATGGTGTACTAACGTCTGGGGACGTGGTTATTAACATTCATGGTGTACTAACGTCTGCGGTCGAGGTTATTAACATTCACTGTGTACTAACCTCTGGGGTCGAGGTTATTAACATTCATGGTGTACTAACGTCTGGGTGTCGAGGTTATTAACATTCATTGTGTACTAACGTCTGGGGGTCGTGGTTATTAACCTTCACTGTATACTAACGTCTGGGGGTCAAGGTTATTAACATTCATTGTGTACTAACGTCTGGGGGTCGAGGTTATTAACTTGTACTGTGTACTAACGTCTGGGGGTCGATGCTATTAACATTCTCTGTGTACTAATGTCTGGGGACGAGGTTATTAACATTCATGGTGTACTAACGTCTGAGGGTGGATGTTATTAACATTCATTGTGTACTTACGACTGGGGTCGAGGTTATTAACATTCATTGTGTACTAACGTCTGGGGGCGAGGTTATTAGCATTCATTGTGTACTAACGTCTCAGGGTCGAGGTTATTAACATTCATTGTGTACTAACGTCTGGGATCGAGGTTATTAACATTCACCGTGTACTAACGTCTGGGATCGAGGTTATTAACATTCATTGTGTACTAACGTCTGAGGGTCGAGGTTATTAACATTCATTATGTACTAACGTCTGGGATCGAGGTTATTAACATTCATTGTGTACTAACGTCTGAGGATCGAGGTTATTAACATTCACTGTATTCTAACGTTTGGGGGTCAAGGTTATTAACATTCACTGTGTACTAACGTCTGAGGGTCAAGGTTATTAACATTCATGATGTACTAACGTCTGAGGGTCGAGGTTATTAACATTCATTGTTTACTAACTTCTGAGGGTCGAAGTTATTAACATTCGCTGTGTACTAACCTCTTGGGGTCGACGTTAGTAACGTTCATTGTGTACTAGCGTCTGATGGTCGAGGTTATTAACATTCACTGTGCACTAACGTCTGGGGTCGAGGTTTTTAACATTCATGGTGTACTAACGTCTGAGGGTCGAGGTTATTAACATTCACTGTATTCTAACGTCTGGTGGTCAAGGTTATTAACATTCACTGTGTACTAACGTCTGAGGGTCAAGGTTATTAACATTCACACTGTGTACTAACGCTGGGGGTCGAGGTTATTAACATGTACTGTGTACTAACGTCTGGGGGTCGAAGCTATTAACATTCATGGTGTACTAACATCTGGGGGAGAGGTTATTAACATTTACTGTGTACTAACGTCTGAGGGTCGATGTTATTAACATTCATGGTGTACTAACGTCTGGGGACGTGGTTATTAACATTCATGGTGTACTAACGTCTGCGGTTGAGGTTATTAACATTCACTGTGTACTAACCTCTGGGGTCGAGGTTATTAACATTCATGGTGTACTAACGTCTGGGTGTCGAGGTTATTAACATTCATTGTGTACTAACGTCTGGGGGTCGTGGTTATTAACCTTCACTGTATACTAACGTCTGGGGGTCAAGGTTATTAACATTCATTGTGTACTAACGTCTGGGGGTCGAGGTTATTAACTTGTACCGTGTACTAACGTCTGGGGGTCGATGTTATTAACATTCTCTGTGTACTAATGTCTGGGGACGAGGTTATTAACATTCATGGTGTACTAACGTCTGAGGGTGGATGTTATTAACATTCATTGTGTACTTACGACTGGGGTCGAGGTTATTAACATTCATTGTGTACTAACGTCTGGGGGCGAGGTTATTAGCATTCATTGTGTACTAACGTCTCAGGGTCGAGGTTATTAACATTCATTGTGTACTAACGTCTGGGATCGAGGTTATTAACATTCACCGTGTACTAACGTCTGGGATCGAGGTTATTAACATTCATTGTGTACTAACGTCTGAGGGTCGAGGTTATTAACATTCATTATGTACTAACGTCTGGGATCGAGGTTATTAACATTCACTGTGTACTAACGTCTGAGGATCGAGGTTATTAACATTCACTGTATTCTAACGTTTGGGGGTCAAGGTTATTAACATTCACTGTGTACTAACGTCTGAGGGTCAAGGTTATTAACATTCATGATGTACTAACGTCTGAGGGTCGAGGTTATTAACATTCATTGTGTACTAACTTCTGAGGGTCGAAGTTATTAACATTCGCTGTGTACTAACCTCTTGGGGTCGAAGTTAGTAACGTTCATTGTGTACTAGCGTCTGATGGTCGAGGTTATTAACATTCACTGTGCACTAACGTCTGGGGTCGAGGTTTTTAACATTCATGGTGTACTAACGTCTGAGGGTCGAGGTTATTAACATTCACTGTATTCTAACGTCTGGGGGTCAAGGTTATTAACATTCACTGTGTACTAACGTCTGAGGGTCAAGGTTATTAACATTCACACTGTGTACTAACGGCTGGGGGTCGAGGTTATTAACATGTACTGTGTACTAACGTCTGGGGGTCGAAGCTATTAACATTCATGGTGTACTAACGTCTGGGGGTCGCGGTTATTAATAATTACTGTATTCTAACGTCTAGGGGTCATTGTTATTAACATGTACTGTGTACTAACGTCTGAGGGTCGAGGTTATTAACATTCACACTGTGTACTAAAGGCTGGGGGTCGAGGTTATTAACATGTACTGTGTACTAACGTCTGGGGGTCGAAGCTATTAACATTCATGGTGTACTAAGGTCTGGGGGTCGCGGTTATTAATAATTACTGTATTCTAACGTCTAGGGGTCAATGTTATTAACATGTACTGTGTACTAACGTCTGAGGGTCGAGGTTATTAACATTTACTGTGTACTAACGTCTGAGGGTCGATGTTATTAACATTCATGGTGTACTAACGTCTGAGGGTCGAGGTTATTAACATTCATTGTGTACTAACGTCTGGTGGTCGAGGTTATTAACATTCATTGTGTACTGACGTCTGGGGTTCGAAGTTATTAACATTCATTGTGTACTAACGTCTGAGGGTCGAGGTTATTAACATTTATTGTGTACTAACGTCTGGGATCGAGGTTATTAACATTCATTGTGTACTAACGTCTGAGGGTCGAGGTTATCAACATTCACTGTGTACTAACGTCTGAGGATCGAGGTTATTAACATTCACTGTATTCTAACGTTTGGGGGTCAAGGTTATTAACATTCACTGGGTACTAACGTCTGAGGGTCAATGTTATTAACATTCATGATGTACTAACGTCTGAGGGTCGAGGTTATTAACATTCATTGTGTACTAACTTCTGAAGGTCGAAGTTATTAACATTCGCTGTGTACTAACCTCTTGGGGTCGAGGTTAGTAACGTTCATTGTGTACTAGCGTCTGATGGTCGAGGTTATTAACATTCGCTGTGTACTAACGTCTGGGGTCGAGGTTATTAACATTCATGGTGTACTAACGTCTGAGGGTCGAGGTTATTAACATTCACACTGTGTACTAACGGCTGGGGGTCGAGGTTATTAACATGTACTGTGTACTAACGTCTGGGGGTCGAAGCTATTAACATTCATGGTGTACTAACGTCTGGGGGTCGCGGTTATTAATAATTACTGTATTCTAACGTCTAGGGGTCAATGTTATTAACATGTACTGTGTACTAACGTCTGAAGGTCGAGGTTATTAACATTTACTGTGTACTAACGTCTGAGGGTCGCTGTTATTAACATTCATTGTATAGTAACGTCTGAGGTTCGAGGTTATTAACATTCATGGTGTACTAACGTCTGGGGGTCAAGGTTATTAACTTTTATTTTGCACTAACGTCTGGGGGTCGATGTTATTAACATTCATGGTGTACTAACGTCTGGGATCGAGGTTATTAACATTCACTGTGTACTAACGTCTGAGGATCGAGGTTATTAACATTCACTGTATTCTAACGTTTGGGGGTCAAGGTTATTAACATTCACTGTGTACTAACGTCTGGGGTCGGGGTTATTAACATTCATGGTGTACTAACGTCTGAGGGTCGAGGTTATTAACATTCACTGTATTCTAACGTCTGGGGTCAAGGTTATTAACATTCACTGTGTACTAACGTCTGAGGGTCAAGGTTATTAACATTCACACTGTGTACTAACGGCTGGGGGTCGAGGTTACTAACATGTACTGTGTACTAACGGCTGGGGGTCGAAGCTATTAACATTCATGGTGTACTAACGTCTGGGGGTCGCGGTTATTAATAATTACTGTATTCGAACGTCTAGGGGTCAATGTTATTAACATGTACTGTGTACTAACGTCTGAGGGTCGAGGTTATTAACATTTATTGTGTAATAACGTCTAAGGGTCGCTGTTATTAACATTCATTGTGTAGTAACGTCTGAGGTTCGAGGTTATTAACATTCATGGTGTACTAACGTCTGGGGGTCAAGGTTTTTAACTTTTACTGTGCACTAACGTCTGGGGGTCGATGTTATTAACATTCATGGTGTACTAACGTCTGAGGGTCGAGGATATTAACATTCGTTGTGTACTAACGTCTGGTGGTCGAGGTTATTAACATTCATTGTGTACTAACGTCTGGGGTTCGAGGTTATTAACATTCACTGTGTACTAACGTCTGAGGGTCGAGGTTATTAACATTTATTGTGTACTAACGTCTGGGGACGAGGTTATTAACATTCACTGTGTAATAACGTCTGGGGTCGAGGTTATTAACATTCATTGTGTACTAACGTCTGGGGGAGAGGTTATTAACATTCACTGTGTACTAACGTCTGGGGTCGAGGTAATTAATATTCATGGTGTAGTAACGTCTGGGGGCGAGGTTATTAACATTCACTGTGTACTAACGTCTGGGGTCGAGGTTATTAACATTCACTGTGTAATAACGTCTGGAGTCGAGGTTATTAACATTCATGGTGTACTAACGTCTGGGGTCGAGGTTATTAACATTCACTGTGTACTAACGTCTGGGGTCGAGGTTATTAACATTCACTGTGTACTAACGTCTGGGGTCGAGGTTATTAACATACACTGTGTACTAACATCTGGGGTCGAGGTTATTAACATTCATGGTGTACTAACGTCTGGGGACGTGGTTATTAACATTCATGGTGTACTAACGTCTGCGGTCGAGGTTATTAACATTCACTGTGTACTAACCTCTGGGGTCGAGGTTATTAACATTCATGGTGTACTAACGTCTGGGTGTCGAGGTTATTAACATTCATTGTGTACTAACGTCTGGGGGTCGTGGTTATTAACCTTCACTGTATACTAACGTCTGGGGGTCAAGGTTATTAACATTCATTGTGTACTAACGTCTGGGGGTCGAGGTTATTAACTTGTACTGTGTACTAACGTCTGGGGGTCGATGCTATTAACATTCTCTGTGTACTAATGTCTGGGGACGAGGTTATTAACATTCATGGTGTACTAACGTCTGAGGGTGGATGTTATTAACATTCATTGTGTACTTACGACTGGGG
The DNA here is from genome assembly GCA_963680875.1 of Bathymodiolus brooksi. Lineage (NCBI taxonomy): Eukaryota > Metazoa > Mollusca > Bivalvia > Mytilida > Modiolidae > Bathymodiolus > Bathymodiolus brooksi. Next base: position 127,093,621 of record OY804579.1, on the reverse strand, counting down.
TCGAGGTTATTAACATTCATTGTGTACTAACGTCTGGGGGCGAGGTTATTAGCATTCATTGTGTACTAACGTCTCAGGGTCGAGGTTATTAACATTCATTGTGTACTAACGTCTGGGATCGAGGTTATTAACATTCACCGTGTACTAACGTCTGGGATCGAGGTTATTAACATTCATTGTGTACTAACGTCTGAGGGTCGAGGTTATTAACATTCATTATGTACTAACGTCTGGGATCGAGGTTATTAACATTCATTGTGTACTAACGTCTGAGGATCGAGGTTATTAACATTCACTGTATTCTAACGTTTGGGGGTCAAGGTTATTAACATTCACTGTGTACTAACGTCTGAGGGTCAAGGTTATTAACATTCATGATGTACTAACGTCTGAGGGTCGAGGTTATTAACATTCATTGTGTACTAACTTCTGAGGGTCGAAGTTATTAACATTCGCTGTGTACTAACCTCTTGGGGTCGACGTTAGTAACGTTCATTGTGTACTAGCGTCTGATGGTCGAGGTTATTAACATTCACTGTGCACTAACGTCTGGGGTCGAGGTTTTTAACATTCATGGTGTACTAACGTCTGAGGGTCGAGGTTATTAACATTCACTGTATTCTAACGTCTGGGGGTCAAGGTTATTAACATTCACTGTGTACTAACGTCTGAGGGTCAAGGTTATTAACATTCACACTGTGTACTAACGCTGGGGGTCGAGGTTATTAACATGTACTGTGTACTAACGTCTGGGGGTCGAAGCTATTAACATTCATGGTGTACTAACATCTGGGGGAGAGGTTATTAACATTTACTGTGTACTAACGTCTGAGGGTCGATGTTATTAACATTCATGGTGTACTAACGTCTGGGGACGTGGTTATTAACATTCATGGTGTACTAACGTCTGCGGTCGAGGTTATTAACATTCACTGTGTACTAACCTCTGGGGTCGAGGTTATTAACATTCATGGTGTACTAACGTCTGGGTGTCGAGGTTATTAACATTCATTGTGTACTAACGTCTGGGGGTCGTGGTTATTAACCTTCACTGTATACTAACGTCTGGGGGTCAAGGTTATTAACATTCATTGTGTACTAACGTCTGGGGGTCGAGGTTATTAACTTGTACTGTGTACTAACGTCTGGGGGTCGATGTTATTAACATTCTCTGTGTACTAATGTCTGGGGACGAGGTTATTAACATTCATGGTGTACTAACGTCTGAGGGTGGATGTTATTAACATTCATTGTGTACTTACGACTAGGGTCGAGGTTATTAACATTCATTGTGTACTAACGTCTGGGGGCGAGGTTATTAGCATTCATTGTGTACTAACGTCTCAGGGTCGAGGTTATTAACATTCATTGTGTACTAACGTCTGGGATCAAGGTTATTAACATTCACCGTGTACTAACGTCTGGGATCGAGGTTATTAACATTCATTGTGTACTAACGTCTGAGGGTCGAGGTTATTAACATTCATTATGTACTAACGTCTGGGATCGAGGTTATTAACATTCACTGTGTACTAACGTCTGAGGATCGAGGTTATTAACATTCACTGTATTCTAACGTTTGGGGGTCAATGTTATTAACATTCACTGTGTACTAACGTCTGAGGGTCAAGGTTATTAACATTCATGATGTACTAACGTCTGAGGGTCGAGGTTATTAACATTCATTGTGTACTAACTTCTGAGGGTCGAAGTTATTAACATTCGCTGTGTACTAACCTCTTGGGGTCGAGGTTAGTAACGTTCATTGTGTACTAGCGTCTGATGGTCGAGGTTATTAACATTCACTGTGCACTAACGTCTGGGGTCGAGGTTTTTAACATTCATGGTGTACTAACGTCTGAGGGTCGAGGTTATTAACATTCACTGTATTCTAACGTCTGGGGGTCAAGGTTATTAACATTCACTGTGTACTAACGTCTGAGGGTCAAGGTTATTAACATTCACACTGTGTACTAACGGCTGGGGGTCGAGGTTATTAACATGTACTGTGTACTAACGTCTGGGGGTCGAAGCTATTAACATTCATGGTGTACTAACGTCTGGGGGTCGCGGTTATTAATAATTACTGTATTCTAACGTCTAGGGGTCATTGTTATTAACATGTACTGTGTACTAACGTCTGAGGGTCGAGGTTATTAACATTCACACTGTGTACTAAAGGCTGGGGGTCGAGGTTATTAACATGTACTGTGTACTAACGTCTGGGGGTCGAAGCTATTAACATTCATGGTGTACTAAGGTCTGGGGGTCGCGGTTATTAATAATTACTGTATTCTAACGTCTAGGGGTCAATGTTATTAACATGTACTGTGTACTAACGTCTGAGGGTCGAGGTTATTAACATTTACTGTGTACTAACGTCTGAGGGTCGATGTTATTAACATTCATGGTGTACTAACGTCTGAGGGTCGAGGTTATTAACATTCATTGTGTACTAACGTCTGGTGGTCGAGGTTATTAACATTCATTGTGTACTAACGTCTGGGGTTCGAAGTTATTAACATTCATTGTGTACTAACGTCTGAGGGTCGAGGTTATTAACATTTATTGTGTACTAACGTCTGGGGACGAGCTTATTAACATTCACTGTGTAATAACGTCTGGGGTCCAGGTTATTAACATTCATTGTGTACTAACGTCTGGGGGAGAGGTTATTAACATTCACTGTGTACTAACGTCTGGGGTCGAGGTAATTAATATTCATGGTGTACTAATGTCTGGGGGCGAGGTTATTAACATTCACTGTGTACTAACGTCTGGGGTCGAGGTTATTAACATTCACTGTGTAATAACGTCTGGGGTCGAGGTTATTAACATACACTGTGTACTAACATCTGGGGTCGAGGTTATTAACATTCATGGTGTACTAACGTCTGGGGACGAGGTTATTAACATTCACTGTGTACTAACGTCTGCGGTCGAGGTTATTAATATTCACTGTGTACTAACGTCTGGGGGTCGAGGTTATTAACTTGTACTGTGTACTAACGTCTGGGGGTCGATGCTATTAACATTCTCTGTGTACTAATGTCTGGGGACGAGATTATTAACATTCATGGTGTATACTAACGTCTGGGGGTCGAGGTTATTAACTTGTACTGTGTACTAACGTCTGGGGGTCGATGCTATTAACATTCTCTGTGTACTAATGTCTGGGGACGAGATTATTAACATTCATGGTGTACTAACGTCTGAGGGTCGATGTTATTAACATTCATTGTGTACTTACGACTGGGGTCGAGGTTATTAAGATTCATTGTATACTAACGTCTGGGGGCGAGGTTATTAACATTCATTGTGTACTAACGTCTGGGGGCGAAGTTATTCACATTCATGATGTACTAACGTCTGAGGGTCGAGGTTATTAACATTCATTGTGTACTAACGTCTGAGGGTCAAGGTTATTAACATTCATGGTGTACTAACGTGTGAGGGTCAAGGTTATTAACATTCATTGTGTACTAACGTCTGGGGTCACGGTTATTAACATTCATTGTGTACTGACGTCTGGGGGTCGAGGTTATTAACATTCATCGTGTACTAACGTCTGGGGGTCAATATTATTAACATTCCGTGTGTACTAACATCTGAGGGTCGAGGTTATTAACATTCATTGTGTACTAACGTCTGAGGTTCGAGATTATTAACATTCATTGTGCACTAACGTCTGAGGGTCGAGGTTATTAACATTCATTGTGTACTAACGTCTGGGGGTCAATGTTATTAACATTCCGTGTGTACTAACGTCTGAGGGTCGAGGTTATTAACATTCATTGTGTACTAACGTCTGGAGATCGCGGTTATTAACATTCATTGTGTACTGACGTCTGGGGGTCGAGATTATTAACATTCATTGTGTACTAACGTCTGAGGTCGAGGTTATTAACATTCACAGTGTACTAACGTCTGGGGGTCAATGTTATTAACATTCCGTGTGTACTAACGTCTGAGGGTCCAGGTTATTAACATTCCATGTGTACTAACGTCTGGGGACGAGGTTATTAACAATCATTGCGTACTAACGTCTGAGGTCGAGGTTATTAACATTCACTGTGTACTAACGTATGGGGTCGAGGTTATTAACATTCATCGTGTACTAACGTCTGGGGGCGAGGTTATTAACATACACTGTGTACTAACGTCTGGGGTTCGAGGATATTAACATTCATTGTGTACCAACGTCTGGGGGCGAAGTTATTAACATTCACTGTCTACTAACTTCTGAGGGTCAAGTTTATTAACATTCATGCTGTACTAACGTCTGGGGGTCGAGGTTATTAACATTCAATGTGTACTAACATCTAGGGGTCGAGGTTATTAACATTCACTGTGTAATAACGTCTGGGGTCGAGGTTATTAACATTCATTGTGTACTAACGTCTGGGGGAGAGGTTATTAACATTCACTGTGTACTAACGTGTGGGGTCGAGGTAATTAATATTCATGGTGTACTAACGTCTGGGGGCGAGGTTATTAACATTCACTGTGTACTAACGTCTGGGGTCGAGGTTATTAACATTCACTGTGTAATAACGTCTGGGGTCGAGGTTATTAACATACACTGTGTACTAACATCTGGGGTCGAGGTTATTAACATTCACTGTGTACTAACCTCTGAGGGTCGAGGTTATTAACTTGTACTGTGAACTAACGTCTGGGGGTCGATGCTATTAACATTCTCTGTGTACTAATGTCTGGGGACGAGATTATTAACATTCATGGTGTACTAACGTCTGGGGGTCGAGGTTATTAACTTGTACTGTGTACTAACGTCTGGGGGTCGATGCTATTAATATTCTCTGTGTACTAATGTCTGGGGACGAGATTATTAACATTCATGGTGTACTAACGTCTGAGGGTCGATGTTATTAACATTCATTGTGTACTTACGACTGGGGTCGAGGTTATTAACATTCATTGTGTACTAACGTCTGTGGGCGAGGTTATTAGCATTCATTGTGTACTAACGTCTGAAGGCGAGGTTATTAAGATTCATTGTATACTAACGTCTGGGGGCGAGGTTATTAACATTCATTGTGTACTAACGTCTGGGGGCGAAGTTATTCACATTCATGATGTACTAACGTCTGAGGGTCGAGGTTATTAACATTCATTGTGTACTAACGTCTGAGGGTCAAGGTTATTAACATTCATGGTGTACTAACGTGTGAGGGTCAAGGTTATTAACATTCATTGTGTACTAACGTCTGGGGGTCACGGTTATTAACATTCATTGTGTACTGACGTCTGGGGGTCGAGGTTATTAACATTCATCGTGTACTAACGTCTGGGGGTCAATATTATTAACATTCCGTGTGTACTAACATCTGAGGATCGAGGTTATTAACATTCATTGTGTACTAACGTCTGAGGTTCGAGATTATTAACATTCATTGTGCACTAACGTCTGAGGGTCGAGGTTATTAACATTCATGGTGTACTAACGTCTGGGGGTCAATGTTATTAACATTCCGTGTGTACTAACGTCTGAGGGTCGAGGTTATTAACATTCATTGTGTACTAACGTCTGGAGATCGCGGTTATTAACATTCATTGTGTACTGACGTCTGGGGGTCGAGATTATTAACATTCATTGTGTACTAACGTCTGAAGTCGAGGTTATTAACATTCACAGTGTACTAACGTCTGGGGGTCAATGTTATTAACATTCCGTGTGTACTAACGTCTGAGGGTCCAGGTTATTAACATTCCATGTGTACTAACGTCTGGGGACGAGGTTATTAACATTCATTGTGTACTAACGTCTGAGGTCGAGGTTATTAACAATCACTGTGTACTAACGTCTGGGGTCGAGGTTATTAACATTCATCGTGTACTAACGTCTGGGGGCGAGGTTATTAACATACACTGTGTACTAACGTCTGGGGTTCGAGGATATTAACATTCATTGTGTACCAACGTCTGGGGGCGAAGTTATTAACATTCACTGTCTACTAACTTCTGAGGGTCAAGGTTATTAACATTCATGCTGTACTAACGTCTGGGGGTCGAGGTTATTAACATTCATTGTGTACTAACATCTAGGGGTCGAGGTTATTAATATTCATTGTGTACTAACGTCTGAGGTCGAGGTTATTAACATTCACTGTGTACTAACGTCTGGGGTCAAGGTTATTAAGATTCATTGTGTACTAACGTCTGGGGTCGAGGTTATTAACATTCATCGTGTACTAACGTCTGGGGGTCGAAGTTATTAACATTCATTGTGTACTAACGTCTGGGGGTCGAGGTTATTAACATTCATTGTGTACTAACGTATGAGGGTCAAAGTTATTAACATTCATGATGTACTAACGTCTGAGGGTCGAGGTTATTAACATTCATTGTGTACCAACTTCTGAGGGTCGAAGTTATTAACATTCGCTGTGTACTAACCTCTTGGGGTCGAGGTTAGTAACGTTCATTGTGTACTAGCGTCTGATGGTCGAGGTTATTAACATTCATGGTGTACTAACGTCTGGGGGTCGAGGTTATTAAAATTCACTGTATTCTAACGTCTGGGGGTTAATGTTATTAACATTCACTGTGTACTAACGTCTGAGGGTCAAGGTTATTAACATTCACACTGTGTACTAACGTCTGGGGGTCGAAGCTATTAACATTCATGGTGTACTAACGTCTGGGGGTCGCGGTTATTAATAATTACTGTATTCTAACGTCTAGGGGTCAATGTTATTAACATGTACTGTGTACTAACGTCTGAGGGTCGAGGATATTAACATTTACTGTGTACTAACGTCTGAGGGTCGCTGTTATTAACATTCATTGTGTAGTAACGTCTGAGGTTCGAGGTTATTAACATTCATGGTGTACTAACGTCTGGGGGTCGATGTTATTAACATTTATGGTACTAACGTCTGAGGGTCGGGGTTATTAACATTCATTGTGTACTAACGTCTGGTGGTCGAGGTTATTAACATTCATTGTGTACTAACGTCTGGGGTTCGAGGTTATTAACATGCATTGTGTACTAACGTCTGAGGGTCGAGGTTATTAACATTTATTGTGTACTAACGTCTGGGGACGAGGTTATTAACATTCACTGTGTAATAACGTCTGGGGTCGAGGTTATTAACATTCATTGTGTACTAACGTCTGGGGGAGAGGTTATTAACATTCACTGTGTACTAACTTCTGGGGTCGAGGTAATTAATATTCATGATGTACTAACGTCTGGGGGCGAGGTTATTAACATTGACTGTGTACTAACGTCTGGGGTCGAGGTTATTAACATTCACTGTGTAATAACGTCTGGAGTCGAGGTTATTAACATACACTGTGTACTAACATATGGGGTCGAGGTTATTAACATTAATGGTGTACTAACGTCTGGGGACGAGGTTATTAACATTCACTGTGTACTAACGTCTGCGGTCGAGGTTATTAACATTCACTGTGTACTAACCTCTGGGGTCGAGGTTATTAACATTCATGGTGTACTAACGTCTGGGTGTCGAGGTTATTAACATTCATTGTGTACTAACGTCTGGGGGTCGTGGTTATTAACCTTCACTGTATACTAACGTCTGGGGGTCAAGGTTATTAACATTCATTGTGTACTAACGTCTGGGGGTCGAGGTTATTAACTTGTACTGTGTACTAACGTCTGGGGGTCGATGCTATTAACATTCTCTGTGTACTAATGTCTGGGGACGAGGTTATTAACATTCATGGTGTACTAACGTCTGAGGGTCGATGTTATTAACATTCATTGTGTACTTACGACTGGGGTCGTGGTTATTAACATTCATTGTGTACTAACGTCTGGCGGCGAGGTTATTAGCATTCATTGTGTACTAACGTCTGAAGGCGAGGTTATTAAGATTCATTGTATACTAACGTCTGGGGGCGAGGTTATTAACATTCATTGTGTACTAACGTCTGGGGGCGAAGTTATTCACATTCATGATGTACTAACGTCTGAGGGTCGAGGTTATTAACATTCAGTGTGTACTAGCGTCTGAGGGTCAAGGTTATTAACATTCATGGTGTACTAACGTGTGAGGGTCAAGGTTATTAACATTCATTGTGTACTAACGTCTGGGGGTCACGGTTATTAACATTCATTGTGTACTGACGTCTGGGGGTCGAGGTTATTAACATTCATCGTGTACTAACGTCTGGGGGTCAATGTTATTAACATTCCGTGTGTACTAACATCTGAGGGTCGAGGTTATTAACATTCATTGTGTACTAACGTCTGAGGTTCGAGATTATTAACATTCAGTGTGCACTAACGTCTGAGGGTCGAGGTTATTAACATTCATGGTGTACTAACGTCTGGGGGTCAATGTTATTAACATTCCGTGTGTACTAACGTCTGAGGGTCGAGGTTATTAACATTCATTGTGTACTAACGTCTGGAGATCGCGGTTATTAACATTCATTGTGTACTGACGTCTGGGGGTCGAGATTATTAACATTCATTGTGTACTAACGTCTGAGGTCGAAGTTATTAACATTCACTGTGTACTAACGTCTGGGGGTCAATGTTATTGACATTCCGTGTGTACTAACGTCTGAGGGTCCAGGTTATTAACATTCCGTGTGTACTAACGTCTTGGGACGAGGTTATTAACATTCATTGTGTACTAACGTCTGAGGTCGAGGTTATTAACATTCACTGTGTACTAACGTCTGGGGTCGAGGTTATTAACATTCACTGTGTACTAACAAAATAATGGTAAACAAGGTAACAATAGGTAGACAGTAAAATGAAATATCAAATATACTACAAGTTAGAACAATTCTAAAATACCACAATGTTAGAACAATTCTAAAATACCACAATGTTAGAACAATTCCAAAATACCACAATGTTAGAACAATTCTAAAATACCACAATGTTAGAACAATTCTAAAATATCACAATGTTAGAACAATTCTAAAATACCACAATGTTAGAACAATTCTAAAATACCACAATGTTAGAACAATTCTAAAATACCACAATGTTAGAACAATTCTAAAATACCACAATGTTGGAACAATTCTAAAATACCACAATGTTAGAACAATTCTAAAATACCACAATGTTAGAACAATTCTAAAATACCACAATGTTGGAACAATTCTAAAATACCACAATGTTAGAACAATTCTAAAATACCACAATGTTAGAACAATTCTAACATTGTTGACTGATTGTGTCTGTTTATATAATTATGAGTTTTGAATTTCCCTTTGTAAGATTGTTCGGAGTTCGGTAATTTTGTTATTACCCTTATTTACTTATATACCACAATGTTAGAACAATTCTAAAATACCACAATGTTAGAACAATTCTAAAATACCACAATGTTAGAACAATTCTAAAATACCACAATGTTAGAACAATTCTAAAATACCACAATGTTAGAACAATTCTAAAATACCACAATGTTAGAACAATTCTAAAATACCACAATGTTAGAACAATTCTAAAATACCACAATGTTAGAACAATTCTAAAATACCACAATGTTAGAACAATTCTAAAATACCACAATGTTGGAACAATTCTAAAATACCACAATGTTAGAACAATTCTAAAATACCTCAATGTTAGAACAATTCTAAAATACCACAATGTTAGAACAATTCTAAAATACCACAATGTTAGAACAATTCTAAAATACCACAATGTTAGAACAATTCTAAAATACCACAATGTTAGAACAATTCTAAAATACCACAATGTTAGAACAATTCTAAAATACCACAATGTTAGACCAATTCTAAAATACCACAATGTTAGAACAATTCTAAAATACCACAATGTTAGAACAATTCCTAAATACCACAATGTTAGAACAATTCTAAAATACCACAATGTTAGAACAATTCTAACATTGTTGACTGATTGTGTCTGTTTATATAATTATGAGTTTTGAATTTCCCTTTGTAAGATTGTTCGGAGTTCGGTAATTTTGTTATTACCCTTATTTACTTATATACCACAATGTTAGAACAATTCTAAAATACCACAATGTTAGAACAATTCTAAAATACCACAATGTTAGAACAATTCTAAAATACCACAATGTTAGAACAATTCTAAAATACCACAATGTTAGAACAATTCTAAAATACCACAATGTTAGAACAATTCTAAAATACCACAATGTTAGAACAATTCTAAAATACCACAATGTTAGAACAATTCTAAAATACCACAATGTTGGAACAATTCTAAAATACCACAATGTTAGAACAATTCTAAAATACCTCAATGTTAGAACAATTCTAAAATACCACAATGTTAGAACAATTCTAAAATACCACAATGTTAGAACAATTCTAAAATACCACAATGTTAGAACAATTCTAAAATACCACAATGTCAGAACAATTCTAAAATACCACAATGTTAGAACAATTCTAAAATACCACAATGTTAGACCAATTCTAAAATACCACAATGTTAGAACAATTCTAAAATACCACAATGTTAGAACAATTCCTAAATACCACAATGTTAGAACAATTCTAAAATACCACAATGTTAGAACAATTCTAAAATACCACAATGTTAGAACAATTCTAAAATACCACAATGTTAGAACAATTCTAAAATACCACAATGTTAGAACAATTCTAAAATACCACAATGTTAGAACAATTCTAAAATACCACAATGTTAGAACAATTCTAAAATACCACAATGTTAGAACAATTCTAAAATACCACAATGTTAGAACAATTCTAAAATACCACAATGTTAGAACAATTCTAAAATATCACAATGTTAGAACAATTCTAAAATACCACAATGTTAGAACAATTCTAAAATACCACAATGTTAGAACAATTCTAAAATACCACAATGTTAGAACAATTCTAAAATACCACAATGTTAGAACAATTCTAAAATACCACAATGTTAGAACAATTCTAAAATACCACAATGTTAGAACAATTCTAAAATACCACAATGTTAGAACAATTCTAAAATTCCACAATGTTAGAACAATTCTAAAATACCACAATGTTAGAACAATTCTAAAATATCGCAATGTTAGAACAATTCTAAAATACCACAACGTTAGAACAATTCTAAAATACCACAACGTTAGAACAATTATAAAATACCACAATGTTAGAGAACAATTCTAAAATACCACAATGTTAGAACAATTCTAAAATACCACAATGTTAGAACAATTCTAAAATCAAATATCAAAACGTATAAAGAGGCAAAATCAATACCTCTAACTCACAAATTCCTTCACGGCTCACTTTCCTCGCTGGGCTCAGGAACTTCAATAAACGGTTGAGGAGATCAAACTAGTCTTATAGGCCAAAAGCGAATTAATTTTCGGCCTTATTTCGCAGCCAGTGCAAATGAATCATATATTTCCGATGATGTATGTATATTGTGTTTATCCTGCGATGCCAAAATGCCCAAGACAACTGCCAAATTGTCTAAAAAAGGAACATGCTTCGTTCTAGTCGTTATTTTATTGTGTCCTCCGTTACGTCCGTGCTTATACTGTTACCGTTTCTTACCGTCGCTCAACATGAATCAGGTAACAGAAAATGTATATCTTTGTCAGTGACCGTATATAACAAATAATTTTACAGTCAATGAAATCTGACTGCTCAAATAGAACCAGTACAGGATAAAGAAGATTATAGTGTTTAACAAATAAAACGATTTTATTAGAAAGACTTTAATTCAAACTAGAAACAAAAAGAACTATATCACAAAGCATGCAATTACCCTTTGTGGTAATTGTAGACACAAATTTTAAATAAACTATTGAATGCATGTCGGCTTTCACGAACATCCATACAGTCAACAGAAACACACTCTCTACAGTAAAATGAATTACATATTGCTCTAAATGCTGCAGGTCGTCGATAACTAGAAGAAACGTCAATACCAAGTTCAACGTATAGTGATGTGACAAAGGATAAATAAGTAGAATATATTTATATAGAATATACTATTAGATAAGTGGATAAATTGCAGTTTCATCAATTGAAAGCTGTCTGTGTTATATTGTCTGTGTTATAACTAAATATGATATATTATTATACGAATCTCGTGTGATAACCTATTTTAAATAGTGAAAGAAACGAAAAAAAGGGAGAGTGTTGTTTTGCAGTGAAATTGAATATTTTCCTATTTAAAATGACGCACTTTAAAAACCGAGAAAGTTGGGAAGAGTTTAAATTAACTTATAATTTGACAGAGGATCACGTTCAAATTTTACAGGAAATGTCCAAGGTATATTTAGCATCAGAAGGAATAGTTGCTTTATTAGCGGTGTTATATGGTACTATATCCATCATAGCTGTGATCGGTAATCTACTTGTGATGTTCGTTGTGATTTCTAGAAGAAACATGCAAACTGTAACGAACATATTTATAGCAAATTTAGCCTTTTCGGATGTTATTCTTGGATTGTTTGCCATACCTTTTCAATTCCAAACAGCTGTTTTACAACGTTGGACTATAGCCGATTTTATGTGTAAAGTTGCACCGTTTGTGAAAAATTTATCAGTGAACGTTAGCATATTTTCTCTAACATTAATAGCAATAGACAGATACATAGCAGTAATTTACCCCTTACGTGCTGGAGTTCACAAGGTGGTTGCTATATTTGTTCTAGCAGTTATTTGGATAATAAGTATAGGATCAAGCATACCGGAAGCACTTTATTACGAGATTGGAGTAGTGTTTTCAGTTAAGGAATTGCAGGAGAGGAAAATATGCAGGGCGGAGTGGCCAGAGGGAGATTTCTACATATACTATTGTGTGTTTATATTATTGGCTCAATATATTGTACCACTCTCCATCATTACATTCTCATATATACGCATCGCATGCAGAATATGGGGAAGTGATCTCCCCGGAATGCAGACATACTTAAGACAGGATAGTTCAAGAAGCAGGAACAAGAAAAAGGTAGATGATTTCAATATTAATTACTACAATGTATAATGCCCATGAATCACTATAAATCTATGCATGCATGTGCCTGTTTTCAGGTTAACTACGTTATTGTCTATATATGTAAAATATTCATAGAATCTAACACCGGTAAATGTACAAGGTCGGAAAAGCTAAGCCATCCGAGGATAAGATTTCCCGATTTTGTACTTTTCAACAGTGTATTATTAATTTCTAACTAGTGTTCCACTGTATCTACAAAAAAACGCACCTTTAGCAGCCGATCTAAATACAAAAGTTATTTGCCTTGAACCAGAAGTAGCTCCGGTATACATCGGGTTGCATTGCGTGTTTAATCTTGTGAGTGAATATAGAGATGTTTTGGGGTTTTTTTTACAATAAAATATAACCCTTTAAATCATCTTAAGTGGCTGTAGTAAATTAGAAGCGAAGACAGTAATTTTGCGGAAAGTTGTGCATGAGGCATGTCTTTTACAGGGCGGGGGGGGGGGGGGGGGGTGGGGGGGGGGGGGGCGCGGGGGTGGCATACAAGACATATATTTCTCCCACAGAACAATCTCATATGCCACTTGTTTTATATATCACATTGCGGTTGACATGTATATTTGGAAGTTGTTTTAATTTCAAGTCTATTTTTTACATTTAATATAATTCTTCTCGTTTGTTTGAGATTTTAAGTACTTCATTTTCGCTTAAAGTAATTTGATACAAAACACAATGTAAAAGGTATTGAATATTTTAATTCCCCCAAAGAAAAAAGTAATAAATAAAAATGCCACAGTTTTTTTATATATAACAAACAAACATTATTTGCTCGAATAAATACCATCTAGAAGTTGTGTTATAGATTATAGTGGTAGAGGAGAATAAATACCATCTAAAAGTTGAGTTATAGATTATAGTGGTAGAGGAGAATAAATACCATCTAGAAGTTGTGTTATAGATTATAGTGGTAGAGGAAAATAAATACCATCTAGAAGTTGTGTTATAGATTATAGTGGTAGAGGAGAATAAATACCATCTAAAAGTTGAGTTATAGATTATAGTGGTAGAGGAGAATAAATACCATCTAAAAGTTGTGTTATAGATTATAGTGGTAGAGGAGAATAAATACCATCTAAAAGTTGTGTTATAGATTATAGTCATAGAGGAAGTAAGATGATTTAAAATATGACTTTCACAATATGAATGTTTATCAATGCATATTACCATTAATAATAAGAGATTATTACATGACATTTTCCATATTGGCCCTGGTATTAGCCCGAGACTCCCATATCAAGCCCGACAGCGAAGCTGGAGGGCTGATATGGGTCGAGGGTTGATACCAGGGATCATATGGAAAATTTCATGTCAAAAATCTTTTTATCACAAATTTCACATTGCCCTTTTCCAAGCATTGACTTTTATATTGCAAAAAAGATCTATGAAAAGACAAATTGCGAAAATAAATCCTTAAGAGAGTTGCCTTTGTTCAGCCTGCAAATATTTTTGTTTTGAATCTGGTTTCAAAAATATACCAAACAATGTCGATCTGTACAATGACGTTAGAAACTGTTTGTAAAATCTAACCAAGACGTTGACATTTGAATGGAAATTCCTATTCAGCACGACGTATATATTTGAGCTAATTATTCCGTTTCAAGTTACTTAAAATTTATTCCAATATGTTGAAATGTGTTAATTTGATTGAAATACGATTGTATGCATATCTTTATGCATCATCTTTCCTTGTACGTTGACATATAATCTTTGAGACCACTGCGCAGATACCGGAAGTTGAATACGGGGGCAAATACGGATATATGAGGGCAAATACGGATATTAGAGGGCAAATACGGATATTTTCCCCGTATTTGCCCTGAGAGCAAATAACCAACACTGACTTTTAGCTATTATTGGACATGCAAAAATTAACATATTGCAACAAAATATGTGATAATAATGATAATTATAATAAATACAAATTTGCCAAATGAATTACCGACGAGGTGTACCTGATACAAGTTTATCAGTCACTTGCATCAGTCACAAATAACACGCCTTGCCACGCTATCCCTGAACAAATAAAGATATTAATGCTAACAAACTATCTTTAGCAGATCCTTCAAATTGTCTTTCACGTGCAATGGGGCGTATCATTCTAAGCAAATACTTCCATGTACACTCCGGTTTATGGGGTAGTTATGTATTTGTTTCGCCCTGATCAACCAAATGGGGCGTCTTTTGGATGAAATGTACCCCACATCAACGAAAAATAGGAGCTACTGCTGAAAACATGGATTCATGCTGGTGAGTCGTTATAGCCAAGCGTGATCAGTCATGGTAGATTAATATATTGACCGGGAAGGCTTTTATAAGAGAGTGAGTGATTGTTGTTTAATGCCAACTCAGTATTTTTCAGCTATATCATGGTGAGAACAAGTTAATTTTCAATGAGATGATGATGAGGTCCTTTTTGTATTAGACCAACACGCTTAGTTGGATTTTAAGGGTGCTAGCGTACTGAAACAACAGTCCGCGGATAGACATGTAGCCCTGCTCAAACACACGATCTACCACATTCGAGGCGAGAACGTTAGCCGTTATACCACCGATACACACTATCTACCACACTCGAGGCGAGAACGTTAGCCGTTATACCACCGATACACACGATCTACCACACTCTAGAACGTTAGCCGTTATTCCACCGATACACACGATCTACCACACTCGAGAACGTTAGCCGTTATACCACCGATACACACGATCTACCACACACGAGAACGTTAGCCGTTATACCACCGATACACACGATCTACCACACTCGAGAACGTTAGCCGTTATACCACCGATACACACGATCTACCACACTCGAGAACGTTAGCCGTTATACCACCGATACACACCATCTACCACACTCGAGAACGTTAGCCGTTATACCACCGATACACACGATCTACCATACTCGAGAGCGTTAGCCGTTATACCACCGATACACACGATCTACCACACTCGAGAAGGTTATCCGTTATACCACCGATACACACGATCTACCACACTCGAGAACGTCAGCCGTTATACCACCGATACACACGATCTACCACACTCGAGAACGTTAGCCGTTATACCACCGATACACACCATCTACCACACTCGAGAACGTTAGCCGTTATACCACCGATACACACGATCTACCACACTCGAGAACGTTAGCCGTTATACCACCGATACACACGATCTACCACACTCGAGAACGTTAGCCGTTATACCACCGATACACACGATCTACCACACACGAGAACGTTAGCCGTTATACCGCCGATACACACGATCTACCACACTCGAGAACGTTAGCCGTTATACCACCGATACACACGATCTACCACACTCGAGAACGTTAGCCTTTATACCACCGATACACACGATCTACCACACTCGAGAACGTTAGCCGTTATACCACCGATACACTCGATCTACCACACTCGAGAACGTTAGCCGTTATACCACCGATACACACGATCTACCACACTCGAGAACGTTAGCCGTTATACCACCGATACACACGATCTACCACACTCGAGAACGTTAGCCGTTATACCACCGATACACACAATCTACCACACTCGAGAACGTTAGCCGTTATACCACCGATACACACGATCTACCACGCTCGAGAACGTTAGCCGTTATACCACCGATACACACGATCTACCACACTCGAGAACGTTAGCCGTTATACCACCGATACACACGATCTACCACACTCGAGAACGTTAGCCGTTATACCACCGATACACACGATCTACCACACTCGAGGCGAGAACGTTAGCTGTTATACCACCGATACACACGATCTACCACACTCGAGAACGTTAGCTGTTATACCACCGATACACACGATCTACCACACTCGAGAACGTTAGCTGTTATACCACCGATACACACGATCTACCACACTCGAGAACGTTAGCCGTTATACCACCGATACACACGATCTACCACACTCGAGAACGTTAGCCGTTATACCACCGATACACACGATCTACCACACTCGAGAACGTTAGCCATTATACCACCGATACACACGATCTACCACACGCGAGAACGTTAGCCGTTATACCACCGATACACACGATCTATCACACTCGAGAACGTTAGCCGTTATACCACCGATACACACGATCTACCACACACGAGAACGTTAGCCGTTATACCACCGATACACACGATCTACCACACTCGAGAACGTTAGCCGTTATACCACCGATATACACGATCTACCACACTCGAGGCGAGAACGTTAGCCGTTATACCACCGATACACACGATCTACCACACTCTAGGCGAGAACGTTAGCTGTTATACCACCGATACACACGATCTACCACACTCGAGAACGTTAGCTGTTATACCACCGATACACACGATCTACCATACTCTAGAACGTTAGCTGTTATACCACCGATACACACGATCTACCACACTCGAGAACGTTAGCCGTTATACCACCGATACACACGATCTACCACACTCGAGAACGTTAGCCGTTATACCACCGATACACACGATCTACCACACTCGAGAACGTTAGCCGTTATACCACCGATACACACGATCTACCACACACGAGAACGTTAGCCGTTATACCACCGATACACACGATCTACCACACTCGAGAACGTTAGCCGTTATACCACCGATACACACGATCTACCACACTCGAGAACGTTAGCCGTTATACCACCGATACACACGATCTACCACACTCGAGAACGTTAGCCGTTATACCACCGATACACACGATCTATCACACTCGAGAACGTTAGCCGTTATACCACCGATACACACGATCTACCACACTCCAGAAGGTTATCCGTTATACCACCGATACACACGATCTACCACACTCGAGGCGAGAACGTTAGCTGTTATACCACCGATACACACGATCTACCACACTCGAGAACGTTAGCCGTTATACCACCGATATACACGATCTACCACACTCGAGGCGAGAACGTTAGCCGTTATACCACCGATACACACGATCTACCACTCTCGAGGCCAGACCGTTAGCTGTTATACCACCGATACACACGATCTACCACACTCGAGAACGTTAGCTGTTATACCACCGATACACACGATCTACCACACTCTAGAACGTTAGCCGTTATACCACCGATACACACGATCTACCACACTCGAGAACGTTAGCCGTTATACCACCGATACACACGATCTACCACACTCGAGAACGTTAGCTGTTATACCACCGATACACACGATCTACCACACTCGAGAACGTTAGCCGTTATACCACCGATACACACGATCTACCACACGCGAGAACGTTAGCCGTTATACCACCGATACACACGATCTACCACACTCGAGAACGTTAGCTGTTATACCACCGATACACACGAACTACCACACTCGAGAACGTTAGCCGTTATACCACCGATACACACGATCTACCACACTCGAGAACGTTAGCCGTTATACCACCGATACACACGATCTACCACACTCGAGAACGTTAGCTGTTATACCACCGATACACACGATCTACCACACTCGAGAACGTTAGCCGTTATACCACCGATACACACGATCTACCACACGCGAGAACGTTAGCCGTTATACCACCGATACACACGATCTACCACACTCGAGAACGTTAGCTGTTATACCACCGATACACACGAACTACCACACTCGAGAACGTTAGCCGTTATACCACCGATACACACGATCTACCACACGCGAGAACGTTAGCCGTTATACCACCGATACACACGATCTATCACACTCCAGAACGTTAGCCGTTATACCACCGATACACACGATCTACCACACACGAGAACGTTAGCCGTTATACCACCGATACACACGATCTACCACACTCGAGAACGTTAGCCGTTATACCACCGATACACACGATCTACCACACTCGAGAACGTCAGCCGTTATACCACCGATACACACGATCTACCACACTCGAGGCGAGAACGTTAGCTGTTATACCACCGATACACACGATCTACCACACTCGAGAACGTTAGCCGTTATACCACCGATATACACGATCTACCACACTCGAGGCGAGAACGTTAGCCGTTATACCACCGATACACACGATCTACCACACTCGAGGCGAGAACGTTAGCTGTTATACCACCGATACACACGATCTACCACACTCGAGAACGTTAGCTGTTATACCACCGATACACACGATCTACCACCCTCTAGAACGTTAGCTGTTATACCACCGATACACACGATCTACCACACTCGAGAACGTTAGCCGTTATACCACCGATACACACGATCTACCACACTCGAGAACGTTAGCCGTTATACCACCGATACACACGATCTACCACACTCGAGAACGTTAGCCGTTATACCACCTATACACACGATCTACCACACGCGAGAACGTTAGCCGTTATACCACCGATACACACGATCTACCACACTCGAGAACGTTAGCCGTTATACCACCGATACACACGATCTACCACACTCGAGAACGTTAGCCGTTATACCACCGATACACACGATCTACCACACTCGAGAACGTCAGCCGTTATACCACCGTTACACACGATCTACCATACTCGAGAACGTTAGCCGTTATACCACCGATATACACGATCTACCACACTCGAGGCGAGAACGTTAGCCGTTATACCACCGATACACACGATCTACCACACTCGAGGCAAGAACGTTAGCTGTTATACCACCGATACACACGATCTACCACACTCGAGAACGTTAGCTGTTATACCACCGATACACACGATCTACCACACTCGAGAACGTTAGCTGTTATACCACCGATACACACGATCTACCACACTCGAGAACGTTAGCCGTTATACCACCGATACACACGATCTACCACACTCGAGAACGTTAGCCGTTATACCACCGATACACACGATCTACCACACTCGAGAACGTTAGCCGTTATACCACCGATACACACGATCTACCACACGCGAGAACGTTAGCCGTTATACCACCGATACACACGATCTACCACACTCGAGAACGTTAGCCGTTATACCACCGATACACACGATCTACCACACACGAGAATGTTAGCCGTTATACCACCGATACACACGATCTACCACCCTCAAGAACGTCAGCCGTTATACCACCGATACACACGATCTACAACACTTGAGGCGAGAACGTTAGCTGTTATACCACCGATACACACGATCTACCACACTCGAGAACGTTAGCCGTTATACCACCGATATACACGATCTACCACACTCGAGGCGAGAACGTTAGCCGTTATACCACCGATACACACGATCTACCACACTCGAGGTGAGAACGTTAGCTGTTATACCACCGATACACACGATCTACCACACTCGAGAACGTTAGCCGTTATACCACCGATATACACGATCTACCACACTCGAGAACGTCAGCCGTTAAACCACCGATACACACAATCTACCACACTCGAGGCGAGAACGTTAGCTGTTATACCACCGATACACACGATCTACCACACTCGAGAACGTTAGCCGTTATACCACCGATACACACGATCTACCACACTCGAGGCGAGAACGTTAGCCGTTATACCATCGATACACACGATCTACCACACTCGAGAACGTTAGCCGTTATACCACCGATACACACGATCTACCACACACGAGAACGTTAGCCGTTATACCACCGATACACACGATCTACCACACTCGAGAACGTTAGCTGTTATACCACCGATACACACGATCTACCACACTCGAGAACGTTAGCCGTTATACCACCGATACACACGATCTACCACACTCGAGAACGTTAGCCGTTATACCACCGATACACACGATCTACCACACTCGAGAACGTTAGCCGTTATACCACCGATACACACGATCTACCACACTCGAGAACGTTAGCCGTTATACCACCGATACACACGATCTACCACACTCGAGAACGTTAGCCGTTATACCACCGATACACACGATCTACCACACTCGAGAACGTTAGCCGTTATACCACCGATACACACGATCTACCACACACGAGAACGTTAGCCGTTATACCACCGAGACACACGATCTACCACACTCGAGAACGTTAGCTGTTATACCACCGATACACACGATCTACCACACTCGAGAACGTTAGCCGTTATACCACCGATACACGCGATCTACCACACTCGAGAACGTTAGCCGTTATACCACCGATACACACGATCTACCACACTCGAGAACGTTAGCCGTTATACCACCGATACACACGATCTACCACACTCGAGGCGAGAACGTTAGCCGTTATACCACCGATACACACGATCTACCACACTCGAGAACGTTAGCCGTTATACCACCGATACACACGATCTACCACACACGAGAACGTTAGCCGTTATATCACCGATACGCACGATCTACCACACTCGAGAACGTTTGCTGTTATACCACCGATACACACGATCTACCACACTCGAGAACGTTAGCCGTTATACCACCGATACACACGATCTACCACACTCGAGAACGTTAGCCGTTATACCACCGATACACACGATCTACCACACTCAAGAACGTTAGCCGTTATACCACCGATACAAACGATCTACCACACTCGAGAACGTTAGCCGTTATACCATTGATACACACGATCTACCACCCTCAAGGCGAGAACGTTATCCGTTATACCACCGATACACACGATCTACCGCACTCGAGGCGAGAACGTTAGCTGTCATACCACCGATACACACGATCTACCACACTCGAGAACGCTAGCCGTTATACCACCGATATACACGATCTACCACACTCGAGAACGTCAGCCGTTATACCACCGATACACACGATCTACCACACTCGAGAACGTTAGCCGTTATACCACCGATACACACGATCTACCACACTCGAGAACGTTAGCCGTTATACCACCGATACACACGATCTACCACACTCGAGGCGAGAACGTTAGCCGTTATACCACCGATACACACGATCTACCACACTCGAGAACGTTAGCCGTTATACCACCGATACACACGATCTACCACACACGAGAACGTTATCCGTTATATCACCGATACGCACGATCTACCACACTCGAGAACGTTTGATGTTATACCACTGATACACACGATCTACCACACTCGAGAACGTTAGCCGTTATACCACCGATACACACGATCTACCACACTCGAGAACGTTAGCCGTTATACCACCGATACACACGATCTACCACACTCAAGAACGTTAGCCGTTATACCACCGATACAAACGATCTACCACACTCGAGAACGTTAGCCGTTATACCACCGATACACACGATCTACAACACTCGAGGCGAGAACGTTATCCGTTATACCACCGATACACACGATCTACCGCACTCGAGGCGAGAACGTTAGCTGTTATACCACCGATACACACGATCTACCACACTCGAGAACGTTAGCCGTTATACCACCGATATACACGATCTACCACACTCGAGAACGTCAGCCGTTATACCACCGATACACACGATCTACCACACTCGAGGCGAGAACGTTAGCTGTTATACCACCGATACACACGATCTACCACACTCGAGAACGTTAGCCGTTATACCACCGATACACACGATCTACCACACTCGAGGCGAGAACGTTAGCCGTTATACCACCGATACACACGATCTACCACACTCGAGAACGTCAGCCGTTATACCACCGATACACACGATCTACCACACTCGAGAACGTTAGCCGTTATACCACCGATACACATGATCTACCACACTCGAGAACGTTAGCCGTTATACCACCGAGACACACGATCTACCACACTCGAGAACGTTAGCCGTTATACCACCGATACACACGATCTACCACACTCGAGAACGTTAGCCGTTATACCACCGATACACACGATCTACCACACCCGAGAACGTTAGCCGTTATACCACCGATACACACGATCTACCACACTCAAGAACGTTAGCCGTTATACCACCGATACACACGATCTACCACACTCGAGAACGTTAGCCGTTATACCACCGATACACACGATCTACCACACTCGAGAACGTTAGCCGTTATACCACCGATACACACGATCTACCACACTCGAGGCGAGAACGTTAGCCGTTATACCACCAATAAACACAATCTACCACACTCGAGAACATTAGCCGTTATACCACCGATACACACGATCTACCACACTCGAGAACGTTAGCCGTTATACCACCGAGACACACGATCTGCCACACTCGAGAACGTTAGCGTAATACCACCGATACACACGATCTACCACACTCGAGAACGTTAGCCGTTAGACCACCGATACACACGATCTACCACACGCGAGAACGTTAGCCGTTATACCACCGATACACACGATCTACCACACGCGAGAACGTTAGCCGTTATACCACCGATACACACGATCTACCACACTCGAGGCGAGAACGTTAGCCGTTATACCACCGATACACACGATCTACCACACTCGAGAACGTTAGCCGTTATACCACCGATACACACGATCTACCACACACGAGAACGTTAGCCGTTATACCACGATACACACGATCTACCACACTCGAGAACGTTAGCCGTTATACCACCGATACACACGATCTACCACACTCGAGAACGTTAGCCGTTATACCACCGATACACACGATCTACCACACTCGAGAACGTTAGCCGTTATACCACCGATACACACGATCTACCACACTCGAGAACGTTAGCTGTTATACCACCGATACACACGATCTACCACACTCGAGAACGTTAGCCGTTATACCACCGATACACACGATCTACCAGACACGAGAACCTTAGCCGTTATACCGCCGATACACACGATCTACCACACTCGAGAACGTTAGCCGTTATACCACCGATACACACGATCTACCACACTCGAGAACGTTAGCTGTTATACCACCGATACACACGATCTACCACACACGAGAACGTTATCCGTTATATCACCGATACGCACGATCTACCACACTCGAGAACGTTTGCTGTTATACCACTGATACACACGATCTACCACACTCGAGAACGTTAGCCGTTATACCACCGATACACACGATCTACCACACTCGAGAACGTTAGCCGTTATACCACCGATACACACGATCTACCACACACGAGAACGTTAGCCGTTATACCACCGATACACACGATCTACCACACTCGAGAACGTTAGCCGTTATACCACCGATATACACGATCTTCCACACTCGAGAACGTTAGCCGTTATACCACCGATACACACGATCTACCACACTCGAGAACGTTAGCCGTTATACCACCGATACACACGATCTACCACACTCGAGAACGTTAGCCGTTATACCACCGATACACACGATCTACCACACTCGAGAACGTCAGCCGTTATACCACCGATACACACGATCTACCACACTCGAGAACGTTAGCCGTTATACCACCGATACACATGATCTACCACACTCGAGAACGTTAGCCGTTATACCACCGAGACACACGATCTACCACACTCGAGAACGTTAGCCGTTATACCACCGATACACACGATCTACCACACTCGAGAACGTTAGCCGTTATACCACCGATACACACGATCTACCACACTCGAGAACGTTAGCCGTTATACCACCGATACACACGATCTACCACACTCAAGAACGTTAGCCGTTATACCACCGATACACACGATCTACCACACCCGAGAACGTTAGCCGTTATACCACCGATACACACGATCTACCACACTCGAGAACGTTAGCCGTTATACCACCGATACACACGATCTACCACACTCGAGGCGAGAACGTTAGCAGTTATACCACCAATACACACAATCTACCACACTCGAGAACGTTAGCCGTTATACCACCGATACACACGATCTACCACACTCGAGAACGTTAGCCGTTATACCACCGAGACACACGATCTGCCACACTCGAGAACGTTAGCGTAATACCACCGATACACACGATCTACCACACTCGAGAACGTTAGCCGTTAGACCACCGATACACACGATCTACCACACGCGAGAACGTTAGCCGTTATACCACCGATACACACGATCTACCACACGCGAGAACGTTAGCCGTTATACCACCGATACACACGATCTACCACACTCGAGGCGAGAACGTTAGCCGTTATACCACCGATACACACGATCTACCACACTCGAGAACGTTAGCCGTTATACCACCGATACACACGATCTACCAAACACGAGAACGTTAGCCGTTATACCACCGATACACACGATCTACCACACTCGAGAACGTTAGCCGTTATACCACCGATACACACGATCTACCACACACGAGAACGTTAGCCGTTATACCACCGATACAAACGATCTACCACACTCGAGAACGTTAGCCGTTATACCACCGATACACACGATCTACCACACGCGAGAACGTTAGCCGTTATACCACAGATACACACGATCTACCACACTCGAGAACGTTAGCTGTTATACCACCGATACACACGATCTACCACACACGAGAACGTTAGCCGTTATATCACCGATACACACGATCTACCACACTCGAGAACGTTAGCCGTTATACCACCGATACACACGATCTACCACACTCGAGAACGTTAGCCGTTATACCACCGATACACACGATCTACCACACTCGAGAACGTTAGCTGTTATACCACCGATACACACGATCTACCACACTCGAGAACGTTAGCCGTTATACCACCGATACACACGATCTACCACACTCGAGAACGTTAGCCGTTATACCACCGATACACACGATCTACCACACTCGAGAACGTTAGCCGTTATACCACCGATACACACGATCTACCACACTCGAGAACGTTAGCTGTTATACCACCGATACACACGATCTACCACACTCGAGAACGTTAGCCGTTATACCACCGATACACACGATCTACCAGACACGAGAACCTTAGCCGTTATACCACCGATACACACGATCTACCACACTCGAGAACGTTAGTCGTTATACCACCGATACACACGATCTACCACACTCGAGAACGTTAGCTGTTATACCACCGATACACACGATCTACCACACTCGAGAACGTTAGCCATTTTACCACCGATACACACGATCTACCACACTCGAGAACGTTAGCCGTTATACCACCGATACACACGATCTACCACACTCGAGAACGTTAGCCGTTATACCACCGAAGTGGGGATCAGCTTTTATAAGATAATTTTGCTTTGTATTTAAATGTATAATAACTACAATGACAAGAGACGTGATCGCTCTATTACTGCGATGTATCGAAGTTAATAACATTATCAACGTTATGAAAATAACATGAATACGGACACAAAGTCGTAAATTTACAGATTTAACCATATAATGTCATAATATGGATGGTTATTTCTCGGAAACACCATTAAACTGTATCCATCTGCCATTACAATTTAAAGACATCAATGCGATTTTCATCTTCATTTTATGCCAGCATTGCCATGTGTGGTTGATTATTTTATCTCTTTATTTAATAGAATGTTATAAATACAAAAAGTTACATTTTCCCTGGAAATAGCATTGTTCATACTGATTACTAATGTTCCGATAATCACAATTAATATTAACACCTTAATTTTGGGCTATTGGAATATACCGTCACTTTCGGCTAAACCGTAATTACCAAGAAACCCTTGGGAGTCATATGTGCCGCGGTGTATTTTAGTCGTGCAATATTTAAGACACAAACTATTGTCCATCCTCAGTTCGTTTCCTTATCCAGTATATACATGGACTATTTGTCACTAACCGTCCTTATCCAGCATATACATGGACTATTTGTCACTAACCGTCCTTATCCAGCATATGCATGGACTATTTGTCACTAACCGTCCTTATCCAGCATATACATGGACTATTTGCCACTAACCGTCCTTATCCAGTATATACATGGACTATTTGCCACTAACCGTCCTTATCCAGCATATACATGGACTATTTGCCACTAACCGTCCTTATCCAGCATATACATGGACTATTTGTCACTAACCGTCCTTATCCAGCATATACATGGACTATTTGCCACTAACCGTCCTTATCCAGCATATATATGGACTATTTGTCCCTAACCGTCCTTATCCAGCATATACATGGACTATTTGTCACTAACCGTCCTTATCCAGCATATACATGGATTATTTGTCACTAACCGTCCTTATCCAGCATATACATGGACTATTTGCCACTAACCGTCCTTATCCAGCATATACATGGACTATTTGTCACTAACCGTCCTTATCCAGTATATACATGGACTATTTGTCACTAACCGTCCTTATCCAGTATATACATGGACTATTTGCCACTAACCGTTACGCAACAAACACTAAATCTAGATCTAGTCTCATTGTGCTTAAATAAACATGTATAACGTAACTTTCTTCTAGATATATCAAGTTACACACCAGGACTGGGTTGCACAAACCTCAAATATAAGTCACAATTAAACCTTAAATGTAAATTAATTTCATGTACATTTCAAGTAAATTTAAGTGTCAATTAAGTTTATATTTAATTCAGGATAGTGCAACCCAGTCTAGTTATTGAAATGTCATTTTAAGTTTAACTAGATTATTTAAAATTCTTTTTGAACTTATAATTTGTAATTGGATTCTACAGACACTGTCTACAGTTATATGTAATTAATCGAAAATATTCAACGTTCGTCTTCCGTCATAACAATTATTACACAATCACGTGTCATTCATAATGTGGTTTGTCAAATCCGTTATTTGATCAACATAGCCAGAAATTATGGGTACTTTGCATATCTAAGATGGCGACGCCGGGACGTCTGCAATTTTCATATGATCTATATAGACAATATCATTCATAATTGCATGTGTGTCATTTTCTGAACTTGAAAATGATACATTGAATCAAGCTGAATTAAATGAAATAAAAATTAATGAAAACAATTAAATATTCGAGGTTCCTAGACTAAATGAAAATCCGAGGCGACGAACCCTTTTTTGGGCTTAAGAGTCTATGTAAAAATGTCTGAAATACATGAAACTGGTGGCGCGTGACACAAAATTTACCAATGAATGACATTTGGCGACATATTTTCTGAAATTAATTTAGATTCCTCAATAAAATATGTAATTATATTAACTAACCTTATATTTCTAGCTTCTAAACTCGGGGTTCCCTTATTAAATATAATATGATCATTTGTGCATCATCGCGATATCAAAGACATGTCTAAAATCGTTACAAAACAAAAATATTTGAATATTGACAGAAGAAAAACTTTGCGGAAATAAACAATAACTTTTAATTTTCGAATCATTGACGGACACATTGAATTTCCGTACTGTAGGCTATATTTTGACAAATCTAATAAACGATCCATCAAACTTGAAACTGCAGTCACGTGATCAAAATCTAATTTAAATATGATGAATATTTATGAGGAAAGTACCATCAATTTCTGGATATGAGATCAGGATTAAGCTATCACTAGTCGATTCTGCAACATTCAGCGTTCAGACAAAATACATAGATATAGTTCTGTGAATATATGAGAAAACAAGGTTATCCACCCTTTGAACCATCCGGATCGATTGTTCAGAACAATTACAAATGAGAAATAAGTTTTACAGAATATTTATCATAAAACATGAAAACTGAAAAAATGGGGAGAATTACTGCCCTACATGTAGCATTGATACGATTCGTTCTACGTTGGTCTTAGTTGACATCAAGAGATACAGGTGTACATTATATGTCCAAGGTTTAGCCTATAATTTGACATATCACAATCATATACTTCGACCCCAATAACTGTTAACCTGAGGAGGTAGTTTTCTCCCGAGGACTTTAAGAAAGGTTTGAAGATACCAAAGTGAAAATCGAAGTACATACAAAACTAAAGAACGAGCAACACGAACTCCACTAACACAAGAGGACACAACACTTCTCAGATCGCACGAGAAAAGCTCCGACCTGTCGTTAATCACTGGCTAACTAAATCGCAATGGTCGAGATTGGAACTCACACGTTCAGTGATAGGCACTGATTTCATATATTTAAAGACGTGAACAACACAATCACTTGACCTCTGCATCATCCAGAAATAATAATAGCAAATCAGTAGACGTATAGATTATATCCCACAAGGACTGTGAACGATTTTTAGGGGTACATAGCACGTCTATAGGGGGGGTTAGGATTAGGGTTATGGTGTTTAACGCCACTTTCAACAACATTTTAGCTATATCGTGGTGGTCAGTTTAATCGGTGGAGGAAACCAGAGAAAGCCACCCACCTGCCGCAAGTGACTGAGAAACTTTATCACATAGTGTTGTATCGGTGGAGGAAACCAGAGAAAGCCACCCACCTGCCGCAAGTGACTGAGAAACTTTATCACATAGTGTTGTATCGGTGGAGGAAATCAGAGAAAGCCACCCACCTGCCGCAAGTGACTGAGAAACTTTATCACATAGTGTTGTATCGATGGAGGAAACCGGAGAAAGCCACCCACCTGCCGCAAGTGACTGAGAAACTTTATCACATAGTGTTGTATCGGTGGAGGGAACCGGAGAAAGCCACCCACCTGCCGCAAGTGACTGAGAAACTTTATCACATAGTGTTGTATCGGTGGTGGAGGAAACCAGAGAAAGCCACCCACCTGCCGCAAGTGACTGAGAAACTTTATCACATAGTGTTGTATCGGTGGAGGGAACCGGAGAAAGCCACCCACCTGCCGCAAGTGACTGACAAACTTTATCACATAGTGTTGTATCGGTGGAGGGAACCGGAGAAAGCCACCCACCTGCCGCAAGTGACTGAGAAACTTTATCACATAGTGTTGTATCGATGGAGGAAACCAGAGAAAGCCACCCACCTGCCGCAAGTGACTGAGAAACTTTATCACATAGTGTTGTATCGATGGAGGAAACCAGAGAAAGCCACCCACCTGCCGCAAGTGACTGAGAAACTTTATCACATAGTGTTGTATCGAATACACTTCACCTGAGTGCATGTCTATAGGAAGTCAAACTCACAAACGGTAGTGCTGATCAAGTGGTTTTTTTTTTAATACTTACTTAAGATACAAATACAAACAATCTTAGTGGCCGTTTGTTTCCCACTATTCCTTAGTCTCTTCTGACATAGACTTACTTATTTAGTCCTTGCTATGCCTCATGGCACATAGGGCAAGGACAAGTTTCCTCCACTCTTCTCTGTTGTTGGCTTTTTTATATTGTGCCCCAGGTGTATCCTCTTTCCTTTATTTCATTTTCGGCGGTGCGCCTCCATGTTGTTTTTTGTCATCCTCTTTTTCTTTTCCCTTCTGGTGTCCATCTTAGGGCTACCTTTGTCATGTCTTCAGATGGTTTACGTAGAACATGACCAAGCCATGTCCATCTCTTTTGAATCAACAAAGTCTCCATGTCCTTGGTGTTTGTGATGTTATACAGGTATTTGTTGGAGATTTTTTTCGGTCAGAATATCTTCATTATCTTTCTCAGACTGGTGTTATGGAAGCTGGAGAGTCTGTTGATGTCGTTATCAGTTATTCTCCAGCACTCTGAGCCATATAGGGGTACAGATAGTACAGCTGTTATAAAGTTTAAGTTTGATCTTCTTTGAAAAGGTTGTTGTCTTCCATATGTTGTCTAATCTGATGAATGCTGATCTAGCTTTTCCTATTCTGACCTTTATATCTGTTTCAGCTCCACCCTCTGTTGTTATACAGCTGCCTAGGTAATTAAAGGAGTCTACTGTATCCAGTTATTTCCCTTCTATAAATATGACTGGCAATCTCTCTGTGTTGAGGTACATTAACTTTGTTTTCTTGGCATTGATCTTAAGGCCAACCATTCTAGCATTTCTTCTAACTTTCTGGTTTTTTCCTGCATATGGTCTTCAGTATGTGATAATAGCGCTAAATCATTAGTCTGTATCCTCTAGTGTGGTACATATTGTCCATCTCAGTCCGGTGTTACTTTATGTTAGGGTTGTTCTCATTACCCAATCAATGGCAATTATAAAGAGTACATATGACATAACACATCCCTGTCTTACTCCTGATTTTACAAGGAAATTAGTGTCAGCTTCAGAGTTGATGGTACATGGGAAATTTGTATAGAACTGCATACGACATAGACATTAAGCATATTCCTGTAATTACAGCAATTTTACATTAATAAATCGATGCTGTGGACATGTTGTTACCGGATACTACAACATCGTGCAAGATCGATGGGTAAAAGGTTTTCCACTGGAAAAAACTTGAATGGTGCTCTACCGTAAAACTGATTACACTAATAGATGAAGATGTCGTAATTACATCTTAGGTCATTTATCTTTATTTGTAAATAGTTGTGTCATATATTAGGTGTTGATCAATCATAAATCGTTGAATTACAATACAATGTTTATGCCACCGACATTATGTAATACTGACACATCACTAATCAAGTTGGCCTTTCGTCATAAACAATTGTAAATGTATAATTTTACTACTTTTAATCTTTCGTTGTGTTTTTTAATATTAGTGTAGCCCTTTAATGATACGAAATAATTCATTTAACTTCACGAGTGATCGTCATTGTGTAGAAACATATTATCCTGTACGAGCAAGCAACACGACATTTTATATTGCTCTTTACCATGTTCACTGTCCAATTTGCACAATATGCATACAATATGCAAAGGACCACAAAAATAAACAGTATATCCCAGTTTAATGGCATTTACTACAGGTTCTAGATAAATTGATAATACAGAAAACAAAATGGGAGCGAATGAAGGGATCTAACTTTGATTATATTGAGAGAAAAGAACACAATACTGTTTAATTTTCTTTAAAGTTATAAAACGACAATGACTTAATGACTTAGACGACACCAACATACTTTTGACTATTTGTCGCAGACTCCCAATATTTTGTTCTGGTTAAGCTAATGGCTGTTGGACTAAGGACTGTCGTACTAATGACTGTTGGATAAATAACTATCGGATCAATCACTGTCGTACTAATGATCGTCAAACTAATAACTCTCGGACCAGTGTGGCGACCTCTTTGATTGGTCCCGCGAAGCAAGTACTTTGTAAAGAATAACTGAATTATTGCTTAGAATAAGACATGAACAAAGAACTGTAGACCTTGTTCCAATCACCAATCATAACAATCAAAGCCTTACCCCGTAGCAACTTGTAATAATTAGAGAATCAACGTGTTAGTCAGTTCCACTCATGTTGAACAAAACAATACAGGCGTTTTGTATCATCCACTGTAGGGTTATGCAAACAATTTACTCGAATTTTCAATTGTTATAATGAAAGTAATAACAGATGCACTCAGAAACATATCCTATTATGTAATACGATAACAGATGTACTCAGAAACATATCCTATTATGTAATACGATAACAGATGTACTCAGAAACATATCCTATTATGTAATACGATAACAGATGTACTCAGAAACATATCCTATTATGTAATACGATAACAGATGTACTCAGAAACATATCCTATAATGTAATACGATAAACGAATACAATACTTGTACCAATAGGCTTAAAGTAAATAGGCGGAAAGTTCTGAATTACAAGTCCACTAACCATTTGAATAGACTAGACATGATATATTTTGCATCTGCCCATAAGTAGAAAGACATCAGAACGCATTAATATCTTTTTTACGATGCGTTATTTTTATTTTGTATTCTAGAGCGGAAATGCTTTTACAGTAATTGAGCCAGTTCGTTCAACTTGTTCAACTTCATGTCAGATCCAAGTGATATATGCTTGTACTAAGTGATATAAATGGCTGTTCGTATTGGCGAGGCAAAAAGTTATTAATATAATCAAGGGAAACCATTTAACGACCATTTATTTTATCAATTACGTATACTATTTACGTTTTGGAAATTACCCCTCAATCCCATTATACAGGATGTATACTAAGTAGAACCTTTTATTCAAGAATAAGGTGTTTTACGTCTAGGGGACAGTGAGCACACATCAATTGGCAATTCAGGGATGTTGGCCATTAAAATATGCAAAAATTATGCTGATTCATCCATGCAATATTATTAAATGTATTCGAACTGAGCCAAGAATAAATTTTCAGATAAATACCACAAGAGTTATTTTGTAGTTAATGTACATATTAGATAACCTATTAAATTCACAAGAAGATAGAAATGTGACTTAGCTACCCGGAGTCTATCCACTATCTTCATATTTCCTGATAGTAATGGCAAAAACAACCTATTGACCTTTCCGTCGTAGCTCCAACTTTCGTATACTCAATAACTGACGAATGATGACAGCTATAACTAATCTGTGAGTGGCTGTTGAATCTTAACAAATGATTTCTGAATTTTGACTGGTCTGATTTGACCTTTGATCATTTAAAATCTAATCGGTGTTTCGTGACAAAAAAGAGAAAAAAATATCTTATTTCTATACATCATTTACAATAATTTAAAAGCATCTGACAAGAAAGGTTATCATATACCTATGTTATTTTTTTCACTTCAAAGTTTCTTTAAATTTATGTCTACCTGGATATAATACCAGATAGTAAAAAGACTAATTGACGTCAGCAAATCGCCGTTATTACTTAATGTGATACCTTATAGCAATGAATATATTTGCATGCAAGAAATCCTGATCTTTTCAATCAGATGGTCTCAGATTTTATGAGATGTTTTATTATCTGAATTTTTTCTTATATTTCAAAAGAACTGTTTTATCTTACCATGTTTGTCTTCATATTTATTGCAGATTACACTTCCCCATAAGAGGTGTTTACAAATATGCAACTCCCCCAGATGAATGTTAATTTTTTACAATTTTAGATGAATGTTATGCCTTGTTCACTTACATCCTCATTATGTCGTGTTAAACTATAATGTAAACAGTAATGCTGCACGAGACAGGTGATATGATAAATGTAGGACAAATACTAGTTTGTGATTTGTATTGATGAAGTCTGAAGTTTGCATTTCCACGCAATGATTTAGTTTTCTGAAAAAATATATTTGTCGTACTTTAGACGATCATATTATACATGTATGTGGACAGCCATCAGCACGCAAGAAGAAAGGAAA
This sequence comes from Bathymodiolus brooksi, assembly GCA_963680875.1. Lineage (NCBI taxonomy): Eukaryota > Metazoa > Mollusca > Bivalvia > Mytilida > Modiolidae > Bathymodiolus > Bathymodiolus brooksi. The sequence continues at coordinate 127,059,538 of OY804579.1, read as the reverse complement.
GTTAAAAACAAGTCTATATTGTCTCACACCATTAGTTAGAAATTCTGCAAAATGTTTTATAATTAAGTCTCCCAAACGGAGAAGCAACAAAAAACATCATGGAACATCAAATATATATTCCGTGTGTCGTGCATGTACAGTACTGTTTGAAAGTGTCAATTATTTTTATTTTCTTGACTTCCCCTGTTGAAAGTTTGAAAAAAAGAAAAACATGTCGATAGCTAAATTAATGCGCATGATGTGTTTTTGGGATAACGTTCTTGATGTTTGCTACAAATACGTTAATCAATGATTTTAGTATATAGGTTTTAAATTCACCGAGGTATTGCGGTGTATGGCATACTCTCCGGAAAGGTTGTACGAGTCGAATAAAATATACAATTTCACTTAGAACGGAAAACCATATACGTGTGTGCATGCCTCGTGTTTAGAGAAAAGCACGATTCCTTATATAGACAAAAAATAATAATTATAAACGGCAGCATCTCTGTAGATGCCGTTGGAGAACAATTTTCAATTTCAATCTAAGACATAATTCTCCTATGTCATGTTTTATCTCATTTTAACATGGGGAGGCATTATATTTGTCGATATTTTACACCAAGCGGAGGCAAGGTGTAAAATTGAGACAAATATAATGCCTCCCCATGTTAAAATGAGCATAGAACATGACATGGGAGAATTAATTCGATTCTAATAGGGCATTTACAGTAATTTTGTAAATCAATGCGGCCTTATGAATACGCAAAACATTGACTGTTCCGATTCCCTCCCCGAATGAAAATTGCGCATTCCACTAACTTTCATGTTTACAGTAGTTTTCCTACATTGATAATTAGACGGTGATGCAATTAAATTACTGATATTTTCCAATTTGATGGCATTTTGCATTTAGTTACTTAATCTAGTAAAATGCCCACAAAATCGTAAAATAAATCAGTAACCAGCTTGTGTCAATGTTACCAGCGTTCCTTGCAAACTACGTCACCAGAAGACGACACCTTTAAAATGTCAAAGTCGATAGATGGTTGTCTTAAGTATTTTTTTCCGGAAAAAAATATATTTCAAGAAACAATTGGAGAATGTTTTTGTTTGTATGCACCACAGTCCTGTCTGTTGTTTGTAAGCGGAGCAGACGATGACGCAACAACATGTGTTTTTTCAAGGGGGTGTTGCGAAATTAACGGAACAGCCGTGAAAGCCGTTTGTGGAGGACAGCCTCATTAAAGAAAATATTACTTTTTAAGTATAGAAGGAAGAAGAGTTTGAAGATACCAAAGAGGTAATCATAATCCGTATATCGAAGAAGAACACACAACACAATGGCCCCAAACAAAGTACAAACAACGATCTACAAAACATAAACTAAAGATCGAGTAACACAAATATTCCATTAAGATTCAAAGAAATCATTATTAATGTCCATTGTTATTACTTTAATTGCTGGTTTACGCGATCAGATAGTGAAACACACTGGAAAACACCGAAAGGACTTTGCGCATGTCCTAAAAATAATTGTGCTGTTTAGAGAATATGTTTGTTTACAACGCGTAAGCAGCACGCCATATTGGAATGTCAATTATATCTTCTTTTACTTGTGACAATCGAGACATATATGCTGACATTTATACCTCTGTCACATGTTTACCTCAATAATTTATTGTTAATAATACCGTTACCTTTATTAATTAAAACGTAGATATGACATATAGTGGGAACGAAGCGTTACTGAAATAACCTTCATCAGGCACGATGAAAGTCGAACTATTTGAAAGCCAAAGTCTTAGGGAGAAAGAAAAACAAAGATCCTAAACAGGATAGCCAAATATCGGCTAATATAGATATTTTATATTATGATACCTCATATATTATGAATTAATACAATTGGTTTAGATAGCATAATATGACATTTTTTATTCCGATATTTTTATTCAAAATCTCGACTGGTGTGGGATAACCCATTATAACCCTGGAAATAACCCTATCCGTTCCGTCAATGGGAGATAATGATTACGTCATCAGTCTTCTGCATACAAATGGCTTCCGAAGGTTACTCGTTACTCGTCGAAGGATTGTGGTTTTCTCTTGGTAATCTGTTTTCTCCAATAAAACTGTTTAACACGGTACTAATGTGCATAACGTTGCATTAAAACTCCAACAATCAAATCAATCAAGTTAGCAAAGTAAATGAAGCAAATATTAAAAGGAAGTCTGCTGAAAGTTGTCTACTCTGCCAATCTAGGTACTGGCTTGAATCAGATGAAATTGGCATAATATAAAGTTTGGTTCATGTGGAGTTGGATATCCAGAATTATCAACCCACCAAATCCTTCGGTGAAATAACCTTAAATGGCTTGATAATTGTGGATATCCACATTCTAAAAAGGCCGTAAATGTATAATATGTTGCTGACTTGTCATTAAATAACAATGAATCAATTTATGTTTATCTGTGGGTTGCAATTTGTATACCCTTACTTTAATACGAAATATATTTTATTGTTAGTTTAATGTTTCTCTTCTCCATTTTAGAACTGTTCCGACAATGTCCTAGTTTTATTTCTCGTTTTATAACTATTACATCACGCTAATTACAGATGATTCCGTTATAAAACCACTAAAATGAAATGTTATAAGATTGATTACGGCTTCATCATAACTGTCTGTCTTCAAACAGTTTTGTTTCAATGCGTGTTTACACTTTATTAATGTATCAAACACAGGTGTCTGGTTCCAATGTATTAAGTTCGTAGACCTCTTGACAGTTAAATACAATGTGAATTGTATAAAGTGAATGTAGCTTGTAACAAAGTTAGGAGACATTTTGATTAATGAATTTTATCTGTACAAATTTCATCAATAACTAGTTATCCTGAGTATGGACGAACACTAATATATATTATACGGCTCTCATTCTGTCTATCGAAATTACTATGCGGTTATAGAAATTCAATTATCAATTCAAGCGTATAATTGGTGTCAAATTGTGTGGTACTCAGGTGTAAATGAAAGCTACTATATATATGGACAATGTTACCATAAACTGTCAAGGGAACGATAGGCTTAGAAATAAGACCTAGTTCTTCTGCTTCGGGTAACTACATTTCTAAAATTAAATGGGAATCAACTGGCTGTATGCTGGGTTGAATCAAATGATCGAATAGGTTGGGACGTATATAGTTTTTAGGAGTTGCTGTTGGTGGTCCCCTCCAATACAAACTATTGCGAACCTATTTTCTCGTTCCTTTGGCAATCTAAACTCCCCCTCATATGTTCCTCCCATCGTTTTCCTTTGATACTCCTATTTGTTTTGTTCGTAGACCAGTTTCCGTCATGAATTTACAATGTAGCTGAAGCAGCTCACTTGACTTTAGACAACTATCAATATATTATACATGTAATCAGTGTTATCAATGTTATCAATATATACATGTAATCAGTGTTGCAATGTTCATTAACTAAAGATGAAAATATATTTAAATATATAAAAATTATAAATTACCTTAATTTGCATACGCCAAGACCAATGGTCTATAGTCTTTATGAAGGATGTGGCCAAATATTGAAATCCGATTGTGAAGCTTGATTTAACATATTTTTATAACACAGTATGTAGTTGATGTAATATTGTATATACGCGGTCGGTAAATTTATTGCTAGAAACAAGTGGTAGGAAAAATAACTGATAATATACATTTTTGCTTTTACAAGGCTATCGGTCGACATAATTGAGTATGCACCGATTCCAGGTGACATCGTTCAACGATGTTCCGTTCGTCTTTACCGCCAGCTGTTTTTGGGAGGGCTCATGACACGCTTGCGTGTGGTGATGGTTTGCTTTTCTTCGTCTTGTGTGCACTGTGTTGCCAGTTTCTCTGGATTGTCCATTATTGATTGCCCATTCGGTATTCTCTAACGCTTATTTAAATCAACTGAACTCCTAGAAATTTATAGGAGGTAAGATATACTGATTTTTCTTATAAACGAGCAATTAAAATATCGTGTTATGTATAAAACTATGACTAATTTTGTTAAATAGGAGATCTCCGTATTACTAATTACTATTATTAGATCAAAGTAATTAAACAAGAACGATTCTTTCACCTTCAACATTGGGAGTCTGAAAGCAGAAAAAAACATGATGAAATGAAACATAATGGTCATTCTTACTTTTTGTACTTGCATTAGTATGAGTCATCTAATCAGGAGTTAGAGATATATAACTGTTTTCTAATTTGAAGATGAAAAAGCACTTTCCTAAGAGAAATTGCATACAAGATGTTTTGACAGAAATAAAGATTAATAATAGTCGCGGTGAATTATTCGAGGTATATTCTAGCGGAAATTACGTATGCATTTCAAAGGATACTACATTTGAATTACTGAATGGTCTATACTACTTGTATGTTAATTATACAATTATGTTCCCATAAAAACTTTATTCAATCGTTACATGTATACATTGTATCATAAACGCCAGTTAGAGATTTTCTTTCAAGGACATTAAACATTTGTCAACATTATTTGCAGCTCTGGCATGTCTGAGTGACAAAGGCTATGTTTAATTAAATCCTTACATGACGATTGCTAAATTACCTCTATAGATAACCCACCAAACACGATACATTTATAAAACGTTTCTAAGAGGTTTCTAAGAGGTTAGTTAATGAAAAACATTTTAAAAACGCTTATCAAACGTTTTTCTGTAAAGTTTTTTTTAAAATACATTGAATAAACGTTTCTTTTTGGTTTGCTTTGAACGTTTTTTTCTGAACATTTTTTGACGTTTTTAACACGTTAAATCTAACGTTTGCTAGAAACGTGTACTGTACGTAAAACAAACGTTTCAATAAAACCTCCCGGTATTTTGTTAATTGTAAAACGAGATTATTTAAACTTCCAGGGATGAAGTTGAATTAAATCCTATTGATAAATTTGCGTCTCTGACATTTCCTGGCCTTTATGATAACTGCTGACAATACGAAGTTAAACGTAGACAATCGGTCCGATCCGGCACTCTCACTGCTTTTAAATTCACTCGGGAATTTAAGTAATTACCACGTGACATTCTACAGATTTTACTTGTTTCGTATTTCTACAAGTTTTTGTTTTAAAGCATAATTCAATTTACAATTTTTCTACTTTATTTATTTATTATTTTGACAGTTTTCCTATCAAAATCCTTTAAATTTCGAAGATTTACAAAAACTACGAAACAAATTATACACAACCCGCCTCTTTATAAGCGCGAATATAGCTCGGTCAAATTTGATCTCAGCATCAATTCAAACGTTCCCTGGAATTGTGTGAAGACTTCAAGAGGATAGGACGTACAGCACCATACAGTTTTGATAATTGTTGAAGATTTTTCAGGTATATACTACATTTACTTCAGTCCATGTGGCCTTTTTCACACAGGAAAACCGGTTATTAAACCATCATGGAGATCGGCCTCTAAGCAGTGCTCTCTACCACAAGTTCTCCTTATCAGCCCCTGCCCATGTCCTACGCTTGTTTTAGTTCACCAAAGTTGACTTTTTCGTAAAATATTCCTTTGTAAGTATCAGTGATTGGTAAATGAATCAATTTGATAGAGTAAAGTCAGTCTAAAGAAGAAAAAAGGTAGAGCAAATATGAGTCTCCAACATAGGCTACAAACATGTATGTACATCTTTGTACTTGTAAATCACGGAACTATTACTCAGTTTGGGCTAATCCCAACAGCCTAATAGTGTACTTAAGCTCGTGCAAAATCTGTGAATTTTTGCACATGTTACCAAGGACGTATACATCCTTGATGTTACATATAAAATGACCACGAAAAGTTTTCTAGTATTTTCATAGTACAATAACTAGATTAAAGCTGTAAGTACCATCAAAACCCAAGGATCGCCAATACTTATATTGCTCAAACCAATGGCTATGGGGCCCACAGGGGTCCACTTAGCCACTGGCCTGTGGCCAGTGAACTTGCTATTGGGCCAGTAGACATTAATACCTGTTGCCCCGTCAGGTCAAAGAAATATCAGTACACTTTGTTGGCTTTCAAAATATTGGGCCAGTACAAATCTGGAAGGGCCAGTCAATCCTAGAATAAACGGGCCCCTTCGGTCTAGTTGACTTAATTTTCTTAAGTCTACCCCTGGGCCTACTGAAGGCATTTCAGCTTAAAAAAACGTGCAAAAGATATGCATGTATAACCTATTCTCTGTTTCCACATGATTCTGAGGTGGAACCATACTTATTTAATAGTTTGAATTTAAATTTCACTTCCTCTTGTTTTCAGAATACTGTTTAAAGGTTTACCCAAAAGCAAAAATCAATGAGATGGAGGAAGTCTTAATTGACTTCCTCAAACAGGCATCTCACAAGAAAGGTGGTACAAAGTACAAGGTAACTATTGTTTTATGTACCTTAATGCAGTGTTCACTTAAGAGTGTGAAATGCCGATAAATGTGCAGGTTTTCCCCTCTTAATCTGTATTTGCTGGATTACTCCTGCTTTGCACATTAATATCAAAACCAGAAAAAATCCAGAACTGCAACTTTTAACTGGCGAAACCAGAGACCACAATTTTTTGTAACAGGTTGCAGGAATTACCTACACAAGTTTCAACAGCCAATCGAAATCAATGTTACGTATCATTAGGGATTGTTCTGTAATACATCTTATTTGATGACAAATTTGATTTGTAAACAATCACTGTTGTAAATATCACAAAATGGGAAGGAAAATGAATGTCAAATGCGAAAATGAGGCTAAAAGAGTGACCAAAATTGTTTGGTATTGTGTCGGATAATTTAGAACCGGTCATTTGTATTTCCCCTCAAATTGACAGGCAAGGGGAAAATTTCTCCTTTCAGCTACATTTCTGTAGAAAACACTGGTATGTGGGTAGGGAAGCATTTATATTACAAAACAACTGCTTCATAGAAAACTGATGATTGAAAAGTCCTGATTTTTAGAAATCTTTCAGGGTTCTCAAAATGTGCCAGTAACTGACGATTTCATAATCTATTGTACCCCTGTCTTTAAGATAGCTTTATCATGAATTGTTCATGGTCATAAGTTATTAAATGGTTTTTAAGCTAATTTTATTTTTTGTTTATATTTCTATTTTCCAGGAGCCAAAGACACCAAGGACAACAATGACCCTCTCAGACTCGGACTAAGATTTCTAAATAAATATTGCTTTTGGCTTATATATGTGTGGTGTTTTAGCCTTTTAAGAGTATACCTGATCAACCTACATGTACATCTTGAATGCCAACAAAATGACAATTCACCATAAGAGAGACTGTCTCTGCTTATATTCCTAAATGCAGAAGTCACTTCAGTCTTCGTCTTCAATTAAAAATGGATATTTAAGATCCCCAACCTTGAATGAAACTATACGTATTAGCCTTAACTGAGAGAACACAAGATTGTTTATCTATTAATATTGAAATAAATATGCATCTAACTGAATTTTCAAAGAAATATTAACATAACACAAATACTCATACATTTATAATACATATAATGGCCATAATTCGAAACTGTCAATTGTGTTGATTTAGAAGATGGGAGGTCATATTCATTTGGTTTTTCTATAGTTGGTTAAGTCCATACTTATTTTTAACTAAGACTTTCTGATATCTTAAACACTGCTTGATTTGGTTCAATAGATGAGTCAATAATCGATGGCTTTCTGTGTACGAAAGAGGAGACATGGAAGTTCCAATTTGTTTGATTTGCTTGTTCCGTCTTAAGTCTTTGGAAAATATGTCATCCAAATAAAAGGTTAAATGTTTTAAGAACGTTGTAAAAATGTTTCTCTAAAACGTTTGCAGAAACATTATATAAACATTTAAATGAAGTTCTGTAAAACGTTTGGGAAAACGTTTCAAAAACCCCAAAAAGAGTCCACAAATTTAGGTTTATAAAACGTTTTTGTGGAAACGTTAGTTCAACCATAGTGAAACGTTTCAGAAACGTTTTTGAAATGTTTATTTGTTAGGTGGGAATGCGCCATATATTCAAGTACAATCTCCTCTGTAGAAATTGGGAGAATATTTCAACAAATTGAAACTTTATTAAAGGATATCACATAGAAAGCATGTTATTTCCAAGACAATAATAATTGATTGCTTGTTAGCTCTTTCCAATTAAGATGGATTTATGATTGATTATTTGATTTACGGTTGCGTAAGTCCAAGGGCAATGACTTTTGACTGCCATTATAAAAGTATGAACAGTTGGTAGTGGTGGTTTGGGGATACATAACGGGTCCAATTTACCTTCTCTCCTTTTAAATCTACATAAGGGGACTTTAACATCTACGGAACGAGGCACTCTCGAAACACGTCACCCAATATGGTCCAAGGCCATGCTTCCCAGACAACTCCTCTTCAAGAGGACATCCCTATCCGCCTCTCTAGGAACATGCTTAACAGCTTGGTGTTGAGCCTTGTGAACTGTCTCCACTACCGATTTTACGTTTATTGCTACTGTATGTAGATTGAACGACAGAACCAAAACAATTAGTGGAGTTTGTTAATTGTGAAATATTGTTTGATTGATCGATTATTGCTAAACGTCCAGTGAGCAGTATTTCAGCTATATTCAGAACGAGAACTAACATTAACAATACAAAAACTATGTAGAAATGAGAGAAGGGATGGGTAAACCGGGCCAACGACTTTATTGTGAAATAACCTGAGAAATGCAAATAAATACCAAAGTAAGAATACAACATATCACAGTATTGAAATAGTGTATATACACGTTGGAGAACACCAACCAACGTGGCAAGAGAACGAATGGACAATTTAGAGAGGCAGGCAACTTGTGGGCACACAAAGCACATAGCGAAGACAAACAAAGCAAAACACACACACATACACAACACAGAAAACTAAAAAGATTAGCTACGTTGGCTCAATAAAAGTGAATCTAGGTGCTCGCGAAGTGTAAGCTGTTCCTGCCTCGTAAATTTCAGCTTAAATAACCATTTTCCCATTTTCATCAAATTATATTAAAAACATCACTGTTAATGAAAAAATATCGTTTGTTATGATACCATAATCCTTAAATTGGTTGATGACAGCAAATGAAATGTTTTTTCAGAAACACCACGTGTGTTCCATAATTTGTAGAATACATGAACCCCTAAGAGAAAACAATGGAATAGATGGAGTCCGTATTTCTCTGGTTCATCCTCACCGAAACGATAGTCCGTGGTTGCACATTATTATCTTCTTTTATTTCGTTTATTTCGATATATTAATGAGCAGGTGTCCTTTTGACTCATATCTTATAACTAATTGATGGAACTGTTCCATGATTAACCTTGTTTTGAAGAAATGGTGTCATAATTTGTATGCTCGCATTTTCTTTCAGATAATGGTTATAGTATAAGGCTAGGAAAATATCAACTCGTTTTATCGAATCAATTACTTGCCAGGATGCACGAAACTTAGATCAAGTTGTATCTTTGTTTTATTTTGCAGGTCGTAAAGATGCTTATTATTATTGTGAGTCTGTTTACAATTTGCTGGCTACCTCTGCAAACATATAACATCCTTGTGCCATTCCTGAAAACGAAAATCACCTCGTAAGTATTTGTCCTGTGCTGTTTGTCACTAATTGTACATCGTGAATGGCTTTATGTTCTCCTTCGCTTTGCTCATCTGAACATAAAATATTTCTGAACTAATTTAATTAATAAACAACTTTGACTTGAATGGGATGCGATCCACATCATCCAGTTTTAATACAAAATCATACGAATGTATATATGTAACACAATTAAAGTTCATATTGGTCTGCATTTGGTATAATCTATCAACAAAGAGAAAATAAAGTTGCTTAAATATAAACAATACTATATCATATAACATTATAATTCTAAATTCTATTACAAAACGTAATAAATCTGTCGAATAGGTTTGTCGTGAAGTAATTCTCGACTAAAGAAAAAGGCACGAGAAATTCTTTATAGAGCTCACTGAAACGAATTACTTGTGAGCGCATGAAAAAATTATTACACGGAATTAATAATAATTAACAACTTTTAGAAATGCATTTATGTTCTCTTTCGCTTTGCTCATCCAAACATAAAATATATCTGAACTAACTTAATTAATAAACAACTAAGACTTGAATGGGATGAGATTCACACCAACCAGTTCGACCAAACAAAGGAATAACAATAAGGGTAATAACAAAATTACCGAACTCCGAACAATCTTACAAAGGGAAAGTCAAAACTCATAATTATATAAACAGACAAAATCAGTCAACAACCGGAAAACTGTGAAAACCGTAATGACCCTGACTTGGTACAGGCATTTCTAAAGAAATGGTGGGTTGAATCAGATTTTAAGGCGCAAAACCTCCCGCTCTCATTACGGTTCAAATGTTCCGGCTGTCACTGTAACAGTATTTAAATACAGGAACAAAATAGGTAAATTAGTTGTCAAAGCAGTACCATATTCGGTGACGTAAATGTCAAAAATATTTTTACGTCACACATTGACAAAAACATTTTTAACTTCTTTATCTTTATACATTTTCACTATATGAAAATGCATCGCTTATAATTTTTTCTGCAGAGACGGAATATATTTCGACAAGATATTGGTATCGGAATATAAACTTTTTAAGAGATCGAATAAGGCGAATCTTTTTATAGCCCTGGTCCAGTAGCCTGTTTCTCAGATGAAGATGACGTTTCAGGAAATCAGAATAATTGCTACTGGCCCTTGCATAGCGAATCAATTGCGAGAAGTAAACACCATATGCAGGAGAAGCTGGCATATTGCTGCACATGTTTGGAAAATTTATGATTTTAAAATTGAAGTCGTCCCGCTTATCATGCATTTTAGTACTGAGTTGACCACTGTCGTCAAATTCGAGGTATAAGTCCAAAAATGATGCGGACGAAGCTGTATCGGTGGTCTCTTTAACTTCCAGCTCTGGAGGATATATCAATGGAAGAAATTCTGCAAATCTAGAATTATTGATAGATAAAACGTCATCAATATACCTGTATGTGAAATTAAAGGCTCTAGCCTCATGAATCTTCTTATCTTTTACAAGCTTTTGAAGAAACTCCGACTCATATGAGTATAAAAATAAATCGGCTAGAAGAGGGGCACAATTCGTACCCATTGGTATGCCGACGACCTGCTGAAACAGTGTCCCTCCAAAGGAGACAAATATGTTATCGATGAGGAACTCCAGCATACTGATCACTTGTTCCTCGGAGTAGCATGTTTTACCTTTATGAATTTTGTTTGAAAATATGTGGAATTGTAGCCTAACACAACACATTTTGAGCCATAGTTTCTATGACTAAAAGCTTTATGAATTGTTTCTTTTAAGCGGGTTTTTAATTTGTCATGCGGTAGGGTGGTATATAGAGTTGAAAAATCAAAAGTTTTGATGGAGGATACCTGAGAGAAAGATCTTGATTTCAGGTTATCCAAAAGATCTTTAGAGTTTTTCAAAATCCACATGTGATTTATGCCACTACGCGAGTAAACAGTTTCACAATATGTCTGTTGTCCCTCTTTTACTCCAGACAGAATCTTTGTCAGGTGAATAGACAATTTTTTCGTCGAACAAGTTGATGATCCCGCTATGTACCTTTCTTTGTATGGTGTTTTATGGAGTTTAGGTATCCAATATAAATAGGGTAAATCCTCAGACTCTTTACCAGAGGGAATGTTTAAAGAGGTCATGAATGATCTGTGGTTAGCTAGGATTTCATCTTTGTCGAACGAAGTTGGTTTGTATGTGGTATTACTAGAGGTGTTGCTATTTATGCCTAATTCCTTGATTAGGCATTCGTAGTAATATGATTTACATACAAACACGATATTGTTGGAAGCCTTGTCCGCAGGAACGATAACATATTTGTCATGAAGAGAGGAAAGACACTTAACAGCTTCTTGGTCTTTAAATACAGACTTAGGTCGACTATTAACACAATTTTTGAGCTTGTGAATCCGACCTTGTACTAGAGACCTAATTGTTCTAACCCAGTCTGACAAGGACTCTAACTCAGGATCTTGGTCCACTTCTCTCTTTATTCTGGCATAATCTTCAACAGCATCCATAATTATCTTGAAATTATGTTTCCAATTGATGTGTTGAGGTTCTCTGAATTTAGGACCATGAGAAATCACCTTTCGGAGACTCTCATGTTGAATGATATTCAGATCACCAGTGATTACATGTCCAGATGGGTTGTATTGAAAAGGAGAGTGGGAGCAGTCACAAGTCAGAGGGTTCTTAAGGTACTCTTCTATGTTAATATCTTGCAATGCTTCTTTGTAGTTGAAAATTTTACGGCCAATGCTGTTAGTGTAGCTATAGGAGACAATGGGAACATATTGATTTTTGAAATATGGTGGAATTTCTTTTACGACCTCTTTTCTATTAAGAATGTTGCTGATGTTAATAGCATCGATTCCTTTGTTAGCAAACGGAATATGGAGGAATTTTCTGTTGTTTTCATGAAGAGGTTCAGATCGAACTGGTTTAAAAAGACGAAAGGACGCCACGTCACATATAATACTAGACAATCTGTACTTAGGAGAAAAAGGATCAAACGCCTCCTTTGTCAAGTCCAAAATCCCTAAGATCTTTGAGGTAGTTTACAGGTAGTGAAAATAAGATTGTACGAATATGATGAATTCCAAGAGGTTTCTGTATATTAGAAAGTAAATCATTAAAAGTATCTTGTAACGTTATTGGTTTAGAGGACTTTTTAACATTAGGATGTTGAATTCTTTTATGACCATGGCTACGTTTAGTTCTTGGAATAGTATTAAAAAGGCTCATCACGTTGATTTCGTTGCATCCAGGACTTGACAAATTTCCCACTCCTTTGATGTTATCATTGCAACCGTAAGGCATTGCAGTGCCTAATTCTTTTATCCAGAACAACTCTCTATCGGCACGGTAAGGTGTACTAAGAATAGGACTGTTTGTATTGTATGCTAAATGTTTACATTTTTAGAAACAGATAGTCTATTTCTCATATTTTCTTTAATATACCCATCGTTAGCGATATCAGACTTCCATCTCCCGTGCGCTTTAAGCAACCTCTCGGGGATACGATTATGCACGGCTTCTGAAACGCCACCACTTCTAAGGCTATGCAACCCAAATTTTGTTTTTTTTCTAATCCTGCTTGTGTTAAGACCTCAAGAAGCAATTCGCTACCTCGAGTATAAGATAAAGGCTTATTAATTTTGCATAACCGATAAGTATCTTTGGAATTGAAAAATGATAATGATCTAAATATAAAATCGTCTGAGTCAAGTGCAATATCAGCTTATAGTAAATATGTTTCACACATCGCAACTGGACAAGTATCATTGTTAGTTCTGGCTATTACGACAGTATGATCCTGTCTATAAATTTCAGTTTTACTGCTTTCTATCAAAATCTCAAGATGAGAACTAGAAAATTTTAGATTTGATGTTGTTAAATCTTAAAAATCCTGCATAACCTAATAATAATAAACAACACATTCTTAACTTTTGTAAATTGTCAATTGGGTATTGCTTCCGTAAAATAGTCTTTAATATATCTGAGGTTATTGGTTCTTTCTTTTGAACTGGTTTCGATAATATACGGACGCTTCCTTCAAGAATCATTTTTATATATTGCTCTGAAAAAATCGAGGTAGAAAGATTGAGATCATGCTCCCATTTTATTCCATAATAATCACTGTATAAAACCGAAGTATATACTTCTCTTTGAACTAAATATGAAATGTAAACAGCAATTGTTGTAACAGAAGCAGGTAAAGCACACAAATTAAATGTGTACACCACGATTTAAGTTTGTTGAAAGCGAAAGAATATTTGTTAATTGAATTTGCACTTTTACTGGATTTTGCAATAGTTGGTAATTTTTTAGCTAAAGAATTCAGATCGGTAATATCTAACTGTTTCAAATCGTTCCAGTAAGAATTTTTGAATCGACCCTGAAAAACAAAAACAAAAATCGAATCGATAAAATTTCTATTGTTTGACTTAAAATAATAATAAAAATATTTTAACTTTTTCAATCTTTTAAATAGAAGAATTCATGAAAAATTTATACTTGTTTATATTTAAATAAATATATCAGCACGTATTAATCGTTCTATATCCTGTAACTGGAAAACAAGTTTTATTTAAATAAAATTCCCATGATGGGAAAATATTATCATACCCTTTCATAGAACTGAATGTTAGACATGCAACATATTTCGTCACTATGCCTTTTTCCCATTTTAGGAATAGATAATAGGACATATCCCATGACAGGAAAATGTGTTTGCACAAAGAAATAAGAGAATTCATACTTCTCATCACGGATAAAAATTATACATGTATTCATATCCCATCACGGGAAAACATTGTATTCATATAGCGTCACAGGAAAAAAGTTTGTTTACATATCCCATCACAAGAAAAAGTTTTTATTTATATCCCATTACGGGAAATGATCATGATTATTCATATCCCATTCACGGGAAAGTACTCGATTCACAGGAAAATGTTCAAATTCATAACCCATCACAGGAAATGTTCATATTCATATCCCATACAGGAAATTGTTTATGCTCATGTCCCATCACGGGAAAATAAAACACATTATAAATCTGCTAATATAAATTGTTGCATTATGAATGTTTAATTTTATAAAATGTTGTAAGGCCAACTCGAATAAATAAATGCAAACTTTGAAATAATGAAAAGGGATTGAGAAAAAATATGTAAATATGTAAATGATGTTTTATATATGATTTTATATAGATTTTAGAGCTGTCAAATATTTGTTCTTCCCTCGACGGGATTTGAGCCCACACCATTGATACACTGCAGCACCATTCGCTTAGCCTTACGTCCAGCGCCCTAGACCACTCGACCACATCCATATATTTACCTGTATAAATAAACTGTGTGCAATGCCAAGATATTGAATGACAATCTTTCAGCAGCGAAAATACTGTGTTTATATGAACCAGCTTAAAAAAACCTTTACGCTTTACATATTCGATATGGTTTCGTACAAATTGTTGAAAATTATTATCTTCAGAAGACCACAATAAGGGCCAGAAAGCAGATGATGGCCATTTTGGTATAATAAGAATCCCATGACTTCTACATAATGCCAAATGAGAAATGGCTCTACAAATAAGTCTTACAAGTGGGACGATCCAACAGTTGTGATCTGACCAATTGAAAACAAAGCATCTACTTCGCCTGATCCGGGGCACCAATATGGAGAAAAGAACGAATTTGTCTTGTGATTCATTGTATCTGCAAAAACGTCGCAAGTAAATGGACCCCATAATTTATTGAAAAAATCAAAATACAATCATCACAATACTTTGCTATATGCATCTGCTGTTTGATTCTGTTCGCGTGGAATCCATTCTACTAATGATATATTTTTTCTAATACATAAATTAAAGATTTCAATAGCCATTGACTGTAATTCCGACTTCATGCTACCTGTATTTGTAATCCTAACTACATTTTGATTGTCTGTATAAATTTTTACCAGCCTATTTTGAAAAACCTCTTGTAAGGAAAAGACCGTTATAAAACAGCATTCAACTCTCTGTATGTGGAACTTTTTAACGCTTCTTCGCTTGACCACATTTTATGAACTACTCTAGTGTAAGTTTCAACAGTAAAACCTGCGGAAGCGAAGCTACCTGCATCTGTGTAAACTATTTTGTCGGGCAACAAATTGTTAGCAAAAAATTGTTTCTGTGGTAAAGACTGGCAATTGTTTAACCAAAATTTAATTTCAACCTTCGCCTCATCATATTGATTATTTCATCCCAATAGCGACTAGTGGTAATTATCATCAGCATATTTCTACACGTTATTCTAGATATATAACCGTAACATGGTATAAACGAAATGATCTTTCCGGTGATCTTTGCTAATCGCCTCGCTGTCAATACACTTAATTGAGACATAGCTAAGATTAGATTGTTTTTGAATCTCGTAATTTTTTCAAGAGTTATTTCTAGGGAAAAAGTATTTAGATCCCAGACAAAACCGAGCCATGTAAGCCTCCTTGAAGGTTCCCAAACACTTTTTTCTTTGTTAACGAAAAACCCGGCCGACTCCAGGTTTGTCGCAACCGATCTGCGAAAGCTTTACAAATGTTGAAATTGGATTCTATCCCCCATCCGTCATCTAAATATAGTATAATTATATGACCTTGTGAGCGCCAGTATTTAACCATAGATCGTAGCACTTTAGAAAATACATGTCCAGCAGACGAGAAACCGAATGGAAGTGCGCAAAACATGAAATATTTCGCAGTATTTTTAATTTCCAAGAGAACCCTAAATATTTCTGATGGTCTTTGTGAATAGAAATATGGTGATATCCCGATGAAAGATCAAATTTAAACATGTAACCGTCTTTTATAATATACTGAATAGCTTCAGATACACCCTCAAAATTATGTTTTCTTTTTTCTATGTACTGATTTACATGGCGTAAATCTAGAATTAACCTCTCTTTACCTTTATGATTTACTGACACAGTTAACGGATTGATAACATAAGGTAAAATGTCGGTGCACTCGATAGCCGCATCCGACTCTAATAATTTATTGATTGCCTGTTCCACGAAAGAAGAATGTTTAAATGCCGAACCGTTATTTCTTAAATTGACTGAAGTAGGGGTCTTATAAAAAGGAATCAAATATCCGCTAGATATAACGTTTAAAACAACATTATTAGCTTTGATAGTATCTTTCCAAAACGAAAATTGTTTGTTTAGACTGCTGACATGAAATGCGGATACATTTAATTTATTTTCATATTCATAATCTTGATTATGCAAATTATAAAAAGTGTACTTAACTGTTTGTTCAGTATGATTTTCCTGTTGGAACCCTGCATTTCCTGGGACACTGATATGCCCAGTGTCCTTCTGCGTTACAATAAAAGCACTTGTTATCTCCTGCTGCTTTTTTGCCTCTGTAATACTCCAACGCTGTATAAACGTGACGGGCTGTGCTTCTTGATGAGGCTCTAGATGTTTCTCCTGGACGTGTTGGGCTAGAGCGACGAAAACGATCAGCCGTATTCTTGTCGGAATTATCTTGGTTCTTGTAATAAGGATTGTACCTGTTATTCTGCACCCCCTTATCCTTGCGCTTCAATTATGCCCTATGCTCGGCTTGGCGTAGTTTTGTCGCGTCGTCTGTACTATCGGTGAGCGGGTCGTCGACTTATCCTCCACGACATCCCATCAGTATTCATCTGCAATACGGATAATTTTGTTGCGCTCCTTGAGGGCCTTTTCACATTGATCCTGAATCTTCTTGGCTGCAGCTATCGACTTCTGCTCCCACAATACTCTTGCTTTTGATACTTCGTCAATACGGGAACTGTTGAATTCGTACTGCCTTGCGTTTCCCTCAAATTTAAATTTAGGCGTGGTCACGGAAGATTTTCGCTTTTCACACTGTTGTAAACCAATTTTTACGTCGATTTCTTCAAACAGTTCTTTCTTATGTTTCGATAGGGCATCATCAAGTTGTTGTGGAAATAATGCTACAGCATCTGCTGGTGAAAAAAAATGTTCAAAACTTGTACCTCCTTTGTCTCGCCTATTTGGTGATACGATTTCTTCTTCACTCATGTTGACCGTAATAAATCTGTCGAACTGGTTTGGTGTGAAGTAATTCTCGATCAAAGAAAAAGGCACGATAAATTCTTTATAAAGCTCACTGAACTGAATTACTTGTAAGACATGAAAAAAATTACTACACAGAATTAATAATAATTAACAACTTTTAGAAATGCATTTCTCTTAATCCATAATTATGTCATGTTGGGGTCGGATTATAAGACATGCTACAAATGACCGGACTGACATCGTGCTAAAATAATTGAATTGCTTCTTAAAATATTAACAAAACCAATGTATACTTCTATGAAACAGACAGTGAAAATAGGGCAGAAAAATTGAATTAGAAAAGCTTGGCATTTAATTAGCACATGGTACTTCTTGAGTATTTCATCATTCAATTCATTAGACAAGAACAAGAGTTTCCTAGTTATATGTTATAACCGGACAAACCATATAGAGACAACTTCCCCTATCCGACACTTAGGGATCCGCGGAGAAGCACTGTGGATTGAGCCGTTGCAACCGTTATCATTACCAAGTAATAAAGGACGAAGTCCTTCTAACGGTGAGCTCTCCGATTTTTCCTTCTATATTGATAGCCAAAAATCTGCTCACCGGAAGTTTAAAAAATAGATCAATTGATAATTTAGAAACGCAAAAGATATCTATTTCAATGAAAAATTCCCAATTCTTTGATTATTTACTCTATGCAAAATCGAAATAAACTTTTATTAAAATTCTAATAAAAAAATCTCTTTCTACGAAACTCCCGATGGAATAGACTGACTCAATCTGTCTCAATCTAGCCGAGATATGAGCCAGGGGACAGAACTCGTCAGTTTACCGATGGAAGAGCGGCGTAGGTAAAATGAACGCCATAACAAATCGGCTACACAATTCATTCAAAATAAAAGATAATTGCCTCACCGGACGCAATTACGATCGAAATAAAAAGTATGTCCCCTAATTGTTCCTTCAAAACATGAATTAAAAAAATGCTTTTATAAATAGATAAACCGCTAAATCACTCGTGTTTTGAGAGAAAATTATTCATTATTCATGCGCAGTTGTTGAATGTTGCAGACGACGGGTTTTCATATGTGTAAACAGAAAACGATCGACTATTGCACTTGGAATCTATCGCTAAAATTCATTGAGGTTCGCATATTTTGTTATCTTATGCCTGTAATTGGAAAGAATATGATCTCCTGGTTCTATGCATATGTAGAACACATTGAAATTAAAACAAAAACAGTCAATATAATACATTTCCCTTACCTTGATCTATGTCAAAATCCGTGATGTACCTTATTCATTGAAGAGTCCAAGGAATTCCGAATGCAAACTGGCACACATTTATGGTATGAATAAAGGAAAGGTTATGTCATGTGTATTATATACAAATAGATATGTGAACCACAGGCGCATGGGGCATGGATTTCGTTTCCTCCTCCCCCCTTTTCTCTACTACCCCCCTTCTTTTTCAAAATTTTCATATAAATCATTCCTTTTTCAAAATTTTCATAATCATTCGTTTTTTCTTCAATTGACAATATCAATATCAGTAGACGTCATACATCATGAATACTACGTGTATTCTGTGTCCACAGTTTTTCGACTGATACTTTGAAAAAGGAATGATTTATATGAAAATTTTGAAAAAGGGGGGGTAGTAGAGAAAAGGGGGGAGGAGGAAACGAAATCCATGCCCCATGCGCCTGTGATGTGAACGTAAATGAATGAATGCTCTTTCAATTTTAACAGTTGTCATTAAATAATTTACACTAGAAAGGTTATTATGATGTTCGAAATTGTGTCTGGATCTAGGTCACAGAGTGACTAGAACGGGGTCATGAAAATCTGTTCCAAGTTAAAACCCGTAACAATGCATTGAATAATATATGGGCTATGATTCAAAAGGAATATTTGTGCTTCATCTGAAATATGAACATGCAATCAGCTTCATCAATTTGGTCAAATTTATAAATTATTATCAAATGCCACGGTCAATATCATCGAAATTGTTCGTAATTGCGTCCGGTGGCGGTGAGGCTAACGTGTACGGATCATCGTATTATTGAAATTTTAGGACTTCGTCCTTCAAACAGGTTGCCTGTCTCATATTACAACAATGTCTAACTGCTATTCAAATAACATAGCATAGCATAGCATTTTATTCTTGTAGGTTTAAACAAATTCACATTGTGTGGTTGTGTTCTAACTGGTTGGCTATGAGTAATGCTTGCTATAATCCATTTATATACGGACTACTAAATGTAAGTAGCTTAAACTTTATTAATATACACAATTTATTATATAGATAGGTGTGAATTATGGAGATTTATCCGTGAAATAAATCCCGGTATCTCACATGTGAAATATCGGTTTTTCCCCGCCGGAACTACTTTTACACAACTATAAGTGTGGTGGTCACGTCCCTTGTGGTGTTATGGTGAATACACATACGATTGTAAACTGAAAAACATTGCGCGAAATGTTATTGACGACTTTGGCACATAACCAACATGACGTCATTGGCGTCATATGAAGACTTCCAGTTTGATTGATTGATTGATTGATTGATTGATTGATTGATTGATTGATTGATTGATTGATTGATTGATTGATTGATTGATTGATTGATTGATTGATTGATTGATTGATTGATTGATTGATTGATTGATTGATTGATTGGTGTTTAACGTCCAGTGAGCAATTTTTCAGCTATATTCAGGACGAGAACATTTAAAAATTTAAACGCCACGGGACTCGAAACAAGGAAAGGTGATGGGTAGGGACGGATAATTTTGCCAGTGCAACAGGTCTCTTATGGACCACTCATCATGAGCATAATGCTCATAACCCGACTTAATTAATCGATCAAATCGATCATCGATCACTAATCGATCAGTTTTCGAACACTCATCGATTGATGAGTTTGACTAATCGAACACTTATCGATCAAACTCTCTCAGGAGTTTGATCGATTAGTGATCGATTATTTTGATTAGATTGATTTGATCGATAAGTGATCGATACATGATCGATTACGATCAATTTGATGGATATTGAATTTGTACATAGTATAGGTAATTTAAAAAGCTTAAAATTATTTCACATTATAAAAAAATCATACATATACAAGTACAGAAATTTAAAATCCACCTGTTATGTAAATATATTGTCAAAACTCTCCATTATTTTTAAGGAAAGGAGAGTTATTGTTCTCTTTGTACTTTATATACTATACACATACTTTATTTTGTTACAAGATTAATAATTAATCAAATTAATAAAGTACAAAGGGTGGATTTTAAGTTGGAGAATGTCCTCGTATCTGTCCATTCCTTAAAAAACAATGGGCCTCGGACCCTTTGGGGCCTCGGCTCCATTATTTTTAAGGAATGGAGAATTACTCGGACATTCTCCTATACCTAAATATCATGTAAATATCAACATTTCATTAAAACCCTAAACAATGTAAATGTTTTGGTATTAAAATTTTGTCAGTTTCCATACAAAAAGTCCCACACACATCAACAATTTGCATGGAACACATTTCATTAGAGATAATTTTCATAATTAAAAAAATTTTCTTATAGCTTTTAATAAATCCTCTGTTTTTCCATCTGACACATGTGTTACAACTGTGAGCATTACAAGGTATATCCACAGCAATGACATTTATGGTATATGTATTATTCCAGAATTATTGAATGACATTTATGGTATATATATTATTCCAGAATTATTGAATAATAAATACTTTATTCCACCTTGATCAGATCACCCTGATATACATTGGAAACTTGATACATTCAGTTGACAGATTACATATATACTTGTGTATGTCTTGTTGTTTAAAAGAAATGTTTTATTTGTTTCAATATTCACAATATTAACTAATACATTATTTTGTAATGTACCAGTAATGAATTTTAATTCAAATATTTTACAAATACTTGTAACATTTCGAAATTAATTAAAAACTGAAAGGCAGTATGATGAGACTTTTTATAAGCATATTTCAAACTTCATTGACATTATAAAATTAATAACTGCATGCATTCTTAAGAGGATGGACTGTTACATATTGATTTTTTTTAACCCTTTTGCTTACTGTTTTTATTTCCATATCATGTAACTTAATCCAAATTATTTCAATATATGTTACACCCAGGGTTACAGTGATGATGGTCAAAACATGTATCTGTCTTAAAAGTTACATTCACTCACTCTTTCTACTATCTTAGACACCTCCTATATCTGTAATATATTCAAAGATGCCAAAATATTTAGATGGAACTATTATAAATATGAAGATGTCACTTATAAATACATAGATCTGATCAATGTCATTTACCAATAATCTTATTATGTGAAAGTTGTATTTGACCAAAGATTTGTAGATAACATCTACAAGTAATTAATAGATACACATTCCATGTCACTGAGAAAGTTGTATTTGACCAAAGATTTGTAGATAACATCTACAAGTAATTAATAGATACACATTCCATGTCACTGAGAAAGTTGTATTTGACCAAAGATTTGTAGATAACATCTACAAGTAATTAATAGATACACATCCCATGTCACTGAGAAAGTTGTATTTGACCAAAGATTTGTAGATAACATCTACAAGTAATTAATAGATACACATCCCATGTCACTGAGAAAGTTGTATTTGACCAAAGATTTGTAGATAACATCTACAAGTAATTAATAGATACACATCCCATGTCACTGAGAAAGTTGTATTTGACCAAAGATTTGTAGATAACATCTACAAGTAATTAATAGATACACATCCCATGTCACTGAGAAAGTTGTATTTGACCAAAGATTTGTAGATAACATCTACAAGTAATTAATAGATACACATCCCATGTCACTGAGAAAGTTGTATTTGACCAAAGATTTGTAGATAACATCTACAAGTAATTAATAGATACACATCCCATGTCACTGAGAAAGTTGTATTTGACCAAAGATTTGTAGATAACATCTACAAGTAATTAATAGATACACATCCCATGTCACTGAGAAAGTTGTATTTGACCAAAGATTTGTAGATAACATCTACAAGTAATTAATAGATACACATCCCATGTCACTGAGAAAGTTGTAAAAATAAAAACCAAATATATGCATGTTTTTTGGTGTTTATAATACAACAAATGATTCTGGCAGTGATACATGTAGTGAAAAAGCTGAAAAAAGTAGTCATGAGACTGATGAAGCAGGATCCTCACAGGAAGAATCTGCACATATCGCTGCACAGAAAATAGAAAGTGAAGCAACCAGAAATGCTGAAATTCAAAGTGAAAAGTGCAACAACAACACTGAAAAATGTTCAAGTGACAATCAATCAGAAACTGGCAATACTGATAGTACAAACAATAGCACAAAGGATATTGACATAAATATGAAAAAACTTTAAAAGTATGGAATTTCACAGAGACAGGCCGCACAAATTGTTCCCAGTCAAATCTGTCAGAAGCAAAAATTAAAGCAAAAAGACTGAAAACATCCAAAAGTATTTTCTACTAGAGGAATGTTCCTCTATACTATAAACAGATGGAAAATGTTTAGGTGATCATTCTGTCCAGAGAAGCACAGCACAGAAAAATACACAGCAAAAAATAGTAAGTTCGTAGTTATTTTTATGTATAGCTTTATGTCTGTCTGAGTCTTGTAATTAGTCCAAACCATTTCTGAATAATAAAATAAAACAAATTTGTGATGAATATCATGCTGATATCTTTTCCATGCATAAGTTCTGTCCTTTAAAGCAGAAAAAATTAAATTTTGTGGTTTTAATCCAAATAGTTTCTTGTTTTATTTCAAGTTAGTCTTAATATATTAATATATAAATATATCTACTGATTAAATTAATGAACTATTGATTAGGCACAAAATACAAGTCAAGTTTCCCATTAGTTGTCAGTTCAGAAATTATAACCCTTGTCCTTGAAAAAAATGAAGTCTGAGTGTTTTCAGTATTATTATTATTTGCAAACAATTCTTGAATACATTTACAGTATGATATGACACATTGGAGATATGGAGTGGAGAAAAATATTATATAATATTTGTAAGTTACTAATATTATAAATAGGTCAACATTTGTATGAACCATTATGTTAAGGACAGACTATCTTACTGATTTCTTATGTCAAAAAATATTCTGATTTTTGTTTTGTGCAAAATAAAAATATGGCTTGTGGAAAAAATAACATACTATCACATAATGTTGTATTGAGTACGCCTCACCATGAGCGGGATTCAAAACTTGCATTGATTGCACAGGTATTTGTAAATCCAACTACCATATGATCACGACTACAACAGACCCTAATCATTGGATTGCAATTACTATTATTAGGCATATATGATCAGTCGGTTGTGTCTCATTATTATTTTTTTAAATATGTGCAGAAACCACTGGGCCAATATATATTGTTTAAAACTATAAATAAAACACTAATAATGATCTTTTCCTGTCATGTGACAAGGTAAATTGTTACAAAATTTTTTAATTACCAAATTGTAACCAATGTTTATTGTTAAAGGAAACTTTTCCCTCTTTTGAGCCTAATTGTCCAAAAGCTGTCTGATTTATTACCATCACTTTGTGTCTGTCTGTCTGTTATTAACAATTTACATTTCAATCATCTCCTCTCTACTGGGCCAATTCAAACCATTTACAGGCACTATGCACTAAACTAAAAGGTCCTCATTACCTCATTTTGTTTTGTTTGGACAAAAACCACATTGGCAATGCTTAGTTCTAATTGGCTGAATCTTAGGAAATCTTATAGGAAAGTGAAAGTCAAAATGTTATATAAATTGGTAGATGTTCTAATTGACCGTCCCTCTTGAAAGATTGTCTATTATTTTTATTATTATTTTAATAAATAAAATTAGTATTTTTTATTGCAGTGGTAAATATCATTTAAGAAATATATAGAATATAAATGGATATATGATCTTTAAATCAAACATAGTTGACAAGCCACAAAAAAAGTAAAAGTAAAAAATGTTCTACCAGGTATTATTGTTGCCTTTCATCTCAGTCGTGGTAGTTGTAAGGCCTTAATTTCATGCTTTAAAATGTTTAAAGGTGTAAACCCTCATTTTTCATCAGTACCCTCTAAAACTTGACCATTTATTTTTATTAAATAATCAGCTGAATCCCCAAAATCCCCCCAAAAATCTGAATCAAAATACAGTATTAAGACTACAAACGAATCTCATGAAGTGTCTGGTCAACACCAAAATATTAAAAATCTACACCACCCACTTATCAATACAAACATGACCACATGTTAATTTGCTTAACATATGATGGGTCATAAGTCAAAATAACAGTTAGTAAACCCAGATTAAAGATAAAATTATGAAAGTTTATGGTGCTAATTAGCACAGGCTGTGCGAGATTCTTGACCCTGTGTGATAAATTTCAGGAAAGTCTCAAGTCATGCAAGCACAAATTTGATGATGTAGAAATTCTTTTAGAATTATGATTTTGGCATTTCATGCAAGCTGTCCTATGAAGTTAGAGATGCTTATGAAAATTGGTGATAAGAACCCCCCCTTTTTCTCATTTTGGTGGATTGCATAATTTGTGCAAATGTGGGTAACACAATAATGAATGAATTTCAAGAATAGAAGACAGAGAATTCTTCAACACTAAAAATGTTTCTGGACTGTATTAGTGGTGCATTTGATTTTTTAGACAAAAGATTTTTGTGTATTTTTTTCCATTCTGAAGAAGAAAATAAGTTGGTATAATTCTAATTGGCATTTAGAGTTTTATTCATCTCCATGGAGTAAAATATGACAACTATTTATTACCCAATTTTCACTATGTTGGGAATGAAACTACTTTTTTTTTTACATAAACCATATATAATTTTACTCAACTTTTTATCTTGTATGTTATTTTATTGAGGAATTATTCTCATGTAATATAAATAATATCCAATAATTTGATTAACTTGAGCCTTAAAAATATAAATTTGAATTACTCAATTAGATTTGCATAAATTAGGCAGATTTCTGTTTTTGACATAAAAGGAACCAAAACAGGGGAATTTCAAAATGTTGTTTTTTCGTTTATTTGCAAAACGATGGACCTTAAAATGCTATTTTCTACTGTCTATGTTTTTATTCAGATTTGACCTAGCTGGTATAGTGTCTATTGTGGACCCCTTCTCTATGACAAACTTATGAATGAGTTGGATATAATACAGGCTGACATTGAGGCAAGTATATAGATATGGCAAGGAGATATGGGAGATATAAGAGGAAGATTCCTTATTTGATATTAAAGAAAAATTGACCATCAAAACCAATTCTTGACCCTGAATAGCCCTATTTGAAATTATTCCATTTTGAAACCAAATTCGTCAAAAGTAAACATTGCGATTGAAAACTGCGACATCCACCACTACAACGTTTTCTCATTTTGTTTGTTTCGAGTTGTCATGGTAGCTACAGTGTCATATAGAAAGTCATATTATCAAATTCTTTGAAACTTGCACTTTAGCAATTGGGATCAAACTGGAAAGTGTATGGAAGGTCTTTTGTAAAGATACATCACTTCTTGCTGATTGGATAAAGCATGGCCACCAGAGGCAATTATTTATTCCAATTTTTTTCTCTCTCATCTTTATGACTTAATACACAAAATATATTGTAGCAAGTTAAGGATTACCTCCATAGTGTGTGTGTGTTTGTTTCATTATGGATATTATTTTACTGAACAGAATGAATTGGCTCTTACTGGCAATCTGATTTTTGTTTTTTATATTTTCAATGGAAGCATAAAACATGTATGTGTCTTGACTGGTAATACAAGCAATATGATAGGCTAAATATAATTTAACAGTTGCCTATGCAAATAAGCAGTAGCAAAATATTAGAATGTTCCCTCAATTATTAGATTGTAATATTTTTAGCTTTTTTATTATTTATTTTTTCAGATGGAACTTTTTTCTGACTGCAAATAGAAGGATCTAACTGTAATTTGAAGATGAAGATCAAAGACCAATTTAAAAAATTGAATAATAATAACAATTATAAATGTGGCTACCTTTAACTGTTGCTGTTATATAAAATCAAATTTTATCAGTTAAACTACATTCTCTAAACTCATCTAATAAATCATAAATGTTGGACTCAATGGTTTTCTTGTAATATATTAAAAAGATGTACATGTTTTGACAATCTTACATGTGTGATCCTATGATATTTACAAATTAATCCTGATGATAGTTGATAATATACTGATATCATTTCTGGATAAATTGACAGTACAAGTTGAGTTTGATTTTTTAAGATTGCTGCAAATCTTCAAGCTGAATCCCCCAAAATCCATGTTTATCTTGCACATCCTCAGAGAGTTTGATCGATAAGTGTTCGATTAGCCAAACTCATCAATCGATTAGTGTTCGAAAACTGATCGATTAGTGATCGATGATCGATTTGATCGATTAATCAAGTGAGGTCATAATGAGCTGTTACACTGGGTTCTTTAACGTGCGGAAAAGGTGGCAATCTGTCAACACGGGACCTCGGTTTTATTTACGTCTCATCCGCAGGACGGGTTGGTTGTGAATTTATACATCCCGCACAACCGACGAAGAAGCTCTCGGTCCCATTTCTATACCCTGGGGTTCCCGCGGGGTTTCCAGTTTGAAACGTAAAGATTAGACGTTATTTGTGGTCACATAATACCTTCGAAATGCAAAGAGTGCATCAAAATGCAAGTTCTGAGTATGCATTCTCACTTGTGGAAAGGAAATAATATTCATCTGCTCAGAAACCATTTCAAATAACTAGGCCAATTCATCCATTACCTATAAATCATATCTCGAGAGCCTCTGGTTGTGTGTAAACTGAGTAACCTCATGAATACAGATGACATACTTTCACACTCATTAACCAAACAAGAAAAATAAAGAAACAGGATGATCAATATACGTTTTGTATCAATCATTTTTGATTGAATATGAAAATTTACAATGGGCAACGTTTGCCGTCTCGTCTGTCATGTATTCTAAGTAGATATGCCATTCACATAGGTGCTTAGCTGTTTCATAAATAACAGCAAGTACGTCTTGTTTTTCAAAATATTCCTTGATTTACTATTCGATTATATAACATATATTTTTTTAACACCTTTATCGTTACAGGAAAAATTTAAAAGTGAATTTAAAAGTGTGTTTGTGCTATGTGCATGTTGTTGTAAAAAGAATCGGGATTATAATACCAATCAATACCAAAATAATAGTAACGGAATTACCAGTCGGAAGTGCAGCGTGAAATCAAGCCCAGGGGATTGTCACTGTAAAACAACGGGGGCATGTGAATGGATCAATGGTTTAAAGATGGATAACCGGCATAGTTATGAAATAACGAATGTGTAGTTATGAATTTGTGTTTTACATTTGTCACAATTAAACAATAATTCAGGAAGATGTTTGAATATCAATATGACATTACATGTACATGTAGCGACACACACATGTGGTGTAGGAGATTATTTCTCATGATGTATTAGTTTCTGAAACAGATGGAACCACTTCTAGGAATGTGATTTGATTGATTTAATTTATTGTGTTTAACCCTTTGAACGCCAAGACGCTGATTGTATACTACGTTACGTTGCCATATATTCCAGAACGTAACGATAATACGTCACGTTACGGTGTGTGTTTTCATGACGTTCACGCACATGCATATTTCCAATGTTTTAATGGCATTTGACAAATTGAATGGAAATGCATTGATAACTCACAAGTAACTTAAGTTAGCAGTTCCTGTTCTTGCTTGACATTTGATTAGATTAACGTGTAAGTTAATTAAGGTGGTAAACATGGAACAATGCATGGCAATTAATAGATTATAGAAAGCAATGTTTACATCAGAACGAATTTACTTTATATTAGCAATGGACAACGTTACATACTAACCTTCAAATTATGCCATAGAATCAAGCTTTTGAATGACATTAATTAAAATTACAGAAAGATCAGAATTATGGGTACATTTGTTCTTCATGGTTTTAGTAAAGGAAAGTCTTTCATAGATTGTCATATATTATGCAGTAGACAGTACAAATATATCTACTAAAGCACCATTCAATACAGAGCCCAACTTTACAATTAGGGTACCACCACTGTATTCATGTTTTCCTGGACCGTTCGTGAGAACTTGAACACAGAACACATTTCTTCCCATCTGGTATTTTCTCTGGGAAATGTCTTGGCCGTGATTCTTGTTAACTTTCTGTGCTCCTGTCTCACCACTCTGAGTTGCTAATTTCTATGCGCTTCAGCATGCAAGAAATATTATATTTCTAGGACCTTATTCACAAAGTACCCGTTAATTACTGTAGCGAACAATAATTTATTATTAAAAAAAATATACATTTCACCGTTGTAGTATTGAACCGTTTGAAATATGTTGTCAAGACGCCTATTGACATTGTAATTCTATGAAAGGACATTGTAATTATTTTATACAACACTTTATGCAATCGCCTTCTTTTCGAGTTCATTCATTTTAGACAATGTTCCTCAAAAGTAACATTATGATAAGCTTATAATTAAAATGTTCTTATTTACATGACATGTTACAGTACTTGTAATTTCGTGTAAATGTTTGGTTGATCACATCTAAATCGGGTATTATCTTTTGAAATGGAACATAATCTGGCTGGTCACACGACACGGCATACTCCGATACTCGTTGTTATTGCAGTGCAGAAATTGAAATATCAACTGAAACCTATTGCGAGAATCACTAAGGAGAAATTTGGTGTTTCCGTTGATCACGATCTACAGTTATTTTCCCAGTATGTTTCATTATGTTGACTTTTTTTTAGCTACACCCATGGATAGAATAAGCCCCATAATTGTTTAATTAATTTGATTCACACCAGTGGCACTTGTATTATATCTATCTTTGTGTGAAGAAGTATGTCAGTAGGTGGTTTTCTCCGGGAACTCGCTTTTCAAACTGAGCACCACAAAATAACTGAAATGTTGTTTAACACCCTTAACCCTAACACCGGAAGAAGATAGTAGGTTACAAACTAAGAGGGGAGATTTGGGCACATACAACTAGTTTAATTACGCAAATGTGTATTGATGTGTCTGTGTACTCTATCAATCGTGGAAAGTGAGAGGTTATGTAAACGTGTGTTATGTGTATCGATGTCTCCCTGTTTCTACGATTTTTCTATTATATTTAGGAATTGTTCCAACATTAAGTTATTTTTTTCATTTTATTTTTTGTTTCTAGTTATCTGTACCACTGACGGTACCAGCACATTGTATAATTTGTTTGTAAAGAATGCATGTGGATGAGAACGTCAAGTTATACAATTTAGTATAATAATTAAAGATCGTATAACAATGTTAAAATAAAAGGTCAGGTCGAAACAGCATTTAAATACAATCAACACAATCGCTGAACATATCTTCATATGATATATTGTAGATGTTGTTTCCTTTCAATAATTATATTCGTGTCACTAAATTTAAAACTTATTCAGATTTGATTGATTGATTGATTGTTGGTGTTTTAACACCACATTCAGCAATATTTCAGCTATATCATGGCGACCAGGTTTAGTGGTGGAAGAAGCCGGAGAGAACCACCGACCATGAGCAAGCAACTGGTAATCTTTATCACTTGCGGTTGCGAGTCGAATGCACCCGTTTTTGTAATTTACAAAACCGGGTGCGAACCCACGCCGTATTGGTGATAGGCTTGTATGAGTTGTTAGGTAATCCAACTACCTAATTCATTGAGCAACCCGAGCCCTTCTAGGAATGTGTGAACGGTTTTTTGTTCAACAAAAAAAATTAAAACAAAAGAAAAAGAAACAAAAATAAAAAAGAGAATATGAATATTTTATAACATAAATGTTTTTGTATGCGTCTTTGTCTGTTCTTAACATCAACGATTATATATTTTAAATCGTCAAGACAAACTTATGTTATGTATATTAGGATACTTCAAAATTGAAAACAACTATGGGCTAGAATAAGTTGAATAAAACATGAGAAATAACATTTAATACTTTTAATGATTTACTTTCTAATATACAGAAACCTCTTGGAATTCATCACATTCGTACAATCCTATTTTCACTACCTGTAAACTACCTCAAAGATCTTAGGGATTTTGGACTTGACAAAGGAGGCGTAGATCCTTTTTCTCCTAAGTACAGATTGTCTATATGTGACGTGGCGTCCTTTCGTCTTTTCAAGCCAGTTCGATCTGAACCTCTTCATGATAATAACAGAAAATTCTTCCATATTCCGTTTGCTAACAAAGCAATCGATGCTATTAACATCAGCAGCATTCTTAATAGAAAAGGTCGAAAAAGAAATTCCACCATATTTCAAAAATCAATCTTCCCATTATCTCCTATAGCTACACTAACAGCATTGGCCGTAAAATTTTCAACTACAAAGAAGCGTTGCAAGATATTAACATAGAAGAGTACATTAAGAACCCTCTGACTTGTGACTGCTCCCACTCTCCTTTTCAATGCAACCCATCTGGACATGTAATCACTGGTGATCTGAATATCATTCAACATTTTTCCGGTTGTTGACTGATTTTGTCTGTTTATATAATTATGAGTTTTGACTTTCCCTTTGTAAGATTGCTCGGAGTTCGGTAATTTTGTTATTACCCTTATCAACATGAGAGTCTCCGAAAGGTGATTTCTCATGGTCTTAAATTCAGAGAACCTCAACACATCAATTGGAAACATAATTTCAAGATAATTATGGATGCTGTTGAAGATTATGCCAGAAGGTGGATAAAGAGAGAAGTAGACCAAAATCCTGAGTTAGAGTCCTTGTCAGACTAGGTTAGAACAATTAGGTCTCCAGTACAGGGTCGGATTCACAAACTCCAAAATTGTGTTAATAGTCGACCTAAGTCTGTATTTAAAGACCAAGAAGCTGTTAAGTGTCTTTCCTCTCTTCATGACAAATATGTTATCGTTCCTGCGGACAAGGCTTCCAACAATATCGTGTTTGTATGTAAATCATATTACTTCGAATGCCTAATCAAGGAATTAGGCATAATTAGAGGTGTTGCTCGAATGCCTAATCAAGGAATTAGGCATAAATAGCAACACCTCTAGAAATACCACATACAAACCAACTTCGTTCGACAAAGATGAAATCCTAGCTTACCACAGATTATGCATGACCTCTTTAAACATTCCCTCTGGTAAAGAGTCTGAGGATTTACCCTATTTATATTGGATACCTAAACTCCATAAGACACCATACAAAGAAAGGTACATAGCGGGATCATCAACTTGTTCGACGAACGAATTGTCTATTCACCTGACAAAGATTCTGTCTGCAGTAAAAGAGGGACAACAGAAATATTGTGAAACTGTTTACTCGCGTAGTAGCATAAATCACATGTGGATTTTGAAAAACTCTAAAGATCTTTTGGATAACCTGAAATCAAGATCTTTCTCTCAGGTATCCTCCATCAAAACTTTTGATTTTTCAACTCTATATACCACCCTACCGCATGACAAATTAAAAACCCGCTTAAAAGAAACAATTCACAAAGCTTTCAGTCATAGAATCTGTGGCTCAAAATTTGTTGTGTTAGGCTACAATTCCACATATTTTTCAAACAAAATTCAAAAAGGTAAAACATGCTACTCCGAGGAACAAGTGATCAGTATGCTGGAGTTCCTCATTGATAACATATTTGTCTCCTTTGGAGGGACACTGTTTCAGCAGGTCGTCGGCATACCAATGGGTACGAATTGTGCCCCTCTTCTAGCCGATTTATTTTTTTACTCATATGAGTCGGAGTTTCTTCAAAAGCTTGTAAAATATAAGATTCATGAGGCTAGAGCCTTTAATTTCACATACAGGTATATTGATGACGTTTTATCTATCAATAATTCTAGATTTACAGAACTTCTTCCATTGATATATCCTCCAGAGCTGGAAGTTAAAGAGACCACAGATACAGCTTCGTCCGCATCATTTTTTGACTTATACCTCGAATTTGACGACAGTGGTCAATTCAGTACTAAAACTTCTGATAAACGGGACGACTTCAATTTTAAAATCATAAATTTTCCAAATATGTGCAGCAATATACCAGCTTCTCCTGCATATGGTGTCTACATCTCGCAATTGATTCGTTATGCAGGGGCAAGTAGAAATTATTCTGATTTCCTGAAACGTCATCTTCATCTGAGAAACAGGCTACCGGACCAGGGCTATCAAAAGATTCGATCTCTTAAAAAGTGTATATTCCGATACCAAGATCTTGTCAAAATATATTCCGTCTCTGGAGAGACGATCATAAACGATGCATTTTCATATAGTGAAAATGTATAAAGATAAGGAAGTCAACAAAAATGTCAAAAATATTTTTTTTATCTATGTGTGACGTAAAATTGTTTTTGACATTTGCTTCACTGGGTTTGGTACTACTTTGACAACTATTTTACCTGTTTTGTTCCAGTATTGTTATAAATACTGTTATAGTGACAGCCGGAACCTTTGAGTCGTAATGAAAGCGGGAGGTTTGGCGCTTTAAAATCTGATTCAACCCACTGTTTCTTTAGAAATGACTGAACCAAGTCAGGATCATTACGGTTTTCACAGTATTCCGGTTTTTGACTGATTGTGCCTGTTTATATACTTATGAGTTTTGACTTTCCTTTGTAAGATTATTCGGAGTTCGGTAATTTTGTTATTACCCTTATTTAAAGCATACAAATACCACACTGTTCAAACAGTCCCACAATCCAATATAAAACGCATAGAGAGAGGTAAAATCGCTACTCCTGAAACAAATGCATGACCGCTCACTTTCCTGGCTTGGTACAGGCACTTTAATAAAAAAAAATGATGTGGTTGGGATAGTTTTATGGGCGCAAATCTCTCCTCATAGTGAAATGATGTGGTCATGCATGTGTTCTCCACATATGAGTAAAATGTCAACCCTCACACATTTGATCTACCGAGCAGGATTATTATAAAGAACGCTATAATCGTCAACAGTATATGTAATATAACCAATAATAAGCGTTAGATATTACCAAATGGGCAATCAACCATGGACAATCCAGAGAAACTGGCAACATAGGACACTATGCGAAGAAAAATAAAACAAAAACACAACACAATATGCGTTGGACAACACTATATGTAAATAACAACAAATAACGTAAATAAGACAAACAACTGGAGGTGAAGATGTGGAAATCATAACAGACATCATAACATAGGAACTCAGAACGTAAGGACACACAATAGGACAACACATTTAAAAAAATAGTAACTTGGACCCCACCAAAAAGCCGTGGGTGAACTCAGGTGCTCGCGACGCTTCAGCAGTTCCTGCCTCTTATAGAATATCCACCGTGTTACTCATATATATAGCCAATACGCGCTGGACACCACTATACGGAACAAACACAAATAAGACACTATCATATGTATAATATTAGTTCTATTGAAGAGAGCTGATGGCCTCAAAAATTATCTAAATATTAGATTTACATCATAATAGTGAAACAATGGTTACATAGTTCGTCACCTTTATGCAATGGACATTATTTAAGATGGTACATCATAAAATAAAATTATATATTGTTACCACGGAACATTGTCTCTTGCACAATGTAGTTAGTTGTAAATCTATACAATTTCTCATAGAAATGTATCTGTTATTTCCAGAAAATGGCAGTATGGCAAATTTCATAACAAATGTAAACGTGCATACATTCTACTATACCTATATAAACTGAGCCATAAATAAGCAGACTCGAGAACAAATTTAATCCTCATGTCTCCAATATCTGTGAATTAAGCTGTAAAATTCAAGCTATTATTTATCGATTTAACTGAGGATATTATATGGTTGTCCAACTAAGCATTACGGAACAAATTTTATAGACATTAGTACAGTGTCTCTAACATATAACGTTTATGATTATGAGGCTTGAAAACTGGAATAAGAGCGAGGTTCACCGAGTTCTCCACAAAAAGGTATCCACATATAAATCATAAAGCATTTTGCGCTTACATAAACAAAGATGAGTTTGTGATGAGATTGCCGAAGTTTGTGATGAGATTGTCGAAGTTTGTGATGAGATTGCCGAAGTTTCTGATGAGATTGCCGAAGTTTGTGATGAGATTGCCGAAGTTTGTGATGAGATTGTCGAAGTTTCTGATCAGATTGCCGAAGCTTGTGATGAGATTGCCGAAGTTTCCGATGAGATTGCCGAAGTTTGTGATGAGATTGCCGAAGTTTCTGATGAGATTGCCGAAGTTTGTGATGAGATTGCCGAAGTTTGTGATGAGATTGCCGAAGTTTGTGATGAGATTGCCGAAGTGAAGTTTGTGATGAGATTGCCGAAGTTTGTGATGAGATTGCCGAAGTTTGTGAGAGTGTTTGTTGGAGCTCCGTTGGCTATGTTGATGAATGTACTACTCAACTCCTCCCCATCGTTAATCGGAGAACACATACTTATTCGACAACACGACACATCTGATGTTCATTGCAATCCGTGTCGGTGGAGGATATGATATTTGAGGTTGGAATGCACCTCTGGTCATTATTTCATCAAGACGGAGGTCCAATAGACCCAGTTCCATCAAGTGGCTGGTCATGTCAATCTCTTTGACTGCTTACTGAACATTACCTTTTCTGTTTTTCTAAAGGAGTATTTTCCCAAATTATAATTGGCCGCGATATAGAAGGTGGTAGATAATGAGACATTCATTGGTACATCAAACGAGTGTGTCACCGGGTTATCACTTGTATCATCCGTGTGTCCCATACATATTTGTATAGCATAATAAACAAGTACTAAAATTGTCACCTTGATTCGTAAGGAAAAATTTTCAAACTATGTACTGATTTATAAAAAAAAAACCAAACCCACGTTCAGGGACGTAGCTTATAGAGTGGATTCTCTTTGACGCAATCATTTATAAATGTATAATCGCTTAAGCAAATTCATCAACATTTCATAGAAGCAGTTGCCCGATTATATGTAAAGATTGACATCCTACACGCCCTTGGGGAGCATTTGCATGATCGCATCATGTAAGAGTTTCACGACTGTCCCAGAAGATATTTATGATTGATTATAGAGTGAACTATAAACGTATCCGAGTCCGTCAAATATACATTTTGCTCCCATGTGAAAAACACTTGTATGACTGCATCATTTCACTAACAGGGGAGGTTTATCCTACGTTTTCTTGTTGTGCCTGTACCAAGGTGAGCGGTCGTGTGTATGTGTGTGCCTCTTTCTACGATTTTGATATTTTATCGAGAGTTTGATATATTTTTGTTTTTCATTCTATCAAGGTACATACATACCTAACTTGACCATTCCATATGTTTCCATCATTCGGTGCACACATACTTTCTTTTTAATGTGTCAAAATATAATAATTTACATAGTAATGGAGGATGCATTTTCTGTTAATGTAGAGATTTGTCTAACGATATATGAATAAATCATTAAAAAGGAATAGCTCGAGTTGTTTTTCTTCAATTTTGAAATATTAGAGATTAGGGGGATCATGACCCTCCTTGCAATTAACAATTAATAAATAAGCGTAAAGGTATAAACTGTCTAATGTAGTGTTAGATTACTCTTAAAGGAAGATAACTCTTGTAAACGGGAAGTTATCAGACACAAATATACAACACACTCTTTTTTTCTACATGTTTGATGAAACATGATACAAATAAGCTATAGCTTCACAAATAAAAAAATATCTTGTCAGCACATGTGCAACGTGCTTGTTATAACACTTTAAAAAATCATTAAATAATCTGCTCCACATTGCGTTCAACATGAATTATAGCGGCGTCTATTCTACGGGTAATTTCCACTTTTTTGTACTAAGCTGTCCTTTGGTTTTAAATGGTGGACAATAACGTTTTACATCTTTTTTCCTTAGATTTCCTTGTATGTAAATAAACCCTCTATCCATGCTTACCATTTAAAAAATCCAACTTTTTCTTCTTGATATCTCAATATATATAGCTCATCAACCATATATAGCTTGCAGACACACAAAAAACAAGCAAAACATGTTGTCAATAGGTTTATTTATGGATTGATTGATTCTCTTTATTTCCTCCATAATTGAAGATTTTACAATTTATGTCAAACAAACAACATGACATGAAATATTTAAGAACAAAATACAAGAAATACATAAAACATCAGAATGTCTTTCCACAAGTACTTTGTATAACAACATATTAATCTAAATCGTATATATGACTATAAAGATCGTACTTGAAAACCTGGTATAGTTTAAACATATACCGGTAATCTGCTGTCTGGCACATCAAGCAATTCCACACATAGGAATCTAGTGTTTGTATGGCATGGTTCATACTGCCAAGCAGTGATTCTACAACCTCGTCATCATACTGGTCAAATAAACAAACCGAGTCCTCTACTATTAACATATCGACTATTTTGTAAAACATTTCAGTCCTAATTTCTAACAGATCAGTACAACTTAACATGTAATGTTTAAGTAAATCCGTTGTATATGAGTTACATAGTGAGCATTGTCCTGTTTTAATAGCCATCGATCCTATCTTCACTAACGTCATAAGTTCCACATTTAAAGTTGGATAAATTACCGCTTATCTTAATAAACGATGCTCGGTTAAACATGGTTTGTATTTTAGCGTACCTGTTAAGTTCTCGTCTACGTTCAACTGATTTTTTCCATTTATTTTCCTCGTAAATTTCTACATATTGTTTCACTATTTTTCGCCACTATTGGGAATGAAATTTTCGATCAACAAGTTTTCAATAAAAACTTTCAAATCATATTTCGTTAATATTTTAATAAATTCATAAGTCAATGATATCTGACTGGACTCTCCGGCTAATATTTGTCCTAAACGAAAGTTAAATAGCTGCTTATGTACAGTTGTAGATTGGGAACGACACAATCTTCCAAAAAAATAAAGTTTCATTTTATTAATGTATCCTTCTACAGTCCAAAATTAACATTACTTATGCAGGAATCTGACGGACTTTGTTTATCCATGGAAAGTATAAATCTAACGAAGTATCTTTGAGAAAACTTCAGCATTTCTTTTTCACGACACGGTAAATGTCCCCATGTTTCACATGCAAAGAGTGCAGTTATTAAAATAATTCGTTTCCATATCAAATTGTTTGTTAATGCACTCATTCCTCGTGGGTTAACACCCACAGTATACACCGAGTGAAGTTTTTGCTTTAATTTCTTACTGGCATTGTCTGTTCTTTCGAAGCTTTTACCTTCAGAGTCAATAAGTGTTCCAGCATAAGTGGCTTAACTCTTTCTTTCCAGTTCGGTATTACCTAATTTCAGACAAATGTTAGAGTCATCAAATTTCTGATATTTCCTTGATGGTGTAAAAATCAAAACACTACTCTTCATTTCATTATATTTTAACCGCCATTTTATTGCGTAACTATTTACAACATTTAATAATGTCTGAATTCCATTTACTGACGAACTTAAGAGGGTTGTGTCGTCGGCTAACAATATCGCCGGAATACTTATGGGACCTACGAGTAGTCCAGATTTGGTTGACAGAAGTTCATATATCAAGTCATTAATAAATAAGGAAAACAGCCATGCTGACAAAACACAATCTTGACTTGCACCTTGTTCAATACGGAAAACTTGACCGGTTAAGCCATTATACTGAACGTGTGCTGTTTCCGTTTTATACGAAAAATAAATCAGGTTCCAAAGTTTTCCTTGAATTCAGATTTGATTGAGCTTATATAAAAGGCCATCTTGCCATACACGATCAAATGCTTTCTCATTATCAAGAAAAATGGTATAACATAGCCAGAAATCATGGGTGATTTTGCTCATGAATATTCATAAACCAAATCGCGTCATGTATGACGTCAGCAAATAAACGTTGAACCATATTTGGAAAACGCTGATGAAAACTCGCATCTATTTTTTTTTTAAATAATATTTCATCACAGTTTTGATCACATAAATAACTTCATAATTATTTGTGATCGTATCAAAATTAATTGTCATCATATGTTTATTAGGAATCCGATGATGTGTGTAAAAAATCGAAAATACATTTAATGCACTGGCCCCCCTTTTTCCACGAAATAAAAATATGTAAATAAAAAATATATTGTGCATTTTTGTTCAATTTCTGCCCCACATTTATATAAGTATTAGTATGTCATAGAAATCGTTTAGTATATATTTGTTAAATTTTTTGAACTTTATATATCAGCAGTATTGTTACCAATAATTATTGTATTATATAATTAGATTCTACTTATTCTGTTGTTTTGTCGAAATAAAAAAATACCCTTGTGGAGCCTTTTTTTAATTGTTTATTTACATTTACAATGGAATGCGGTGCTTACTCAAATAATGCTATGTCTAGCAGAAGCAGTTTTACGAAATAGTAGATTTTTTTGCGTGAACCCCTATTGAATATCTACTAGAAAGGTTAAAAAAACTTGTGAAGCCCTTTTTTGAATTATCGTGGGAACCTTTAATTTTTCAGCAAAATATTTATCGAAGAAAGATTCCTCAACAATGTTACCGGAACTGACCGAATTTGTCCCGGCAACTAGAATGGGGATTGTAAGAAAAGTGCTTTTATGTCTTGAAAAGCGTGCAGGATGCATTTTTTCACTTCTTCTCAATGCTTTTGAATGGCGCTTACTCTTCCAAATTTGAAACTGGGTGGGAACCTTGAGTTTTCATGGTACAGCTGTAATATTTTGAGATATTGTTCAAACCGGTGCATAGTTTGATTTTTTATCCCGGCAAATTGTCCGGCTCAAGCTAACAGAAAGTTTTCCGTTCAACTATATGTTAAAATCCAAATTCTCTTTGAGCCGCCATTTTGAATATGCAAATGAGCAAATCACCTATCATTTCTGGCTATGAACAATTGAGTTATGTTCCAAATAGCAATGGATTGCTTCATTTTAAGTATAGATTGCCGGTATTGCACCATGTTCTTTGACAAATCCAAACTGAAGAGAGTGAGGAATTACATTATTTATTTCTAGAAGCAGTTTCTGTATACGATTCAATATATTTTTTCCAACAGTTTTCCTAACGACGATGTTAAAGTTACGTCGCGATAGCTATTTGGATTCGTTTTGTGTTTGTTATTTCCTTTGTAAAGTGGGATGATGATTCCGTGTCGGAATGAGGTAGATATTATTGTTTGAGAATTAAGTTGTACAATACACTCATATGTGTTATTAATGTTTCACCACCATATATAATGT
Source organism: Bathymodiolus brooksi (assembly GCA_963680875.1). NCBI lineage: Eukaryota > Metazoa > Mollusca > Bivalvia > Mytilida > Modiolidae > Bathymodiolus > Bathymodiolus brooksi. The sequence continues at coordinate 127,019,534 of OY804579.1, read as the reverse complement.
GTTCGTTAGAAATGTAATCTTGTCCTGGTGATTTACCAATGTCCGAACCTCATCTTTAATGTTATCTACGGTAATAGATTTGTCCAAAGTATCAATATGTTCTTTGTATTTATTGGTGAATAAACCACTTACTTTCTCCGAGATTTTCCAATATAATTCCTTGTCAAAACCGTCTTCTTCTTTTTTGGTGTACAAGTGTTCAAAATACTTTTCCCACAGCATACATGCATCACAGGGGACTTAGCTTCAATTTCGTTATAAACCAGCTTACCCTGTTTTTTTCATTTTACGAACGGTTCTGTAGAATTCACCAATGTCAATTTCCGCTGCCTCTTTAATGTCTTCATACTTTTCTTCTTTCCAGATAATATCGGCTTGACGTTTTCGTTTTCTAAATTCTCGTTTTTTGTTCTTATAATCTTTATAGAGGTTGTTAGATTTGTTTCTATGCTTACTGTTATTTGTGTATAGACGGCGTGCTTCACGTTGTTCGTAATGATACATCCCAAGATTATTTGATTTCCAATATGGTTTCAGATACGGACGAAATTTTCCACACTGGATATACGAATTTGCAGACATATGTAATACTTTAGTTAAAACTGTGTTGTAGTGTTCAATATTATTCTTACTATAATCGTCAAAAGTTTATCGATTTCTGTTTGGTACATCTTTATTTCAAGTTCATCCGCTTTATACCATTTAAGTACATGACGACCTAATTTGAAACTGCCCGGTGAGCTGCACGGCAGATAGGTGTTCAAAGACATTGATATAGGATAATGATCAGAAAATTCATCTTGACAATCATCTCTAACTTCCAACTTTGGAATATCATTTACTAAAAACTCTGGTATACATATATAGTCTATCAATGACCTTTGACTTTTATCTTTATTTCTTAATGTATATTTTGGCCCAATTCTACCAGTCAATAAAGGGGCCACTTTGAGGTTACGAGCATTAAGAAAATTTATAAAAGATTTACTTTTTAAGTTTGTGTCCTCGTTCGTTTTATCAACATTAAAATCACCACCTATAATTGTGGTATACTCTTCACTAAATCTATCATAAAAACATGACAATACATCTAAATAATCAAGGTATACATATTGTGAGTAATTAGTAGAAGGTAAGAAAGTACAAAAAGTTCTTAAGTAAAGTTTGCAAGTACGGCGTGCCATACATTACACCCCTCATATTCCAACTTAACAACCGTATCATAAATAATAGTACAAAGTATATCACAATTTTAATGCCATGAATGTTCTGTCTGGGCGTTGTTATTATAATTACTGTTATAAGGTATGTATTCTCTCCAATATACGCCTTCGGGCCAGAATTGATCGTTCTGTTCTAATTTCTCAAAGTCACATTCAAGAATGTTTACACGCATTGTATATGTAGATTTTCCTCTACTTTGAAATTGTTTTCAGTAGTTTTAAGAATGTTATTGTCACACCTTTATTTTCTGCATATAATTTCACGGCTCCACTAACGAGTTCATATGGTCTATCGGCTCGGACATTGTAAAGTACAATTCGTCTAGTCCTTTTCCGAACTACTCCCCTGAATAAGGAAGTATCATCCGCAATTAATGGTTCGACTGGTCTTCTTATATCACATTCTGTGGTATAGTCTGTACTTGGTAAGCTTATCAAGTTAGACATTACTGCATTAGTCTTCTGTCTTCGGTTGATATAATATTGCCCGTGTTCTATCCTATGATTTGGTTCATGTCCTGCCTCTGTATCCTGTCTATACGTTGAATGATCTTGCTGTTCTGTAATCATCACATTCATACTCCTCTTTTGTGTTTCTGTCCTGAGTTCTGTTTGTATTTCACCTGTTGTAGTGATTATTGATTCTACGATAGAATGGAATAAAAGGAGCGTGTCTAATATGACTCAATAATGAGGGAGATGGGAACGAAAATACAGATCGACTCGCTCTAAATGTCAACAATTATTTTGATTGGTTTATGTTGTTTAACTGCACTTTCAACAATATTTCAGTCATATCGTAGCGGTCAGTTTTATTGGTGGACGAAACAGGAGTACCCAGAGAAAGTCACAGACAAATTTCATCATATTTTAATATTGTATCGTCTGAGTGGGATTCGAACTCACAACGTTATTGTTGATATGTACTGAGTGCATAGGTATTTGTAAATCCAACTACCATACGATTACGACCACGACGACCCCTTAACAATGAATGTGTTATCACAGCTGCACGGCGTTCAATAAATAGGTAGACCCCGGTTTTCTTCAATAAATCCGAGTTATGATAATAACTCTTTTATGCGAATTCGGAATTCATTTACTTGAGTAATTGTTGGTCCACGCTCATGAATATTCATATCTATCATCACGTGATTACATTGATTTAAGACCATTCGAGGTGCAATGTGCGTACATAACTTATTTAAAATTTTAATTTACTGTAAAGATATTAATTTTGAGACGGACGTTTGCAAGAAAAGTGGTTGTGTTTCGTTATTAATGGATATTTTACATTCGTAAATCTATATTATACACTTATGTAGCTTCATTTAGTAATTTTGTAAGAGAGTGACCTAGTTAATAGTTATGCAACGTACACGCACCCTGAGCATGATTGATGTTATAGGATAAAATAGTGAAAATATATCGTGGAATCCAGTTTCTTCACCTTTGCATCCCTATTGTTGACTTTTTACATTCGTAGAAGCGTTTACTATTCAAGGGACGATAATTAACTGTGTGTAACCTGTGGGGAGCCTTCAGATTGAGAATTTCTGCACTGATGATCAGCTAGCAGTGGGCTAAAAATAGATTTATTTGGTTACATAACATTATTCCGGAAGAGGGCGCCATTGAATGAATCGGAAGTGGTGTTGTCAAGCGTAGATATATATATTTACACAAGTCAGCAGGTGTGTACTTAAACTTTTTAACTTAATGTTAGTTTTGTTTTATAAATAGTTTACATTATGAGAACATATATTGCTGGCAGCTCTCATATGACAAGACTAAGTAAAATAGTTGATAATGCTCAGAATTGGCGATTATCTGACCATGAAGTAAAAATTCGTGGATTGAACGGTGGGAAAATCAGTTCTGTATATCTAGTAGAGGTTAATATGTATGAGCCACATCTAGTTTTTTCTACAAATTGGAAGCAATGATATTAGTAATGTGGAAACTACAGTGGAAAACGCTTTACTGTCATTTGAATTGTTGTTTGAGACTTTACAGAGTTTTGGTGTTAAGTGTGTTATAGTAGGTTTATTGCCACATAGTGAAAAAGATATTGCCTAAAAGAGGGTTGACAATGACAGAGTATAATCAGCGAGTCGACTCTTTAAATGAGGGATTGCATAAGTTATCTCTAAAATTATACCCGAATATGTATTTCCTTCAGTCCAAATTCTTCGAGCTGATGGTATCCATTTGAATAAGGAGAGTATTCGTGGGGCATTATTATATGTGCAGACATATGTAAATGGTAATACATTAATTTAGATGTTTTAGTGTTAGAAGCAAACAATTGTTAAAATAAATGTGTTCCGGAAAGAAATGCTAGTGTTAATAAAACACAAAACAAACAACAAAACCAACATATATAACTAGTGTGTAAATATATGTATATGGGTTGTTAGAAGTTAGCTAGTAGAGTGTTCAAAATATAATAACAATTATTCAAATATATGTGTTGAAAAATATATATATATATAATAAAATACCAGTGTTAAAAAAAAATTAAAAACAAAAATAATAATAATACATACATAACTAGTGTGAAAATATATGTATATGGGTTTTTGATATAAATTAGCTAGTGTTCAAAATATAATAACAATTGTTCAAATATATATGTATATGTGTTCAGAAAAGAAATACCAATGTTGAAAGTAGAAGTTAGAGTGTTCAAGAAAACAAATCATTATGATAACAATGGGGTTTGATTCTTTACTATTAATAGTCATTTTTATCTTTTCAGAATGTAAGCGGTGAAATGGTCAAGCCGTATCAGGGAGAGGAACAGATCTGGGATTCAAAATTCTGACTTGCTAAGTAAAGTACAGTCATTGTCCTCATCTGTGCTTACCATACAACAACAGCTGCGTGAAATGACATCATGTTTAGCAAATGCAAACAATTTAGTAAATGTGTTACCGCTACAAGGAAGTAATTCTTTACAAAATATGTAGCATGAAGAGGGATCTGTGCCTGGCCTGATGCACACTACTACATCAAATATAATATGTGGAGATGTTTCATCTGCTACTGTAACAAAGTCGTCTGGATCAGGCTATAACATATCAGGTAGCCAGTCAGATTGTATTTCCTCAATAAATATACAGAACACTGTTACTAATTTACCATTAAGTGTTTCAGATATTAACAAAGACAGTATGTCAGTTTCTTTACAGCAAGTTTTGCCTTTGGGGTCCACAATTTCAGATTCATTAAATAACAAAATATGGTCAAATGAATTTATAGATTTAGGTTTGTTATTACCAACAATTCATAATAAAGCACAAGCTTTACCTTTAGTAGTACAGGGTGATGAAAAACAGATAGCAGTTCAAGAAAACACCAAACACATAACAACAATTGATCAATGGGTATCAGCATTTTCTGTTTTTATGGCTGTATATTACGAATTTAGTTTGTTACACATATTTTCATTGGTTATTCAACCCTGAATGTCAGCATATATTCGGAAAACAGACGGGGTATATATGTATGTTTTCGGTCTCCCTCATTTGGGCCCCAAAAAACAATAACAACGTGGTTGAAAAAAACAGAAATATTTACGCTTCACTGAATCAATATCATAATACGGAATAATAAATGTATTTTTACCAAATTAAATGCTGTTTTTAAACTCAAAACGGTTGTATGAACAAAAAAGATATTCTTTTCTTCAATAAAAAATTAAAATATACCTTTCACAAATCTACACCAACCACTCAATTCGTGCAACTATCCTCGGAAGAAACTGTTCAATGGCACAAATTATGGCAGTTACCGGACACAAATCTGCCTCGTCAGTTGCAGTATATCAACGTGTTTCATCAAAGGAAAAACAAGTTATGGGGGACATTATCACAAGTTCTGTTCGTGGAGAGCAACCATCTCAACTATCCTCAATAATGCCACCGCACAGTACTTCCCGGTTTCAACTCATGCCGCCGACACAAAACAGTTCAAGTTCAACATCACTTGTTCAAATGAGAGCCAATACACATGTTTCATCGTCGGTTACGGACGTCGTTGACATTTTGGATGTAAATTATGATGATTTATTTTGTGATTATAATACTCTTACAACAGTTAATTCCGTCACAAACACCAGAACAATTCAGCAAACTCCCATGTTCCACGGCTGTACCATTACAAATTTGAACATAACAATCAACAAGTGAAAGTGTGTTAAAGTTTCCGCCTTTAAAACTTTCGAGGTCACGGGGCCACACCAAGTTTTTGCTTATTGTTAACATTTTCATTATTGAAATTGTTTCACAAACCCGTTGTTTTGTTATGTAATATATTAATGTTATAATTATAAAGTTTATTAAATTTACTGCATATGAAATTGTGTTGATTTAGAAATATTGAACAGGATTTTCCTTTATGAGACACCTCAGTACATAACATATCACGTGACAAATATTTGACGTCATTGAACAAAGAATGTCAGAGGTACGAAAAGGGACATCTAGAAATACGGAAAATGAAAATAAAAGATGCAAAATATTTAATAAGGTTTTAAATATGAATTGGGACTATGTACGTGGTAAAAAAAAAACAATTTAAGGAAAATAAAAATAAACAAACAAAAAGGAAACAAACAAACAAAAAAAATTAAAAAAAAATTAAAAAAAAATTTATACGACAGTTTGGTTCTGTATTTAACAAAAAAATGGTTAAATCCGTAATATGTTTGTTATTCAGCTATCAGACAGGGTGTATAATGTGACATTCCCGGCTTATGCTCTATATTCCCTTCGGCTGCGCCTCAGGGAATATAGATCATAAGCCGGGAATGTCACATTATATACCCTATCTGATAGCTGAATAACATATAATATTGTCAGAAATTTAAAGACGCGGCTCCTGATTTGATTAAGTATATGGACACAATAAGAAATATTTTAAACACAAAGAGGATTGGTATCAGTATGATATAGAATTTCGAAGGTCTAAATTACAATTACAAATTTCTTGGGGAAATATGCACCATCATCTATGGCTAACACATATGTTAGCAAATAGGCAAGCTAATGTACAACCAATTACAGGGTCAACAAATATATCAAATTTACAGGGATATAATTCTACTCGGAATTTACACAGTGTATCTTTTGGTTATTGTGTGCGTTACCATGAGGGCAAATTTTGTTATTTGCCATGCATCTACAACCATAAATGTTTCATTTGTAATTTAACACATCCAGCAAACAAATGATGGCATCAACAAGGAAACACGGGTCAAATAAGAGGTCAGCTAGGTCATAGATTCAACAATGTCAGGTCCAATCATTGTCGTGCCTCTAGGGGTACACAGCAGCCAGCAAGATTACAAGGGCCTTCATCGAACTTCAGATCATTTCGGCCATCAATCAGATACACAAATCCCAGTTCAATTTTTAAGCGATAAATTGCCAACCCCAGTAAAATTACAGGTATTAAGAGATTTGTTATACAATTGTAATTATGACGTTGTTGAAACTGAATATTTGCTGGATAGTTTTTCAAAAGGTTTCTCGTTTTTTTGTGAAAAAACTAGTTTTCAGATGGATTGTAAAAATTTAAAATCGGCTCTAGAAAAGCCAGATGTGATTTCTGATAAATTATGTAAAGAGCTGCAAGCAAACAGAATAGCTGGTCCATTTCTTGATAGACCTTGTAAAAATGTTAATGTCAGTCCTTTAGGATTGTGTCCGAAAAAGGAAAAAGGCAAATTTCGGTTAATATTTCAGTAAATGACTTTATATCACCTGAATTTTCTACAGTACAGAACATTCAGATAGCAAATGCCATTAAGGGAATAAAACAATTTACTTCCCCATGTTTCTTTTTAGCAAAGACCGACGGAATGTCGGTCTTTGCAATTTGCCATTAAGGGTGCAAGAATATCATTTATTTGGTTTTAAATGGAAACAGTTATATTACTTTGACAAATGCTTGCCTATGGGCTGCTCATCATCTTGCCAAATTTATGAACGATTTAGTTCTAGCCTTCACAGTATTGGCCAGTTTGTTATACCTGATGGGCTTGTATTTCATATTTTAGTCGATTTTTTTATTGTAGCACCATCAGCTGAAAAATGCAAGTTTTACTTGGCCACCTTCTTAGGGATATGCCAGGATATAGGGATCCCTATGGCTGCGGAAAAGACAATGGGGCCATTGACCTGCCTTACATTTTTAGGAATAGAATTAGATACAGTTAATCAGATAGCTCGTTAACCAGAAGATAAACTGTCTAGACCTCATTACGGAGTGTTTGCATAGGCGAAAAGTTACTCTAAGGGAATTACAGTCCTTGTGTGGTCTATTGAACTTTGCATGTCAGGTAGTGAGTGGTTCCGGGCAGAGCTTTTCTTCGCAGATTGCTCGATTTGTGTAGGGGTCTTAGAAAGCCACATCATCGGGTTAAATTAACTGTTGATGTAAAGGATGATTTAAAGGTGTGGGAACAGTTTCTTATATTTTTTAATGGCAAGTGTTTTTTCATGGAAGATAATGTTGTCAGTACATATATGTTGCAGTTGTATACTGATGCTACTGGTAGATATGGATATGGGGCATTGTTTGGGACATCTTGGTTTTATGGAGAATGGAATGAATCATGGGAAAATGTGGATATAACAATTAAAGAGTTATATCCAATAGTTTTAGCGGTTTAACTATGGGGAGAGCGGTTCAGTAATAAGTCTGTGTGTTTCAACTGTGGTAATGAGGCATTAGTTTTTTATTCTGAACAAACAAACTAGTAAGGATTCTTGTCTGATGTTTCTAGTAAGGAAATTAGTTTTGCTTGCTTTAAAATTTAATATTTTATTTTCGGCGAAACATTTGCCAGGCAGGTTAATATTTACAGTGATGCTCTTTCCCGCTTACAGGTCTCCAAATTGCAAACATTGATGCCCCAGGCAGACTTGCAACCCACCAGAATCCCTTCACTACCAGAGTTGCCAGCTTGACGAAAATAGTGACTCTGTTGGTGGATTCCTCATTAGCTGAATCGACTAGAAAACTGTATAATAAAGTTTGGTCAGAATTAACCAATTTTTGTATGGTGCAGTTACATGAACAGGATTCCCATCCTCCCATATCAATATCAACATTATCATTATTTTTGGCTTATTTGTTTGATAAGGGTTATGCCCCTTTCACCATGATTACTTACAATTCAGCTATTAGTTATGTTCACAAGTTGAATGGTTTAATTGATCCAGCTAATTCAGTTTTTATTCAGAAAATGTTACAAGGAGCAAAGAAAACTAGAGTGAAAATAGATAATATACTTCCAATTACAAAGTCCATTTTAGATGGACTAGTTATATCAGTTGACTCAGTTTGTAGTGTACCCTATTATCAGCAGCTGTATAAGGCAATGTTTCTTGTGGCCTTTTTTGGTTTTTTAAGGATTGGGAAATGACAACTAATGCATCTAATATGCAAAATCATTTCTTATTACTTTCCAATATTGAATTTCACTCGTTTGGTTTCACAATTTGTTTCCACACTCATGTTCCTGGTCAGACCTGTAAATTCGTGATCAAGAGGCAAACTAAAAGTGAATTATGCCCAGTTGTTCAGTTATTACGGTATATTGCGGTTAGAGGGAAAAAAAGGGGATATGTATTTCAACATCCAATTGGTACACCCATTGCCAGGTCTCATGTCATCGCTGTATTAAATGCTGCATTAGTGTTTAGTGATCTATCTCCTTCTGTATATAAAGGCCACAGTTTCCGTATTGGTTCATGCACTTGGCATATGCAACAAGGCTTTAGCGACACTCAATTGCGCAGTATGGGTCGATGGCGTTCAAGTGCTTTTTTAAGTTATATTAGACCTTAAAGAATGGCAAATAAATATATATATCTGGTGACATCACACAATAACCAAAAGATTTTATGACGAGCAGGAGCAGTCATATTTTTCTTATTTTTCCAATTGATTATTTGATGTTTTTATCCAAATGTTATGTAAAATGTATAGTTTTTTAGAAGACGAGCAGGAGCAGTCTTCACCTTATTGTACTGATATCAACTAAACAAGGTTATTTAGTGCATGCTTGTGTATAATATCAATGTACATTGTAGTTACAAAGTAATTAGTCATGGGTGTATTTTATTTTATTAATATCACTTTAGTTAAAAAGTACTTCATACAAAATTGCATGTAGATGTACATGAATGACATAATTGATTTATTGTGAGAGCACGAGCCCTAATCATTACCATAGAGTAACATACAAGGTATATAAAGTACATGGACATACTGTATATAATAGCCACTGGTATTACCATGCAGCTGCGGGTGGGGGGATTACATTCTGTAATCCTGTGGCCCATTTTTAGAACCCCACCTTCGCATATTATGTACAAATTGTTGTAGATAGAAGTTAAAATAAAATTCCGCCACATTAAGTGGCCCATTTTTCCACATATATTTTTATTTTGTTGGTGAAGTACATGGGTACACGTGTACATATATGCGAACAGAGCTAGCTACATGGTTTCGTCTGAAAACCCAAGAGGTGTAAATGGCTAACTTTATCATATTTATATTGGAAAGGTGATCGGCATGCTTTATCAATGGTGTTCTGTCAGAAAGAACATAAATCTGAGTTATGATAATAACTCTTTTATGCGAATTCGGAATTAATTTACTTGAGTAAGTGTTGGTCCACGATCATGAATATTCATATCTTTCATCACGTGATTACATTCATTTAAGACCATTCGAGGTGCAATGTGCGTGCATAATTATTTAAAATTTTAATTTCCACCTCGTCCCCTTCCTCCAACCCTTTGGTTCAAATTAAATGTGAATTATCATTTTAATTGCGAAATCAGTTGACAATTGGACATGTATGCTGAGCAAGTTGTGTTAGTTTACCTTTGTATATCATATATATTATTAAATTTTGTTTACCATGCACGGCCGTAGACCGGGTTTGAATAAAGTGAGGCAAAGGGGGTGAATTTAGACAAATTTTGAAGAAAAAAAAGATTTTATTTGCTTTCAAAAGGTTACACTTGCCGTTTCAAAAGTGAGGCATTTGCCTCATTTGTCTCCATTGCGCTACAGCCATGCCATGTTAAATTGACAGTTCACATATATACATGCAAGTCTAAAATTCAGAATTTATGAGTTACTCAATAACTCATGATCATTATTACTGATTAGTAATAGCTATTTATATTGGAAAGGTGATCAGCATACTTTATCACTGGTGTTCTGTCAGAAAGAGCATACAAATAAACTAAAAACTTGTATTAACCCCCAAAACAAGCATACAATCAACATCAACAAGGTTTTAACCTAACTACGTGCCAGCTATTGAATTATTGTTTGCAAAATCCTCGTAAAACAAATGATAACAGAACACAACATCTGAATCGAACGATCCATGAAAATGCCATAACAACCCCTTGCCAATCATTATCGAGCAATAAAATGGAATAAAAATCGTCAGATCAGCACTAAAATTTAATCGGAATATCGTAAACACGACCACAACCGATATTCCTAACACAAATGACGGCAATAAATAGTGGCTGGGTTAAATTAGTTTTATGGACCCAGAAGAAATACATTTAATTTCTATTCAAGGTGAATTTCAAGATACAAATTGTATTTAATACATTCAAAGTTAACAGTAAGAGTTTTGTTGTGATAGTACATTTTTATCTATTATTATCTACCTACATGAAATCGCTTTTACAATCACCCACCTCTACACGATGGAGCACCATGTTTTTTTATATTTGTTCGGTGCTGGATACATCATTTCCGAACGAGATCACTCGCTAGCGGTTCGGGTTGAATCAAATATGCAACTAGCAGGTACGGCGTAAATTATTGCTTCCTAATTTGGGGAATGTCATGTAAAGGACAATTGGGGTGGCGGTTTGTAAGAGTGGACCATTGCATGGCACAATTTCCCGTTCTGTAACCTCGTGTTTTTATTCTGCATTTGCCTAGTAGATGCATTGTTTATATATTTTTGTCTTCATAAATATAGCTGCAGTACTGCTGACTGGACATTTAAAAAAGCCCTCATTTCACCTTACATAACAACCAATCAACCAATTTACAAGAATTCTTCATATATATATCTACAATACTGTTCATATTAGATATGTTATACCATGTTAGTTAAGACTCTATTCTTCAAAGAATAAATCGTGAGTGGGACAAATCAATCTAGGTACAATAATAGAAAACAAGAGAATAAACTGTTCATGTGACAACCCAATCATGTGATTCAACCATATTTTAGAATTTACTGAACTATAACTAATTTGTTTTCTTAAAATTGTATCTGAGAAGATCTGTTTGGTTAATAGTTGACTAATAAAATGAAACAAACAAATACCACACTGTCGGAACAGTTACACAATCTAATAGAAAAAGCGTAGAAAGAGACAAAGTCGATCATCTAACACAAATACATGAACGCTCACTTTCCTGACATGATGATTCAGGCACTTCAATACAAATATGTGGTGGGATTAACCGAGTTGTATCTTCCCAAACCTCCCTTCTTAGTGCAATGTTGCAGTCATACAAATGTTTTCCACATGGGAGTAAAACGTTTTGTTGACGACCTATGATACGTATATAGTACATAACATATGAAAATGCTTTATTTTGATTGGGTGATTAGTGTTAACTATTTTTTAACAGTACACTTGACAACGGGAGACTATGCCTAGCGACAGGAACTATACCAGTGTCAAACGATTTCCCGCGGGCACTATACCTGTGGCATATATTTTCCCGCGTTATTTTTATATATATTTGGCAAGATTTAAATCTGTTAAAATAAACGACGCCTTACATTGACAATGAAATAAATTATGTTATTCTAAAATTGAATTAAATAATTATCCCCTCGCCAACGAAGTTGCGAAGGGATATAGTAACGCTACCGTCCGTCCTTCCTTCCGTCCGTCCGTCCGTCCGTAACATCCTTGTGAACACTCTAGGATCAACATCCTTAAATGGATTTTGACCAAACTTGGTACATATTTAGTCCTTAAGAGAATCTGGAACCCTATTGATATTCAAGGTCATAGGTCAAAGGTCAAGGTCACCTGGTCAAATATTTACCGCATAACATCCTTGTGAACACTCTAGAATCAACATCCTTCAATGGATTTTGACTAAACGTGGTACATACTTAGTCTTTAGGAGAGTCTGGAACCCTATTGATTGTCAATGTCATAAGTCAAAGGTCAAGATCTCTGGGTACATTTTTTCCCGTGTAACATCCTTGTGAACACTCTAGAATCAACATCCTTCAATGCATTTTGACCAAACTTGGTACATACTTAATCCTTAGGAGAGTCTGGAACCCTATTGATTTTTAAGGTCATAGGTCAAAGGTCAATGTCACCGGGTCAACTTTTTACCGCTAAACATCCTTGTGAACACTCTAGAATCAACATCCTTCAATGGATTTTGACCAAACATGGTACATACATAGTCCTTAGGAGAGTCTGGAACCCTATTGATTTTCAAGGTCAAAGGTCAATGGGTCAATTTTTTACCGCATAATATCCTTGTGAACACTCTAGAATCAACATCCTTCAATGGATTTTGACCAAACTTGGTACATACTTAGTCCTTATGAGCGTCTGGAACCTTATTGATTTTCAAGGTCAAAGGTCAAGGTCACAGGGTTAAATTTTAGGCGAGGAGATACGTCACGCTTTGCGTTGCCCTTGTTTATCTATTATATTGGGAAAAAATCTTTCCACAAATCACAATGTAACCTACTTTTATTGTAAAAGGTAAAATAACCGACGCACGATTTTGTCATGGTAGTTCGATCTCTTTTTTTATACAGGTTGTATTGTTGATATATTGATATGAATAAAAAATGTGGCACAGAATCTATTTTATTGGGAAATTTAAAATAATGTTAATTGTAAATGAAATTATATTTTTACATTACTTCAATATTGTAATACAATCACTTGACAGGCTGGGCCAAGATGATATATACAATACATGTGCACTGTCGAAGCATATAGGTAATATGTGTATGAGGCTTAGAAACGCGGGAAAAGGCGAGGCTTCACCGATCCTTTTCCCGCGTTTCGCGCCGAATACACATATTTATCCTGCAATTTCAAATCGTAAATAAACGTTTACTGGACGATGATAAACGTATTTGAAATAATTTTGTGTATGTATTTGAAAACAATATCCCCCGATGTGCCCCGATGAGTTTGTTATATGTTCTATTTATAACTGGCCAATATCAAAAAAAATATTGGGCAGGCTATATTGGTCGGTAAATGCTGTCATTGCAGGATAAATATACTTAATGGCAGAATAAGACAATGACTAAATAAAAAGAAGTAGACGGCGTTGTAGTCTGTTTATTGTTTTGCTGTCAATATGGCGAGGTTTGGCAATATAAACGAATTTACTTTTTTTTTCTTTTATCTCCAGAATGAGATGTTATGTACTATAAATATTAAGTGTCTTTTCCCTTGTGAACAGAGTTTTTCTATAATGTTGTTTGGTTGGCTCTGGCACTATACATTACCAGACAACACTGTAGGAGAACAGTTCCCTCTAGAGAAGACACTAATATAATAATACTTATCTCTGTAATCCATCAGGGACTGTCGTCAGACTGTTTTATTACCTAATTGTAAAGATTTACATGTTTTATGAAGTATTTATTATTCTCAACTATTTTTGGGGTTTGGCTTTGTAGTGTTCTATTGCCTGGTGATATATTGCCTGGCTACCTTTGATCTTTACTGTGATTGGTCAAAACAATCTCATGAATATTTATTGCCAATCCGAAATCTTGTCTAGTTCACACCGGATTACAGCGTATGAAAGCGTCGTAATCTAAGACGATTTAAACCCTTTGACTGTGACGTTTCGTGTATAACGGTAACTCCGTAATAGAAAAACTCTGTTCACAAGGGAAAAGACACTTAATATTTATAGTACATAACATCTCATTCTGGAGATAAAAGAAAAAAAAAGGTAAATTCGTTTATATTGCCAAACCTCGCCATATTGACAGCAAAACAATAAACAGACGACAACGCCGTCTATTTCTTTTTATTTATTCATTGTCTTATTCTGCCATTAAGCATATTTATCCTGCAATGACAGCATTTACCGACCAATATAGCCTGCCCAATATTTTGTTATGGCTTTTTCAGCAGAGTGACGTCATATATTTCATGACATCATTTTAAAAGCAATGTGACATTACTTACCGTTTCTTTTTTAATTTTGAAGAGGTTCTATGTGTGCAATATCTGTATCTAACTTCAAATTATTGTGCAATTCAATTATAGCGTATTTGCTTAACTTATTCTTAAAGAAAATAAACGTAAATTTCTTTCCCAAGGGACATAACGCAGTCTTTCAACCACGGACAGACATGTCCCTCGCGCAGTCTAAAAACAAGTGCAGATTAAAAATTTTAAGAATCTTCATGTTTACTATGAAAAAGGTAATTTGTGTTATTTGTTAAACAATATCTAAATATTGTAAACAGTATTTTTTAAACTGTATAAAAGAAATATAATTAGGTAATAAAACAGTTATTTAATGGGAGTGCAGGCAATAGATCAAACAATTTTCCCCTCAGTATTGGGAAAGACCAAAGTGTTATATTGCACTCGGTCGTTGACTTCAGGCAATAGAACACTTTGGTCTTTCCCAATACCTCGGGGGAAAATATTTTGATCTATTGCCTGTACTCCCATTAAATAACTGTATAATATGATATATGGTCGTGTGATGTGAGCTGTAAATCAACATGACGACTTAATCATAGAAAAAAAATATTAAAATCAGTAAATAAATGTAGAAATGTTATTTAACGAAGTATTTTCCCAGTGCTCTAATAAATAAATTCAAATAACGACTCGTTTTTCAGGAAATAAATATTAGAAATAAAGATTTCCTCAATTAATTGGTCCCCAGTGCCATGCTACAGTCTGTTTAATTAATTATCCCTAATTTCTTCTACAACTTTGAAGCTGTAACAATGATTTACCACTAATATATAATAAATTATGTTGACGTACAAGACAATCCTCATTTTCTTGACTGTAAGTTAATTAGTTGAATTCCGTTGGCAGTTGACACTTTTCTATTATATATACCACCCTACCACATTAACTTATCAAAGACAAGTTTTCATTTTCAGTTAAATTGTCATTCCGCTAAGCAGACTATGATCAAATATCCTGTGACGAAAATAATTCATTTTAACGTGATAGTATTTGGTTGTTTTTTTTGTAGGGAAACGAACATATTTTGGTTTATTACTGTTAGGTATTCAGTTGTCAAGAGGAGGAGTGTTGGGATCCTATTATCTGGTTTACCCCCGCCACATTTTCGTGCATGTCAGGACCTGGATTTCTAATTCCATATGTCGTGGTTCTTTTTGTTGATATTGGTGGAAATGTTGACAATTAATGTTTAAACCTGCTTTTTATAATCATATTAGTGTACACGTACCTTAAAACAAGAGTCGTCTTTTCTCTATTTTTTTCAACATACTAGTAATACGTCTGGAGAACTCGAAGATGGCATTTATATATACTGACATTTATATATACTGACATTTTCTAGTAAACAAAAGATCTTTGTTTCTTAATATTTATTATTTCTAGTCGAGAGGAGAATTTGTACGACGTATTTTTAAATTGAATTAATTACTTGATATGTAAGCTTCCTCTTCAATGTCATCTGTATCTCTATAAATATCTGTATGAATACGTTGAAGATACCAATACTGGCTTTAATTCAACAGGAGAGAGAGCACCTATTGATGGTGTCGGAGAGCAGATTTGAAGCTCTCAACGGAGGTAGCGCTAACTATATTTTCCTCCAGGTGGTTCCACTCTAATATAGTTTTATTGAAGAATGAATTCCTATATTGCTCAGTATTATACTGAATTCTGTCGAAAGACTTTGTATTGTTCTTGACAGAGTTTTCTACGATGTTCGTATTGACGTAGTCGTCAAATCATTTAGGTTTGATAGTTTTCCTCTGTCTGCTTTTGGTCAGATAATCTTCTGGCTTGATAGCTGGGACCGGCCCCTCAACCACCTTGTAGAGAAGTATTAATCGCTGGCTAGTTCTTCTGGATTGTAGACTCTCCAGTTCTAATTCCACCAGCATGTTTGCTACGAGCCTTCTTCTCTTGATTTATAGTCCCCGGTGATAAATATTGCTGCTCTCCTTTGGATCCTTTCTAGTTTGTTCGTATCTACTATAGTGTAGGGATCCCATACTATTGCTCCATATTCCATGGTTGATCTTACATGTACTAAGGAGATGTATGCTGTTTTCTTGCAGTCTTTGGGGCAGTATTTAAGGTTTCTTCTAAGAAATCCGAGTGTGGAGTTGGTTTTCTTGGTAACATTGGTGATGTGTGTTGTCCATTTAATATCCTCAGATATATGTAGTCCAAGGTATGGGTTATTTTGCACCTGTTGTAGGATGTGACCGCCCAGATTGTAGTATCTTTGGCTCTTGTTTTTTTATACATCTTGACGTGAATTCTAATAACAAACTTGTTGTACTTTAATCATTATACAAAGTAATACACGAACAATGTCCAATTTATCTAGAAAACAGATTTTTTTGTTCTTAATAAATATTTATAACGCTTAGTATTTTCTCAGGATATTTTGTTATGTTCTCCTACATGTACCACTATTTTTACGTATTATGCGATTTTTTAAGAACACTTTAGCTATTCTGTGGAGGTGTTTTTGCTCCCAAGATGTTTAAATCATTTGTCGTTCCAATCTTTTGACATTTAGCGTATCTGATGAAGGATATTCCAGAAACGGATATTAGATATTTATAAGCATTTACTGGATACTATATGTCATCCAGTAGTTGTTCCCGTTGTATAGAAATAAGACGTGTTCGGAAATTAGGATCTGAAAGTAATAAATAAAATAAATAATAAATAAAGTTTTATTTAGAGTCGATACATATCACAAC
The DNA here is from genome assembly GCA_963680875.1 of Bathymodiolus brooksi. Classification (NCBI taxonomy): domain Eukaryota; kingdom Metazoa; phylum Mollusca; class Bivalvia; order Mytilida; family Modiolidae; genus Bathymodiolus; species Bathymodiolus brooksi. Next base: position 127,002,290 of record OY804579.1, on the reverse strand, counting down.
ATACATAAAAAAAAGTGTTCAGAGTGAGCTCCAATCTAAAATAAAAATATAACAGAAATGAAGGCATTGGTTGAGATACCATATAATATCAAAATCCTTACATTTAATACAATGTAACTTTTGTCGAATAAATATACAATATACGTACATTGTCGGTAAATATAAAATTTATTTGTACGAGCTTTAGAAACAGGCAGAATAGCGAGCCTTTGCGAGCTTTTCATGCCTGTTTCGCAGCGAGTACAAATGAATTTTATATCTAACGACAATGTACGTATATTGTGTTTATCCTGCAATGTCAAAAAAGTCGGAAAACTTGTCAGATTTAAACAAAAAGGACAGAAACAAGCGTCATTCCTCGCCTTTCATAAATGTTGTCAAGGGTGTCTTCTTCGTGGTCCGCGTTACATTAGTACCAGTTTCATACTTGTCTTCGCCCTCCGCTGTTACATAGCTACAGGGTACCAGGAAAGTTTATTCGTAGGCTGAAAAGTGTATTCGTCTAGTACGAATAAAGCAAAAATTTATTCGTATAGCATATTTGTACAGCAAATGTACTGATTGCAGGATAAAACAGTAGTTGTACGACGTAATGCTATATTGAATTAGTCGCTTGAGTTGTATAGATTCTCTACACAGTCGCCTGAAGCTAGAATTTAATTATTATATTTCATAATAGTCTGATAATGTGGGATTCAACAAGATGATTAAGGCGTTTGTTCTCAAAAGTCAATTGTTTTCCTAGATATTTCAGTCTTCGCCCTTTGTTATATTTTGTATAAATAAACTATTGTTCCGTCTGATGATTTTTAGAGTGCAATAAATGTTTTAGAATAAAATTTTGTTCTATTCGTTTTTAATGCAAATAACAATCTTCAGATAGAGCGAATGGCATGATAAGCGGACATGACAGAGGACACCGTACAAAACGAATGAAATAACGTTGTTTTTTATTAAGCAGTTGTTTTGGACTTTTTGACAATGCAGGATAAACACAATATCAGTACATTACCGATGAAAATAATTTTCCTTTGCACTCACTGCCCACGAAGAAACCTGTTTCTAAAGGTCGTACAAATAAATTATATATGTACCGACAACATGCATACGTCTGAAAATAAAACTCAACAGTGGTCGAGCGTGGAGCTGATAAATACTTTGTTCTACCCTCGACGGGTTCGTACTCACACTCTTGATGCATTATATTTGCAGCTTTTGTGAGCAACATGAACGGTTGAATTACAACGTTTGTAATCCGACACACAACACAAAGCAATCCCTTATATCCCAACGTGTCAGAAGACATCCCTTTGTTTTGGGATGAATAGCCTTGTATAGTGTACGATATATGAGCAAACGACTCAATATACAACTATTCCGCTCCAGAAGACAAACAAAAGACCACCACTACCGTTACGTCATTAACAGATTTGATTAGAATATAATTAGGGATGAGTGCGTTGGTCAGATGAGTCGCGTTTTATTGGGGTCTAGAGATGGCCTCTTTAACGTTTGGCGGTAATGGAATACTACATGAAGAGAGGTTAGAGAAATCCGAAGGAGCAATCAAGAATGAACAATCCAGAAACACTGATAGCATTGTGCACACAATACACAGGACGAGTATGATAGCGGTCGATGGCGGAGGTGTAACTATTGTTGAACTGTAAATTGGACATGGGTGTTGCTCAATCGTTACTTTTCTATGTTGTGTTTTAGATGATTGTTTGTCCTTTTTCTTTTGGTAATTGTATTGTCTATCCTTCGATTTACGGCTTCTGATTACCTCTTTGGTATCTTCACAATTTTCATAAATAATGCCTAATGAAATATTACCAAAACTAGTATTTTATTTTACTTAAATCATCAACCCTACGACGACTTATGTCGCTATCAAAGACTTATTACTTAATCAGCAGTTTCCTTCTATGATGACGACTTTCCTGCATTTATTTCAGAGCTTGTGTTCTTGCCGTTTGCATCGTGACTTAAGTGATTACTTCGCCTTTTGTCAGATAACTATTTTTTTCAGAAATTTGTTCCTGTGAAATACAACAGTTGCTTAAGTGTTGTCACATTCGGTTCATTTGTTATTTGACAAAGAGTAATTTGGTTTCAACCCGAGGGATTATAAAAGTTGGTATAAACATAAATGCATGGTAATGTAATGTGTTTCGTTGTTGTGATGTGACCGTCTGAAAACAAGATTTATCAATAGTACGACAGAAAATCATTTCTTATTTCGAAAATGAAAATACTTTTGTTATATATGATTTATAAGATCTCACTGCACATTTTATAAATAATGAGATTTTGTTCCGAAGTTGTATTTCGAAAGAAGATTTTGAAATAGTACATAGTTTGTTCGTTGCTTATGCAATCACTCACTTACATTCCTGGCTTGGCACGGGAACTTCAATAAAATATGTTGGGATCAAAATAGTTCACAATCCAGTCCTTTCCTCATTCTTGACTTATGATTGGGTTTGTAACAAGAGTAATACGACAGATGCCACTGGTGGAGCAGGAACTATTTACACTTCCGATGTTCGTCCCCGATTTTTAGTGAGGTTCGTGGTGCTCGATGTTTTCTTTGTAGTGTTTCGTAGAGCATTGTTTTTGTATTTTTTGTCCCTCGTTTTACGGCTTCTGATTACCCATTGGTATATTATTCAAACTTTAATTAATTGCCCAAATCTCCCCTCTCAGTAAATGTGGTGTTGTCATCGACGTGTTTCTCACATGTGAGTAAAACACAAACTTTCACATATAACCGGACAAACGCCGTTGCTATATAAGGCTTTGATCTGCAACAACATAATTTACGATATGTCATTACTAGTACGTCTTGTTTGCTTGCCTATTACTTAACGTTCAGCCAGCAGTATTTCAGTTATATTCAGGACGATTGCAATTTTATGTATATCTTTAAAACAGTGTAGAGAGCTAGGTAGTGATGAAAATTTAGAATGGATAGTACGTACGGTTTTATTATATAATTATTTGTAATCATTGTCTGACATTAACGAATGATACACCCCGGTTTTTAGTTGGGTTCGTGCTGCTCGATCTTTAGGCTTTTGTGTGTGTGTTTTGTAGATCGGTGTTTGTCCTTTTTATTTTGGCAATTGCATTGTCTGTCCTTCTTCGATTGGCGGATTCTGATTATGCCTTTCAGTTGAAACCGGCCATGGCGAGGTATTATCGTGATGTGACATAGTTTGTCAGTTTATCAGTACGACAGATTGGTGATCCTCTATGTACTTCCGTTTCCGTCATCAATATAACTGATCGCCGCTATATTACTCAAACATATCTTACAGTGGTGTTTTATTACCCGAAATTCTACACATTATCACCACAAACGTGTCTGAATGGAATTCGCTCCCATAGCAACATGTTCTCAATGTCTGATCAGGGTGTCTTAGTCATATATATACTTTCGGGATGTCTATAAAAAATTTCCTAATAGTTTGTTTTCGTCAACATATAAAACTGAAGGCCAGGATCGATATAACGGGATTAATGTTAGTAAGCATCCGTAAGCCAGTAATACTACTTGAATTTCAGTACTAGTTGAACTCGTTCAAAATGAAAATAATGAGGATTTAAAATTCCATCGAAATCATCCTTAATACTTATGGCTTTTAAAAAACATTTTTATTTGTATCATTTTAAGAAAAGTATAAAACAAATAACTCATGTTTATGTATACTGTATATACAACTTTTCCGTTCGTTGGGTGAAAAACAACATGAGATTAGAATATGATAGTAAAGGTAACAAAGAAAGCTGGGCTCTTAAGTATTGTTATACTAATACATCAGGGTACAGCGCAATGACAATTTGAAAAGAAGACATGCATGTGATGATATAATTCGAGAGATACAAATTCTTACATTGACTTAACGAAAATCAAAGGGTTTGATGACACTGGATAGATAAATTATGTGAAAAGAAAATCTTAATACCTACTGTAAATATATGACTTTTTAAACTTACGTATTGGCAATGGGATGTATAAATACCCTGGCTTTCTTTAATATTAAAGACCATTTATCACATTACTCTTGATCGGTGAATGTCTGTTACATTCAAAATACTCAACTTGTAAGTCATAATATCTTTCTTCTTGCAAACTTCTAGAATTATCATTGGTCTAAAGTGAACACGTTGAAACCGTGTATATTCAATACACAATAACAAATCAGGGTTTGGGTTATGATATGTAATACCACTTGCAACAATATTTGAGCTATATATTGGCGGTCAGCTTAATTGATGTAAAAACCGGAGAAAACCACCGACCTGATGCAAGACACTGACAATCTTTAATACTGTATCGAGTACCCCGCACTATGAGCGGGATTACAAAACACAACGTTAGAACTGATTGCCCAGAGATAAAGTTTATCAACCGATTCATAAATACAAGACAAGTACGGTAAGTTCTTCTTAAATGTGTTCCAGATTCCTTCCGATGGACACTCTTCATCACATATTTAGTACTTAGAATGACAGGAAAGAAAGAATATGCCATTATTGTAAGTAAAGCTTTATCATCATTTATAATTCTGTAGATTTAATTTTGTGTATAACATTGTGGTTGTTTGAGCACAATACGAAGAAGCCGTTTAAGTAGCCATATATGTGCAAAATGTTTTTTTATCATAATTTAAATGCACATTTGTTGACAAGGGATTTAGGTATTGACAATTCACTTGGCAACCCTACATATATCCTGACGACACTTACGAAAGAGGACATTATGAACAATCATAGGTCTATTTCATGTTCCCCTGGAATTTCAACCAAATGTGAAGAACTGGATATGCCATCACTCTACTGGATTTCTAAATTACACAAGTGTCTTTTCAAACAGCGCTATATTGCTGGGTCTGCCAAATGCTCCACAAAACCTCTTTCCAAATTATTAACATGTATTCTATCGGCGGTCAAAACTGGACGTCAGAGTTACTGTGACACTAGCTACTCGAGGGATGGTGCGAATCAGGTGTGGATTCTAAAGAACTCTAAAAAAATATGTTAGAGTACATACAATCTAGGTCCCTCTCCTCCTGCAATAACATTAAACATTTGACTTCTCTACCCTCTACACAACTAAGCTGAAGGACAAATTAAGGGAGTTGGTCTATCTATGTTTCATATGGGTACAAACTGTGCTCCTCTTCTCGCCGACTTGTTCCTTTATTCTAATGAGTCAGACTTCATACAGGGACTTCTCAAGAAAAACGAAAGGAACTTAGCCCGATCCTTTAATTTCACGTTCCGCTATATAGATGAAGTCCTTTCACTAAATAATTCTAGGTTTGGTGATTTAGTTGATCGCATCTATCCCATTGAGCTTGAAATAAAAGATACCACATCTACAGATAGGTCTGCTTCATACCTTGACCCACACCTCGAAATTGACAGGGAAGGGCAGTTAAGAACGAAACTTTACGACAAAGGAGATGATTTCTATTTTCACACTGTGAACTTTCCATTCATATGTTGCAACGTCTCCTCATGGTACAACCTCTCTTACCATTCAGAAATACACTGTAAATAATAATAAAAAAAAAACAAACAAACAAAGACGTCACTTTCAACAATACTTCAGTTATATTGTGGCGGTCAGTTTTATTAGTGGAGGATAGAGAAGTACCTGGAGAAAACTACCGGCCTGTAGCAAGTCACTGAGAAACTTCATCACATCCGTGAGCGTGATTCGATCTTACAACGTTAGTGGTGATATGCATTGATTACATAGGTAGTGATAAATCTGGTTCCTGTGATAGTAATATCGATAACCCTCCCCCCCCCCCGGTAGGTCATATTACATATGTTAATATTTGTTTTAATTGTCGATAAAGTTTCAACAGTGATGGTCACTAAATTCACTAATATAAATAAAAAGAACAACATATCAAGGAACACAAAATCGACCTCCACATATGGCTTTAGAAATCCACGTCCTGGCTCGTCTCGAATGCGGTAGATATTGAGTTCGATCCCCAATCAGATCAAACCAATGACTGTAACATTAGTACTTGCTGTTTTTCCACTAAGGGCATATCATTCAGGAGTAGGAAGAATGACGGTTTTGTTCAGTCATTGAAATGTGTCTATGTAGAGCGATATAATCACATGAGGTCGGTTCTTCACTGTAAAACACCAGCTTAACGTTATTGTTTATAGTTCAAAGTGGACATCATCATCATTTCATCAAGACAAGCTTGATCTCGCGACGATATAACTGAAACAATTGCTCACTTAAACAGCAAACACACACTAACTCTATCTGGTACATTTACCTTCTTTAAACTTCAGGAGTTTCACTTTAAATTATATGATAAACGGGACGACTTCAATTTTAAAATCATAAATTTTCCAAATATGTGCAGCAATATACCAGCTTCTCCTGCATATGGTGTTTACATCTCGCAATTGATTCGTTATGCAAGGGCCAGTAGCAATTATTCTGATTTCCTGAAACGTCATCTTCATCTGAGAAACAGGCTACTGGACCAGGGCTATCAAAAGATTCGCCTTATTCGATCTCTTAAAAAGTTTATATTCCGATACCAAGATCTTGTCGAAATATATTCCGTCTCTGCAGAAAAGATTATAAACGATGGATTTTCATATAGTGAAAATGTATAAAGATAAGTGGTCAAAAACAAAAATGTCAAAAATATTTCTTTATCAATGTGTGACGTAAAAATGTTTTTGACGTTCACTTCACCGAGTTTGGTGCTGTTATGACAACTGTTTTACCTGTTTTGTTCAAGTATTTTTTAATACATACTGTTATAGTGACAGCCGGAAACTTTGAGCCGTAATGAAAGGGGGGGGGGGGTTTGGCGCTTTAAAATCTGATTCAACCCACCATTTCTTTAGAAATGCCTGTACCAAGTCAGGGTCATTACGGTTTTCAGTTTTCCGGTTGTTGACTGATTTTGTCTGTTTATATACTTGTGAGTTTTGACTTTCCCTTTGTAAGATTGCTCGGAGTTCGGTAATTTTGTTATTACCCTTATTTATCAAATTTAATTTATCACGTGATTTTATGTATTCAAATTTTAATATATGATAAAATATATGATATTGCATTTACATCAGATGAAGATATCACAACGACTGATTTGAATCACATGACTTTAAACAGCATAACCACCAATTGGTCTGGAAGCTCCACCAGTGCTATGGACGAGGACACAACAAAGTTTCTAGTTACACCTGGCAACTCTGACATTACAATCAACTACGTCACATGATGCACATCTTGTTACTACTAATATAGTCAATGCGGGCTGTATCTGTAGTTTTCCACGTGAAAATTTAACGGATGAGGAATTATTGAGGAAAGTCCAGAAAATCACTGTACTGAGCACAAGCTCTGTCTGGCTATTTTGTTTAAGCTTTCTGGATTTCCTGCTCCCAAAGATTTTTATATTGTTTAGCTTTCAAATATTTTGACTATCAATCTGATGAAGCTTATTCCAGAAACGCGTCGTGCACACTAAATTTGATTGGATATGATTTGATTTTTTGTGTTTAACGGCGCCACTTTCAGCAATATCATGGCGACCAGTTTTAGTGGTGGAAGAAGCCGGAGTACCCGGAGAGAACCACCGACCATGGGCAAGTAACTGGTAAACTTTATCACTTGCAGTTGGGAGTCGAGTGCACTCTTTTTGTAATTTACAAAGCCGGGCGCGAACCCACGCCGTACTGGTGATAGGCTTGTATGAGTTGTTAGGTAATCCAACTACTTAACTCATTGAGCCACCCGAGCCCTACAACTACTTAACTCATTGAGCCACCCGAGCCCTACAACTACTTAACTCATTGATCCACCCGGGCCTACAACTACTTAATTCATTGAGCCACTCGAGCCCTACAACTACTTAACTCATTGAGCCACCCGGGTCCTACAACTACTTAGCTCATTGAGCCACCCGGGCCCTACAACTACTTAACTCATTGAGTCACCCGGGCCCTACAACTACTTAACTCATTGAGCCACCCGGGCCCTATAACTACTTAACTCATTGAGCCACCCGAGCCCTACAACTACTTAACTCATTGAGCCACCCAAGCCCTACAACTACTTAACTCATTGAGCCACCCGGGCTCTACAACTACTTAACTCATTGAGCCACCCGGGCCCTACAACTACTTAACTCATTGAGCCACCCGAACCCTACAACTACTTAACTCATGAAGTCACCCGGGCCCTACAACTACTTAACTCATTGAGTCACCCGGGCCCTACAACTACTTAACTCATTGAGTCACTCGGGCCCTCACTAAATTTGATATCTTCGTTTTCATTACTAGAATAACGTATAAGCTGTGGAATAAAACTCCATACGCTGACATATTGCTACTGCTGAAAAGGAAGCTGACTATTGGAAAAGTGAAGTCATCGCATTTGTCGTAGTTTTGTCTTTAATCTTCCTTCGTTGTCGATTTCAAGTTGAAAGTCAAGGTTAGAAGCAGACTTTTGAGTATCAGTAATATCCTTAACTTTAAGCTCATATGCAAATAATCACCGACTCGAGTATTGTTCAGTGACAGAACATAATCTATGTAGCGGAAGATCTGAACGAAGCCTGCCTCATAAGCGTATAGAAACACAGTTATCCATTTTCAAGCTATTCGGGAAACTTTGCAATAATATTTTTATTTAAAATTGATTTAAATGAATCGTTGTACAGAAGTTTAAATTATTTGTCAAAGGGTATTGATAATCTTACAATGATGTGTATAAGCAAATGGTTTGGTTTATGATGTTTTAAGCCACTTTCAATACTATATAAGCAAATACAAATTGTACTAGTCTAATATTTAATCATGGACATAGAGGATAGTTCAGCTATAGACTTTCAACACATTATTTGCTAGTATTATATGGTTGAGGTTTAGGTTTATGGTGCTTGAAGCCACTTTCAGCAATATTTCAGTTATATCGTGGCGGTCAGTTTTATTGGTGGATCAAACCAAAGTACCCGAAGAAAACCACCGACCTGCCGCAAGTCACTGACAAACAATATTATATGGTACATGAGTTATTGATATTTACGGTAAACTATATAGGTCACACTTTTGCGCTATATGTTTATTATTCAGCATCCCCTCCCTCTCAAAAAAGATTTCTCCAACCGAAATTAGAGTTAATCCTAACTTTTTAAACGTAGATATCTAACTTAATATGCACGATATGTGTTAAGCTTTAACCTTCACAACGATTACAACAAATATATGACGATTACAACAACGATGCAACGATTACAACACAGATACAACGATTACAACAAATATATGACGATTACAAGAAAGATACAACGATTACAACACAGATACAACGATTACAACAAATATATGACGATTACAAGAAAGATACAACGATTACAACACAGATACAACGATTACAACAAATATATGACGATTACAAGAAAGATACAACGATTACAACACAGATACAACGATTACAACAAATATATGACGATTACAAGAAAGATACAACGATTACAACACAGATACAACGATTACAACAAATATATTACGATTACAAGAAAGATACAACGATTACAACACAGATACAACGATTACATCAAAGATACTACGATTACAACGAAGATACAACGATTACATCAAAGATAAAACAATTACAACAAAGATACAACGATTACAATAAAGATACAACGATTACAACAAAGATACAACAATCACAACAAAGATACAACGATTACAACAAAGATACAACAATCACAACAAAGATACAACGTTTACAACAAAGATACAACGTTTACAACAACGATACAACGATTACAACACAGATACAACGCTTACAGCAAAGATACAATCATTACAACAAAGATACATCAAAGATACAACGATTACAACACAGATACAACGTTTACAACAAAGATACAACGATTACAACAAAGATACAACGATAAACAACAAAGATACAAGGATTACAACAAGGATACAACGTTTAAAACAAAGATACAACAACTACAACAAAGATACAACTTTCACAACACAGATACAACGATTACAACAAAGATACAACGTTTACAACAAAGATACAACGTTTACAACAAAGATACAACGATTACAACAAAGATACAACGACTACAACAAAGATACAACGATCACAACAAAGATACAACGATTACAACAAATATACAACGTTTACAATAAAGATACAACAATTACAACAAAGATACAACGATCACAACAATTACAACAAAGATACAACGATTACAACAAAGATACAACGATTACAACAAAGATACAACAATCACAACAAAGATACAACGTTTACAACAAAGATACAACGTTTACAACAAAGATACAACGATTACAACAAAGATACAACGATTACAACAAAGATACAACGATCACAACAAAGATACAACGATTACAAAAAATATACAATTACAACAAAGATACAACGATCACAACAATTACAACAAAGATACAACGATCACAACAATTACAACAAAGATACAACTATTACAACAAAGATACAACGATTACAACACAGATACAACAATCACAAGAAAGAAACAACGTTTACAACAAAGATACAAGGATTACAACAACGATACAACGATCACAACAAAGAAACAACGATTACAACGAAGATACAACGATTACAACAAAGATACAACGATTACAACAAAGATACAACGCTTACAATAAAGATACAACAATTACAACAAAGATACAACGATTACAACAAAGATACAACGATCACAACACAGATACAACAATCACAACAAATATACAACTATTACAACAAAGATACAACTATTACAACAAAGATACAACGTTTACAACAAAGATACAACTATCACAGCAATTACAACAATGATACAACGATTACAACAGAGATACAACGTTTGCAACAAAGATACAACGATTACAACAAAGAAACAACGATTACAACAAAGATACAATAATCACAACAAAGATACAACGTTTACAACAAAGATACAACTATTACAACAAAGATACAACGTTTACAACAAAGATACAACGTTTACAACAAAGATACAACGTTTACAACAAAGATACAACTATTACAACAAAGATACAACGTTTACAACAGAGATACAACAATTAAAACAAAGATACAACGACTACAATAAAGATAAAACATTTACAACAAAGATACAACTATTACAACAAAGATACAACGTTTACAACAAAGATACAACGACTACAATAAAGATACAACAATTAAAACAAAGATACAACGTTTACAACAAAGATACAACTATTACAACAAAGATACAACGTTTACAACAGAGATACAACAATTAAAACAAAGATACAACGACTACAATAAAGATAAAACATTTACAACAAAGATACAACTATTACAACAAAGATACAACGTTTACAACAAAGATACAACGACTACAATAAAGATACAACAATTACAACAAAGATACAACGATTACAACAGAGATACAACGTTTGCAACAAAGATACAACGATTACAACAAAGAAACAACGATTACAACAAAGATACACTAATCACAACAAAGATACAACGTTTACAACAAAGATACAACTATTACAACAAAGATACAACGTTTACAACAAAGATACAACGTTTACAACAAAGATACAACGTTTACAACAAAGATACAACTATTACAACAAAGATACAACGTTTACAACAGAGATACAACAATTAAAACAAAGATACAACGACTACAATAAAGATAAAACATTTACAACAAAGATACAACTATTACAACAAAGATACAACGTTTACAACAAAGATACAACGACTACAATAAAGATACAACAATTAAAACAAAGATACAACGTTTACAACAAAGATACAACTATTACAACAAAGATACAACGTTTACAACAGAGATACAACAATTAAAACAAAGATACAACGACTACAATAAAGATAAAACAATTAAAACAAAGATACAACGACTACAATAAAGATAAAACATTTACAACAGAGATACAACTATTACAACAAAGATACAACGTTTACAACAAAGATACAACGATAACAACAAAGATACAACGATCACAACAACGATACAACGTTTACAACAAAGATACAACTATTACAACAAAGATACAACGTTTACAACAGAGATACAACAATTAAAACAAAGATACAACGACTACAATAAAGATACAACAATTACAACAAATATACAACTATTACAACAAAGATACAACGACTACAATAACGATACAACAATTACAACAAAGATACAACTATTACAACAAAGATACAACGATCACAACAAAGATACAACGTTTACAACAAAGATACAACGATCACAACAAAGATACAACTATTACAACAACGATACAACTATTACAATAAAGATACAACGATTACAACAAAGATACAACGATCACAACAAAGATACAACGATTACAACAAAGATACAACAATTACAACAAAGATACAACTATTACAACAAAGATATAACGTTTACAACAGAGACACAACAATTACAACAAATATACAACTATTACAACAAAGATACAACGACTACAATAACGATACAACAATTACAACAAAGATACAACGTTTACAACAAAGATACAACGATTACAATAAAGATACAACGATCACAACAAAGATACAACGATTACAACAAAGATACAACGATCACAACAAAGATACAACGTTTACAACAAAGATACAACGTTTACAACAAAGATACAACAATTACATTAACGATACAACTATTACAATAAAGATACAACGATCACAACAAATATACAACTATTACAACAAAGATACAACGATTACAACAAAGATACAACGATTACAACAAAGATACAACGATCACAACAAAGATATAACTATTACAACAACGATACAACTATTACAATAAAGATACAACGATCACAACAAATATACAACTATTACAACAAAGATACAACGATTACAACAAAGATACAACGATCACAACAAAGATACAACGTTTACAATAAAGATACAACTATTACAACAAAGATACAACTATTACAACAAAGATACAACGATCACAACACAGATACAACAATCACAACAAAGATACAACGTTTACAACAAATATACAACTATTACAACAAAGATACAACTATTACAACAAAGATTCAACGATTACAACAAAGATACAACGTTTACAATAACGATACAACAATTACAACAAAAATACAACTATTACAACAAAGATACAACGTTTACAACAGAGATACAACAATTAAAACAAAGATACAACGATTACAACAAAGATACAACGATTACAACAGATACAACGATTACAACAAAGATACAACGTTTACAACAGAGATACAACCATTACAACAGAGATACAACAATTACAACAGAGATACAACGTTTACAATAAAGATACAACGTTTACAACAAAGATACAACGTTTACAACAAAGATACAACGTTTACAACAAAGATACTACGTTTACAACAATTACAACAGAGATACAACAATTACAACAGAGATACAACGTTTACAACAAAGATACAACGTTTACAACAGAGATACAACAATTACAACAGCGTTACAACGATTACAACAATGATACAGCATTTACAACAAAGATACAACGTTTACAACAACGATACAACGATTACAACAGAGATACAACAATTACAACAAAGATACAACGTTTACAACAGAGATACAACAATTAAAACAAAGATACAACGTTTACAACAAAGATAACAACGATTACAATAAAGATACAACGATCACAACAAAGATACAACGATTACAACAAAGATACAACGATCACAACAAAGATACAACGTTTACAACAAAGATACAACAATTACAACAACGATACAATTATTACAATAAAGATACAACGATCACAACAAATATACAACTATTACAACAAAGATACAACGATTACAACAAAGATACAACGATTACAACAAAGATACCACGATCACAACAAAGATACAACTATTACAACAACGATACAACTATTACAATAAAGATACTACGATCACAACAAATATACAACTATTACAACAAAGATACAACGATTACAACAAAGATACAACGATTACAACAAAGATACAACGATCACAACAAAGATACAACGTTTACAATAAAGATACAACTATTACAACAAAGATACAACGATCACAACACAGATACAACAATCACAACAAAGATGCAACGTTTACAACAAATATATAACTATTACAACAAAGATACAACTATTACAACACAGATTCAACGATTACAACAAAGATACAACGTTTACAATAACGATACAACAATTACAACAAAGATACAACTATTACAACAAAGATACAACGTTTACAACAGAGATACAACAATTAAAACAAAGATACAACGATTACAACAAAGATACAACGATTACAACAGATACAACGATTACAACAAAGATACAACGTTTACAACAGAGATACAACCATTACAACAGCGATACAACAATTACAACAGAGATACAACGTTTACAATAAAGATACAACGTTTACAACAAAGATACAACGTTTACAACAAAGATACAACGTTTACAACAAAGATACAACGTTTACAACAAAGATACTACGTTTACAACAATTACAACAGAGATACAACAATTACAACAGCGTTACAACGATTACAACAAAGATACAGCATTTACAACAAAGATACAACGTTTACAACAACGATACAACAATTACAACAAAGATACAACTATTACAACAAAGATACAACGTTTACAACAGAGATACAACAATTAAAACAAAGATACAACGATTACAACAAAGATACAACGATTACAACAGATACAACGATTACAACAAAGATACAACGTTTACAACAGAGATACAACCATTACAACAGCGATACAACAATTACAACAGAGATACAACGTTTACAATAAAGATACAACGTTTACAACAAAGATATAACGTTTACAACAAAGATACAACGTTTACAACAAAGATACTACGTTTACAACAATTACAACAGAGATACAACAATTACAACAGCGTTACAACGATTACAACAAAGATACAGCATTTACAACAAAGATACAACGTTTACAACAACGATACAACGATTACAACAGAGATACAACAATTACAACAAAGATACAACGTTTACAACAGAGATACAACAATTAAAACAAAGATACAACGTTTACAACAGATACAACGATTACAACAGATACAACAATGATACAACTATTACAACAAAGATACAACGTGTACAACAGATACAACGATTACAACAGAGATACACCAATTACAACAAAGATACAACATTTACAACAGAGATACAACAATTAAAACAAATATACAACGATTACAACAAAGATATAGCGATTACAACAGATACAACGATTACAACAGAGATGCAACAATTACAACAAAGATACAACGTTTACAACAGAGATACAACGTTTACAACAAAGATACAACGTTTACAACAGAGATACAACAATTACAACAGAGATACAACAATTACAACAGAGATACAACGTTTACAACAAAGATACAATAATTACAACAGAGATACAACAATTACAACAGAGATACAACGTTTACAACAGAGATACAACAATTACAACACAGATACAACGTTTACAACAGAGATACAACAATTACAACAAAGATACAACGTTTACAACAAAGATACAACGTTTACAACTGAGATACAACAATTACAACAGAGATACAACATTTACAACAAAGATACAATAATTACAAGAGAGATACAACAATTACAACAGAGATACAACGTTTATAACAAAGATACAACGTTTACAACAGAGATACAACAATTACAACAGAGATACAACGATTACAACAAAGATGTAGCATTTACAACAAAGATACGCTCAGCAGACAAAAACTAGTAGCATGAAGATTATGAAAAGCAAATTTAAACTGTGATGGTCAATAATTCCACCAAAATCAACAAAGCGAACAATTACCTCTCACCTTAACTTACTGCACACAAAACATACCACGACATATTATAAACAGTGTTGCTGGTGGTTTAGACATATATGTACCACATGTCCAAAAGTCAGTGTTTCGGCACTGTCATGATTTAGCAGAAATATTTTTTTGTTATTGAAGTTCACAGTTCATCACGGATATTACGGAATTATTGTTGAGAGTAACAGTAAATACCCACAATGCCATTAATACAACTTGACTTTCAGTTGAACTCGCCATGATGGAGATAAAACGAAACAAAGGAAATTGTCATGTTGAGTATGGTAGGTACGGACGGTCCTCAAAACATGTCTATTTATATTAATAGCATTCAACTTTAATAATAGGATTAAAAAAAAACAAAGAATCTATTACCTACACCGATTACAGCGCTTTGATATCATTTCATGAAAAACAACATGCTATTAGAATTGGAATGAAAGACATCTGGCATCGAGCGATTTTACATTGATATAGAAAAAAGTTTTATTTCGAAGCACAGTACATTGACATGTAAAAGGTGACATCCATGGAATAAAGAAATTTAAGAGAGAAAATGCCACACTTCGAATTTAATTAATTTTGAAATCGTAGTTCATAGTAGTGAACATAATGGAAAAATTATATAGGTTTGAAAATTTAACTTAAAACCATTTAAATGTTATTTATGTTAATCTTCGTATGAATATATACAATTAAAAGTGTATTGTAAAAAGAAATATACAGCGGCCGTTGTGGTCGTGATCGTATGATAGTTGGATTTACAACTGCCTATGAAATCAGTGCCTATCACCACTGAAGTGGCGAGTTCGAATCCCGCTCAGGCGAGGAGATGTACTGGATATAACATTATGTGATAAAGCTTATCAGTGACTTGCAACAGATCGGTCTTTTTTTCTGGTACTCCTGTTCCTAAACCAACAAAACTGACCGCCACGATATAACTGAAATGTTGTTGAAAGTGGTGTTAAACACCATAACCCTAACCCTAAGTATTTGATGTTTTAGCTGACCGTGCTTTTTGTTGTTTTTGTGAGATTCGAACCATCATTAATGGCAGACAGCACCATGCATTCCCTTTTAATAAGGTTGAGACATATATCATTTCATTTCTTTACAAATCGGCACAGATAACTTCCTCCTGGATATCGAAAGTGGTAAAACTAAAAACAGTTTTTATTGTATACAATAGACTTGTGGCATTGAGAAATTGAATTATTTACATCTTAATTTCTAGTCACGTTCACAAGTACGATAATACAGTCGTAGACCTGGACTTTCACATGCTTAAGGATTTATTTGATATACCATATCTAACTGCACTAGACCGTATATTGATATTAAGCTATTGATAACGAAATATTAAATTTTGGCAGAAAACGAAAACTAAAAATATGAGCAACACGTGCACCACCAAACACCGGAGTGGAATACACGTGCTCGCGACGGATAAGCAGTTCCTGCTTCTTATAAGACGTGTTACTTGGTAACAATCTTGTCGGTGTTAGCGGAAAGGAAATATCTCCGTAAAAAGGAAAATATATAATGCCGTTTAAGGAATGGATATTTCGTAACGGTCAACCAGTTCGTGATGACGACCGTACACATTTTGACTTCAACCATTACAGTTTTCGAAATGGACTCCAGCCCCTACAGAGATGTACTGATACCAACTTTATGTGATTGTCCGACATAGGTAATCCTAGCCGATTCTGGCTATACTGTTTAGGTACTTCGGGTTATTGCTTCCAAAGACTTTTAAATTATTTGGCTTTCCAACCTTTTCTGTTTGGAAGGTTATTCCAGAAACGCGCCGTGTGCTCTAAATTTGATATCTACGTTTTCATTGCCACAGCTTGATGGGATCATCAAGTCCTTTGCTTTCCTTCCACAATAAATGTGACCACCACGATTAACCCAATATAGTTGAATGTGGAGTAGACATAATCCTGACCTTTTCACCACTAGCATTTGGGATTTTGACTCGCACCTGTTGTGAGGTGTACTCGATAGAACTTTATCTGAGCCAGCTTTGTTATTTGCAATGTATTTTCGAGATTTCGATGGGTTTCTTCATATAGTCCAATGTCCTCTATTGACAAAACTAAAGGCCACGATACAATTACATTATTGTTAAGCATAGAATTAACCAACAAATGTAATCCGAATAATATAATTTCACTTGTTGAACTCGAAAACAAAGAGGAAGGGCATTGGAGAATTACAATGATTACTTTATGGAAATCATGTCAAGTATGAATGGCACTCAAAACATTTGTATTCGTATCTAAAAAAAACATCATTAGACTTTAATAGCATAAAAGATGGAATCAGTTCCGTACATATAATACAATACTCTGATATATTATGGTGAAAAACAACATTCAATTAGAATACTTATCTGTAGAAGTAAATCTGGAATCGAACGATTTTACATTGATATTGAAACAAATGTCACATTTTAATTCCAGGCACAATACAATGATATTTTGAAAAGAAGATATACGCGCGATAACGAATTTGGAGAGAAAATGTCAATGCACTTTGAAATTAAATATGCTAGAAATCGTATACTATGATATTAGACAAAGTTCCAAAACAAAACAATTATTTTAGTTCTAAAATTGTCCTTCCATATTAATTTTATTTGTTTATGATTGATTGATTGATTATTTAGCTAGCCTAGCAGTATTTTGGCTATATTCAGAACGAGAACAACAACAATTTGGGTTTACTTTTCCGAAATCTAATAAAGTGGTATTTAAGGTGCAAGGAGCGAGCCTGGCACTTTCCAAACAAGTCATCCATTATGGTATACTGTCAGGCGTTTCGTATTATAGTAGGATCTGTATGGTAGTCTTAGCATATTCAATATGCTTCGTAAATCTAGATATAAAATCATAACTAAAGTATTATTTGTTGAATTAAAATTTTCATTTGCAAAATATTTTACCCGTGACCGTTGCGTGAAACATTAATTAAATGTTATAAAATGAAACAAATTATTAAGAGAGAGCCGGCAATTTTTCAGCTAAATATGTTCATGTTATAGTGACGGTTCCTGGTTTGTAGTTTA
Source organism: Bathymodiolus brooksi (assembly GCA_963680875.1). NCBI lineage: Eukaryota > Metazoa > Mollusca > Bivalvia > Mytilida > Modiolidae > Bathymodiolus > Bathymodiolus brooksi. The sequence goes on along the minus strand of OY804579.1, from coordinate 126,983,227 downwards.
CTGCAAAACCATAGAGGAGACTAAATTTGGGCGGCATATTCTAATAAATAAATATCATGAAAAACAAGCAAGGTATAGATTAAATATCATTTTCTGGTATTTTCAAAGAGCAAAGAGAATCGACCACATGTCGTGTAAAAAAAAAACCCATCATAATTGCATTGCCCGAATGAGTAGTCGATGATCGGTGAACAAGTGACCGCTCGGATGAAATGCAGTCAAATTTTAACTTGACGGTCAGTTTGATATGTAGTAATTAATAGGTTACATATAGTAACAAACTTATCGCTTACCAGACGTTAAACAACAATAAATTAATCCTTCGATTGGCGCATAAGTGTCGGTGTACTCGATACAACATTGTGGTAAAATATGCTAAATTACTTGCGAAAGGTACCATCTGGATACTTACGTTTTCTTTTGTCCATTGTTGTAACAAACCGCAATGATGTGACGGATTAAAATATTTTTCTGGGATAAATGAAATGTGACATTGTGACATTATGTTAACTAATTCAACCATTGCTAAATCATAATCCGTAGTTTAGATATCTCACAGTTGGGATCTAAAGACATGTTTAGCTGATTCACCCTACAATTGTCTTCTATCAAGGAATGACCATTTTTCTTCTCAAAGTGGTACATTAAAACAACCATATATATACAATAAAACTAATTTTGTTAAGCTGGTCTCTGAGCGTTTCTATAAACGTTTTTGCTGTATGCAGAAAGTCATAGTCACATAAAGAAAATGCGAAACAGAAGACATACTTTACAAAAATACAGGCAACTGTTAACGGTTTCCAGGACTAAACCCAGAGCTGACATGACCTACCAAGGAGGGGTTAATTGGTTATAATACAGAAATCTTACCCATTGACCATGGTGGGTGTGATGCTTAGAGAACGGCACCTTCTTTACACGTTATATACTATATATGTAGATGACGAAATAACTCATTGTAGACGCTACAAAATGTTTATTTTATCATCACCATCCAATTCTCCATATTTCCCAGCGTCAGTTTAAAGTCGTTTCCGCGGTTGAAGTATTTCTCCCACATTTGTGTACAATGTTGATATATTATCGAATTTGTGGACACTTTAAATATACATGAAGTTATGGCACTGTACCATCAATAAACTTAGTTTCCCATTAATTATGATAAATATTATAGGATTAAGTGCATTTTTTCCGGAGTTTATTGATGTATAGCCTGGACCAAGTCACGCACAAACTTTCATAAAAGTCACCCAGTCACTCACAAACTTACATAAAAGTCCGAAGGGGGACTTTTATGTAAGTTTGTGAGTGACTTGGTCCAGGTTATACATCAATAAACTCCGGCAAAAATGCGCTTAATCCTTATAATTCTGTAGCTAAGTTTTTTTTCCATTTGTTTTGAAAATTTACCTTTGGGGATCCCCAGTACGCACACATACATTCTATTGATGTGTGTCGGCCATGAATAACAAAATGAACTAACCTTGTTTCCTACTTTAAACTAGACGGTGATGTAATTAAGTTACTGATATTTTCCAATTTGATGGCATTTTGCATTTAGCTACTCAAACAAGTAAAATGCCCACAAAATTGTAAAATAAATCAGTAACCAGTTTGTGTCAATCAGCGTCCCTTGTAAACAACGTCACAGGATGACGATATATTACAAAAGTCAAAGTCGATAGATGGTTGTCTTAAGTATTTTTTCCGGAATTTTTTTTTATGTTAACAATACAAGCTTTTTTTTTCATTAGCATTTATTTTTTTATTTCATATCTAACAATAATTGTCGATTATTAACAATAAACATTGTTTCTTTTATCTTTTTTTATTATCGGGAATCCAAGCCGCCATTTTGTTTACCTTACGAAAAAAGTAGTCCGATGAACATCGTCTATCGAAAAATAAACTGACAAAACCCCGCCTCCATAAGCGCTTATACCCAATTAGAGTATAGGATTTCTAATTATGCAAATCATATAACAATTATAAGGATATCATTTTTGGAAAATAGGTATAAAGAGTGAATGTATTGCAAACATACATTCATTGTAATAATTGCAAAATTAATATTCAGCAACAAAGACCTCAAATGGCGATAAAGAACATGTTGTTTTTTCTTCAAATGAACTACTTTATGTGACCCAATAATGTTACATTGATGCTAATCAGAAACGTTAAATAAACCATACATCTTGGAATCAGTAAGGCTATTTCCCTCATCGTCGATTTATATAACTCGCTGCAACATTTAAAGAGTGATTTAATGTAAGCAATCTCTTATATAGCTGCATGGTTCCTAACTTATATATTAAAAGTATTGCACATGGAATTGTATTTCTAATTTGTTCTCATATCTTTTCATCATGTTGACAGCATACTAAATGTAGCTTAGAAAGTAATCCAAGGAAATACATTCGTAAATATTACATGATCACAACACTGTTGATTAAACATGTTTAGGCAAATATTTGGTTCAAAAGGGTTGATGGAGAGGAACCTCGAACAATTAACCAATTTATAAGCTAAATTTATAACAATGCCAACAAACAACCTAGATATTTCCGGCAATGTAGTTATAGGGAATTTCTCCGACAGTAAGAGAGTTCCAAAGAATAAAAATAAAAAGAATACCATACTTTTGGAACAGTTCCTAATCTAATTGCAAAATCGTAGATACAGGGTCACAATCCATACGCCTAAACACGCGACTGCTAACGTTCCTACATTGCCACAGGGACTTCAATAAAAAGTGGCGGGCTAAACTAGTTTTATGTGCAAAAACCTCTTCACTTAGTGAAAATATGCAACTGTTTACCACATGTGAGTAAAGTGCCAACCCCAGCTTATAACTGGGTGAGCAGCATTGTTGTAAAGTGCCAACACCAGCTTATATCTGGATGAGCAGCATTGTTGTAAAGTGCCAACCCTCACTTATAGCTGGGTGAGCAGCATTGTTGTAAAGTGCCAACCCTCACTTATAACTGAGTGAGCAGCATTGTTGTAAAGTGCCAACCTTCGCGTATAACTGGGTGAGCAGCATTGTTGTAAAGTGCCAAGCCTCGCATATAACTGGGTGAGCAGCATTGTTGTAAAGTGCCAACCCTCACTTATAACTGAGTGAGCAGCATTGTTGTAAAGTGACAACCCTCACTTATAACTGGGTGAGCAGCATTGTTGTAAAGTGCCAACCCTCACTTATTACTGGGTGAGCAGCATTGTTGTACAGTACCAAACCTCACCTATAACTGGGTGTGCCAGCATTGTTGTAAAGTGCCAACCCTCGCATATAACTGGGTGAACAGCATTGTTGTAAAGTGCCAACCCTCACTTATAACTGGGTGAGCAGCATTGTTGTAAAGTGCCAACACTCACCTATAACTGGGTGAGCAGCATTGTTGTAAAGTGCCAACCCTCGCATATCACTGGGTGAGCAGCATTGTTGTTAAGTGCCAACCCTCACTTATAACTGGGTGAGCAGCATTGTTGTCAAGTGCCAACCCTCACCTATAACTGGGTGAGCAGCATTGTTGTATAGTGCCAACCCTCACTTATAACTGGGTGAGCAGCATTGTTTTGAAGTGCCAATCCTCGCTTATAACTGGGTGAGCAGAATTGTTGTAAAGTGCCAACTTTCGCTTATAACTCGGTGAGCAGCATTGTTGTCAAGTGCCAACCCTCGCGTATAACTGGGTGAGCAGCATTGTTGTAAAATGTCAAACCTCACTTATAACTGAGTGAGCAGCATTGTTGTAAAGTGACAACCCTCACTTATAACTGGGTGAGCAGCATTGTTATAAAGTGCCAACCCTCACCTATAACTGGGTGAGCAGCATTGTTGTAAAGTGCCAACCCTCGCATATAACTGGGTGAGCAGCATTGTTGTAAAGTGCCAACCCTCGCTTATAACTGGGTGAGCAGCATTGTTGTAAAGTGCCAACACTCACCTATAACCGGGTGAGCAGCATTGTTGTAAGGTGCCAACCCTCGCATATAACTGGGTGAGCAGCATTGTTGTCAAGTGCCAACCCTCACCTATAACTGGGTGAGCAGCATTGTTTTATAGTACCAACCCTCACTTATAACTGGGTGAGCAGCATTGTTGTAAAGTGCCAACCCTCGCTTATAACTGGGTGAGCAGCATTGTTGTAAAGTGCCAACCCTCGCTTATAGCTGGGTAAGCAGCATTGTTGTAAAGTGCCAACCCTCACTTATAACTGGGTAAACAGCATTGTGTGAAGTGCAAACCCTCTCTAGTAGTATTATAAGTGGTTTTCAGTTAGTATTTGTGGTGGATCCATGTGGTGGATCCACTGAAATAACGTGATCGGAAGTGACGTCATTACTGGAAGGGGCCCTGTTCGGAAGTACACTATGCACATGCGCAACCGGAAGTTGCACAATATCCGCCCTAGTGAGGCCTTTTGACCGAAAGTTGGCTACATGAAGTGCATCCCGCGCTTTTTTCTTAGTAGTAGTACAAAATGTTGGTAATGTTGAACCCTTGAGTGCGCGCATGCGCAACCGGGTTTCTCGTACTTTTTTTTTCTTTTTCCCGTACTTTTTCAATTATTATTATTATTTGTTTAATGTATTAAAAAAAAAATCTTTTTTTTTCTCTCATTTTATTTCTTTTTTTATATATCATTTTACATATCGTTTCACATTTCAACTTACTTTTCTTCCATATTTTCCATATCATTTCACTATTCAACTTACTTTTCTTCCATATTTATCATATCTTTTCACAATTTTCTTCTGTATTTTCCAAATCTTTTCACTATTTGACTTGCCTTTCGTCCATATTTTCCATATCATTTCACATTTCAACTTACTTTTCTTCCATATTTTCCATATCATTTCACATTTCAACTTACTTTTCTTCCATATTTTCCATATCATTTCACTATTCATCCTACTTTTGTTCCCTATTTTCCATATCATTTCTCATTTCTTCCATATTTTCCATATCGTTTCACATTTCAACTTATTTTTCTTCCATTTTTTCCATATCATTTCACTATTCAAACTACTTTTCTTCCATATTTTTCATATCTTTTCACAATTTTCTTCTGTATTTTCCAAATCTTTTCACTATTCGACTAACCTTTCTTCCATATTTTCCATATCATTTCACATTTCAACTTACTTTTCTTCCATAATTTCCATATCATTTCACTATTCAACCTACTTTTCTTCCATATTTTTCATATTTTTTCACAATTTTCTTCTGTATTTTCCAAATCTTTTCACTATTCGACTTGCCTTTCTTTCATATTTTCCATATCATTTCACATTTTAACTTGCCTTTCTTCCATATTTTCCATATCATTTCACATTTCAACTTATTTTTCTTTCATATTTTCCATATCATTTCACATTTCAACTTACCTTTCTTCCATATTTTCCATATCTTTTCACTATTTTCTTCCATATTATCCATATTTTCCATATTTTTATAATTACATTATTTATTTCAATAATGGTTTTCACCTACGGTGTTTTCGGATATGTTGGCGTTTTCATGGAAGAAAAGAAACTTGAATAGAGATCAGATTTGGAAAGTATGGAAGAAATGTAAGTTGAAAAGTGAAAAGATACGAAAATTATGGAAGAAAATTAAGTTGAAAAGTGAAAAGATATGGGAAATATGGAAGAAAAGTACGTTGAATAGTGAAAAGACATGGAAAACATGGAAGAATCCTCACAGCCTTAATCCATTATGAAAGGGTATCAACCTCCTTTTGTTCTCATTCTGTCTAATTTCTGGTACTCTGCTCCACAGAGTTCATAAGTAGTTTTAAGTTAAACTTCCAGTTTGTTAACTGTGGCTAGCGACATTATGGATCATTAGCAAGCATTTTCATCCAACAACCATACGACCACATTATCTATTGGTATCTTCACGCTTTTCTTAATGCAATGACAAAAAAACGTTAAGACAATCTTTCCACCTTGTAACATATATACTAGTATTAATATAAATGACTAAAATGATTTTAGTTCTGACAACCTCGATATCGTTAATTTATGGACAACAATAAACAACATTTCACACTGAACACTGCGGTAGTTGTAAATAGAGAAATACAAAAGCAGTTTCCTATGTTTACTGCACAAATATGATAATATCTATCGAAATTTTATTTCTGAACTTTCACCTTTGACCAAGTTGAACAACATATAATCTTGCTAAAAATTACTAAAAATCTTAAGTCTTCCCACATGAACATCTTCAATGTATAAATGCATGTAAATATGCTCCAAAGCTCTAAAGTTGAAAATTGAAAACTGTAAAATTACAGATAATTAGTTACAGAATCATTATACCACCATTATTCACATATAAATTAGCGAGATTCAACCATCTCTTTTTTTTCTTAATACAGATGTACATCACTAGGAGTAAAAACATAGCTACATGTATATGAAACATTGTAGAAGTAGTCAGCTACACGTAGCTAACTTGTTCCCTCTCTTACAAATATTTGTTTATCAACCTGCAATTTTGGCGACAATTATTCAAAATCGCTAGCATCTAGGTTCACACCCTGGTTTTGGTGGGGTCAGCATTGCTCATCTTTGTAGATTTCTGTATTGTATTTTTTTTATTTACAGCTTAATATTACTCCTTTGACATTTTCAAACTTTTCTTAGCTACACATAGAATACTTCAAATATCCAGACATACGGAAGGACGACATGACAGTGCAAAACAACATGCAATGATAATTATCTATTGAGTATAAACAGTTTTTATTGTACTGAAACAGAATAAATCTAAGTTACAAGAGTCATAATTCACCCTATCAAGAAGAGTCACGCGATGATGTTACATTCGGATTGGATGTATTTGACTTCCAGTATCTTTTATTTATTGGGAGTATTGTAAATTAATAATATTTCAATTATTAAAAAATATAAAGCAATTTGATATTTAATAAAACCTAGTATTATCCGCAGAAGAAGTAAGAGAATGATTTACTATGTATGCTCTGTTTGAGGAATGATGTTGGTAACAACAGATGAACTTATCCTTCTGGAGGCAAAAACAGATGAACTTATCCTTCTGGAGGCAACAACGAAAAACTGTTCGTTTGAACTGCTGTCGAAAATCTTCACTAAGACAGCATAAAATCATCAAAGTAAACGGAGAAGTGATCTAAAAAATAACATGTCCTATTCCCATCATATCCTCATGAGTGTGTGTAAACCTTACATTATGTACTCTACCTAGGAGTAAACCAGTCCACACTGTTACCTCAGATATTATCACAACTACTAATATTAATATCACCGCCATGTTCATCCTATCATGTACAGTTACGTTTCTTGACTTCACACCAGATTTGCATGTATTTAGTTTGCGCCATCTCCTGATTTTTTTTGGTTTTGTAAATTAACATTATTGTAAAGATTAACAGAATCAAGCATGGAAGAAAGACAACAAACATTGTTCTGATCATATACTCCGTGTTCGTAAGAACTCTAGCTGTTCGTGAACACTCATTTATAGTTGCGTTGTAAGTTTCAGATTTAAAAGACCTTACTTTGTATTCTACTTGCAGAAACAAGTCAGTTTGTGAACAAATGCTTACGACAACAATAGCAATACTGAATATTACTCCATATTTTACTGTACATATGCGCTTTGCTTTCATGGGGAAAGATACTACAATGTATCGCTCTATGGCAAGTCCCACATTCAAATACAGAGATGATAAATGGAACACTTCCGGTAAGATCATTTGTAAAAATTCAAACATGTAGCACCATGGAAGTGACAAATATCCCATTTCATTCTTCAAACCAAACACGTAGACATTAAATGGCAAGGGAACTAATCCACTCAAAGAATCACATATAGATATTGCTATAATCTTGACGTAGGTTGATGTTCGGAACTTCCATCTAATTATCGTTGCGATTAGAAGTACGTTTAATAGGAGAACAAACGAATTAATGATTGGTGAAATAGTACCGTAGTATACATATACGTCACTTTCGTAATACCTTCTCAAGGTGAACATGTCTAGACCATTTCTACGGCGAGTTCTAAGGTCTGTTGTATTTACAACTGACGGAGGTGTTGATGACGTTGAAAACACTACTGACGTCATTACTGACGTCATTACAGGAAATGTAGCACTGTGTTCAGTGCTCCTGACTCGCATGTTATTTCTTTGGTGCGAAAGATTGACACTGTATTTCACTTGGTACCAATTGTATTCCTAAATTAAAGGTCATATGTCAAATCAACAATTGAACAAAATATGAAGTCATAGCATAACTTAAATGATTTTGTTTTAGCTTTGATTTTAAAACATAGTATTAGTAATGTGAATAAACTGATTATCCAACATTCTGCCACAACATTGATGCTTGTATGTCATAAACAGTACAAGTTTAGTATTTCTGAAAGACATCTATAATTGGTACAGAATCAGAATAATACGTCTGAATGGAGTGTTGATCTAGTATAATGCGGACATAGTCATTCTCGTCGAACTGTTACTTGTTTTCGCAATGATATATAGTTGACAATTTCTCACTAGGAGTTAAACAATAATAACTCATTCTCTGCCTATTAGTGGAGTAAACCGATGTACTTCGAGTACCTTGCGAAAACCATCCACACCCAGCTTAGGGTATGAGTTATGGAGCGACCATTTAACTTGAAGGGGGGGGGGGGGGGGGGTTATGGTTTTTTGTTTCGTTCAGAAATTTTTTTTCGGACAACACGAGAGTTAGAATATTTATTTTTTATGTCGAGCAAAGCGCTAATGTTTTTTCCAGAATTCAACATTAGGTTATATGACAAAAACTCTGAATCAGATTATTTGTTTTTTCATCCACCAAAATCAGAATATTTTTTTCAGCAACATTGGGAATCAGAATGTTTTTTTTAGAAAAACCCATAACCCCCCCCCCCCCCCCCCCCCCCTTCAAGTTAAATGGTCGTTCCCTTATGCTCATTGTTGAAGACCCTACTGAGGCAGAATATCAATACAAGCAGTGTTCCTTTATATTAATTTGTGTCTAAGTGTAATGTTGGATAGTCTCATATGTTTATTTACATCCATATCCTTTCTTACTCATTTACGACTTATCACCGGGTTTGTAACTAGAGTAACCCGACGGGTGACACTAGTGGAGCAGGCACTGCCCACCCTTCCAGAACACCTGAATTCATCTCCGGTTTAGGTGGGGTTCGTGTTGCTCGGTCATTAGTTTTCTGTGGAGTGCTTTGCAGATCGTTGTTTGTCCTTTTGTCCTTTTTCGTTTGACCATTGTTTCATCTGTCCTTCGATTTACGGATTCTGATTACCCTTTTGGTTTCTTCAAACTCTTCTTACTAGCATGTAGATCATTTAGATGTATATCATACCATACGATCACGGCCACATCTATTCCTCTTCACCAGAGATACGCTAGCTTTCAATAACATTACCTGATATTTACTATCGTTTTACACCGAGACTCCATATGATAAGTCATCATAATCTGACACAAGCATATACTCAATAAATTCTCAATACTCCATATGAGTAATCCATTACCTGACCCAAGTAAATACTCAATAAATGGAGTTAACAAGGAATCTATTAATGCTCAACATGCACTTCAATGTCAGTTTTCATGTGTGATATGTCACACGTCTTCAATTTAAGATATCTAATTTGTATAAAATGAACTTAATGTTCTCCCAGCCTCGTTACAATTGTCAAGTCGTAATTGTAGAATGTCATTTTCTCCTTGTGAAAGCGTCCTCTGTAAAGTGTGATAAAAATAGCAATAAATACACACCAATATGTAATATTTAGATGTTGACTTTGAAGAATTAATGGACGCATCAACTAATGATTGGTGTAATAATAGATATGATGTAATAGCTATAATTATATAATGTCCAATGCATTGTTAACTACCAAATGATAGCTATACAACAATTCTAAGTAAATGTTGGTCACTTACTAAGCTGGGATAGTAAGCGGTCATGTATTGGTGTGTTGGGGGTATCAATGTTGCCTCTTTATGCGATTTTGATATTTGATTTTGGAATTATTCCGACAGTGTGGTATTTTGTTTTCTAGATTTTGCAACTATTCCGACACTGTGGTATTTTTTTCTCTAGATTTTGCAATTATTCCGACACTGTGGTATTTTTTTTCTCTAGATTTTGCAATTATTCCGACAGTGTGGTATTTTTTTCTCTAGATTTTACAATTATTCCGACAATGTGGTATTATTTTCTTTAGATTTTGCAATTATTCCGACAGTGTGGTATTTTTTCTCTAAATTTTGGATTTATTCCGACAGTGTGGTATTTTTTTCTCTAGATTTTGGAATTATTCCGACAGTGTGGTCTTTTTTTCTCTAGATTTTGGAATTATTCCGACAGTGTGGTATTTTTTTCTCTAGATTTTGGATTTATTCCGACAGTGTGGTATTTTTTTCTCTAGATTTTGGATTTATTCCGACAGTGTGGTATTTTTTTCTCTAGATTTTGGATTTATTCCGACAGTGTGGTATTTTTTTCTCTAGATTTTGGATTTATTCCGACAGTGTGGTATTTTTTTCTCTAGATTTTGGATTTATTCCGACAGTGTGGTATTTTTTTCTCTAGATTTTGGATTTATTCCGACAGTGTGGTATTTTTTTCTCTAGATTTTGGATTTATTCCGACAGTGTGGTATTTTTTTCTCTAGATTTTACAATTATTCCGACAATGTGGTATTATTTTCTCTAGATTTTGCAATTATTCCGACAGTGTGGTATTTTTTTCTCTAGATTTTGGATTTATTCCGACAGTGTGGTATTTTTTTCTCTAGATTTTACAATTATTCCGACAATGTGGTATTATTTTCTCTAGATTTTGCAATTATTCCGACAGTGTGGTATTTTTTTTTCTAGATTTTGGATTTATTCCGACAGTGTGGTATTTTTTTCTCTAGATTTTACAATTATTCCGACAATGTGGTATTATTTTCTCTAGATTTTGCAATTATTCCGACAGTGTGGTATTTTTTTCTCTAGATTTTGGATTTATTCCAACAGTGTGGTATTTTTTCTCTGGATTTTGGATTTATTCCGACAGTGTGGTATTTTTTTCTCTAGACTTTAGATTTATTCCGACAGTGTGGTATTTTTTTCTCTAGATTTTGGAATTATTCCGACAGTGTGGTATTTTTTTCTCTAGATTTTGGATTGATTCCGACAGTGTGGTACTTTTTCTCTAGATTTTGGATTTACTCCGACAGTGTGGTATTTTTTTCTCTAGATTTTGGATTTATTCCGACAGTGTGGTATTTTTTTCTCTAGATTTTGGATTTATTCCGACAGAGTGGTATTTTTTTCTCTAGATTTTGGATTTATTCCGACAGTGTGGTATTTTTTTCTTTAGATTTTGGAATTATTCCGACAGTGTGGTATGTTTTACTCTAGATTTTGGAATTATTCCGACAGTGTGGTATTTTTGTTTTTCACTTTATTACTACCAATAAAACACAGATATCAAATATAATGCATACGAAGCGTTTCTAGACCCTTCATCAGATAAGCTCAAAGCCTTCATCATGTACGTTCAAAGCACAAATACGTGAAAGCCAAATAATATAAAACAATCTTTGGGAGCAATAATACTTTTTTTTTAACGGGTAAACGTCATATCCTAACACTCCCGAAAAAGGGCGTGAAACCCGGTTGCGCATGCGCGCACCGAAGGGTTCAACATTACCAACATTTTGTACTACTCCTATAGTAAGAAAAACGTGGGAAAAATCTGGGTGAGCAGCACTGTTGTAACGTGCCAACACCAGCTTATAACTGGGTGAGTAGCATTGTTGTAAAGTGCCAACCCGCACTTATAACTAGGTGAGCAGCATTGTTTTAAAATGCCAACCCTCACTTATAGATGGGTGAGCAGCATTGTTGTAAAGTGCCAACCCTCGCGTTTAACTGGGTGAGCAGCATTGTTGTAAAGTGTCAACCTTCGCGTATAACTGGGTGAGCAGCATTATTGTAAAGTGCCAACTCTCGCGTATAACTGGGTGAGCAGCATAGTTGTAAAGTGGCAACCCTGGCTTATAACTTGGTGAGCAGCATTGTTGTATAGTGCCAACATCAGCTTATCACTGGATGAGAAGCATTGTTATCAACTGCCAATCCTGACCTATAATTGGGTGAACAGCATTGTTGTGAAGTGTCAACCTTCACGTATAGCTGGGTGAGCAGCATTGTTGTAAAGTGCTAATCCTAACTTATACCTGGGAGAGCAGCATTGCTGCAAAGAGCCAATCCTCGCGTATAACTGGGTGAGCAGCATTGTTGTAAAGTGCCAACCCTCACTTATAACTGGGTGAGCAGCATTGTTGTCAAGTGCCAACCCTCGCGTATAACTGGGTGAGCAGCATTGTTGTAAAGTGCCAATACTCGCGTATAACTGGGTGAACAACATAATTGTAAAGTGCCAACACCAGCTTATCACTGGGTAAGCAGCATTGTTGTATAGTGCCAACCCTTGCTTATAAGTGGGTGAGCAGCAATGTTGTAAAGTGCCAACACCAGCCTATAACTGGGTGAGCAGCATTGTTGTAAAGTGCCAACCTTCACCTTTAACTGGGTGAGCAGCATTGTTGTAAAGTGCCAACCTTCACCTTTAACTGGGTCAGCAGCATTGTTGTAAAGTGCCAACCCTCACTTATAATTGGGTGTGCAGAATTGTTGTAAAGTGCAAACTCTCGCGTATGACTGGGTGAGCAGTATTGTTGTAAAGTGCCAACCCTCGCTTATAACTAGGTGAGCAGCATTGTTGTACAATGCCAAGACCATCATATCAGTAGGTGATTAGCACTGCTGTACAGTGCCAACCCTCCCCTATAACTGGTGAGCAGCATTGTTGTAAAGTGTCAACCCTCGCGTATAACTGGGTGAGCAGCATTGTTATAAAGTGCCAACCCTCGCTTATAACTGGGTGAGCAGCATTGTTGTAGATTGCCAACCCTCACCTATAACTGGGTGAGCAGCATTGTTGTAAAGTGCCAACCCTCACTTATAGATGGGTGAGCAGCATTGTTGTAAAGTGCCAACCCTCGCGTTTAACTGGGTGAGCAGCATTGTTGTAAAGTGTCAACCTTCGCGTATAACTGGGTGAGCAGCATTATTGTAAAGTGCCAACCCTCGCGTAGAACTGGGTGAGCAGCATTGTTTTAAAGTGCCAACTCTCGCGTATAACTGGGTGAGCAGCATAGTTGTAAAGTGGCAACCCTGGCTTATAACTTGGTGAGCAGCATTGTTGTATAGTGCCAACATCAGCTTATCACTGGATGAGAAGCATTGTTATCAACTGCCAATCCTGACCTATAATTGGGTGAACAGCATTGTTGTGAAGTGTCAACCTTCACGTATAGCTGGGTGAGCAGCATTGTTGTAAAGTGCTAATCCTAACTTATACCTGGGAGAGCAGCATTGCTGCAAAGAGCCAATCCTCGCGTATAACTGGGTGAGCAGCATTGTTGTAAAGTGCCAACCCTCACTTATAACTGGGTGAGCAGCATTGTTGTCAAGTGCCAACCCTCGCGTATAACTGGGTGAGCAGCATTGTTGTAAAGTGCCAATACTCGCGTATAACTGGGTGAACAACATAATTGTAAAGTGCCAACACCAGCTTATCACTGGGTAAGCAGCATTGTTGTATAGTGCCAACCCTTGCTTATAAGTGGGTGAGCAGCAATGTTGTAAAGTGCCAACACCAGCCTATAACTGGGTGAGCAGCATTGTTGTAAAGTGCCAACCTTCACCTTTAACTGGGTGAGCAGCATTGTTGTAAAGTGCCAACCTTCACCTTTAACTGGGTCAGCAGCATTGTTGTAAAGTGCCAACCCTCACTTATAATTGGGTGTGCAGAATTGTTGTAAAGTGCAAACTCTCGCGTATGACTGGGTGAGCAGTATTGTTGTAAAGTGCCAACCCTCGCTTATAACTAGGTGAGCAGCATTGTTGTACAATGCCAAGACCATCATATCAGTAGGTGATTAGCACTGCTGTACAGTGCCAACCCTCCCCTATAACTGGTGAGCAGCATTGTTGTAAAGTGTCAACCCTCGCGTATAACTGGGTGAGCAGCATTGTTATAAAGTGCCAACCCTCGCTTATAACTGGGTGAGCAGCATTGTTGTAGATTGCCAACCCTCACCTATAACTGGGTGAGCAGCATTGTTGTAAAGTGCCAACCCTCACTTGTAATTGGGTGAGCAGCATTGTTGCAAAGTGCCAACCCTCACTTATAACGGGTGAGCAGCATTGTTTTAAAATGCCAACCCTCACTTATAATTGGGTCAGCAGCATTGATGTAAAGTGCCAACCCTGGCGTATACCTGGGTGAGCAGCATTGTTGTAAATCGCCAACTCTTGCGCATAACTCGGTGTGCAGCATTGTTGTAAAGTTCCAACCCTCGCGTACAACTGGGTGAGCAGCATTGTTGTAAAGTGCAAACTCTCGCGTATAACTTGGTGAGCAGTATTGTTGTAAAGTGCCAACCCTCGCTTATAACTAGGTGAGCAGCATTGTTGTACAATGCCAACACCATCTTATCAGTAGGTGAGCAGCACTGCTGTAAAGTGTCAACCCTTGCGTATAACTGGGTGAGCAGCATTGTTGTAAAGTGCCAACCCTCGCTTAAAACTGGGTGAGCAGCATTGTGGTAGAGTGCCAACCCTCACTTATAACTCGGTGAGCAGCATTGATGTAAAGTGCCAACCCTCACTTTTAACTGGGTGAGCAGCATTGTTGCAAAGTGTCAACCCTCACTTATAACTCGGTGAGCAGCATTGCTGTAAAGTGCCAATCCTCACTTATAACTGGGTGAGCAGCATTGTTGTAAAGTGCCAACCCTCGCGTATAACTGGGTGAGCAGCATTGTTGTATAGTGCCAACCCTCGCTTATAGGTGGGTGAGCAGCATTGTTGTAAAGTGCCAATCCTCGCGTATAACTGGGTGAGCACCATTGTTGTAAAGTGCCAACCCTCACTTGTAACTGGGTGAGCAGCATTGTTGCAAAGTGCCAACCCTCACTTATAACTCGGTGAGCAGCATTGTTGTAAAGTGCCAACCCTCACTTATAACTGGGTGAGCAGCATTGTTGTAAATCGCCAACTCTTGCGCATAACTCGGTGTGCAGCATTGTTGTAAAGTGCCAACCCTCGCGTACAACTGGGTGAGCAGCATTGTTGTAAAGTGCAAACTCTCGCGTATAACTTGGTGAGCAGTATTGTTGTAAAGTGCCAACCCTCGCTTATAACTGTGTGAGCAGCATTGTTGTACAATGCCAACACCATCTTATCAGTAGGTGAGCAGCACTGCTGTAAAGTGCCAACCCTCACCTATAACGGGGTGAGCAGCATTGTTGTAAAGTGTCAACCCTCGCATATAACTGGGTGAGCAGCATTGTTGTAAAGTGCCAACCCTCGCTTAAAACTGGGTGAGCAGCATTGTGGTAGAGTGCCAACCCTCACTTATAACTCGGTGAGCAGCATTGTTGTAACATGCCAACCCTCACTTTTAACTGGGTGAGCAGCATTGTTGCAAAGTGCCAACCCTCACTTATAACTCGGTGAGCAGCATTGCTGTAAAGTGCCAATCCTCACTTATAACTGGGTGAGCAGCATTGTTGTAAAGTGCCAACCCTTGCGTATAACTGGGTGAGCAGCATTGGTGTAAAGTGCCAACCCTCGCTTATAGGTGGGCGAGCAGCATTGTTGTAAAGTGCCAATCCTCGCGTATAACTGGGTGAGCACCATTGTTGTAAAGTGCCAACCCTCACTTGTAACTGGGTGAGCAACATTGTTGCAAAGTGCCAACCCTCACTTATAACTCGGTGAGCAGCATTGCTGTAAAGTGCCAACCCTCACTTATAACTGGGTGAGCAGCATTGTTGTAAAGTGCCAACCTTGGCGTATAACTGGGTGAGCAGCATTGTTGTAAAGTGTCAACCCTCGCTTATAACTGGGTGAGCAGCATTGTTGTAAAGTGCCAACACCAGCTTATAACTGGGTGAACTGCATTGTAGTAAAGTGCCAATCCTCGCGTATAACTGTTAGCAGAATTGTTGTAAAGTTCCAACCCTCGCATATAACTGGGTGAGCAGCATTGTAGTAAAGTGCCAATCCTCGCGTATAACTGTGAGCAGAATTGTTGTAAAGGTCCAACCCTCGCTTATTTCTGGGTGAGCAGCATTGTTGTAGAATGTCAACCCTCACTTATAACTGGGTGATCAGCATTGTTGTAAAGTGCCAACCCTCATTTGTAACTGGGTGAGCAGCATTTTTCCAAAGTGCCAACCCTCACTTATACCTCGGTGGGCAGCATTGTTGTAAAGTGCCAACCCTCACTTACAACTGGGTGAGCAGCATTGTTGTAAAGTGCCAACCCTTGCGTATAACTGGGTGAGCATCATTGTTGTAAAGTGCCAACCCTCGCTTATAACTGGGTGAGCAGCATTGTTGTAAAGTGACAACACCAGCTTATAACTGAGTGAGCATCATTGTTGTAAAGTGCCAACTTTCACCTTTAACTGGGTGAACTGCATTGTTGTAAAGTGCCTACCCTCACTTATAACTGGGTGAGCAGCATTGTGGAGAATGCCAATCTTCACTTATAAATGGCTGAGCAGCATTGTTGTAAAGTGCCAACCCTCACTTATAGCTGGGTGAGCAGCATTGTTGTATAGTGCCAACCCTCGCTTATAAGTGGGTGAGCAGCTATGTTGTAAAGTGCCAACACCAGCCTATAACAGGGTGAGCAGCATTGTTGTAAAGTGCCAACCCTCACTATAAATGGTTAGCAGCATTGTTATAAAATGCCAACCCTCACTTATAATTGGGTGAGCAGCATTGATGTAAAGTGCCAACCTTGGCGTATACCTGGTTGAGCAGCATTGTTGTAAATCGCCAACCCTTCGGCATAACTCAGTGAGCGGCATTGTTGTAAAGTGCCAACCCTCTCGTACAACTGGGTGAGCAGCATTGTTGTAATATGCAAACTCTCGCGTATAACTGGGTGAGCAGTATTGTTGTAAAGTGCCAACCCTCGCTTATAACTGGGTGAGCAGCATTGTTGTAAAGTGCCAACTCTCGCTTATAGCTGGGTGAACAGCATTGTTGTAAAGTGCCACTCCTCGCCAAATATGGGTGAACAGCAATATTGTAAAGTGCCAACCCTCGTCTATAACTGAGTGAGCAGCATTGTTGTGGAGTGCCAAACTTCACTAATAACTACGTGAGCAGCATTGGTGTACATTGCCAACACCATCTTATCAGTAGGTGAGCAGCACTGCTGTAAAGTGCCAACCCTCACCTATAACTGGGTGAGCAGCTTTGTTGTAAAATGCCAACCCTCACGTATAACTGGGTGGGCAGCATTGCTGTAAAGTGCCAACCCTCACTTATAACTGGGTGAGCAGCATTGTTGTAAAGTGCCAACCCTCGCGTATAACTGGGTGAGCAGCATTGTTATAAAGTGCCAACCCTCGCTTATAACTGGGTGACCAGCATTGTTGTAAAGTGCCAACCCTCACTTGTAACTGGGTGAGCAGCATTGTTGCAAAGTGCCAACCCTCACTTATAACTCGGTGAGCAGCATTGCTGTAAAGTGCCAACCCTCACTTATAAATGGGTGAGCAGCATTGTTGTAAAGTGCCAACCCTCGCTTATAACTGGGTGAGCAGCATTGTTGTAAAGTGCTAACACCAGCTTATCACTGGGTGAGCAGCATTGTTGTATCAAGTGCCAACCCTCACTTATATCTGGTTCAGTTTAATTGTTGTAAAATGCCAACCCTCACTTATAACTGGGTGAGCAGCATTGTTGTAAAATGCCAACCCTCGCGTAGAACTGGGTGAGCAGCATTGTTTTAAAGTGCCAACTCTCGCATATAACTGGGTGAGCAGTATAGTTGTAAAGTGCCCACCCTGGCTTATAACTGGGTGAGCAGCATTGTTGTACAGTGCCAACACCAGCTTATCACTGGGTGAGAATTATTTTTATCGATTGCCAATCTTCACCTAAAATTGGGTGAGCAGCATTGTTGTAAAGTGCTAACCCTCACTTATACCTGGGAGAGCAGCATTGTTGTAAAGTAGCAATCCTCGCCTATAAATGGGTGGGCAGCATTGTTGTAAAGTGCCAACCCTTACTTATAACTGGGTTAGGAGCATTGTTGTCAAGTGCCAACCCTCGCGTATAACTGGTGAGGAGCATAGTTGTAAAGTGGCAACACCAGCTTATCACTGGGTAAGCAGTATTGTTGTATCAAGTGCCAACCCTCACTTATAACGGGGTGATCTGCATTGTTGTAAAGTGCCTACCCTCACTTATAACTGGGTGAGCAGCATTGTTGTACAATGCCAACACCATCTTATCAGTAGGTGAGCAGCACTGCTGTAAAGTGCCAACCCTCACCTATAACTGGGTGAGCAGCATTGTTGTAAAGTGCCAACCCTCACGTATAACTGGGTGGGCAGCATTGCTGTAAAGTGCCAACACTCACTTATAACTGGGTGAACAGCATTGTTGTAAAGTGCCACTCCTCGCATATATCTGGGTGAACAGCATTGTTGTAAAGTGCCAACCCACGTCTATAACTGAGTGAGCAGCATTGTTGTGGAGTGCCAAACCTCACTTATAACTACGTGAGCAGCATTGTTGTACATTGCCAACACCATCTTATCAGTAGGTGAGCAGCACTGCTGTAAAGTGCCAACCCTCACCTATAACTGGGTGAGCAGCATTGTTGTAAAGTGCCAACCCTTGCGTATAGCTGGGTGAGCAGCATTGTTTTAAAGTGCCAACCCTCGCTTATAACTGGGTGAACAGCATTGTTGTAAAGTGCCAACCCTCACTTGTAACTGGGTGAGAAGCATTGTTGCAAAGTGCCAACCCTCACTTATAACTCGGTGAGCAGCATTGCTGTAAAGTGCCAACCCTCACTTATAAATGGGTGAGCAGCATTGTTGTAAGGTGCCAGCCCTCGCTTATAACGGGGTGAGCAGCATTGTTGTAAAGTGCTAACACCAGCTTATCACTGGGTGAGCAGCATTGTTGTATCAAGTGCCAACCCTCACTTATAACTGGGTCAGTTTAATTGTTGTAAAATGCCAACCCTCACTTATACCTGGGTGAGCAGCATTGTTGTAAAGTGCCAACTCTCTCGTATAACTGGGTGAGCAGTATAGTTGTAAAGTGCCAACCGTGGCTTATAACTGGGTGAGCAGCATTGTTGTAAAGTGCCTATCCTCGCGTATAACTGGGTGAGCAGCATTGCTGTAAAGTGCCAACCTTCGCGTATAACTGGGTGAGCAGCATTGTTGTAAAGTACCAATCCTCGCGTATAATTGGGTGAGCAGCATTGTTTTAAAGTGCCAACCCTCACTTATAACTGGGTGAGCAGCATTGTTGTAAAGTGCCAACCCTCACTTATAACTGGGTGAGCAGCATTGTTGCAAAGTGCCAACCCTCACTTATAACTGGGTGAGCAGCATTGCTGTAAAGTGCCAACCCTCGCGTTTAACTGGGTGAGCAGCATTTTTGTAAAGTGCCAACCCTCGCGTATAACTGGGTGAGCAGCATTGTTGTAAAGTGCCAACCCTCGCTTATAACTGGGTGAGCAGCATTGTTGTAAAGTGCCAATCCTCTCGTATAACTAGGTGAGCAGCATTGTTGTATCAAGTGCCAACCCTCACTTATAACTGGGTGAGTTTCATTGTTGTAAAGTGCCAACACTCACTTATAACTGGGTGAGCAGCATTGTTGTAAAGTGCCAACCTTCACGTATAAATGGCTGAGCAGCATTGTTTTAAAATGCCAACCCTCACTTATAATTGGGTGAGCAGCATTGTTGTAAAGTGCCATCCCTCGCGTTTAACTGGGTGAGCAGCACTGTTGTAAAGTGTCAACCCTCGCGTATAACTGGGTGAGCGGCATTATTGTAAAGTGCCAACCCTCGCGTAGAACAGGGTGAGCAGCAATGTTTTAAAGTGCCAACTCTCGCGTATAAATGGGTGAGCAGTATAGTTGTAAAGTGCCAACCCTGGGCTATAACTGGGTGAGCAGCATTTTTGTACAGTGCCAACACCAGCTTATCAATGGGTGAGAAGTATTGTTATCAAGTGCCAATCTTGACCTAAAATTGGGTGAGCAGCATTGTTGTGAAGTGCCAACCCTCACGTATAGCTGGGTGAGCAGCATTGTTGTAAAGTGCTAACCCTCACTTATTCCTGGGAGAGCAGCATTGTTGTAAAGTGCCAATCCTCGCCTATAACTGGGTGAGCAGCATTGTTGTAAAGTGCCAACCCTCACTTATAACTGGGTTAGCATCATTGTTGTAGAATGCCAACCCTCGCATATAACTGGGTGAGCAGCATTGTAGTAAAGTGCCAATCCTCGCGTATAACTGGATGAGCAGAATCGTTGTAAAGTTCCAACCCTCGCTTATTTCTAGGTGAGCAGCATTCTTGTAGAATGTCAACCCTCACTTATAACTGGGTGATCAGCATTGTTGTAAAGTGCCAACCCTCATTTGGAACTGGGTGAGCAGCATTTTTCCAAAGTGCCAACCCTCACTTATACCTCGGTGAGCAGCATTGTTGTAAAGTGCCAACCCTAACTTACAACTGGGTGAGCAGCATTGTTGTAAAGTGCCAACCCTTGCGTATAACTGGGTGAGCAGCATTGTTGTAAAGTGCCAACCCTCGCTTATAACGGGGTGAGCAGCATTGTTGTAAAGTGACAACACCAGCTTATAACTGAGTGAGCAGCATTGTTGTAAAGTGCCAACTTTCACCTTTAACTGGGTGAACTGCATTGTTGTAAAGTGCCTACCCTCACTTATAACTGGGTGAGCAGCATTGTGGAAAGTGCCAATCTTCACTTATAAATGGCTGAGCAGCATTGTTGTAAAGTGCCAACCCTCACTTATAGCTGGGTGAGCAGCATTGTTGTATAGTGCCAACCCTCGCTTATAAGTGGGTGAGCAGCTATGTTGTAAAGTGCCAACACCAGCCTATAACAGGGTGAGCAGCATTGTTGTAAAGTGCCAACCTTCACCTTTAACTGATTGAGCAGTATTGTTGTAAAGTGCCACCCCTCACTATAACTGGTGAGCAGCATTGTTATAAAATGCCAACCCTCAATTATAATTGGGTGAGCAGCATTGATGTAAAGTGCCAACCTTGGCGTATACCTGGTTGAGCAGCATTGTTGTAAATCGCCAACCCTTCGGCATAACTCAGTGAGCGGCATTGTTGTAAAGTGCCAACCCTCGCGTACAACTGGATGAGCAGCATTGTTGTAAAGTGCAAACTCTCGCGTATAACTGGGTGAGCAGTATTGTTGTAAAGTGCCAACCCTCGCTTATAACTGGGTGAGCAGCATTGTTGTAAAGTGCCAACTCTCGCTTATAACTGGGTGAACAGCATTGTTGTAAAGTGCCACTCCTCGCATATATATGGGTGAACAGCATTGTTGTAAAGTGCCAACCCTCGTCTATAACTGAGTGAGCAGCATTGTTGTGGAGTGCCAAACTTCACTTATAACTACGTGAGCAGCATTGTTGTACATTGCCAACACCATTTTATCAGTAGGTGAGCACCACTGCTGTAAAGTGCCAAACCTCACCTATAACTGGGTGAGCAGCTTTGTTGTAAAGTGCCAACCCTCACGTATAACTGGGTGGGCAGCATTGCTGTAAAGTGCCAATCCTCACTTATAACTGGGTGAGCAGCATTGTTGTAAAGTGCCAACTCTCGCGTATAACTGGGTGAGCAGCATTGTTGTAAAGTGCCAACCCTCGCTTATAACTGGGTGAGCAGCATTGTTGTAAAGTGCCAACCCTCACTTGTAACTGGGTGAGCAGCATTGTTGCAAAGTGCCAACCCTCACTTATAACTCGGTGAGCAGCATTGCTGTAAAGTGCCACTCCTCACTTATACATGGGTGAGCAGCATTGTTGTAAAGTGCTAACACCAGCTTATCACTGGGTGAGCAGCATTGTTGTATCAAGTGCCAATCCTCACTTATAACTGGGTCAGTTTAATTGTTGTAAAATGCCAACCCTCACTTATAACTGGGTGAGCAGCATTGTTGTAAAGTGCCAACCCTCGCGTAGAACTGGGTGAGCAGCATTGTTGTAAAGTGCCAACCTTCACGTATAAATGGCTGAGCAGCATTGTTTTAAAATGCCAACCTTCACTTATAATTGGGTGAGCAGCATTGTTGTAAAGTGCCATCCCTCGCGTTTAACTGGGTGAGCAGCACTGTTGTAAAGTGTCAACCCTCGCGTATAACTGGGTGAGCGGCATTATTGTAAAGTGCCAACCCTCGCGTAGAACAGGGTGAGCAGCAATGTTTTAAAGTGCCAACTCTCGCGTATAAATGGGTGAGCAGTATAGTTGTAAAGTGCCAACCCTGGGTTATAACTGGGTGAGCAGCATTTTTGTACAGTGCCAACACCAGCTTATCAATGGGTGAGAAGTATTGTTATCAAGTGCCAATCTTGACCTAAAATTGGGTGAGCAGCATTGTTGTGAAGTGCCAACCCTCACGTATAGCTGGGTGAGCAGCATTGTTGTAAAGTGCTAACCCTCACTTATTCCTGGGAGAGCAGCATTGTTGTAAAGTGCCAATCCTCGCCTATAACTGGGTGAGCAGCATTGTTGTAAAGTGCCAACCCTCACTTATAGCTGGGTTAGCATCATTGTTGTAGAATGCCAACCCTCGCATATAACTGGGTGAGCAGCATTGTAGTAAAGTGCCAATCCTCGCGTATAACTGGGTGAGCAGAATCGTTGTAAAGTTCCAACCCTCGCTTATTTCTGGGTGAGCAGCATTGTTGTAGAATGTCAACCCGCACTTATAACTGGGTGATCAGCATTGTTGTAAAGTGCCAACCCTCATTTGGAACTGGGTGAGCAGCATTTTTCCAAAGTGCCAACCCTCACTTATACCTCGGTGAGCAGCATTGTTGTAAAGTGCCAACCCTAACTTACAACTGGGTGAGCAGCATTGTTGTAAAGTGCCAACCCTTGCGTATAACTGGGTGAGCAGCATTGTTGTAAAGTGCCAACCCTCGCTTATAACGGGGTGAGCAGCATTGTTGTAAAGTGACAACACCAGCTTATAACTGAGTGAGCAGCATTGTTGTAAAGTGCCAACTTTCACCTTTAACTGGGTGAACTGCATTGTTGTAAAGTGCCTACCCTCACTTATAACTGGGTGAGCAGCATTGTGGAAAGTGCCAATCTTCACTTATAAATGGCTGAGCAGCATTGTTTTAAAGTGCCAACCCTCACTTATAGCTGGGTGAGCAGCATTGTTGTATAGTGCCAACCCTCGCTTATAAGTGGGTGAGCAGCTATGTTGTAAAGTGCCAACACCAGCCTATAACAGGGTGAGCAGCATTGTTGTAAAGTGCCAAACTTCACCTTTAACTGATTGAGCAGTATTGTTGTAAAGTGCCACCCCTCACTATAACTGGTGAGCAGCATTGTTATAAAATGCCAACCCTCACTTATAATTGGGTGAGCAGCATTGATATAAAGTGCCAACCTTGGCGTATACCTGGTTGAGCAGCATTGTTGTAAATCGCCAACCCTTCGGCATAACTCAGTGAGCGGCATTGTTGTAAAGTGCCAACCCTCGCGTACAACTGGATGAGCAGCATTGTTGTAAAGTGCAAACTCTCGCGTATAACTGGGTGAGCAGTATTGTTGTAAAGTGCCAACCCTCGCTTATAACTGGGTGAGCAGCATTGTTGTAAAGTGCCAACTCTCGCTTATAACTGGGTGAACAGCATTGTTGTAAAGTGCCACTCCTCGCATATATATGGGTGAACAGCATTGTTGTAAAGTGCCAACCCTCGTCTATAACTGAGTGAGCAGCATTGTTGTGGAGTGCCAAACTTCACTTATAACTACGTGAGCAGCATTGTTGTACATTGCCAACACCATCTTATCAGTAGGTGAGCAGCACTGCTGTAAAGTGCCAAACCTCACCTATAACTGGGTGAGCAGCTTTGTTGTAAAGTGCCAACCCTCACGTATAACTGGGTGGGCAGCATTGCTGTAAAGTGCCAATCCTCACTTATAACTGGGTGAGCAGCATTGTTGTAAAGTGCCAACCCTCACTTGTAACTGTGTGAGCAGCATTGTTGCAAAGTGCCAACCCTCACTTATAACTGGGTGAGCAGCATTGCTGTAAAGTGCCACTCCTCACTTATAAATGGGTGAGCAGCATTGTTGTAAAGTGCTAACACCAGCTTATCACTGGGTGAGCAGTATTGTTGTATCAAGTGCCAATCCTCACTTATAACTGGGTCAGTTTAATTGTTGTAAAATGCCAACCCTCACTTATAACTGGGTGAGCAGCATTGTTGTAAAGTGCCAACCCTCGCGTAGAACTGGGTGAGCAGCATTGTTTTAAAGTGCCAACTCTCACGTATAACTGGGTGAGCAGTATAGTTGTAAAGTGCCAACCTTGGCTTATAACTGGGTGAGCAGCATTGCTGTACAGTGCCAACACCAGCTTATCAATGGGTGAGAAGTATTTTTTATCGAATGCCAATCTTCACCTAAAATTGGATGAGCAGCATTGTTGTAAAGTGCTAACCCTCACTTATACCTGGGAGAGCAACATTGTTGTAAAGTAGCAATCCTCGCCTATAAATGGGTGAGCAGCATTGTTGTAAAGTGCCAACCCTCACTTATAACTGGGTTAGGAGCATTGTTGTCAAGTGCCAACCCTCGCGTATAACTGGGTGTGCAGCATTGTTGAGAAGTACCAAACCTCGCTAATAACTGGATGAGCAGCATTGTTGTAAAGTACCAATATTTCGCTTATAACTGGGTGAGCAGCATAGTTGTAAAGTGGCAACACCAGCTTATCACTGGGTAAGCAGAATTGTTGTATCAAGTGCCAACCCTCACTTATAACTGGGTGAGCTGCATTGTTGTAAAGTGCCTACCCTCACTTATAACTGGGTGAGCAGCATTGTTGTACAATGCCAACACCATCTTATCAGTAGGTGAGCAGCACTGCTGTAAAGTGCCAAACCTCACCTATAACTGGGTGAGCAGCATTGTTGTAAAGTGCCAACCCTCACGTATAACTGGGTGGGCAGCATTGCTGTAAAGTGCCAACCCTCACTTATAACTGGGTGAACAGCATTGTAGTAAAGTGCCACTCTTCGCATATATCTGGGTGAACAGCATTGTTGTAAAGTGCCAACCCTCGTCTATAACTGAGTGAGCAGCATTGTTGTGGAGTGCCAAACCTCACTTATAACTACGTGAGCAGCATTGTTGTACATTGGCAACACCATCTTATCAGCACTGCTGTAAAGTGCCAACCCTCACCTATAACTGGGTGAGCAGCATTGTTGTAAAGTGCCAACCCTCGCGTATAACTGGGTGAGCAGCATTGTTGTAAAGTGCCAACCCTCGCTTATAACTGGGTGAGCAGCATTGTTGTAAAGTGCCAACCCTCACTTGTAACTGTGTGAGTAGCATTGTTGCAAAGTGCCAACCCTCACTTATAACTCCGTGAGCAGCATTGCTGTAAAGTGCCAACCCTCACTTATAAATGGGTGAGCAGCATTGTTGTCAAGTGTCAACCCTCGCTTATAACTCGGTGAGCAGCATTGTTGTAAAGTGCTAACACCAGCTTATCACTGGGTGAGCAGCATTGTTGTATCAAGTGCCAACCCTCACTTATAACTGGGTGAGCAGCATTGTTGTAAAGTGCCAACCCTCGCGTAGAACTGGGTGAGCAGCATTGTTTTAAAGTGCCAACTCTCGCGTATAACTGGGTGCGCAGTATAGTTGTAAAGTGCCAACCCTGGCTTATAACTGGGTGAGCAGCATTGTTGTACAGTGCCAACACCAGCTTATCACTGGGTGAGAAGTATTTTTATCGAGTGCCAATCTTGACCAAAAACTGGGTGAGCAGCATTGTTGTAAAGTGCTAACGCTCACTTATACCTGGGAGAGCAGCATTGTTGTAAAGTACCAATCCTCGCCTATAAATGGGTGAGCAGCATTGTTGTAAAGTGCCAACCCTCACTTATATCTGGGTTCGGAGCATTGTTTTCAAGTGCCAACCCTCGCGTATAACTGTGTGAGGAGCATTGTTGAGAAGTGCCAACCCTCGCTAATAACTGGATGAGCAGCATTGTTGTAAAGTGCCAATACTCGCATATAACTGGGTCAGCAGCATAGTTGTAAAGTGGCAACACCAGCTTATCACTGGGTAAGCAGCATTGTTGTATCAAGTGCCAACCCTCACTTATAACTGGGTGAGCTGCATTGTTGTAAAGTGCCTACCGTCACATATGAATGGGTGAGCAGCATTGTTGTACAATGCCAACACCATCTTATCAGTAGGTGAGCAGCACTGCTGTAAAGTGCCAACCCTCACCTATAACTGGGTGAGCAGCATTG
Source organism: Bathymodiolus brooksi (assembly GCA_963680875.1). Taxonomy (NCBI): domain Eukaryota; kingdom Metazoa; phylum Mollusca; class Bivalvia; order Mytilida; family Modiolidae; genus Bathymodiolus; species Bathymodiolus brooksi. The sequence continues at coordinate 126,956,738 of OY804579.1, read as the reverse complement.
TTGTAAAGTGCCAACCCTCACGTATAACTGGGTGGGCAGCATTGCTGTAAAGTGCCAACCCTCACTTATAACTGGGTGAGCAGCATTGTTGTAAAGTGCCAACCCTCGCGTATAACTGGCTGAGCAGCATTGTTGTAAAGTGCCAACCCTCACTTATAACTGGGTGAGCAGCATTGTTGTAAAGTGCCAACCCTCACTTGTAACTGGGTGAGCAGCATTGTTGCAAAGTGCGAACCCTCACTTATAACTCGGTGAGCAGCATTGCTGTAAAGTGCCAACCCTCACTTATAAATTGGTGAGCAGCATTGTTGTAAAGTGCCAACTCTCGCTTATAACTGGGTGAGCAGCATTGTTGTAAAGTGCCAATCCTCGCTAATAACTGGGTGAGCAGCATAGTTGTAAAGTGCTAACACCAGCTTATCACTGGGTGAGCAGCATTGTTGTATCAAGTGCAAACCCTCACTTATAACTGGGTCAGTTTAATTGTTGTAAAGTGCCAACCTCACTTATAACTGGGTGAGCAGCATTGTTGTAAAGTTCCAACCCTCGCGTATAACTGGGTGAGCAGCATTGTTTTAAAGTGCCAACTCTCGCGTATAACTGGGTGAGCAGTATAGTTGTAAAGTGCCCACCCTGGCTTATAACTGGGTGAGCAGCATTGTTGTACAGTGCCAACACCAGCTTATCACTGGGTGAGAAGTATTTTTATCGAGTGCCAATCTTGACCTAAAATTGGGTGAGCAGCATTGTTGTAAAGTGCTAACCCTCACTTATACCTGGGTCAGTTTAATTGTTGTAAAGTGCCAACCTCACTTATAACTGGGTGAGCAGCATTGTTGTAAAGTTCCAACCCTCGCGTATAACTGGGTGAGCAGCATTGTTTTAAAGTGCCAACTCTCGCGTATAACTGGGTGAGCAGTATAGTTGTAAAGTGCCCACCCTGGCTTATAACTGGGTGAGCAGCATTGTTGTACAGTGCCAACACCAGCTTATCACTGGGTGAGAAGTATTTTTATCGAGTGCCAATCTTGACCTAAAATTGGGTGAGCAGCATTGTTGTAAAGTACCAATCCTCGCCTATAAATGGGTGAGCAGCATTGTTGTAAAGTGCCAACCCTCACTTATAACTGGGTTAGGAGCATTGTTGTCAAGTGCCAACCCTCGCGTATAACTGGGTGAGCAGCATTGTTGAGAAGTGCCAACCCTCGCTAATAACTGGATGAGCAGCATTGTTGTAAAGTGCCAATACTCGCATATAACTGGGTCAGCAGCATAGTTGTAAAGTGGCAACACCAGCTTATCAATGGGTAAGCAGCATTGTTGTATTAAGTGCCAACCATCACTTATAACTGGATGAACAGCATTGTTGTAAAGTGCCAACCTTCACTTATAAATGGCTGAGCAGCATTGTTGTAAAGTGCCAACCCTCACTTATAGCTGGGTGAGCAGCATTGTTGTATAGTGCCAATCCTCGCTTATAAGTGGGTGAGCAGCATTGTTGTAAATCGGCAACCCTTGCGCATAACTCGGTGATCTGCATTGTTGTAAAGTGCAAACTCTCGCGTATAACTGGGTGAGCAGTATTGTTGTAAAGTGCCAACCCTCGCCTATAACTGGGTGAGCAGCATTGTTGTACAATGCCAACACCATCTTATCAGTAGATGAGAAGCACTGCTGTAAAGTGCCAACCCTCACCTATAACTGGGTGAACAGCATTGTTGTAAGTGCCAACCCTCACGCATAACTGGGTGGGCAGCATTGCTGTAAAGTACCAACCCTTACTTATACCTTGGTGAGCAGCATTGTTGCAAAGTGCCAACCCTCGCGTATAACTGGGTGAGCAGCATTGTTGTAAAGTGCCAACCCTCGCTTATAAATGGGTGAGCAGCATTGTTGTAGAGTGCCAATCCTGACTTATAACTGGGTGAACAGCATTGTTGTAAAGTGCCAATCCTCACTTGTAACTGGGTGAGCAGCATTGTTGTAAAGTGCCAACCCTCACTTATAACTGGGTGATAAGCATTGTTGTAAAGTGCCAATCCTCACTTGTAACTTGGAGAGCAGCATTGTTGCAACGTGCCAACTCTCACTTATAACTCGGTGAGCAGCATTGCTGTAAAGTGCCAACCCTCACTTATAACTGGGTGAGGGGCATTGTTGTAAAGTGCCAACCCTCGCTGATAGCTGGGTGAGCAGCATTGTTGTAAAGTGCCAATCCTCGGGTATAACTGTGGGAGCAGCATTGTTATAAAGTACCAACCCTCACTTAAATCTGGGTGAGCAGTATTGTTGTAGAATGCCAACCCTCACTTATAACTGGGTGAGCAGCATTGTTGTAAAGTGCCAACCCTCACTTGTAACTGGGTGAGCAGCATTGTTGCAAAGTGCCATCCCTCACTTATTACTCGGTGAGCAGCATTGCTGTAAAGTGACAACCCTCACTTATAACTGGGTGAGCAGCATTGTATAAAGTGCCAACACCAGCTTATCACTGGGTGAGCAGCATTGTTGTATCAAATGCCAACCCTCACTTATAACTGGGTGAGCTTCATTGTTGTAAAGTGCCAACCCTCACTTATAACTGGGTGAGCAGCATTGTTGTAAAGTGCCAACCTTCACGTATAAATGGCTGAGCGGCATTGTTGTAAAGTGCCAACCCTCGCGTATAACTGGGTGAGCGGCATTGTTGTAAAGAGCCAACCCTAGCTTATAACTGGGTGAGCAGCATTGTTGTAAAGTGCCAAATCTCGCGTATAACTGGGTGGGCAGTATTTTTGTAAAGTGCCAACCCTCGCTTATAACTGGGTGAGCAGCATTGTTGTAAAGTGCCAACCCTCATTTATAATTGAGTGAACAGCATTGTTGTAAAGTGACAACCCTCACTTATAACTGTGTAAGCAGCATTGTTGTAAAGTGCCAACCCTCGCGTATAACTGGGTGAGCAACATTGTTGTAAAATGACAACCCTCACTTATAACTGGGTGAGCAGCATTGTTGTAAAGTGCCAACCCACGCATATAACTGGGTGAGCAGCAATGTTGTAAAGTGTCAACCCTCACTTATAACTGGGTGAGCAGCATTGTTGTACAGTACCAACCCTCATCTATAACTGGGTGAGCAGCATTGTTGTATAATGCCAACCCTCACTTATAACTGGTGAGCAGCATTGTTTTAAAATGCCAACCCTCACCTATAGTTGGGTGAGCAGCATTGATGTAAAGTGCCAACCCTGGCGTATACTTGGGTGAGCAGCATTGTTGTAAATTTCCAACCCATGCGCATAACTGGGTGAAGAGCCTTTTTGTAAAGTGCCAACCCTCGCATGTAACTGAGTGAGCAGCATTGTTGTCAAGTGCCAACCCTCGCGTATAACTGGGTTAGCAGCATTGTTGTAAAGTGCCAACCCTCACTTATAACTGAGTGAGCAGCATTGTTGTAAAGTGACAACCCTCACTTATAACTGGGTGAGCTGCATTGTTGTAAAGTGCCAACCCTCGCATATAACTGGATGAGCAGCATTGTTGTAAAGTGACAACCCTCACTTATAACTGGGTGTGCAGCATTGTTGTAAAGTGCCAACCCTCGCATATAACTGGGTGAGCAGCATTGTTGTAAAGTGCCAACCCTCTCTTGTAACTGGGTGAGAAGCATTGTTGCAAAGTGCCAACCCTCACTTATTACTCGGTTAATAGCATTGCTGTAAAGTGCCAACCCTCACTTATAACTGGGTGAGCAGCATTGTATAAAGTGCCAACACCAGCTTATCACTGGGTGAGCAGCATTGTATAAAGTGCCAACACCAGCTTATCACTGGGTGAGCAGCATTGTTGTATCACATGCCAACCCTCACTTATAACTGGGTGAGCAGCATTGTTGTAAAGTGCCAACCCTCGCGTATAACTCGGTGAGCGGCATTGTTGTAAAGTGCCAACCCTCGCTAATAACTGTGTGAGCAGCATTGTTGTAAAGTGCCAAATCTCGCGTATAACTGGGTGGGCAGTATTGTTGTAAAGTGACAATCCTCGCTTATAACTGGGTGAGCAGCATTGTTGTAAAGTGCCAACCCTCATTAATAGCTGGGTGAGCAGCATTGTTTTAAAGTGTCAACCCTCACTTATAACTGAGTGAGCAGCATAGATGTAAAGTGCCAACCCTGGCTTATACCTGGGTGAGCAGCATTGTTGTAAATTTCCAACGCATGCGCATAACTGGGTGAACAGCATTGTTGTCAAGTGCCAACCCTCGCGTATAACTGGGTTAGCAGCATTGTTGTAAAGTGCCAACCCTCACTTATAACTGAGTGAGCAGCATTGTTGTAAAGTGACAACCCTCACTTATAACAGGGTGAGCAGCATTGTTGTAAAGTGCCAACCCTCGCATATAACTGGATGAGCAGCATTGTTGTAAAGTGCCAACCCTCACTTATAACTGAGTGAGCAGCATTATTGTAAAGTGAAAACCCTCACTTATAACTGGGTGAGCAGCATTGTTGTACAGTACCAACCCTCACTTATAACTGGTGAGCAGCATTGTTTTAAAATGCCAACCCTCACCTATAGTTGGGTGAGCAGCATTGATGTAAAGTGCCAACCCTGGCGTATACCTGGGTGAGCAGCATTGTTGTAAATTTCCAACCCATGCGCATAACTGGGTGAAGAGCATTGTTGTAAAGTGCCAACCCTCGCATGTAACTGAGTGAGCAGCATTGTTGTCAAGTACCCACCCTCGCGTATAACTGGGTTAGCAGCATTGTTGTAAAGTGCCAACCCTCACTTATAACTGAGTGAGCAGCATTGTTGTAAAGTGACAACCCTCACTTATAACTGGGTGTGCAGCATTGTTGTAAAGTGCCAACCCTCGCATATAACTGGGTGAGCAGCATTGTTGTAAAGTGTCAACCATCACTTGTAACTGGGTGAGAAGCATTGTTGCAAAGTGCCAACCCTCACTTATTACTCGGTGAGCAGCATTGCTGTAAAGTGCCAACTCTCACTTATAGCTGGGTGAGCAGCATTGTATAAAGTGCCAACACCAGCTTATCACTGGGTGAGCAGCATTGTATAAAGTGCCAACACCAGCTTATCACTGGGTGAGCAGCATTGTTGTATCAAGTGCCAACCCTCACTTATAACTGGGTGAGCAGCATTGTTGTAAAGTGCCAACCCTCGCGTATAACTGGGTGAACGGCATTGTTGTAAAGTGCCAACCCTCGCTTATAACTGGGTGAGCAGCATTGTTGTAAAGTGCCAAATCTCGCGTATAACTGGGTGGGCAGTATTGTTGTAAAGTGACAACCCTCGCTTATAACTGAGTGAACAGCATTGTTGTAAAGTGACAACCCTCACTTATAACTGTGTAAGCAGCATTGTTGTAAAGTGCCAACCCTCGCGTATAACTGGGTGAGCAACATTATTGTAAAGTGCCAAACCTCACTTATAACTGATTGAGCAGCATTGTTGTAAAGTGACAACCCTCACTTATAACTGGGTGAGCAGCATTGTTGTAAAGTGCCAACCCTCACTTATAACTGAGTGAGCAGCATTGTTGTACAGTACCAACCCTCATCTATAACTGGGGGAGCAGCATTGTTGTATAGTGCCAACCCTCACTTATAACTGGTGAGCAGCATTGTTTTAAAATGCCAACCCTCACTTATAGTTGGGTGAGCAGCATTGATGTAAAGTGCCAACTCTGGCGTATACCTGGGTGAGCAGCATTGTTGTAAATTGCCAACGCATGCGCATAACTGGGTGAACAGCATTGTTATAAAGTGCCAACCCTCGCATGTAACTGAGTGAGCAGCAATGTTGTCAAGTGCCAACCCTCGCGTATAACTGGGTTAGCAGCATTGTTGTAAAGTGCCAACCCTCACTTATAACTGAGTGAGCAGCATTGTTGTAAAGTGACAACCCTCACTTATAACTGGGTGAGCAGCATTGTTGTAAAGTGCCAACCCTCGCATATAACTGGATGAACACCATTGTTGTAAAGTGCCAACCTTCACTTATAACTGAGTGAGCAGCATTATTGTAAAGTGACAACCCTCACTTATAACTGGGTGTGCAGCATTGTTGTAAAGTGCCAACCCTCGCATATAACTGTGTGAGCAGCAATGTTGTAAAGTGCCAACCCTCACTTATAACTGGGTGAGCAGCATTGTTGTACAGTACCAACTCTCACCTATAACTGGGGGTTAGCAGCATTGTTGTAAAGTGCCAACCCTCACTTATAACTGGTGAGCATCATTGTTTTAAAATGCCAACCCTCACTTATAGTTGGGTGAGCAGTATTGTTGTAAAGTGCCAACCCTCGCTTATAACTGGGTGAGCAGCATTGTTGTAAAGTGCCAACCCTCACCTATAGCTGGGTGAGCAGCATTGTTGTAAATTGCCAACCCTCTCTTATAACTGAGTGAGCTGCATTGTTGTTAAGTACCAACCCTCGCGTATAACTGAGTGAGCAGCATTGTTGTAAAGTGCCAAATCTCGCGTATAACTTGGTGAGCAGTATTGTTGTAAAGTGCCAACCCTCGCTTATAACTGGGTGAGCAGCATTGTTGTAAAGTGCCAACCCTCACCTATAGCTGGGTGAGCAGCATTGTTGTAAAGTGACAACCCTCACTTATAACTGGGTGGGCAGCATTGTTGTAAAGGGACAACCCTCGCGTAGAACTGGGTGAGCAGCATTGTTTTAAAGTGCCAACTCTCGCGTATAACTGGGTGGGCAGTATTGTTGTAAAGTGACAACCCTCGCTTATAACTGAGTGAACAGCATTGTTGTAAAGTGACAACCCTCACTTATAACTGTGTAAGCAGCATTGTTGTAAAGTGCCAACCCTCGCGTATAACTGGGTGAGCAACATTATTGTAAAGTGCCAAACCTCACTTATAACTGATTGAGCAGCATTGTTGTAAAGTCACAACCCTCACTTATAACTGGGTGAGCAGCATTGTTGTAAAGTGCCAACCCTCACTTATAACTGAGTGAGCAGCATTGTTGTACAGTACCAACCCTCATCTATAACTGGGGGAGCAGCATTGTTGTATAGTGCCAACCCTCACTTATAACTGGTGAGCAGCATTGTTTTAAAATGCCAACCCTCACTTATAGTTGGGTGAGCAGCATTGATGTAAAGTGCCAACTCTGGCGTATACCTGGGTGAGCAGCATTGTTGTAAATTGCCAACGCATGCGCATAACTGGGTGAACAGCATTGTTATAAAGTGCCAACCCTCGCATGTAACTGAGTGAGCAGCAATGTTGTCAAGTGCCAACCCTCGCGTATAACTGGGTTAGCAGCATTGTTGTAAAGTGCCAACCCTCACTTATAACTGAGTGAGCAGCATTGTTGTAAAGTGACAACCCTCACTTATAACTGGGTGAGCAGCATTGTTGTAAAGTGCCAACCCTCGCATATAACTGGATGAACACCATTGTTGTAAAGTGCCAACCTTCACTTATAACTGAGTGAGCAGCATTATTGTAAAGTGACAACCCTCACTTATAACTGGGTGTGCAGCATTGTTGTAAAGTGCCAACCCTCGCATATAACTGTGTGAGCAGCAATGTTGTAAAGTGCCAACCCTCACTTATAACTGGGTGAGCAGCATTGTTGTACAGTACCAACTCTCCCCTATAACTGGGGGTTAGCAGCATTGTTGTAAAGTGCCAACCCTCACTTATAACTGGTGAGCATCATTGTTTTAAAATGCCAACCCTCACTTATAGTTGGGTGAGCAGTATTGTTGTAAAGTGCCAACCCTCGCTTATAACTGGGTGAGCAGCATTGTTGTAAAGTGCCAACCCTCACCTATAGCTGGGTGAGCAGCATTGTTGTAAATTGCCAACCCTCTCTTATAACTGAGTGAGCTGCATTGTTGTTAAGTACCAACCCTCGCGTATAACTGAGTGAGCAGCATTGTTGTAAAGTGCCAAATCTCGCGTATAACTTGGTGAGCAGTATTGTTGTAAAGTGCCAACCCTCGCTTATAACTGGGTGAGCAGCATTGTTGTAAAGTGCCAACCCTCACCTATAGCTGGGTGAGCAGCATTGTTGTAAAGTGACAACCCTCACTTATAACTGGGTGGGCAGCATTGTTGTAAAGGGACAACCCTCGCGTAGAACTGGGTGAGCAGCATTGTTTTAAAGTGCCAACTCTCGCGTATAACTGGGTGAGCAGTATAGTTGTAAAGTGCCAACCCTGGCTTATAACTGGGTGTGCAGCATTGTTGTACAGTGCCAACACCAGCTTATCAGTGGGTGAGAAGCATTGTTATCAAGTGCCAATCTTGACCTAAAATTGGGTGAACAGCATTGTTGTGAAGTGCCAACCCTCACGTATAGGAGGGTGAGCAGCATTGCTGTTAAGTGCCAACCCTAGCGTATAACTGGGTGAGCAGCATTGTTGAGAAGTGCCAACCCTCGCTTATAACTGGATGAGCAGCATTGTTGTAAAGTGTCAATACTCGCGTATAACTGGGTGAGCAGCATAGTTGTAAAGTGGCAACACCAGCTTATCACCTGGTAAGCAGCATTGTTGTAAAGTGCCAACTTTCACCTTTAACTGGGTGAGCAGCATTGTTGTTAAGTGCCAACCCTCACTTATAACTGGGTGAGCAGCATTGATGTAAAATGCCAACCCTGCTGAATACCTGGGTGAGCAGCATTGTTGTAAATTGCCAACCCTTGCGCATAACTCGGTGAGCAGCATTGTTGTAAAGTGCCAACCCTCGCGTACAACTGGGTGAGCAGCATTGTTGTAAAGTGCAAACTCTCGCTTATAACTGGGTGTGCAGCATTGTTGTAGAGTGCCAACCCTCCCTTATAACTGGGTGAGCAGCATTGTTGTAAAGTTCCAATCCTCACTTGTAACTGGGTGAGCAGCATTGTTGCAAAGTGCCAACCCTCACTTATAACTCGGTGAGCAGCAATGCTGTAAAGTGCCAATCCTCACTTATACCTAGGTGAGCAGCATTGTTGCAAAGTGCCAACCCTCGCTTATAACTAGGTGAGCAGCATTGTTGTACAATGACAACACCATCTTATCAGTAGGTGAGCAGCACTGCTGTAAAGTGCCAACCTTCACCCATAACTGGGTGAACAGCATTGTTGTAAAGTGCCAACCCTCGCTTATAACTGGGTGTGCAGCATTGTTGTAGAGTGCCAACCCTCACTTATAACTGGGTGAGCAGCATTGTTGTAAAGTTCCAATCCTCACTTGTAGCTGGGTGAGCATCATTGTTGCAAAGTGCCAACCCTCACTTATAACTGGGTGAGCAGCATTGCTGTAAAGTGCCAATCCTCACTTATACCTAGGTGAGCAGCATTGTTGCAAAGTGCCAACCCTCGCCTATAGCTGGGTGAGCAGCATTGTTGTAAAGTGACAACACTCGCTTATAACTGGGTGAGCAGCATTGTTTTGAGTGCCAACCTTCACGCATAACTGGGTGGGCATCATTGCTGTAAAGTGCCAACCCTTACTTATACCTGGGTGAGCAGCATTGTTGCAAAGTGCCAACCCTCGCGTATAACTGGGTGGGTAGCATTATTGTAAAGTGCCAACCCTCGCTTATAACTGGGTGAGCAGCATTGTTGTAGAGTGTCAACCCTCACTTATAACTGGGTGAGCAGCATTGTTGTAAAGTGCCAATCCTCACTTGTAACTGAGTGAGCAGCATTGTTGCAAAGTGCCAACCCTCACTTATAACTCGGTGAGCAGCATTGCTGTAAAGTGCCAATCCTCACTTATAACCGGGTGAGCAGCATTGTTGTAAAGTGCCAACTCTCGCGTATAACTGGGTGAGCAGCATTGTTGTAAAGTGTCAATCCTCGGGTATAACTGTGTGAGCAACATTGTTGTAAAGTGTCAACCCTCTCTTATATCTGGGTGAGCAGTATTGTTGTAGAGTGCCAACCCTCACTTATTACTGGGTGAGCAGCATTGTTACAAAGTGCCAACCCTCACTTATAACTCAGTGAGCAGCATTGCTGTAAAGTGCCAACCCTCACTTATAACTGGGTGAGCAGCATTGTTGTAAAGTGCCAACACTCCCGTATAACTGTGTCAGCAGCATTGTTGTAAACTGCCAACCCGCGCTTATAACTGTGTCAGCAGCATTGTTGTATAGTGCCAATCCTCGCTTATATCTGGGTGAGCAGAAATGATGTAAAGTGCCAACACCAGCCTATAACTGAGTGAGCAGCATTGTTGTAAAGTGCCCACCCTCACTTATAACTGGTGAGCAGCATTGTTTTAAAATGCCAACCCTCGCTTATAACTGGATGAGCAGCATTGTTGTAAAGTGTCAATACTCGCGTATAACTGGGTGAGCAGCATAGTTGTAAAGTGGCAACACCAGCTTATCACCGGGTAAGCAGCATTGTTGTAAAGTGCCAACTTTCACCTTTAACTGGGTGAGCAGCATTGTTGTTAAGTGCCAACCCTCACTTATAACTGGGTGAGCAGCATTGATGTAAAATGCCAACCCTGGTGAATACCTGGGTGAGCAGCATTGTTGTAAATCGCCAACCCTTGCGCATAACTCGGTGAGCAGCATTGTTGTAAAGTGCCAACCCTCGCGTACAACTGGGTGAGCAGCATTGTTGTAAAGTGCAAACTCTCGCTTATAACTGGGTGAGCAGTATTGTTGTAAAGTGCCAACCCTCCCTTATAACTGGGAGAGCAACATTGTTGTACAATGCCAACACCATCTTATCAATAGGTGAGCAGCACTGCTGTAAAGTGCCAACCTTCACCCATAACTGGGTGAGCAGCATTGTTGTAAAGTGCCAACCCTCGCTTATAACTGGGTGTGCAGCATTGTTGTAGAGTGCCAACCCTCACTTATAACTGGGTGAGCAGCATTGTTGTAAAGTTCCAATCCTCACTTGTAACTGGGTGAGCAGCATTGTTGCAAAGTGCCAACCCTCACTTATAACTCGGTGGGCAGCATTGCTGTAAAGTACCAATCCTCACTTATACCTAGGTGAGCAACATTGTTGCAAAGTGCCAACCCTCGCCTATAGCAGGGTGAGCAGCATTGTTGTAAAGTGCCAATACTCGCTTATAACTGGGTGAGCTGCATTGTTTTGAGTGCCAACCTTCACGCATAACTGGGTGGGCATCATTGCTGTAAAGTGCCAACCCTTACTTATACCTGGGTGAGCAGCATTGTTGCAAAGTGCCAACCCTCACTTATAACTCGGTGAGCAGCATTGCTGTAAAGTGCCAATCCTCACTTATAACTGGGTGAGCAGCATTGTTGTAAAGTGCCAACTCTCGCGTATAACTGGGTGAGCAGCATTGTTGTAAAGTGTCAATCCTCGGGTATAACTGTGTGAGCAGCATTGTTGTAAAGTGACAACCCTCTCTTATATCTGGGTGAGCAGTATTGTTGTAGAGTGCCAACCCTCACTTATTACTGGGTGAGCAGCATTGTTGCAAAGTGCCAACCCTCACTTATAACTCAGTGAGCAGCATTGCTGTAAAGTGCCAACCCTCACTTATAACTGGGTGAGCAGCATTGTTGTAAAGTGCCAACACTCCCGTATAACTGTTTCAGCAGCATTGTTGTAAACTGCCAACCCGCGCTTATAACTGTGTCAGCAGCATTGTTGTATAGTGCCAATCCTCGCTTATATCTGTGTGAGCAGAAATGTTGTAAAGTGCCAACACCAGCCTATAACTGGGTGAGCAGCATTGTTGTAAAGTGCCCACCCTCACTTATAACTGGTGAGCAGCATTGTTTTAAAATGCCAACCCTCACTTATAACTGGGTAAGCAGCATTGTTGTAAAGTGCCAACCCTTGCGCATAACTGGGTGAACAGCATTGTTGTAAAGTGCCAACCCTCGTGTATAACTGAGTGAGCTACATTGTTGTAAAGTGCCAAATCTCGCGTATAACTGTGTGAGCAGTATTGTTGTAAAGTGCCAACCCTCGCTTATAACTGGGTGAGCAGCATTGTTGTAAAGTGCCAACCCTCACTTATATCTGGGTGAGCAGCATTGTTGTAAAGTGCCAACCCTCACTTATAACTGAGTGAACAGCATTGTTGTAAAGTGACAACCCTCACTTATAACTGGGTAAGCAGTATTGTTGTAAAGTGCCAACCCTCGTGTATAACTGGGTGAGCAACATTATTGTAAAGTGCCAACCCTCATATATAATTGAGTGAGCAGCATTGTTGTAAAGTGACAACCCTCACTTATAACTGGGTGAGCAGCATTGTTGTAAAGTGCCAACCCTCGCATATAACTGGGTGAGCAGCAATGTTGTAAAGTACCAACCCTCACCTATAACTGGGTGAGCAGCATTGTTGTACAGTACCAACCCTCATCTATAACTGGGGGAGCAGCATTGTTGTAAAGTGCCAACCCTCACTTATAACTGGTGAGCAGCATTGTTTTAAAATGCCAACCCTCACTTATAGTTGGGTGAGCAGCATTGATGTAAAGTGCCAACCCTGGCGTATACCTGGGTGAGCAGCATTGTTGTACATTGCCAACCCTTGCGCATAACTGGGTGAACAGCATTGTTGTAAAGTGCCAACCCTCGCGTATAACTGAGTGAGCAGCATTGTTGTAAAGTGCCAAATCTCACGTATAACTGGGTGAGAAGTATTGTTGTAAAGTGCCAACACTCACTTATAGCTGGGTGAGCAGCATTGTTGTATAGTGCCAACCCTCACTTATAACTGAGTGAGCAGCATTGTTGTAAAGTGACTACCCTCACTGGTAGCTGGGTGAGCAGCATTGTTGCAAAGTGCCAACCTTCACTTATAACTCGGTGAGCAGCATTGCTGTAAAGTGCCAATCCTCACTTATAACCGGGTGAGCAGCATTGTTGTAAAGTGCCAACTCTCGCGTATAACTGGGTGAGCAGCATTGTTGTAAAGTGTCAATCCTCGGGTATAACTGTGTGAGCAACATTGTTGTAAAGTGTCAACCCTCTCTTATATCTGGGTGAGCAGTATTGTTGTAGAGTGCCAACCCTCACTTATTACTGGGTGAGCAGCATTGTTACAAAGTGCCAACCCTCACTTATAACTCAGTGAGCAGCATTGCTGTAAAGTGCCAACCCTCACTTATAACTGGGTGAGCAGCATTGTTGTAAAGTGCCAACACTCCCGTATAACTGTGTCAGCAGCATTGTTGTAAACTGCCAACCCGCGCTTATAACTGTGTCAGCAGCATTGTTGTATAGTGCCAATCCTCGCTTATATCTGGGTGAGCAGAAATGATGTAAAGTGCCAACACCAGCCTATAACTGAGTGAGCAGCATTGTTGTAAAGTGCCCACCCTCACTTATAACTGGTGAGCAGCATTGTTTTAAAATGCCAACCCTCGCTTATAACTGGATGAGCAGCATTGTTGTAAAGTGTCAATACTCGCGTATAACTGGGTGAGCAGCATAGTTGTAAAGTGGCAACACCAGCTTATCACCGGGTAAGCAGCATTGTTGTAAAGTGCCAACTTTCACCTTTAACTGGGTGAGCAGCATTGTTGTTAAGTGCCAACCCTCACTTATAACTGGGTGAGCAGCATTGATGTAAAATGCCAACCCTGGTGAATACCTGGGTGAGCAGCATTGTTGTAAATCGCCAACCCTTGCGCATAACTCGGTGAGCAGCATTGTTGTAAAGTGCAAACTCTCGCTTATAACTGGGTGAGCAGTATTGTTGTAAAGTGCCAACCCTCCCTTATAACTGGGAGAGCAACATTGTTGTACAATGCCAACACCATCTTATCAATAGGTGAGCAGCACTGCTGTAAAGTGCCAACCTTCACCCATAACTGGGTGAGCAGCATTGTTGTAAAGTGCCAACCCTCGCTTATAACTGGGTGTGCAGCATTGTTGTAGAGTGCCAACCCTCACTTATAACTGGGTGAGCAGCATTGTTGTAAAGTTCCAATCCTCACTTGTAACTGGGTGAGCAGCATTGTTGCAAAGTGCCAACCCTCACTTATAACTCGGTGGGCAGCATTGCTGTAAAGTACCAATCCTCACTTATACCTAGGTGAGCAGCATTGTTGCAAAGTGCCAACCCTCGCCTATAGCAGGGTGAGCAGCATTGTTGTAAAGTGCCAACACTCGCTTATAACTGGGTGAGCTGCATTGTTTTGAGTGCCAACCTTCACGCATAACTGGGTGGGCATCATTGCTGTAAAGTGCCAACCCTTACTTATACCTGGGTGAGCAGCATTGTTGCAAAGTGCCAACCCTCACTTATAACTCGGTGAGCAGCATTGCTGTAAAGTGCCAATCCTCACTTATAACTGGGTGAGCAGCATTGTTGTAAAGTGCCAACTCTCGCGTATAACTGGGTGAGCAGCATTGTTGTAAAGTGTCAATCCTCGGGTATAACTGTGTGAGCAGCATTGTTGTAAAGTGACAACCCTCTCTTATATCTGGGTGAGCAGTATTGTTGTAGAGTGCCAACCCTCACTTATTACTGGGTGAGCAGCATTGTTGCAAAGTGCCAACCCTCACTTATAACTCAGTGAGCAGCATTGCTGTAAAGTGCCAACCCTCACTTATAACTGGGTGAGCAGCATTGTTGTAAAGTGCCAACACTCCCGTATAACTGTTTCAGCAGCATTGTTGTAAACTGCCAACCCGCGCTTATAACTGTGTCAGCAGCATTGTTGTATAGTGCCAATCCTCGCTTATATCTGTGTGAGCAGAAATGTTGTAAAGTGCCAACACCAGCCTATAACTGGGTGAGCAGCATTGTTGTAAAGTGCCCACCCTCACTTATAACTGGTGAGCAGCATTGTTTTAAAATGCCAACCCTCACTTATAACTGGGTAAGCAGCATTGTTGTAAAGTGCCAACCCTTGCGCATAACTGGGTGAACAGCATTGTTGTAAAGTGCCAACCCTCGTGTATAACTGAGTGAGCTACATTGTTGTAAAGTGCCAAATCTCGCGTATAACTGTGTGAGCAGTATTGTTGTAAAGTGCCAACCCTCGCTTATAACTGGGTGAGCAGCATTGTTGTAAAGTGCCAACCCTCACTTATATCTGGGTGAGCAGCATTGTTGTAAAGTGCCAACCCTCACTTATAACTGAGTGAACAGCATTGTTGTAAAGTGACAACCCTCACTTATAACTGGGTAAGCAGTATTGTTGTAAAGTGCCAACCCTCGTGTATAACTGGGTGAGCAACATTATTGTAAAGTGCCAACCCTCATATATAATTGAGTGAGCAGCATTGTTGTAAAGTGACAACCCTCACTTATAACTGGGTGAGCAGCATTGTTGTAAAGTGCCAACCCTCGCATATAACTGGGTGAGCAGCAATGTTGTAAAGTACCAACCCTCACCTATAACTGGGTGAGCAGCATTGTTGTACAGTACCAACCCTCATCTATAACTGGGGGAGCAGCATTGTTGTAAAGTGCCAACCCTCACTTATAACTGGTGAGCAGCATTGTTTTAAAATGCCAACCCTCACTTATAGTTGGGTGAGCAGCATTGATGTAAAGTGCCAACCCTGGCGTATACCTGGGTGAGCAGCATTGTTGTACATTGCCAACCCTTGCGCATAACTGGGTGAACAGCATTGTTGTAAAGTGCCAACCCTCGCGTATAACTGAGTGAGCAGCATTGTTGTAAAGTGCCAAATCTCACGTATAACTGGGTGAGAAGTATTGTTGTAAAGTGCCAACACTCACTTATAGCTGGGTGAGCAGCATTGTTGTATAGTGCCAACCCTCACTTATAACTGAGTGAGCAGCATTGTTGTAAAGTGACTACCCTCACTGGTAGCTGGGTGAGCAGCATTGTTGCAAAGTGCCAACCTTCACTTATAACTCGGTGGGCAGCATTGCTGTAAAGTGCCAATCCTCACTTATACCTAGGTGAGCAGCATTGTTGCAAAGTGCCAACCCTCGCCTATAGTTGGGTGAGCAGCATTGTTGTAAAGTGCCAACCCTCGCTTATAAATGGGTGAGCAGCATTGTTTTGAGTGCCAACCTTCACGCATAACTGGGTGGGCAGCATTGCTGTAAAGTGCCAACCCTCACTTATACCTGGGTGAGCAGCATTGTTGCAAAGTGCCAACCCTCGCGTATAACTGGGTGAGCAGCATTGTTGTAAAGTGCCAACCCTCGCTTATAACTGGGTGAGCAGCATTGTTTTAGAGTGCCAACCCTCACTTTTAACTGGGTGAGCAGCATTGTTGTAAAGTGCCAATCCTCACTTTTAACTGTGTGAGCAGCATTGTTGCAAAGTGCCAACCCTCACTTATAACTCGGTGAGCAGCATTGTTGTAAAGTGCCAATCCTCACTTATAACTGGGTGAGCAGCATTGTTGTAAAGTGCCAACCCTCGCGTATAACTGGGTGAGCAGCATTGTTGTAAAGTGCCAACCCTCACTTATAACTGGGTGAGCAGCATTGTTGTAAAGTGCCAATCCTCGGGTATAACTGTGTGAGCAGCATTGTTGTAAAGTGTCAATCCTCTCTTATATCTGGGTGAGCAGTATTGTTGTAGAGTGCCAACCCTCACTTATTACTGGGTAAGCAGCATTGTTGCAAAGTGCCAACCCTCACTTATAACTCAGTGAGCAGCATTGCTGTAAAGTGCCAACCTTCACTTATAACTGGGTGAGCAGCATTGTTGTAAAGTACCAACACTCCCGTATAACTGTGTCAGCAGCATTGTTGTAAACAGCCAACCCGCGCTTATAACTGGGTGAGCAGCATTGTTGTAAAGTGCCAACACCAGCTTATAACTGGGTGAGCAGCATTATATAAAGTGCCAACCCTCACTTATAACAGAGTGAGCTTCATTGTTGTAAAGTGCCCACCCTCATTTATAACTTGGTGAGCAGCATTGTTGTATAGTGCCAACCTTCACGTATAAATGGCTGAGCAGCATTGTTGTAAAGTGCCAACCCTCACTTATATGTGGGTGAGCAGCATTGTTGTATAGTGCCAATCCTCGCTTATATGTGGGTGAGCAGAAATGTTGTAAAGTGCCAACACCAGCCTATAACTGGGTGAGCAGCATTGTTGTAAAGTGCCAACCCTCACTTATAACTGGTGAGCAGCATTGTTTTAAAATGCCAACCCTCACTTATAGTTGGGTGAGCAGCATTGATGTAAAGAGCCAACCCTGGCGTATACCTGGGTGAGCAACATTGTTGTAAATTGCCAACCTTTGCGCATAACTGGGTGAACAGCATTATTGTAAAGTGCCAACCCTCGTGTATAGCTGAGTGAGCAGTATTGTTGTAAAGTGCCAATCCTCGGGTATAACTGTGTGAGCAGCATTGTTGTAAAGTGTCAACCCTCTCTTATATCTGGGTGAGCAGTATTGTTGTAGAGTGCCAACCCTCACTTATTACTGGGTGAGCAGCATTGTTGCAAAGTGCCAACCCTCACTTATAACTCAGTGAGCAGCATTGCTGTAAAGTGCCAACCTTCACTTATAACTGGGTGAGCAGCATTGTTGTAAAGTACCAACACTCCCGTATAACTGTGTCAGCAGCATTGTTGTAAACAGCCAACCCGCGCTTATAACTGGGTGAGCAGCATTGTTGTAAAGTGCCAACACCAGCTTATAACTGGGTGAGCAGCATTATATAAAGTGCCAACCCTCACTTATAACAGAGTGAGCTTCATTGTTGTAAAGTGCCCACCCTCATTTATAGCTTGGTGAGCAGCATTGTTGTATAGTGCCAACCTTCACGTATAAATGGCTGAGCAGCATTGTTGTAAAGTGCCAACCCTCACTTATATGTGGGTGAGCAGCATTGTTGTATAGTGCCAATCCTCGCTTATATGTGGGTGAGCAGAAATGCTGTAAAGTGCCAACCCTCACTTATAACTGGTGAGCAGCATTGTTTTAAAATGCCAACCCTCACTTATAGTTGGGTGAGCAGCATTGATGTAAAGAGCCAATCCTGGCGTATACCTGGGTGAGCAACATTGTTGTAAATTGCCAACCCTTGCGCATAACTGGGTGAACAGCATTATTGTAAAGTGCCAACCCTCGTGTATAGCTGAGTGAGCAGTATTGTTGTAAAGTGCCAAATCTCGCGTATACCTGGGTGAGCAGTATTGTTGTAATGTGCCAACCCTCGCTTATAACTGGGTGAGCAGCATTGTTGTAAAGTGCAAACCCTCACTTATAGCTGGGTGGGCAGCATTGTTGTAAAGTGCCAACCCTCACTTTTAACTGAATGAACAGCATTGTTTTAAAGTGACAACCCTCACTTATACCTAGGTGAGCAGCATTGTTGCAAAGTGCCAACCCTCGCTTATAACTGGGTGAGCAGCATTGTTTTGAGTGCCAACCTTCACGCATAACTGGGTGAGTAGCATTGTTGTAAAGTGCCAATCCTCACTTATAACTGGGTGAGCAGCATTGTTGTAAAGTGCCAAACCTCGCGTATAACTGGGTGAGCAAGCATTGTTGTAAAGTGCCAACCTTCGCTTATATCTGGGTGAGCAGCATTGTTGTAAAGTGCCAATCCTCGGGTATAACTGGGTGAGAAGTATTGTTGTAAAGTGCCAACCCTCGCTTATAACTGGGTGTGCAGCATTGATGTAAAGTGCCAACCCTCACTTATAACTGAGTGAGCAGCATTGTTGTAAAGTGACAACCCTCACTTGTAGCTGGGTGAGCAGCATTGTTGCAAAGTGCCAACCCTCACTTATAACTCGGTGAGCAGCATTGCTGTAAAATGCCAATCCTCACTTATACCTAGGTGAGCAGCATTGCTGCAAAGTGCCAACCCTCGCCTATAGCTGGGTGAGCAGCATTGTTGTAAAGTGCCAACCCTCGCTTATAACTGGGTGAGCAGCATTGTTTTGAGTGCCAACCTTCACGCATAACTGGGTGGGCAGCAATGTTGTAAAGTGCCAACCCTCACTTATAACTGGGTGAGCAGCATTGTTGTACAGTACCAACCCTCATCTATAACTGGGGGAGCAGCATTGTTGTAAAGTGCCAACCCTCACTTATAACTGGTGAGCAGCATTGTTTTAAAATGCCAACCCTCACTTATAGTTGGGTGAACAGCATTGTTGTAAAGTGCCAACCCTCGCGTATAACTGAGTGAGCAGCATTGTTGTAAAGTGCCAAATCTCACGTATAACTGGGTGAGAAGTATTGTTGTAAAGTGCCAACCCTCGCTTATAACTGGGTGTGCAGCATTGTTGTAAAGTGTCAACCCTCTCTTATATCTGGGTGAGCGGTATTGTTGTAAAGTGCCAACCCTCACTTATAACTGAGTGAGCAGCATTGTTGTAAAGTGACTACCCTCACTGGTAGCTGGGTGAGCAGCATTGTTGCAAAGTGCCAACATTCACTTATAACTCGGTGAGCAGCGTTGCTGTAAAGTGCCAATCCTCACTTATACCTAGGTGAGCAGCATTGTTGCAAAGTGCCAACCCTCGCCTATAGCTGGGTGAGCAGCATTGTTGTAAAGTGCCAACCCTCGCTTATAACTGGGTGAGCAGTATTGTTTTGAGTGCCAACCTTCACGCATAACTGGGTGGGCAGCATTGCTGTAAAGTGCCAACCCTCACTTATACCTGGGTGAGCAGCATTGTTGCAAAGTGCCAACCCTCGCGTATAACTGGGTGAGCAGCATTGTTGTAAAGTGCCAACCCTCGCTTATAACTAGGTGAGCAGCATTGTTGTAGAGTGCCAACCCTCACTTTTAACTGGGTGAGCGGCATTGTTGTAAAGTGCCAATCCTCACTTGTAACTGTGTGAGCAGCATTGTTGCAAAGTGCCAACCCTCACTTATAACTCGGTGAGCAGCATTGTTGTAAAGTGCCAATCCTCACTTATAACTGGGTGAGCAGCATTGTTGTAAAGTGCCAACCCTCGCGTATAACTGGGTGAGCAGCATTGTTGTAAAGTGCCAACCCTCGCTTATAACTGGGTGAGCAGCATTGTTGTAAAGTGCCAATCCTCGGGTATAACTGTGTGAGCAGCATTGTTGTAAAGTGTCAACCCTCTCTTATATCTGGGTGAGCAGTATTGTTGTAGAGTGCCAACCCTCACTTATTACTGGGTGAGCAGCATTGTTGCAAAGTGCCAACCCTCACTTATAACTCAGTGAGCACAATTGCTGTAAAGTGCCAACCCTCACTTATAACTGGGTGAGCAGCATTGTTGTAAAGTGCCAACACTCCCGTATAACTGTGTCAGCAGCATTGTTGTAAAGTGCCAACACCAGCTTATAACTGGGTGAGCAGCATTATATAAAGTGCCAACCCTCACTTATAACAGAGTGAGCTTCATTGTTGTAAAGTGCCCACTCTCACTTATAACTTGGTGAGCAGCATTGTTGTATAGTGCCAACCTTCACGTATAAATGGCTGAGCAGCATTGTTGTAAAGTGCCAATCCTCGGGTATAACTGTGTGAGCAGCATTGTTGTAAAGTGTCAACCCTCGCTTATAACTGGGTGAGCAGTATTGTTTTGAGTGCCAACCTTCACGCATAACTGGGTGGGCAGCATTGCTGTAAAGTGCCAACCCTCACTTATACCTGGGTGAGCAGCATTGTTGCAAAGTGCCAACCCTCGCGTATAACTGGGTGAGCAGCATTGTTGTAAAGTGCCAACCCTCGCTTATAACTGGGTGAGCAGCATTGTTGTAGAGTGCCAACCCTCACTTTTAACTCGGTGAGCAGCATTGTTGTAACGTGCCAATCCTCACTTTTAACTGTGTGAGCAGCATTGTTGCAAAGTGCCAACCCTCACTTATAACTCGGTGAGCAGCATTGTTGTAAAGTGCCAATCCTCACTTATAACTGGGTGAGCAGCATTGTTGTAAAGTGCCAACCCTCGCGTATAACTGGGTGAGCAGCATTGTTGTAAAGTGCCAACCCTCGCTTATAACTGGGTGAGCAGCATTGTTGTAAAGTGCCAATCCTCGGGTATAACTGTGTGAGCAGCATTGTTGTAAAGTGTCAACCCTCTCTTATATCTGGGTGAGCAGTATTGTTGTAGAGTGCCAACCCTCACTTATTACTGGGTGAGCAGCATTGTTGCAAAGTGCCAACCCTCACATATAACTCAGTGAGCAGCATTGCTGTAAAGTGCCAACCCTCACTTATAACTGGGTGAGCAGCATTGTTGTAAAGTGCCAACACTCCCGTATAACTGTGTCAGCAGCATTGTTGTAAACAGCCAACCCGCGCTTATAACAGGGTGAGCAGCATTGTTGTAAAGTGCCAACACCAGCTTATAACTGGGTGAGCAGCATTATATAAAGTGCCAACCCTCACTTATAACAGAGTGAGCTTCATTATTGTAAAGTGCCCACCCCCACTTATAACTTGGTGAGCAGCATTGTTGTATAGTGCCAACCTTCACGTATAAATGGCTGAGCAGCATTGTTGTAAAGTGCCAACCCTCACTTATAAATGAGTGAGCAGCATTGTTGTATAGTGCCAATCCTCGCTTATATGTGGGTGAGCAGAAATGTTGTAAAGTGCCAACACCAGCCTATAACTGGGTGAGCAGCATTGTTGTAAAGTGCCAACCCTGACTTATAACTGGTGAGCAGCATTGTTTTAAAATGCCAACCCTCACTTATAGTTGGGTGAGCAGCATTGATGTAAAGAGCCAACCCTGGCGTATACCTGGGTGAGCAACATTGTTGTAAATTGCCAACCCTTGCGCATAACTGGGTGAACAGCATTATTGTAAAGTGCCAACCCTCGTGTATAGCTGAGTGAGCAGCATTGTTGTAAAGTGCCAAATCTCGCGTAGACCTGTGTGAGCAGTATTGTTGTAATGTGCCAACCCTCGCTTATAACTGGGTGGGCAGCATTGTTGTAAAGTGCCAACCCTCCCGTATAACTGGGTGAGCAGCATTGTTGTAAAGTGCCAACCCTCGCTTATAACTGGGTGAGCAGCATTGTTGTAAAGTGCCAATCCTCGGGTATAACTGTGTGAGCAGCATTGTTGTAAAGTGTCAACCCTCTCTTATATCTGGGTGAGCAGTATTGTTGTAGAGTGCCAACCCTCACTTATTACTGGGTGAGCAGCATTGTTGCAAAGTGCCAACCCTCACATATAACTCAGTGAGCAGCATTGCTGTAAAGTGCCAACCCTCACTTATAACTGGGTGAGCAGCATTGTTGTAAAGTGCCAACACTCCCGTATAACTGTGTCAGCAGCATTGTTGTAAACAGCCAACCCGCGCTTATAACAGGGTGAGCAGCATTGTTGTAAAGTGCCAACACCAGCTTATAACTGGGTGAGCAGCATTATATAAAGTGCCAACCCTCACTTATAACAGAGTGAGCTTCATTATTGTAAAGTGCCCACCCCCACTTATAACTTGGTGAGCAGCATTGTTGTATAGTGCCAACCTTCACGTATAAATGGCTGAGCAGCATTGTTGTAAAGTGCCAACCCTCACTTATAAATGAGTGAGCAGCATTGTTGTATAGTGCCAATCCTCGCTTATATGTGGGTGAGCAGAAATGTTGTAAAGTGCCAACACCAGCCTATAACTGGGTGAGCAGCATTGTTGTATAGTGCCAACCCTGACTTATAACTGGTGAGCAGCATTGTTTTAAAATGCCAACCCTCACTTATAGTTGGGTGAGCAGCATTGATGTAAAGAGCCAACCCTGGCGTATACCTGGGTGAGCAACATTGTTGTAAATTGCCAACCCTTGCGCATAACTGGGTGAACAGCATTATTGTAAAGTGCCAACCCTCGTGTATAGCTGAGTGAGCAGCATTGTTGTAAAGTGCCAAATCTCGCGTAGACCTGTGTGAGCAGTATTGTTGTAATGTGCCAACCCTCGCTTATAACTGGGTGAGCAGCATTGTTGTAAAGTGCCAACCCTGACTTATAACTGGTGAGCAGCATTGTTTTAAAATGCCAACCCTCACTTATAGTTGAGTGAGCAGCATTGTTTTAAAGTGACAACCCTCACTTATAACTGGGTGAGCAGCATTGTTGTAAAGTGCCAACCCTCGCATATAACTGGGTGAGCAGCAATGTTGTAAAGTACCAACCCTCACCTATAACTGGGTGAGCAGCATTGTTGTACAGTACCAACCCTCATCTATAACTGGGGGAGCAGCATTGTTGTAAAGTGCCAACCCTCACTTATAACTGGTGAGCAGCATTGTTTTAAAATGCCAACCCTCACTTATAGTTGGGTGAGCAGCATTTGATGTAAAGTGCCAACCCTGGCGTATACCTGGGTGAGCAGCATTGTTGTACATTGCCAACCCTTGCGCATAACTGGGTGAACAGCATTGTTGTAAAGTGCCAACCCTCGCGTATAACTGAGTGAGCAGCATTGTTGTAAAGTGCCAAATCTCACGTATAACTGGGTGAGAAGTATTGTTGTAAAGTGCCAACACTCACTAATAGCTGGGTGAGCAGCATTGTTGTATAGTGCCAACCCTCACTTATAACTGAGTGAGCAGCATTGTTGTAAAGTGACTACCCTCACTGGTAGCTGGGTGAGCAGCATTGTTGCAAAGTGCCAACCTTCACTTATAACTCGGTGAGCAACATTGCTGTAAAGTGCCAATCCTCACTTATACCTAGGTGAGCAGCATTGTTGCAAAGTGCCAACCCTCGCCTATAGTTGGGTGAGCAGCATTGTTGTAAAGTGCCAACCCTCGCTTATAAATGGGTGAGCAGCATTGTTTTGAGTGCCAACCTTCACGCATAACTGGGTGGGCAGCATTGCTGTAAAGTGCCAACCCTCACTTATACCTGGGTGAGCAGCATTGTTGCAAAGTGCCAACCCTCGCGTATAACTGGGTGAGCAGCATTGTTTTAGAGTGCCAACCCTCACTTTTAACTGGGTGAGCAGCATTGTTGTAAAGTGCCAATCCTCACTTTTAACTGTGTGAGCAGCATTGTTGCAAAGTGCCAACCCTCACTTATAACTCGGTGAGCAGCATTGTTGTAAAGTGCCAATCCTCACTTATAACTGGGTGAGCAGCATTGTTGTAAAGTGCCAACCCTCGCGTATAACTGGGTGAGCAGCATTGTTGTAAAGTGCCAACCCTCACTTATAACTGGGTGAGCAGCATTGTTGTAAAGTGCCAATCCTCACTTATAACTGGGTGAGCAGCATTGATGTAAAGAGCCAACCCTGGCGTATACCTGGGTGAGCAACATTGTTGTAAATTGCCAACCCTTGCGCATAACTGGGTGAACAGCATTATTGTAAAGTGCCAACCCTCGTGTATAGCTGAGTGAGCAGTATTGTTGTAAAGTGCCAATCATCGGGTATAACTGTGTGAGCAGCATTGTTGTAAAGTGTCAACCCTCTCTTATATCTGGGTGAGCAGTATTGTTGTAGAGTGCCAACCCTCACTTATTACTGGGTGAGCAGCATTGTTGCAAAGTGCCAACCCTCACTTATAACTCAGTGAGCAGCATTGCTGTAAAGTGCCAACCTTCACTTATAACTGGGTGAGCAGCATTGTTGTAAAGTACCAACACTCCCGTATAACTGTGTCAGCAGCATTGTTGTAAACAGCCAACCCGCGCTTATAACTGGGTGAGCAGCATTGTTGTAAAGTGCCAACACCAGCTTATAACTGGGTGAGCAGCATTATATAAAGTGCCAACCCTCACTTATAACAGAGTGAGCTTCATTGTTGTAAAGTGCCCACCCTCATTTATAACTTGGTGAGCAGCATTGTTGTATAGTGCCAACCTTCACGTATAAATGGCTGAGCAGCATTGTTGTAAAGTGCCAACCCTCACTTATATGTGGGTGAGCAGCATTGTTGTATAGTGCCAATCCTCGCTTATATGTGGGTGAGCAGAAATGTTGTAAAGTGCCAACACCAGCCTATAATTGGGTGAGCAGCATTGTTGTAAAGTGCCAACCCTCACTTATAACTGGTGAGCAGCATTGTTTTAAAATGCCAACCCTCACTTATAGTTGGGTGAGCAGCATTGATGTAAAGAGCCAATCCTGGCGTATACCTGGGTGAGCAACATTGTTGTAAATTGCCAACCCTTGCGCATAACTGGGTGAACAGCATTATTGTAAAGTGCCAACCCTCGTGTATAGCTGAGTGAGCAGTATTGTTGTAAAGTGCCAAATCTCGCGTATACCTGGGTGAGCAGTATTGTTGTAATGTGCCAACCCTCGCTTATAATTGGGTGAGCAGCATTGTTGTAAAGTGCAAACCCTCACTTATAGCTGGGTGGGCAGCATTGTTGTAAAGTGCCAACCCTCACTTTTAACTGAATGAACAGCATTGTTTTAAAGTGACAACCCTCACTTATACCTAGGTGAGCAGCATTGTTGCAAAGTGCCAACCCTCGCTTATAACTGGGTGAGCAGCATTGTTTTGAGTGCCAACCTTCACGCATAACTGGGTGAGTAGCATTGTTGTAAAGTGCCAATCCTCACTTATAACTGGGTGAGCAGCATTGTTGTAAAGTGCCAAACCTCGCGTATAACTGGGTGAGCAAGCATTGTTGTAAAGTGCCAACCTTCGCTTATATCTGGGTGAGCAGCATTGTTGTAAAGTGCCAATCCTCGGGTATAACTGGGTGAGAAGTATTGTTGTAAAGTGCCAACCCTCGCTTATAACTGAGTGAGCAGCATTGTTGTAAAGTGACAACCCTCACTTGTAGCTGGGTGAGCAGCATTGTTGCAAAGTGCCAACCCTCACTTATAACTCGGTGAGCAGCATTGCTGTAAAATGCCAATCCTCACTTATACCTAGGTGAGCAGCATTGCTGCAAAGTGCCAACCCTCGCCTATAGCTGGGTGAGCAGCATTGTTGTAAAGTGCCAACCCTCGCTTATAACTGGGTGGGCAGCAATGTTGTAAAGTGCCAACCCTCACTTATAACTGGGTGAGCAGCATTGTTGTACAGTATCAACCCTCATCTATAACTGGGGGAGCAGCATTGTTGTAAAGTGCCAACCCTCACTTATAACTGGTGAGCAGCATTGTTTTAAAATGCCAACCCTCACTTATAGTTGGGTGAACAGCATTGTTGTAAAGTGCCAACCCTCGCGTATAACTGAGTGAGCAGCATTGTTGTAAAGTGCCAAATCTCACGTATAACTGGGTGAGAAGTATTGTTGTAAAGTGCCAACCCTCGCTTATAACTGGGTGTGCAGCATTGTTGTAAAGTGTCAACCCTCTCTTATATCTGGGTGAGCGGTATTGTTGTAAAGTGCCAACCCTCACTTATAACTGAGTGAGCAGCATTGTTGTAAAGTGACTACCCTCACTGGTAGCTGTGTGAGCAGCATTGTTGCAAAGTGCCAACATTCACTTATAACTCGGTGAGCAGCGTTGCTGTAAAGTGCCAATCCTCACTTATACCTAGGTGAGCAGCATTGTTGCAAAGTGCCAACCCTCGCCTATAGCTGGGTGAGCAGCATTGTTGTAAAGTGCCAACCCTCGCTTATAACTGGGTGAGCAGTATTGTTTTGAGTGCCAACCTTCACGCATAACTGGGTGGGCAGCATTGCTGTAAAGTGCCAACCCTCACTTATACCTGGGTGAGCAGCATTGTTGCAAAGTGCCAACCCTCGCGTATAACTGGGTGAGCAGCATTGTTGTAAAGTGCCAACCCTCGCTTATAACTAGGTGAGCAGCATTGTTGTAGAGTGCCAACCCTCACTTTTAACTGGGTGAGCGGCATTGTTGTAAAGTGCCAATCCTCACTTGTAACTGTGTGAGCAGCATTGTTGCAAAGTGCCAACCCTCACTTATAACTCGGTGAGCAGCATTGTTGTAAAGTGCCAATCCTCACTTATAACTGGGTGAGCAGCATTGTTGTAAAGTGCCAACCCTCGCGTATAACTGGGTGAGCAGCATTGTTGTAAAGTGCCAACCCTCGCTTATAACTGGGTGAGCAGCATTGTTGTAAAGTGCCAATCCTCGGGTATAACTGTGTGAGCAGCATTGTTGTAAAGTGTCAACCCTCTCTTATATCTGGGTGAGCAGTATTGTTGTAGAGTGCCAACCCTCACTTATTACTGGGTGAGCAGCATTGTTGCAAAGTGCCAACCCTCACTTATAACTCAGTGAGCACAATTGCTGTAAAGTGCCAACCCTCACTTATAACTGGGTGAGCAGCATTGTTGTAAAGTGCCAACACTCCCGTATAACTGTGTCAGCAGCATTGTTGTAAAGTGCCAACACCAGCTTATAACTGGGTGAGCAGCATTATATAAAGTGCCAACCCTCACTTATAACAGAGTGAGCTTCATTGTTGTAAAGTGCCCACTCTCACTTATAACTTGGTGAGCAGCATTGTTGTATAGTGCCAACCTTCACGTATAAATGGCTGAGCAGCATTGTTGTAAAGTGCCAATCCTCGGGTATAACTGTGTGAGCAGCATTGTTGTAAAGTGTCAACCCTCGCTTATAACTGGGTGAGCAGTATTGTTTTGAGTGCCAACCTTCACGCATAACTGGGTGGGCAGCATTGCTGTAAAGTGCCAACCCTCACTTATACCTGGGTGAGCAGCATTGTTGCAAAGTGCCAACCCTCGCGTATAACTGGGTGAGCAGCATTGTTGTAAAGTGCCAACCCTCGCTTATAACTGGGTGAGCAGCATTGTTGTAGAGTGCCAACCCTCACTTTTAACTCGGTGAGCAGCATTGTTGTAACGTGCCAATCCTCACTTTTAACTGTGTGAGCAGCATTGTTGCAAAGTGCCAACCCTCACTTATAACTCGGTGAGCAGCATTGTTGTAAAGTGCCAATCCTCACTTATAACTGGGTGAGCAGCATTGTTGTAAAGTGCCAACCCTCGCGTATAACTGGGTGAGCAGCATTGTTGTAAAGTGCCAACCCTCGCTTATAACTGGGTGAGCAGCATTGTTGTAAAGTGCCAATCCTCGGGTATAACTGTGTGAGCAGCATTGTTGTAAAGTGTCAACCCTCTCTTATATCTGGGTGAGCAGTATTGTTGTAGAGTGCCAACCCTCACTTATTACTGGGTGAGCAGCATTGTTGCAAAGTGCCAACCCTCACATATAACTCAGTGAGCAGCATTGCTGTAAAGTGCCAACCCTCACTTATAACTGGGTGAGCAGCATTGTTGTAAAGTGCCAACACTCCCGTATAACTGTGTCAGCAGCATTGTTGTAAACAGCCAACCCGCGCTTATAACAGGGTGAGCAGCATTGTTGTAAAGTGCCAACACCAGCTTATAACTGGGTGAGCAGCATTATATAAAGTGCCAACCCTCACTTATAACAGAGTGAGCTTCATTATTGTAAAGTGCCCACCCCCACTTATAACTTGGTGAGCAGCATTGTTGTATAGTGCCAACCTTCACGTATAAATGGCTGAGCAGCATTGTTGTAAAGTGCCAACCCTCACTTATAAATGAGTGAGCAGCATTGTTGTATAGTGCCAATCCTCGCTTATATGTGGGTGAGCAGAAATGTTGTAAAGTGCCAACACCAGCCTATAACTGGGTGAGCAGCATTGTTGTAAAGTGCCAACCCTGACTTATAACTGGTGAGCAGCATTGTTTTAAAATGCCAACCCTCACTTATAGTTGGGTGAGCAGCATTGATGTAAAGAGCCAACCCTGGCGTATACCTGGGTGAGCAACATTGTTGTAAATTGCCAACCCTTGCGCATAACTGGGTGAACAGCATTATTGTAAAGTGCCAACCCTCGTGTATAGCTGAGTGAGCAGCATTGTTGTAAAGTGCCAAATCTCGCGTAGACCTGTGTGAGCAGTATTGTTGTAATGTGCCAACCCTCGCTTATAACTGGGTGGGCAGCATTGTTGTAAAGTGCCAACCCTCCCGTATAACTGGGTGAGCAGCATTGTTGTAAAGTGCCAACCCTCGCTTATAACTGGGTGAGCAGCATTGTTGTAAAGTGCCAATCCTCGGGTATAACTGTGTGAGCAGCATTGTTGTAAAGTGTCAACCCTCTCTTATATCTGGGTGAGCAGTATTGTTGTAGAGTGCCAACCCTCACTTATTACTGGGTGAGCAGCATTGTTGCAAAGTGCCAACCCTCACATATAACTCAGTGAGCAGCATTGCTGTAAAGTGCCAACCCTCACTTATAACTGGGTGAGCAGCATTGTTGTAAAGTGCCAACACTCCCGTATAACTGTGTCAGCAGCATTGTTGTAAACAGCCAACCCGCGCTTATAACAGGGTGAGCAGCATTGTTGTAAAGTGCCAACACCAGCTTATAACTGGGTGAGCAGCATTATATAAAGTGCCAACCCTCACTTATAACAGAGTGAGCTTCATTATTGTAAAGTGCCCACCCCCACTTATAACTTGGTGAGCAGCATTGTTGTATAGTGCCAACCTTCACGTATAAATGGCTGAGCAGCATTGTTGTAAAGTGCCAACCCTCACTTATAAATGAGTGAGCAGCATTGTTGTATAGTGCCAATCCTCGCTTATATGTGGGTGAGCAGAAATGTTGTAAAGTGCCAACACCAGCCTATAACTGGGTGAGCAGCATTGTTGTATAGTGCCAACCCTGACTTATAACTGGTGAGCAGCATTGTTTTAAAATGCCAACCCTCACTTATAGTTGGGTGAGCAGCATTGATGTAAAGAGCCAACCCTGGCGTATACCTGGGTGAGCAACATTGTTGTAAATTGCCAACCCTTGCGCATAACTGGGTGAACAGCATTATTGTAAAGTGCCAACCCTCGTGTATAGCTGAGTGAGCAGCATTGTTGTAAAGTGCCAAATCTAGCGTAGACCTGTGTGAGCAGTATTGTTGTAATGTGCCAACCCTCGCTTATAACTGGGTGAGCAGCATTGTTGTAAAGTGCCAACCCTGACTTATAACTGGTGAGCAGCATTGTTTTAAAATGCCAACCCTCACTTATAGTTGAGTGAGCAGCATTGTTTTAAAGTGACAACCCTCACTTATAACTGGGTGAGCAGCATTGTTGTAAAGTGCCAACCCTCGCATATAACTGGGTGAGCAGCAATGTTGTAAAGTACCAACCCTCACCTATAACTGGGTGAGCAGCATTGTTGTACAGTACCAACCCTCATCTATAACTGGGGGAGCAGCATTGTTGTAAAGTGCCAACCCTCACTTATAACTGGTGAGCAGCATTGTTTTAAAATGCCAACCCTCACTTATAGTTGGGTGAGCAGCATTTGATGTAAAGTGCCAACCCTGGCGTATACCTGGGTGAGCAGCATTGTTGTACATTGCCAACCCTTGCGCATAACTGGGTGAACAGCATTGTTGTAAAGTGCCAACCCTCGCGTATAACTGAGTGAGCAGCATTGTTGTAAAGTGCCAAATCTCACGTA
This sequence comes from Bathymodiolus brooksi, assembly GCA_963680875.1. NCBI lineage: Eukaryota > Metazoa > Mollusca > Bivalvia > Mytilida > Modiolidae > Bathymodiolus > Bathymodiolus brooksi. The sequence goes on along the minus strand of OY804579.1, from coordinate 126,926,478 downwards.
TAACTGGGTGAGAAGTATTGTTGTAAAGTGCCAACACTCACTAATAGCTGGGTGAGCAGCATTGTTGTATAGTGCCAACCCTCACTTATAACTGAGTGAGCAGCATTGTTGTAAAGTGACTACCCTCACTGGTAGCTGGGTGAGCAGCATTGTTGCAAAGTGCCAACCTTCACTTATAACTCGGTGAGCAACATTGCTGTAAAGTGCCAATCCTCACTTATACCTAGGTGAGCAGCATTGTTGCAAAGTGCCAACCCTCGCCTATAGTTGGGTGAGCAGCATTGTTGTAAAGTGCCAACCCTCGCTTATAAATGGGTGAGCAGCATTGTTTTGAGTGCCAACCTTCACGCATAACTGGGTGGGCAGCATTGCTGTAAAGTGCCAACCCTCACTTATACCTGGGTGAGCAGCATTGTTGCAAAGTGCCAACCCTCGCGTATAACTGGGTGAGCAGCATTGTTTTAGAGTGCCAACCCTCACTTTTAACTGGGTGAGCAGCATTGTTGTAAAGTGCCAATCCTCACTTTTAACTGTGTGAGCAGCATTGTTGCAAAGTGCCAACCCTCACTTATAACTCGGTGAGCAGCATTGTTGTAAAGTGCCAATCCTCACTTATAACTGGGTGAGCAGCATTGTTGTAAAGTGCCAACCCTCGCGTATAACTGGGTGAGCAGCATTGTTGTAAAGTGCCAACCCTCACTTATAACTGGGTGAGCAGCATTGTTGTAAAGTGCCAATCCTCACTTATAACTGGGTGAGCAGCATTGATGTAAAGAGCCAACCCTGGCGTATACCTGGGTGAGCAACATTGTTGTAAATTGCCAACCCTTGCGCATAACTGGGTGAACAGCATTATTGTAAAGTGCCAACCCTCGTGTATAGCTGAGTGAGCAGTATTGTTGTAAAGTGCCAATCATCGGGTATAACTGTGTGAGCAGCATTGTTGTAAAGTGTCAACCCTCTCTTATATCTGGGTGAGCAGTATTGTTGTAGAGTGCCAACCCTCACTTATTACTGGGTGAGCAGCATTGTTGCAAAGTGCCAACCCTCACTTATAACTCAGTGAGCAGCATTGCTGTAAAGTGCCAACCTTCACTTATAACTGGGTGAGCAGCATTGTTGTAAAGTACCAACACTCCCGTATAACTGTGTCAGCAGCATTGTTGTAAACAGCCAACCCGCGCTTATAACTGGGTGAGCAGCATTGTTGTAAAGTGCCAACACCAGCTTATAACTGGGTGAGCAGCATTATATAAAGTGCCAACCCTCACTTATAACAGAGTGAGCTTCATTGTTGTAAAGTGCCCACCCTCATTTATAACTTGGTGAGCAGCATTGTTGTATAGTGCCAACCTTCACGTATAAATGGCTGAGCAGCATTGTTGTAAAGTGCCAACCCTCACTTATATGTGGGTGAGCAGCATTGTTGTATAGTGCCAATCCTCGCTTATATGTGGGTGAGCAGAAATGTTGTAAAGTGCCAACACCAGCCTATAATTGGGTGAGCAGCATTGTTGTAAAGTGCCAACCCTCACTTATAACTGGTGAGCAGCATTGTTTTAAAATGCCAACCCTCACTTATAGTTGGGTGAGCAGCATTGATGTAAAGAGCCAATCCTGGCGTATACCTGGGTGAGCAACATTGTTGTAAATTGCCAACCCTTGCGCATAACTGGGTGAACAGCATTATTGTAAAGTGCCAACCCTCGTGTATAGCTGAGTGAGCAGTATTGTTGTAAAGTGCCAAATCTCGCGTATACCTGGGTGAGCAGTATTGTTGTAATGTGCCAACCCTCGCTTATAATTGGGTGAGCAGCATTGTTGTAAAGTGCAAACCCTCACTTATAGCTGGGTGGGCAGCATTGTTGTAAAGTGCCAACCCTCACTTTTAACTGAATGAACAGCATTGTTTTAAAGTGACAACCCTCACTTATACCTAGGTGAGCAGCATTGTTGCAAAGTGCCAACCCTCGCTTATAACTGGGTGAGCAGCATTGTTTTGAGTGCCAACCTTCACGCATAACTGGGTGAGTAGCATTGTTGTAAAGTGCCAATCCTCACTTATAACTGGGTGAGCAGCATTGTTGTAAAGTGCCAAACCTCGCGTATAACTGGGTGAGCAAGCATTGTTGTAAAGTGCCAACCTTCGCTTATATCTGGGTGAGCAGCATTGTTGTAAAGTGCCAATCCTCGGGTATAACTGGGTGAGAAGTATTGTTGTAAAGTGCCAACCCTCGCTTATAACTGAGTGAGCAGCATTGTTGTAAAGTGACAACCCTCACTTGTAGCTGGGTGAGCAGCATTGTTGCAAAGTGCCAACCCTCACTTATAACTCGGTGAGCAGCATTGCTGTAAAATGCCAATCCTCACTTATACCTAGGTGAGCAGCATTGCTGCAAAGTGCCAACCCTCGCCTATAGCTGGGTGAGCAGCATTGTTGTAAAGTGCCAACCCTCGCTTATAACTGGGTGGGCAGCAATGTTGTAAAGTGCCAACCCTCACTTATAACTGGGTGAGCAGCATTGTTGTACAGTATCAACCCTCATCTATAACTGGGGGAGCAGCATTGTTGTAAAGTGCCAACCCTCACTTATAACTGGTGAGCAGCATTGTTTTAAAATGCCAACCCTCACTTATAGTTGGGTGAACAGCATTGTTGTAAAGTGCCAACCCTCGCGTATAACTGAGTGAGCAGCATTGTTGTAAAGTGCCAAATCTCACGTATAACTGGGTGAGAAGTATTGTTGTAAAGTGCAAACCCTCGCTTATAACTGGGTGTGCAGCATTGTTGTAAAGTGTCAACCCTCTCTTATATCTGGGTGAGCGGTATTGTTGTAAAGTGCCAACCCTCACTTATAACTGAGTGAGCAGCATTGTTGTAAAGTGACTACCCTCACTGGTAGCTGTGTGAGCAGCATTGTTGCAAAGTGCCAACATTCACTTATAACTCGGTGAGCAGCGTTGCTGTAAAGTGCCAATCCTCACTTATACCTAGGTGAGCAGCATTGTTGCAAAGTGCCAACCCTCGCCTATAGCTGGGTGAGCAGCATTGTTGTAAAGTGCCAACCCTCGCTTATAACTGGGTGAGCAGTATTGTTTTGAGTGCCAACCTTCACGCATAACTGGGTGGGCAGCATTGCTGTAAAGTGCCAACCCTCACTTATACCTGGGTGAGCAGCATTGTTGCAAAGTGCCAACCCTCGCGTATAACTGGGTGAGCAGCATTGTTGTAAAGTGCCAACCCTCGCTTATAACTAGGTGAGCAGCATTGTTGTAGAGTGCCAACCCTCACTTTTAACTGGGTGAGCGGCATTGTTGTAAAGTGCCAATCCTCACTTGTAACTGTGTGAGCAGCATTGTTGCAAAGTGCCAACCCTCACTTATAACTCGGTGAGCAGCATTGTTGTAAAGTGCCAATCCTCACTTATAACTGGGTGAGCAGCATTGTTGTAAAGTGCCAACCCTCGCGTATAACTGGGTGAGCAGCATTGTTGTAAAGTGCCAACCCTCGCTTATAACTGGGTGAGCAGCATTGTTGTAAAGTGCCAATCCTCGGGTATAACTGTGTGAGCAGCATTGTTGTAAAGTGTCAACCCTCTCTTATATCTGGGTGAGCAGTATTGTTGTAGAGTGCCAACCCTCACTTATTACTGGGTGAGCAGCATTGTTGCAAAGTGCCAACCCTCACTTATAACTCAGTGAGCAGCATTGCTGTAAAGTGCCAACCCTCACTTATAACTGGGTGAGCAGCATTGTTGTAAAGTGCCAACACTCCCGTATAACTGTGTCAGCAGCATTGTTGTAAAGTGCCAACACCAGCTTATAACTGGGTGAGCAGCATTATATAAAGTGCCAACCCTCACTTATAACAGAGTGAGCTTCATTGTTGTAAAGTGCCCACTCTCACTTATAACTTGGTGAGCAGCATTGTTGTATAGTGCCAACCTTCACGTATGAATGGCTGAGCAGCATTGTTGTAAAGTGCCAATCCTCGGGTATAACTGTGTGAGCAGCATTGTTGTAAAGTGTCAACCCTCGCTTATAACTGGGTGAGCAGTATTGTTTTGAGTGCCAACCTTCACGCATAACTGGGTGGGCAGCATTGCTGTAAAGTGCCAACCCTCACTTATACCTGGGTGAGCAGCATTGTTGCAAAGTGCCAACCCTCGCGTATAACTGGGTGAGCAGCATTGTTGTAAAGTGCCAACCCTCGCTTATAACTGGGTGAGCAGCATTGTTGTAGAGTGCCAACCCTCACTTTTAACTCGGTGAGCAGCATTGTTGTAACGTGCCAATCCTCACTTTTAACTGTGTGAGCAGCATTGTTGCAAAGTGCCAACCCTCACTTATAACTCGGTGAGCAGCATTGTTGTAAAGTGCCAATCCTCACTTATAACTGGGTGAGCAGCATTGTTGTAAAGTGCCAACCCTCGCGTATAACTGGGTGAGCAGCATTGTTGTAAAGTGCCAACCCTCGCTTATAACTGGGTGAGCAGCATTGTTGTAAAGTGCCAATCCTCGGGTATAACTGTGTGAGCAGCATTGTTGTAAAGTGTCAACCCTCTCTTATATCTGGGTGAGCAGTATTGTTGTAGAGTGCCAACCCTCACTTATTACTGGGTGAGCAGCATTGTTGCAAAGTGCCAACCCTCACATATAACTCAGTGAGCAGCATTGCTGTAAAGTGCCAACCCTCACTTATAACTGGGTGAGCAGCATTGTTGTAAAGTGCCAACACTCCCGTATAACTGTGTCAGCAGCATTGTTGTAAACAGCCAACCCGCGCTTATAACAGGGTGAGCAGCATTGTTGTAAAGTGCCAACACCAGCTTATAACTGGGTGAGCAGCATTATATAAAGTGCCAACCCTCACTTATAACAGAGTGAGCTTCATTATTGTAAAGTGCCCACCCCCACTTATAACTTGGTGAGCAGCATTGTTGTATAGTGCCAACCTTCACGTATAAATGGCTGAGCAGCATTGTTGTAAAGTGCCAACCCTCACTTATAAATGAGTGAGCAGCATTGTTGTATAGTGCCAATCCTCGCTTATATGTGGGTGAGCAGAAATGTTGTAAAGTGCCAACACCAGCCTATAACTGGGTGAGCAGCATTGTTGTAAAGTGCCAACCCTGACTTATAACTGGTGAGCAGCATTGTTTTAAAATGCCAACCCTCACTTATAGTTGGGTGAGCAGCATTGATGTAAAGAGCCAACCCTGGCGTATACCTGGGTGAGCAACATTGTTGTAAATTGCCAACCCTTGCGCATAACTGGGTGAACAGCATTATTGTAAAGTGCCAACCCTCGTGTATAGCTGAGTGAGCAGCATTGTTGTAAAGTGCCAAATCTCGCGTAGACCTGTGTGAGCAGTATTGTTGTAATGTGCCAACCCTCGCTTATAACTGGGTGGGCAGCATTGTTGTAAAGTGCCAACCCTCACTTTTAACTGAATGAACAGCATTGTTGTAAAGTGACAACCCTCACTTATACCTAGGTGATCAGCATTGTTGCAAAGTGCCAACCCTCGCCTATAGCTGGGTGGGCAGCATTGTTGTAAAGTGCCAACCCTCACTTTTAACTGAGTGAACAGCATTGTTGTAAAGTGACAACCCTCACTTATACCTAAGTGAGCAGCATTGTTGTAAAGTGCCAACCCTCGCTTATAACTGGGTGAGCAGCATTGTTTTGAGTGCCAACCTTCACGCATAACTGGATGGGCAGCATTGCTGTAAAGTGCCAACCCTCACTTATACCTGGGTGAGCAGCATTGTTGCAAAGTGCCAACCCTCGCGTATAACTGGGTGAGCAGCATTGTTGTAAAGTGCCAACCCTCGCTTATAACTGGGTGAGCAGCATTGTTGTAGAGTGCCAACCCTCACTTATAACTGGGTGAGCAGCATTGTTGTAAAGTGCCAATCCTCACTTGTAACTGGGTGAGCAGCATTGTTCCAAAGTGCCAACCCTCACTTATAACTCGGTGAGCAGCATTGCTGTAAAGTGCCAATCCTCACTTATAACTGGGTGAGCAGCATTGTTTTAAAGTGCCAACCCTCGCTTATAACTGGGTGAGCAGCATTGTTGTAAAGTGCCAATCCTCGGGTATAACTGTGTGAGCAGCATTGTTGTAAAGTGCCAACATTCACTTATAACTCGGTGAGCAGCGTTGCTGTAAAGTGCCAATCCTCACTTATACCTAGGTGAGCAGCATTGTTGCAAAGTGCCAACCCTCGCCTATAGCTGGGTGAGCAGCATTGTTGTAAAGTGCCATCCCTCGCTTATAACTGGGTGAGCAGTATTGTTTTGAGTGCCAACCTTCACGCATAACTGTGTGGGCAGCATTGCTGTAAAGTGCCAACCCTCACTTATACCTGGGTGAGCAGCATTGTTGCAAAGTGCCAACCCTCGCGTATAACTGGGTGAGCAGCATTGTTGTAAAGTGCCAACCCTCGCTTATAACTGGGTGAGCAGCATTGTTGTAAAGTGCCAACCCTCGCGTATAACTGGGTGAGCAACATTATTGTAAAGTGCCAACCCTCGCATATAACTGGGTGAGAAGCAATGTTGTAAAGTGCCAACCCTCACTTATAACTGGGTGAGCAGCATTGTTGTACAGTACCAACCTTCATCTATAACTGGGGGAGCAGCATTGTTGTAAAGTGCCAACCCTCACTTATAACTGGTGAGCAGCATTGTTTTAAAATGCCAACCCTCACTTATATTTGGGTGAGCAGCATTGATGTAAAGTGCCAACCCTGGCGTATACCTGGGTAAGCAGCATTGTTGTACATTGCCAACCCTTGCGCATAACTGGGTGAACAGCATTGTTGTAAAGTGCCAACCCTCGCGTAAAACTGGGAGAGCAGCATTGTTGTAAAGTGCCAAATCTCGCGTATAACTGGGTGAGAAGTATTGTTGTAAAGTGCCAACCCTCGCTTATAACTGGGTGTGCAGCATTGATGTAAAGTGCCAACCCTCACTTATAACTGAGTGAGCAGCATTGTTGTAAAGTGACAACCCTCAGTTGTAGCTGGGTGAGCAGCATTGTTGCAAAGTGCCAACCCTCACTTATAACTCGGTGAGCAGCATTGCTGTAAAGTGCCAATCCTCACTTATACCTAGGTGAGCAGCATTGCTGCAAAGTGCCAACCCTCGCCTATAGCTGGGTGAGCAGCATTGTTGTAAAGTGCCAACCCTCGCTTATAACTGGGTGAGCAGCATTGTTTTGAGTGCCAACCTTCACGCATAACTGGGTGGGCAGCAATGTTGTAAAGTGCCAACCCTCACTTATAACTGGCTGAGCAGCATTGTTGTACAGTACCAACCCTCATCTATAACTGGGGGAGCAGCATTGTTGTAAAGTGCCAACCCTCACTTATAACTGGTGAGCAGCATTGTTTTAAAATGCCAACCTTCACTTATAGTTGGATGAACAGCATTGTTGTAAAGTGCCAACCCTCGCGTATAACTGAGTGAGCAGTATTGTTGTAAAGTGCCAAATCTCACGTATAACTGGGTGAGAAGTATTGTTGTAAAGTGCCAACCCTCGCTTATAACTGGGTGTGCAGCATTGTTGTAAAGTGTCAACCCTCTCTTATATCTGGGTGAGCAGTATTGTTGTAAAGTGCCAACCCTCACTTATAACTGAGTGAGCAGCATTGTTGTAAAGTGACTACCCTCACTGGTAGCTGGGTGAGCAGCATTGTTGCAAAGTGCCAACATTCACTAATAACTCGGTGAGCAGCGTTGCTGTAAAGTGCCAATCCTCACTTATACCTAGGTGAGCAGCATTGTTGCAAAGTGCCAACCCTCACTTATACCTGGGTGAGCAGCATTGTTGCAAAGTGCCAACCCTCGCGTATAACTGGGTGAGCAGCATTGTTGTAAAGTGCCAACTCTCGCTTATAACTAGGTGAGCAGCATTGTTGTAGAGTGCCAACCCTCACTTTTAACTGGGTGAGCGGCATTGTTGTAAAGTGCCAATCCGCACTTGTAACTGTGTGAGCAGCATTGTTGCAAAGTGCCAACCCTCACTTATAACTCGGTGAGCAGCATTGTTGTAAAGTGCCAATCCTCACTTATAACTGGGTGAGCAGCATTGTTGTAAAGTGCCAACCCTCGCGTATAACTGGGTGAGCAGCATTGTTGTAAAGTGCCAACCCTCGCTTATAACTGGGTGAGCAGCATTGTTGTAAAGTGCCAATCCTCGGGTATAACTGTGTGAGCAGCATTGTTGTAAAGTGTCAACCCTCTCTTATATCTGGGTGAGCAGTATTGTTGTAGAGTGCCAACCCTCACTTATTACTGGGTGAGCAGCATTGTTGCAAAGTGCCAACCCTCACTTATAACTGGGTGAGCAGCATTGTTGTAAACTGCCAACACTCCCGTATAACTGTGTCAGCAGCATTGTTGTAAAGTGCCAACACCAGCTTATAACTGGGTGAGCAGCATTATATAAAGTGCCAACCCTCACTTATAACAGAGTGAGCTTCATTGTTGTAAAGTGCCCACTCTCACTTATAACTTGGTGAGCAGCATTGTTGTATAGTGCCAACCTTCACGTATAAATGGCTGAGCAGCATTGTTGTAAAGTGCCAACCTTCACTTATAAATGGGTGAGCAGCATTGTTGTATAGTGCCAATCCTCGCTTATATGTGGGTGAGCAGAAATGTTGTAAAGTGCCAACACCAGCCTATAACTGGGTGAGCAGCATTGTTGTAAAGTGCCAACCCTCACTTATAACTGGTGAGCAGCATTGTTTTAAAATGCCAACCCTCACTTATAGTTGGGTGAGCAGCATTGATGTAAAGAGCCAACCCTGGCGTATACCTGGGTGAGCAACATTGTTGTAAATTGCCAACCCTTGCGCATAACTGGGTGAACAGTATTATTGTAAAGTGCCAACCCTCGTGTATAACTGAGTGAGCAGCATTGTTGTAAAGTGCCAAATCTCGCGTATACCTGGGTGAGCAGTATTGTTGTAATGTGCCAACGCTCGCTTATAACTGGGTGAGCAGCATTGTTGCAAAGTGCAAACCCTCGCCTATAGCTGGGTGGGCAGCATTGTTGTAAAGTGCCAACCCTCACTATTAACTGAATGAACAGCATTGTTGTAAAGTGACAACCCTCACTTATACCTAGGTGAGCAGCATTGTTGTAAAGTGCCAACTTTCACGCATAACTGGGTGGGCAGCTTTGCTGTAAAGTGCCAATCCTCACTTATACCTGGGTGAGCAGTATTGTTGTAAAGTGCCAATCCTCACTTGTAACTGGGTGAGCAGCATTGTTGCAAAGTGCCAACCCTCACTTATAACTCGTTGAGCAGCATTGCTGTAAAGTGCCAATCCTCACTTATAACTGGGTGAGCAGCATTGTTGTAAAGTGCCAACCCTCGCTTATAACTGGGTGAGCAGCATTGTTGTAAAGTGCCAATCCTCGGGTATAACTGTGTGAGCAGCATTGTTGTAAAGTGTCAACCCTCTCTTATATCTGGGTGAGCAATATTGTTGTAAAGTGCCAACCCTCACTTATTACTGGGTGAGCAGCATTGTTGCAAAGTGCCAACCCTCACTTATAAGTCAGTGAGCAGCATTGCTGTAAAGTGCCAACCCTCACTTATAACAGGGTGAGCAGCATTGTTGTAAAGTGCCAACACTCCCGTATAACTGTGTCAGCAGCATTGTTGTAAACTGCCAACCCGCGCTTATAACTGTGTGAGCAGCATTATATAAAGTGCCAACCCTCACTTATAACTGGGTGAGCTTCATTGTTGTTAAGTGCCCACCCTCACTTATAACTTGGTGAGCAGCATTGTTGTAAAGTGCCAACCTTCACGTATAAATGGCTGAGCAGCATTGTTGTAAAGTGCCAACCCTCACTTATAACTGGGTGAGCAGCATTGTTGTATAGTACCAATCCTCGCTTATATGTGGGTGAGCAGAAATGTTGTAAAGTGCCAACACCAGCCTATAACTGGGTGAGCAGCATTGTTGTAAAGTGCCAACCCTCACTTATAACTGGTGAGCAGCATTGTTTTAAAATGCCAACCCTCACTTATAGTTGGGTGAGCAGCATTGATGTAAAGTGCCAACCCTGGCGTATACCTGGGTGAGCAACATTGTTGTAAATTGCCAACCCTTGCGCATAACTGGGTGAACAGCATTGTTGTAAAGTGCCAACCCTCGTGTATAACTGAGTGAGCAGCATTGTTGTAAAGTCCCAAATCTCGCGTATAACTGGGTGAGCAGTATTGTTGTAAAGTGCCAACCCTCGGTTATAACTGGGTGAGCAGCATTGTTGTAAAGTGCCAACCCTCACTTATAGCTGGGTGAGCAGCATTGTTGTAAAGTGCCAACCCTCACTTATAACTGAATGAACAGCATTGTTGTAAAGTGACAACCCTCACTTATAACTGGGTAAGCAGCATTGTTGTAAAGTGCCAACCCTCGCGTATAACTGGGTGAGCAACATTATTGTAAAGTGCCAACCCTCACTTATAACTGAGTGAGCAGCATTGTTGTAAAGTGCCAACCCTCACTTATAACTGGGTGAGCAGCATTGTTGTACAGTACCAACCCTCATCTATAACTGGGGGAGCAGCATTGTTTTAAAATGCCAACCCTCACTTATAGTTGGGTGAGCAGCATTGATGTAAAGTGCCAACACTGGCGTATACCTGGGTGAGCAGCATTGTTGTACATTGCCAACCCTTGCGCATAACTGGGTGAACAGCATTCTTGTAAAGTGCCAACCCTCGCGTATAACTGAGTGAGCAGCATTGTTGTAAAGTGCCAAATCTCGCGTATAACTGGGTGAGAAGTATTGTTGTAAAGTGCCAACCCTCGCTTATAACTGGGTGTGCAGCATTGTTGTAAAGTGCCAACACTCACTTATAGCTGGGTGAGCAGCATTGTTGTAAAGTGCCAACCCTCACTTATAACTGAGTGAGCAGTGTTGTTGTAATGTGACAACCCTCACTTGTAGCTGGGTGAGCAGCATTGTTGCAAAGTGCCAACCTTCACGCATAACTGGGTAGGCAGCATTGCTGTAAAGTGCCAACCCTCACTTATACCTGGGTGAGCAGCATTGTTGCAAAGTGCCAACCCTCGCGTATAACTGGGTGAGCAGCATTGTTGTAAAGTTCCAACCCTCGCTTATAACTGTGTGAGCAGCATTGTTGTAGAGTGACAATCCTCACTTATAACTTGGTGAGCAGCATTGTTGTAAAGTGACAACCCTCACTTATAACTGAGTGAGCAGCATTGTTGTAAAGTGACAACCCTCACCTATAACTGGGTGAACAGCATTGTTGTAAAGTGTCAAACCTCACTTACAACTGGGTGAGCAGCATTGTTGTACAGTACCAACCCTCACCTATAACTCGTTGAGCAGCATTGCTGTAAAGTGCCAATCCTCACTTATAACTGTGTGAGCAGCATTGTTGTAAAGTGCCAACCCTCGCGTATACCTGGGTGAGCAGCATTGTTGTAAAGTGCCAACCCTCGCTTATAACTGGGTGAGCAGCATTGTTGTAAAGTGCCAATCCTCGGGTATAACTGTGTGAGCAGCATTGTTGTAAAGTGTCAACCCTCTCTTATATCTGGGTGAGCAGTATTGTTGTAAAGTGCCAACCCTCACTTATTACTGGGTGAGCAGCATTGTTGCAAAGTGCCAACCCTCACTTATAAGTCAGTGAGCAGCATTGCTGTAGAGTGCCAACCCTCACTTATAACTGGGTGAGCAGCATTGTTGTAAAGTGCCAACACTCCCGTATAACTGTGTCAGCAGCATTGTTGTAAACTGCCAACCCGCGCTTATAACTGTGTGAGTAGCATTATATAAAGTGCCAACCCTCACTTATAACTGGGTGAGCTTCATTGTTGTTAAGTGCCCACCCTCACTTATAACTTGGTGAGCAGCATTGTTGTAAAGTGCCAACCTTCACGTATAAATGGCTGAGCAGCATTGTTGTAAAGTGCCAACCCTCACTTATAACTGGGTGAGCAGCATTGTTGTATAGTACCAATCCTCGCTTATATGTGGGTGAGCAGAAATGTTGTAAAGTGCCAACACCAGCCTATAACTGGGTGAGCAGCATTGTTGTAAAGTGCCAACCCTCACTTATAACTGGTGAGCAGCATTGTTTTAAAATGCCAACCCTCACTTATAGTTGGGTGAGCAGCATTGATGTAAAGTGCCAACCCTGGCGTATACCTGGGTGAGCAACATTGTTGTAAATTGCCAACCCTTGCGCATAACTGGGTGAACAGCATTGTTGTAAAGTGCCAACCCTCGTGTATAACTGAGTGAGCAGCATTGTTGTAAAGTGCCAAATCTCGCGTATAACTGGGTGAGCAGTATTGTTGTAAAGTGCCAACCCTCGGTTATAACTGGGTGAGCAGCATTGTTGTAAAGTGCCAACCCTCACTTATAGCTGGGTGAGCAGCATTGTTGTAAAGTGCCAACCCTCACTTATAACTGAATGAACAGCATTGTTGTATAGTGACAACCCTCACTTATAACTGGGTAAGCAGCATTGTTGTAAATTGCCAACCCTCGCGTATAACTGGGTGAGCAACATTATTGTAAAGTGCCAACCCTCACTTATAACTGAGAAAGCACCATTGTTGTAAACTGACAACCCTCACTTATAACTGGGTGAGCAGCATTGTTGTAAAGTGCCAACCCTCGCATATAACTGGGTGAGCAGCAATGTTGTAAAGTGCCAACCCTCACTTATAACTGGGTGAGCAGCATTGTTGTACTGTACCAACCCTCATCTATAACTGGGGGCGCAGCATTGTTGTAAAGTGCCAACCCTCACTTATAACTGGTGAGCAGCATTGTTTTAAAATGCCAACCCTCACTTATAGTTGGGTGAGCAGCATTGATGTAAAGTGCCAACCCTGGCGTATACCTGGGTGAGCAGCATTGTTGTACATTGCCAACCCTTGCGCATAACTGGGTGAACAGCATTCTTGTAAAGTGCCAACCCTCGCGTATAACTGAGTGAGCAGCATTGTTGTAAAGTGCCAAATCTCGCGTATAACTGGGTGAGAAGTATTGTTGTAAAGTGCCAACCCTCGCTTATAACTGGGTGTGCCGCATTGTTGTAAAGTGCCAACACTCACTTATAGCTGGGTGAGCAGCATTGTTGTAAAGTGCCAACCCTCACTTATAACTGATTGAGCAGCGTTGTTGTAATGTGACAACCCTCACTTGTAGCTGGGTGAGCAGCATTGTTGCAAAGTGCCAACCTTCACGCATAACTGGGTAGGCAGCATTGCTGTAAAGTGCCAACCCTCACTTATACCTGGGTGAGCAGCATTGTTGCAAAGTGCCAACCCTCGCGTATAACTGGGTGAGCAGCATTGTTGTAAAGTGCCAACCCTCGCTTATAACTGGGTGAGCAGCATTGTTGTAGAGTGCCAATCCTCACTTATAACTTGGTGAGCAGCATTGTTGTAAAGTGACAACCCTCACTTATAACTGATTGAGCAGCATTGTTGTAAAGTGCCAACCCTCGCATATAACTGGGGGAGCAGCAATGTTGTAAAGTGTCAAACCTCACTTACAACTGGGTGAGCAGCATTGTTGTACAGTACCAACCCTCACCTATAACTGGGGGAGCAGCATTGTTGTAAAGTGCCAACCCTCACTTATAACTGGTGAGCAGCATTGTTTTAAAATGCCAACTCTCACTTACAGTTTGGTGAGCAGCATCGATGTAAAGTGCCAACCCTTGCGTATACCTGGGTGAACAGCATTGTTGTAAAGTGCCAACCCTCGCGTATAACTGAGTGAGCAGCATAGTTGTAAAGTGCCAAATCTCGCGTATAAATGGGTGAGCAGTATTGTTGTAAAGTGCCAACCCTCGCTTATAACTGGGTGAGCAGCATTGTTGTAAAGTGCCAACCCTCACTTATAGCTGGGTGAGCAGCATTGTTGTAAAGTGCAAACCCTCACTTATAACTGAGTGAGCAGCATTGTTGTAAAGTGACAACCCTCACCTATAACTGGGTGAACAGCATTGTTGTAAAGTGCCAACCTTCACCTATAACTGAGTGAGCAGTATTGTTGTAAAGTGCCAACCCTCACTTATAGCTGGGTGAGCAGCATTGTTGTACAGTACCAACCTCACCTATAACTGGGTGAGCAGCATTGTTGTAAAGTGCCAACCCTGGGATATAACTGGGTGAGCAGCATTGTTATAAAATGCCAACCCTCACTTATAACTGGGTGAGCAGCATTGTTGTAAAGTGACAACCCTCACTTATAACTGGGTGAGCAGCATTGTTGCAAAGTGCCAACCCTCGCGTATAACTGGGTGAGCAGCATTGTTGTAAAGTGCCATCCCTCGCTTATAACTGGGTGAGCAGCATTGTTGTAGAGTGCCAATCCTCACTTATAACTTGGTGAGCAGCATTGTTGTAAAGTGACAACCCTCACTTATAACTGGGTGAGCAGCATTGTTGTAAAGTGCCAACCCTCGCATATAACTGGGGGAGCAGCAATGTTGTAAAGTGTCAAACCTCACTTACAACTGGGTGAGCAGCATTGTTGTACAGTACCAACCCTCACCTATAACTGGGGGAGCAGCATTGTTGTAAAGTGCCAACCCTCACTTATAACTGGTGAGCAGCATTGTTTTAAAATGCCAACTCTCACTTACAGTTTGGTGAGCAGCATCGATGTAAAGTGCCAACCCTTGCGTATACCTGGGTGAACAGCATTGTTGTAAAGTGCCAACCCTCGCGTATAACTGAGTGAGCAGCATAGTTGTAAAGTGCCAAATCTCGCGTATAAATGGGTGAGCAGTATTGTTGTAAAGGGCCAACCCTCGCTTATAACTAGGTGAGCAGCATTGTTGTAAAGTGCCAACCCTCACTTATAGCTGGGTGAGCAGCATTGTTGTAAAGTGCAAACCCTCACTTATAACTGAGTGAGCAGCATTGTTGTAAAGTGACAACCCTCACCTATAACTGGGTGAACAGCATTGTTGTAAAGTGCCAACCTTCACCTATAACTGAGTGAGCAGTATTGTTGTAAAGTGCCAACCCTCATTTATAGCTGGGTGAGCAGCATTGTTGTACAGTACCAACCCTCACCTATAACTGGGTGAGCAGCATTGTTGTAAAGTGCCAACCCTGGGATATAACTGGGTGAGCAGCATTGTTATAAAATGCCAAACCTCACTTATAACTGGGTGAGCAGCATTGTTGTAAAGTGACAACCCTCACTTATAACTGGGTGAGCAGCATTGTTGTAAAGTGCCAACCCTCACTTATAGCTGGGTGAGCAGCATTGTTGTAAAGTGCCAACCCTCATTTATAACTGAGTGAGCAGCATTGTTGTACAGTACCAACCCTCACCTATAACTGGGTGAGCAGCATTGTTGTAAAGTGCCAACCCTCGCATATAACTGGGTGAGCAGCAATGTTGTAAAGTGCCAACCCTCACTTATAACTGAGTGAGCAGCATTGTTGTAAAGTGACAACCCTCACTTATAACTGGGTGAGCAGCATTGTTGTCAAGTGCCAACCCTCGCCTATAACTTGGTGAGCAGCAATGTTGTATAGTGCCAAGCCTCACTTATAACTGGGTGAGCAGCATTGTTGTAAAGTGCCAACCCTCGCTTATAACTGGGTGAGCAGCAATGTTGTAAAGTGCCAACCCTCGCTTATAGCTGGGTAAGCCGCATTGTTGTAAAGTGTTAACCCTCACTTATAACTGGCTAAACAGCATTGTTGTAAAGTGCAAACCCTAACTAGTAGTATTATAAGTGGTTTTCAGTTAGTATTTGTGGTGGATTACAACAAAGATACAACGATCACAACAAAGATACAACGTTTACAACAACGATACAACGATTACAACACAGATACAACGCTTAGAGCAAAGATACAACCATTACAACAAAGATACAACGATCACAATAAAGATACAACGATCACAACAAAGATACAACGTTTACAACAAAGATACAACGTTTACAACAACGATACAACGATTACAACACAGATACAACGATTACAGCAAAGATACAAACATTACAACAAAGATACAACGTTTACAACAAAGATACAATGATCACAACAAAGATACAACGTTTACAACAAAGATACAACGTTTACAACAAAGATACAACGTTTACAACAAAGATACAACGTTTACAACAAAGATACAACGTTTACAACAAAGATACAACGTTTACAACAAAGATACAACTATTACAACACAGATACAACGATTACAACAAAGATACAACTATCACAACAAATATACAACTATTACAACAAAGATACAACGTTTACAACAAAGATACAACAATCACAACAAAGATACAACTGTTACAACAAAGATACAAATATACAACAATCACAACAAAGATACAATTATTACAACACAGATACAACAGTTATAATAAAGATACAACAAAGATACAACAATTATAGCAAAGATACAACGATCACAACAAAGATACAACGATCACAACAAAGATACAACGATTACAACAAAGATACAAAGTTTACAATAAAGATACAACGTTTATATACAACGTTTACAATAAAAGATACAACTATTACAACAATGATACAACGTTTACAACAAAGATACAACGTTTACAACAAAGATAAAACGATTACAACAAAGATACAACAATCACAACAAAGATACAACTATTACAACAAAGATACAACGTTTACAACAGATACAACGATTACAATAAAGATACAACTATTACAATAAAGATACAACAACTACAACAAAGATACAACGATTACAACAACGATACAACGATTATTAACACCTATGCAACGATCACAACAAAGATACAACAATTAAAACAAAGATACAACGTTTACAACAAAGATACAACGTTTGCAACAAAGATACAATGATTACAACAAAGATACAACAATCACAACAGAGATACAACGTTGCAACAAAGATACAACGTTTGCAACAAAGATACAACGATTACAACAAAGATACAACAATTACAACAAAGATACAACGATTACAACAGAGATACAACGTTTACAACAAACATACAACGATCACAACAAAGTTACAACGATCACAACAAAGATACAACGATTATAACAAAGATACAACGATCACAACAAAGATACAACGATTACAACAACGATACAACGATTACAACAAAGATACAACGATTACAACAAAGATACAACGATTACAACCACGATACAACGATTACAACAAACATACAACGATCACAACAAAGATACAATGATTACAACAAAGATACAACAATTCCAACAAAGATACGATTACAACACAGATACAACGCTTACAATAAAGATACAACAATTACACCAAATACAACAAATATACAACGATTACAACAAAGATACAACGATCACAACACAGATACAACAATCACAACAAATATACAACTATTACAACAAAGATACAACGATTACAACAAAGATACAACGATTAAAACAAAGATACAACTATCACAACAAAGATACAACGTTTACAATAAAGATACAACCATTACAACAAAGATACAACTATTACAACAAAGATACAACGTTTACAACAGAGATACAACAATTAAAACAAAGATACAACGTGTACAACAGATACAACGATTACAACAGAGATACAACAATTACAACAAAGATACAACGTTTACAACAGAGATACAACGTTTACAAAAAAGATACAACGTTTACAACAGAGATACAACAATTACAACAGAGATACAACATTTACAACAAAGATACAATAATTACAACAGAGATACAACAATTACAACAGAGATACAACGTCTACAACAAAGATACAACGTTTACAACAGAGATACAACAATTACAACAGAGATACAACGATTACAACAAAGATGCAGCATTTACAACAAAGATACGCTCAGCAGACAAAAACGAGTAGCATGAAGATTATGAAAAGCAAATTTAAACTGTGATGGTCAATAATTCCACCAAAATCAACAAAGCGAACAATTACCTCTCACCTTAACTTACTGCACACAAAACATACCACGATACATTATAAACAGTGTTACTGGTGGTTTAGACATATATGTACCACATGTCCAAAAGTCAGTGTTTCGGCACTGTCATGATTTAGCAGAAATATATTTTTTTTTTTATTGAAGTTCACAGTTCATCACGGATATTACGGAATTATTGTTGAGAGTAACAGTAAATACCCACAATGCCAATAATACAACTTGACTTTCAGTTGAACTCGCCATGATGGAGATAAAACGAAACAAAGGAAATTGTCATGTTGAGTATGGTAGGTACGGACGGTCCTCAAAACATGTCTATTTATATTAATAGCATTCAACTTTAATAATAGGATTAAAAAAAAACAAAGAATCTATTACCTACACCGATTACAGCGCTTTGATATCATTTCATGAAAAACAACATGCTATTAGAATTGGAATGAAAGACCTCTGGCATCGAGCGATTTTACATTGATATAGAAAAAAGTTTTATTTCGAAGCACAGTACATTGACATGTAAAAGGTGACATCCATGGAATAAAGAAATTTAAGAGAGAAAATGCCACACTTCGAATTTAATTAATTTTGAAATCGTAGTTCATAGTAGTGAACATAATGGAAAAATTATATAGGTTTGAAAATTTAACTTAAAACCATTTAAATGTTATTTATGTTAATCTTCGTATGAATATATACAATTAAAAGTGTATTGTAAAAAGAAATATACAGCGGCCGTTGTGGTCGTGATCGTATGATAGTTGGATTTACAACTGCCTATGAAATCAGTGCCTATCACCACTGAAGTTGAGAGTTCGAATCCCGCTCAGGCGAGGAGGTGTACTGGATATAACATTATGTGATAAAGCTTATCAGTGACTTGCAACAGATCGGTCTTTTTTTCTGGTACTCCTGTTCCTAAACCAACAAAACTGACCGCCACGATATAACTGAAATGTTGTTGAAAGTGGTGTTAAACACCACAACCCTAACCCTAAGTATTTGATGTTTTAGGTGACCATGCTTTTTGTTGTTTTTGTGAGATTCAAACCATCATCAATGGCAGACAGCACCATGCATTCCCTTTTTATAAGGATGAGACATATATCATTTCATTTCTTTACAAATCGGCACATATAACTTCCTCCTGGATATCGAAAGTGGTAAAACTAAAAACAGTTTTTATTGTATACAATAGACTTGTGGCATTGAGAAATTGAATTATTTACATCTTAATTTCTAGTCACGTTCACAAGTACGATAACACAGTCGTAGACCTGGACTTTCACATGCTTAAGGATTTATTTGATATACCATATCTAACTGCACTAGCCGTATATTGATATTAAGCTATTGATAACGAAATATTAAATTTTGGCAGAATAGCTGGGACATGCAAAACGACAATAAATGCTATGAAATTCGGGGAATAACATTTTATACACCAATGATTGTCACCAGGACGACAAATATGCTCAGATGTATCGTTTATCGACGGAAGTAAAGAGTTCCTCTCAAATGCAAGATAGGGACCCTTTCACTCTTATTGTAGGGGATGAGTTATTCTCATTATCGAAGACCCTACTGTGACTGTGAGATATAGAACAGCAATAAAAGTGATGTTCCTATAAGTTATGTTAATTTGTGTCTAAATATAATGTTGGATAATGCATCGCTTTCATTTACATCCATATCCTTTCTTACCAATTACAAAGGCACCAGCCATCTTATTTACGTTTCGTCATAAGTAAATGTAAGCGTAAACCGAGGAGGGGGGGGGGGGAGGGGGCAATTCAGAATGGACAAAACACACAAACCGAGGACAAACAAAACAAAACATAATACAGAAAACGAAAACTAAAAATATGAGCAGCACGTGCACCACCAAACACCGGAGTGGAATACACGTGCTCGCGAAGGATAAGCAATTCCTGCTTCTTTTAAGACGTGTTACTTGGTAATAATCTTGTCGGTGTTAGCGGAAAGGAAAGATCTCCGTAAAAGAGCAAATATATAATGCCGTTTAAGAAATGGATATTTCGTAACGGTGAACCAGTTCGTGATGACGACCGTACAAATTTTGACTTCAACCATTACAGTTTTCGAAATGGCCTCCAGCCCCTACAGAGATGTACTGATACCAACTTTATGTGATTGTCCGACATAGGTAATCCTAGCCGATTCTGGCTATACTGTTTAGGTACTTCGGGTTATTGCTTCCAAAGACTTTTAAATTATTTGGCTTTCCAACCTTTTCTGTTTGGAAGGTTATTCCAGAAACGCGCCGTGTGCTCTAAATTTGATATCTACGTTTTCATTGCCACAGCTTGATGGGATCATCAAGTCCTTTGCTTTCCTTCCACAATAAATGTGACCACCACGATTAACCCAATATAGTTGAATGTGGTGTAGACATAATCCTGACCTTTTCACCACTAGCATTTGGGATTTTGACTCGCACCTGTTGTGTGGTGTACTCGATAGAACATTATCTGAGCCAGCTTTGTTATTTGCAATGTATTTTCGAGATTTCGATGGGTTTCTTCATATAGTCCAATGTCCTCTATTGACAAAACTAAAGGCCACGATACAATTACATTATTGTTAAGCATAGAATTAACCAACAAATGTAATCCGAATAATATAATTTCACTTGTTGAACTCGAAAACAAAGAGGATTGGAGAATTACAATGATTACTTTATGGAAATCATGTCAAGTATGAATGGCGCTCAAAACATTTGTATTCGTATCTAAAAAAAACATCATTAGACTTTAATAGTATAAAAGATGGAATCAGTTCCGTACATATAATACAATACTCTGATATATTATGGTGAAAAGCAACATTCAATTAGAATACTTATCTGTAGAAGCAAATCTGGAATCGAACGATTTTACATTGATATTGAAACAAATGTCACATTTTAATTCCAGGCACAATACAATGATATTTTGAAAAGAAGATATACGCGCGATAACGAATTTGGAGAGAAAATGTCAATGCACTTTGAAATTAAATATGCTAGAAATCGTATACTATGATATTAGACAAAGTTCCAAAACAAAACAATTATTTTAGTTCTAAAATTTTCCTTCCATATTAATTTTATTTGTTTATGATTGATTGATTGATTATTTAGCTAGCCTAGCAGTATTTTGGCTATATTCAGGACGAGAACAACAACAATTTGGGTTTACTTTTCCGAAATCTAATAAAGTGGTATTCAAGGTGCAAGGAGCGAGCCTGGCACTTTCCAAACAAGTCATCCATTATGGTATACTGTCAGGCGTTTCGTATTATAGCAGGACGTGTATGGTAGTCTTAGCATATTCAATATGCTTCGTAAATCTACATATAAAATCATAACTAAAGTATTATTTGTTGAATTAAAATTTTCATTTACAAAATATTTTACCCGTGACCGTTGTGTGAAACATTAATTAAATGTTATAAAATGAAACAAATTATTAAGAGAGAGCCGGCAATTTTTCAGCTAAATATGTTCATGTTATAGTGACGGTTCCTGGTTTGTAGTTTACTGCAAAACCATAGAGGAGACTAAATTTGGGCGGCATATTCTAATAAATAAATATCATGAAAAACAAGCAAGGTATAGATTAAATATCATTTTCTGGTATTTTCAAAGAGCAAAGAGAATCGACCACATGTCGTGTAAAAAAAACCATCATAATTGCATTGCCCGAATGAGTAGTCGATGATCGGTGAACAAGTGACCGCTCGGATGAAATGCAGTCAAATTTTAACTTGACGGTCAGTTTGATATGTAGTAATTAATAGGTTACATATAGTAACACACTTATCGCTTACCAGACGTTAAACAACAATAAATTAATCCTTCGATTGGCGCATAAGTGTCGGTGTACTCGATACAACATTGTGGTAAAATATGATAAATTACTTGCGAAAGGTACCATCTGGATATTTACGTTTTCTTTTGTCCATTGTTGTAACAAACCGCAATGATGTGACGGAATAAAATAATTTTCTGGGATAAATAAAATGTGACATTGTGACATTATGTTAACTAATTCAACCATTACTAAATCATAATCCGTAGCTTAGATATCTCACAGTTGGGATCTAAAGACATGTTTAGCTGATTAACCTACAATTGTCTTCTATCAAGGAATGACCATTTTTCTTCCCAAAGTGGTACATAAACGTTTTTGCTATATACAGAAAGTCATAGTCACATAAAGAAAATGCGGAACAGAAGACATACTTTACAAAAATACAGGCAACTGTTAACGGTTTCCAGGACTAAACCCAGAGCTGACATGACCTACCAAGGAGGGGTTAATTGGTTATAATACATAAATCTTACCCATTGACCATGGTGGGCGTGATGCTTAGAGAACGGCACCTTCTTTACACGTTATATACCATAAATGTAGATGACGAAATAACTCATTGTAGACGCTACAAAATGTTTATTTTATCATCACGGTCCAATTCTCCATATTTCCCAGCGTCAGTTTAAAGTCGTTTCCGCGGTTGAAGTATTTCTCCAACATTTGTGTACAATGTTGATATATTATCGCATTTGTGGACACTTTAAATATACATGAAGTTATGGCACTGTACCATCAATAAACTTAGTTTCCCATTAATTATGATAAATATTATAGGATTAAGCGCATTTTTTCCGGAGTTTATTTATGTATAACCTGGACCAATTCACTCACAAGCAAATAAAAGTCCGAAGGACTTTTATGTAAGTTGGCGAGTGACTTGGTCCAGGTTATACATCAATAAACTCCGGAAAAAATGCGTAAATTATGTAAATCATATAACAATTATAAGGATATCATTTTTGGAAAATAGGTATAAAAGAGTGAATGTATTGCAAACATACATTCATTGTAATAATTGCAAAATTAATATTCAGCAACAAAGACCTCAAATGGCGATAAAGAACAAGTTGTTTTTTCTTCAAATGAACTACTTTATGTGATCCAATAATGTTACATTGATGCTAATCAGAAACGTTAAATAAACCTTACATCTTGGAATCAGTAAGGCTATTTCCCTCATCGTCGATTTATATAACTCGCTGCAACATTTAAAGAGTGATTTAATGTAAGCAATCTCTTATATAGCTGCATGGTTCCTAACTTATATATTAAAAGTATTGCACATGGAACTGTATTTCTAATTTGTTCTCATATCTTTTCATCATGTTGACAGCATACTAAATGTAGCTTAGAAAGTAATCCAGATCACAACACTGTTGATTAAACATGTTTAGGCAAATATTTGGTTCAAAAGGGTTGATGGAGAGGAACCTCGAACAATTAACCAATTTATAAGCTAAATTTATAACAATGCCAACAAACAACCTAGATATTTCCGGCAATGTAGTTATAGGGAATTTCTCCGACAGTAAGAGAGTTCCAAAGAATAAAAATAAAAAGAATACCACACTTTTGGAACAGTTCCCAATCTAATCGCAAAATCGTAGATACAGGGTCACAATCCATACGCCTACACACGCGACTGTTAACGTTCCTACATTGCCACAGGGACTTCAATAAAAAGTGGCGGGCTAAACTAGTTCTATGTGCCAAAACCTCTTCACTTAGTGAAAATATGCAACTGTTTACCACATGTGAGTAAAGTGCCAACCCCAGCTTATAACTGGGTGAGCAGCATTGTTGTAAAGTGCCAACACCAGCTTATATCTGGATGAGCAGCAATGTTGTAAAGTGCCAACCCTCACTTATAGCTGGGTGAGCATCATTGTTGTAAAGTGCCAACCCTCACTTATAACTGAGTGAGCAGCATTGTTGTAAAGGGCCAACCCTCTCGTATAACTGGGTGAGCAGCATTGTTGTAAAGTGCCAACCCTCG
Organism: Bathymodiolus brooksi; assembly: GCA_963680875.1. NCBI lineage: Eukaryota > Metazoa > Mollusca > Bivalvia > Mytilida > Modiolidae > Bathymodiolus > Bathymodiolus brooksi. The sequence continues at coordinate 126,902,601 of OY804579.1, read as the reverse complement.
CATATAACTGGGTGAGCAGCATTGTTGTAAAGTGCCAACCCTCGCATATAACTGGGTGAGCAGCATTGTTGTAAAGTGACAACCCTCACTTATAACTGGGTGAGCAGCATTGTTGTAAAGTGCCAACCCTCGCATATAACTGGGTGAGCAGCATTGTTGTAAAGTGCCAACCCTCACTTATTACTGGGTGAGCAGCATTGTTGTACAGTACCAACCCTCACCTATTACTGGGTGTGCCAGCATTGTTGTAAAGTGCCAACCCTCGCATACAACTGGGTGAATAGCATTGTTGTAAAGTGCCAACACTCACCTATAACTGGGTGAGCAGCATTGTTGTAAAGTGCCAACCCTCCCATATCACTGGGTGAGCAGCATTGTTGTAAAGAGCCAACCCTCACTTATAACTTGGTGAGCAGCATTGTTGTCAAGTGCCAACCCTCACCTATAACTGGGTGAGCAGCATTGTTGTATAGTGCCAACCCTCACTTATAACTGGGTGAGCAGCATTGTTTTGAAGTGCCAATCCTTGCTTATAACTGGGTGAGCAGAATTGTTGTAAAGTCCCAACCCTCACTTATAACAGGGTGAGCAGCATTGTTGTAAAGTGCCAACCCTCACCTATAACTGGGTGAGCAAGCATTGTTGTAAAGTGCCAACCCTCGCATATAACTGGGTGAGCAGCATTGTTGTAAAGTGCCAACCCTCACTTATAACTGGGTGAGCAGCATTGTTGTCAAGTGCCAACCCTCACCTATAACTGGGTGAGCAGCATTGTTTTATAGTGCCAACCCTCACTTATAACTGGGTGAGCAGCATTGTTGTAAAGTGCCAACCCTCGCTTATAGCTGGGTAAGCAGCATTGTTGTAAAGTGCCAACCCTCACTTATAACTGCGTAAACAGCATTTTGTAAAGTGCAAACCCTCACTAGTAGTATTATAAGTGGTTTTCAGTTAGTATTTGTGGTGGATCCATGTGGTGGATCCACCTGAAATAACGTGATCGGAAGTGACGTCATTACCGGAAGGGGCCCTGTTCGGAAGTACGCTAAGCGCATGCCCTAGTGAGGCCTTTTGACCGAAAGTTGGCTACAGGAAGTGCATCCCGCGCTTTTTTCTTAGTAGTAGTACAAAATGTTGGTAATGCGCAACCGGGTTTCTCGTACTTTTTTTTTTCTTTTTCCCGTACTTTTTCAATTATTATTATTTTTTTTTAATTTATTAAAAAAAATCTTTTTTTTTCTCTCATTTTATTTCTTTTTTTATATATCATTTCACATTTCTTCCATATTTTACATATCGTTTCACATTTCAACTTACTTTTCTTCCATATTTTCCATATCATTTCACTATTCAACCTACTTTTCTTCCATATTTATCATATCTTTTCACAATTTTCTTCTGTATTTTCCAAATCTTTTCACTATTTGACTTGCCTTTCTTCCATATTTTCCATATCATTTTACATTTCAACTTGCCTTTCGTCCATATTTTCCATATCATTTCACATTTCAACTTACTTTTCTTCCATATTTTCCATATCATTTCACATTTCAACTTACTTTTCTTCCATATTTTCCATATCATTTCACTATTCAACCTACTTGTCTTCCCTATTTTCCATATCATTTCACATTTCTTCCATATTTTATTCCATATCGTTTTACATTTCAACTTATTTTTCTTCCATTTTTTCCATATCATTTCACTATTCAAACTACTTTTCTTCCATATTTTTCATATCTTTTCACAATTTTCTTCTGTATTTTCCAAATCTTTTCACTATTTGACTAACCTTTCTTCCATATTTTCCATATCATTTCACATTTCAACTTACTTTTCTTCCATAATTTCCATATCATTTCACTATTCAACCTACTTTTCTTCCATATTTTTCATATTTTTTCACAATTTTCTTCTGTATTTTCCAAATCTTTTCACTATTCGACTTGCCTTTCTTTCATATTTTCCATATCATTTCACATTTTAACTTGCCTTTCTTCCATATTTTCCATATCATTTCACATTTCAATTTATTTTTCTTTCATATTTTCCATATCATTTCACATTTCAACTTACCTTTCTTCCATATTTTCCATATCTTTTCACTATTTTCTTCCATATTATCCATATTTTCCATATTTTTATAATTACATTATTTATTTCAATAATGGTTTTCACCTACGGTGTTTTCGGATATGTTGGCGTGTTCATGGAAGAAAAGAAACTTGAATAGAGATAAGATTTGGAAAGTATGGAAGAAAAGTAAGTTGAAAAGTGAAAAGATATGGGAAATATGTAAGAAAAGTACGTTGAATAGTGAAAAGACATGGAAAACATGGAAGAATCCTCACAGCCTTAATCCATTATGAAAGGGTATCAACCTCCTTTTGTTCTCATTCTGTCTAATTTCTGGTATACTGCTCCACAGAGTTCATAAGTAGTTTTAAGTTAAATGTCCAGTTTGTTAACTGTGGCTAGCGACATTATGGATCATTAGCAAGCATTTTCATCCAACAACCATACGACCACAGCGGCCCCTATTATCTATTGGTATCTTCACGCTTTTCTTAATGCAATGACAAAAAAACGTTAAGACAATCTTTCCACCTTGTAACATGTATACTAGTATTAATATAAATGACTAAAATGATTTTAGTTCTGACAACCTCGATGTCGTTAATTTATGGACAACAATAAACAACATTTCACACTGAACACTGCGGTAGTTGTAAATAGAGAAATACAAAAGCAGTTTCCTATGTTTACTGCACAAATATGATAATATCTATCGAAATTTTATTTCTGAACTTTCACCTTTGACCAAGTTGAACAACATATAATCTTGCTAAAAATTACTAAAAATCTTAAGTCTTCCCACATGAACATCTTCAATATATAAATGCATGTAAATATGCTCCAAAGTTCTAAAGTTGAACATTGAAAACTGTAAAATTACAGATAATTAGTTACAGAATCATTATACCACCATTATTCACATATAAATTAGCGAGATTCAACCATCTCTTATTTTCTTAATACAGATGTACATCACTAGGAGTAATAACATAGCTACATGTATATGAAACATTGTAGAAGTATTCAGCTACACGTAGCTAACTTGTTCCCTCTCTTACAAATATTTGTTTATCAACCTGCAATTTTGGCGACAATTATTCAAAATCGCTAGCATCTAGGTTCACACCCTGGTTTTGGTGGGGTCAGCATTGCTCATCTTTGTAGATTTCTGTATTGTATTTTTTTTATTTACAGCTTAATATTACTCCTTTGGCATTTTCAAACTTTTCTTAGCTACACATAGAATACTTCAAATATCCAGACATACGGAAGGACGACATGACAGTGCAAAACAACATGCAATGATAATTATCTATTGAGTATAAACAGCTTTTATTGTACTGAAACAGAATAAATCTAAGATACAAGAGTCATAATTCACCCTATCAAGAAGAGTCACGCGATGATGTTACATCCGGATTGGATGTATTTGACTTCCAGTATCTTTTATTTATTGGGAGTATTGTAAATTAATAATATTTCAATTATTAAAAAATATAAAGCAATTTGATATTTAAAACCTAGTATTATCCTTAGAAGAAGTAAGAGAATGATTTACTATGTATGCTCTGTTTGAGGAATGATGTTGGTAACAACAGATGAACTTATCCTTCTGGAGGCAACAACGAAAAACTGTTCGTTTGAACTGCTGTCGAAAATCTTCACTAAGACAGCATAAAATCATCAAAGTAAACGAAGAAGTGATCTGAAAAATAACATGTCCTATTCCCATCATATCCTCATGAGTGTGTGTAAACCTTACATTATGTACTCTACTTAGGAGTAAACCAGTCCACACTGTTACCTCAGATATTATCACAACTACTAATATTAATATCACCGCCATGTTCATCCTATCAAGTACAGTTACGTTTCTTGACTTCACACCAGATTTGCATGTATTTAGTTTGCGCCATCTCCTGATTTTTTTGGTTTTGTAAATTAACATTATTGTAAAGAATAACAGAATCAAGCATGGAAGAAAGACAACAAACATTGTTCTGATCATATACTCCGTGTTCGTACGAACTCTAGCTGTTCGTGAACACTCATTTATAGTTGCATTGTAAGTTTCCGATTTAAAAGACCTTACTTTGTATTCTACTTGCAGAAACAAGTCAATTTGTGAACAAATGCTTACGACAACAATAGCAATACTGAATATTACTCCATATTTTACTGTACATATGCGCTTTGCTTTCACGGGGAAAGATACTACAATATATCGCTCTATGGCAAGTCCCACATTCAAATACAGAGATGATAAATGGAACACTTCCGGTAAGATCATTTGTAAAAAATCAAACATGTAGCACCATGGAAGTGACAAATATCCCATTTCATTCTTCAAACCAAACACGTAGACATTAAATGGCAAGGGAACTAATCCACTCAAAGAATCACATATAGATATTGCTATAATCTTGACGTAGGTTGATGTTCGGAACTTCCCTCTAATTATCGTTGCGATTAGAAGTACGTTTAATAGGAGAACAAACGAATTAATGATTGGTGAAATAGTACCGTAGTATACATATACGTCACTTTCGTAATACCTTCTCAAGGTGAACATGTCTAGACCATTTCTACGGCGAGTTCTAAGGTATGTTGTATTTACAACTGACGGAGGTGTTGATGACGTTGAAAACACTACTGACGTCATTACTGACGTCATTACAGGAAATGTAGCACTGTGTTCAGTGCTCCTGACTCGCATGTTATTTCTTTGGTGCGAAAGATTGACACTGTATTTCACTTGGTACCAATTGTATTCCTAAATTAAAGGTCATATATCAAATCAACAATTGAACAAAATATGAAGTCATAGCATAACTTAAATGATTTTGTTTTAGCTTTGATTTTAAAACATAGTACTAGTAATGTAAATAATCTTTTACCAACAAACTGATTATCCAACATTCTGCCACAACAGTGATGCTTGTATGTCAAAAACAGTACAAGTTTATTATTTCTGAAAGACATCTATAATTGGTACAAAATCAGAATAATACGTCTGAATGGAGTGTTGATCTAGTATAATGCGGACATAGTCATTCTCGTCGAACTGTTACTTGTTCTCGCAATGATATATAGTTGACAATTTCTCACTAGGAGTTAAACAATAATAACTCATTCTCTGCCTATTAGTGGAGTAAACCGATGTACTTCGAGTACCTTGCGAAAACCATCCACACCCAACTTAGGGTATGAGTTAGGGACCGACCATTTAACTTGAAGGGGGGTTATGGTTTTTTGTTTCGTTCAGAAATTTGTTTTCGGACAACACGAGAGTTAGAATATTTATTTTTTATGTCGCGCAAAGCGCTAATGTTTTTTTTTCCAGAATTCAACATTAGGCTATATGACAAAAACTCTGAATCAGATTATTTGTTTTTTCCTCCACCAAAATCAGAATATTTTTTTCAGCAACATTGGGAATCAGAATATTTTTTTTAGAAAAAACCATAACCCCCCCCCCCCCCCTTTCAAGTTAAATGGTCGTTCCCTTATGATTATTGTTGAAGACCCTACTGGGGCAGAATATCAATAAAAGCAGTGTTCCTTTATATTAATTTGTGTCTAAGTGTAATGTTGGATAGTCTCATATGTTTATTTACATCCATATCCTTTCTTACTCATTTACGACTTATCACCGGGTTTGTAACTAGAGTAACCCGACGGGTTACACTAGTGGAGCAGGCACTGCCCACCCTTCCAGAACACCTGAATTCATCTCCGGTTTAGATGGGGTTCGTGTGGAGTGCTTTGCAGATCGTTGTTTGTCCTTTTGTCCTTTTTCGTTTGACCATTGTTTCATCTGTCCTTCGATTTACGGATTCTGATTACCCTTTTGGTTTCTTCAAACTCTTCTTACTAGCATGTAGATCATTTAGATGTATATCATACCATACGATCACGGCCACATCTATTCTTCTTCACCAGAGATACGCTAGCTTTCAATAACATTACCTGATATTTACTATCGTTTTACACCGAGACTCCATATGATAAGTCATCATAATCTGACACAAGCATATACTCAATAAATTCTCAATACTCCATATGAGTAATCCATAATCTGACACAAATAAATACTCAATAAATGGAGTTAACAAGGAATCTATAAATGTTCAACATGCACTTCAATGTCAGTTTTCATGTGTGATATGTCACACGTCTTCAATCTAAGATATCTAATTTGTATAAAATGAACTTAATGTTCTCCCAGCCTCGTTACAATTGTCAAGTCAATGTCATTTTCTCCTTGTGAAAGCGTCCTCTGTAAAGTGTGATAAAAATAGCAATAAATACACACCAATATGTAATATTTAGATGTTGACTTTGAAGAATTAATGGACGCATCAACTAATGATTGGTGTAATAATAGATATGATGTAATAGCTATAATTATATAATGTCCAATGCATTGTTAACTACCAAATGATAGCTATACAACAATTCTAAGTAAATGTTGGTCACTTACTAAGCTGGGATAGTAAGCGGTCATGTATTGGTGTGTTGGGGGTATCAATGTTGCCTCTTTATGCGATTTTGATATTTGATTATGGAATTATTCCGACAGTGTGGTATTTTGTTTTCTAGATTTTGCAATTATTCCGACAGTGTGGTATTTTTTTCTCTAGATTTTACAATTATTCCGACAATGTGGTATTATTTTCTCTAGATTTTGCAATTATTCCGACACTGTGGTATTTTTTTCTCTAGATTTTGCAATTATTCCGACAGTGTGGTATTTTTTTTCTCTAGATTTTGCAATTATTCCGACAGTGTGGTATTTTTTTCTCTAGATTTTACAATTATTCCGACAATGTGGTATTATTTTCTTTAGATTTTGCAATTATTCCGACAGTGTGGTATTTTTTCTCTAAATTTTGGATTTATTCCGACAGTGTGGTATTTTTTTCTCTAGATTTTGGAATTATTCCGACAGTGTGGTATTTTTTTCTCTAGATTTTGGAATTATTCCGACAGTGTGGTATTTTTTTCTCTAGATTTTGGATTTATTCCGACAGTGTGGTATTTTTTTCTCTAGATTTTGGATTTATTCCGACAGTGTGGTATTTTTTTCTCTAGATTTTGGATTTATTCCGACAGTGTGGTATTTTTTTCTCTAGATTTTGGAATTATTCCGACAGTGTGGTATTTTTTTCTCTAGATTTTGGAATTTTTCCGACAGAGTGGTATTTTTGTTTTTCACTTTATTACTACCAATAAAACACAGATATCAAATATAATGCATACGAAGCGTTGCTAGACCCTTCATCAGGTACGCTCAAAGCCTTCATCATGTACGCTCAAAGCCTTCATCAGGTACGCTCAAAGCGCAAATACGTGAAAGCCAAATAATATAAAACAATCTTCGGGAGCAAGAATACTTTTTTTAACGGGTAAACGTCATATCCGAAAACACCCGAAAAAAGGGCGGGAAACAAGGTTGCGCATGCGGGCACCGAAGGGTTCAACATTACCAACACTTTGTACTACTACTACAGTAAGAAAAACGCGGGGAAAACCCGCGCATGTGCACGCTATCACTTCCGGTAGCTCCTCATCGCTCCTCCGCAAAGTTACTTGAGCTGAGCCCATACACTACTCTCACTTATAACTGGGTGAGCTGCATTGTTGTAAAGTGCCAATCCTCACTTATAACTGGGTGAGCAGCATTGTTATATAGTGCCAAACCTCACTTATAACTGGGTGAGCAGCATTGTTGAAAAGTGCCAACCCTCGCGTATAACTGGGTGAGCAGCATTGTTGTAAAGTGACAACCCTCGCGTATAACTGGGTGAGCAGCATTGTTGTAAAGTGCCAACCCGCGCTTATAACTGGATGAGCAGCATCGTTGTAAAGTGCCAATACTCGCGTATAGTTGGGTAAGCAACATAGTTGTAAAGTGCCAACACCAGTTTATCACTGGGTAAGCAACATTGTTGTATCAAGTGCCAACCCACACTTATAACTGGGTGAGCTGCATTGTTGTAAAGTGGCTACCCTCACTTATAACTGGGTGGGCAGCATTGTTGTAAAGTGCCAACCTTCACTTATAACTGGCTGAGCAGCATTGTTGTAAAGTGCCAACCCTCACTTATAGCTGGGTGAGCAGCATTGTTGTATAGTGCCAACCCTCGCTTATAAGTGGGTGAGCAGCAATGTTGTAAAGTGCCAATACCAGCCTATAACTGGGTGAGCAGCATTGTTGTAAAGTGCCAACCTTCACCTTTAACTGAGTGAGCAGCATTGTTGTAAAGTGCCAACACTCACTTATAACTGGTGAGCAGCATTATTTTAAAATGCCTACTCTCACTTATAGTTGGGAGAGCAGCATTGATGTAAAGTACCAACCCTGGCGTATACCTGGGTGAGCAGCATTGTTGTAAATCGCCAACCCTTGCGCATAACTCGGTGTGCAGCATTGCTGTAAAGTGCCAACCCTCGCGTACAACTGGGTGAGCAGCATTGTTGTAAAGTGCCAACTCTCGCGTATAACTGGGTGAGCAGTATTGTTGTAAAGTGCCAACCCTCGCTTATAACTGGGTGAGCAGCATTGTTGTACAATGCCAACACCACCTTATCAGTAGGTGAGCAGCACTGCTGTAAAGTGCCAACCCTCACCTATAACTGGGTCAGCAGCATTGTTATAAAGTGCCAACGCTCATGTATAACTGGGTGGGCAGCATTGCTGTAAAGTGCCAACCCTCACTTATACCTGGGTGAGCAGCATTGTTGTACAGTGCCAACCCTCGCGTATAACTGGATGAGCAGCATTGTTGTAAAGTGCCAACCCTCCTTTATAACTGGGTGAGCAGCATTGTTGTAGAGTGCCAACCCCCACTTATAACTGGGTGAGCAGCATTGTTGTAAAGTGCCAACCCTCACTTGTAACTGGGTGAGCAGCATTGTTGCAAAGTGCAAACCCTCACTTATAACTCGGTGAGCAGCATTGCTATAAAGTGCCAACCCTCCCTTATAACTGGGTGAGCAGCATTGTTGTAAAGTGCCAACCCTCGCGTATAACTGGGTGAGCAGCATTGTTGTAAAGTGCCAACCCTCGCGTATAACTGGGTGAGCAGAATTGTTGTAAAGTGCTAACCCTCACTTATACCTGGGAGAGCAGCATTGTTGTAAAGTGTCAACCCTCATTTATAACAGGGTGAGCAGCATTGTTGAAAAGTGCAAACCTTCACTTATAAATGGCTGAGCAGCATTGTTTTAAAGTGCCAACCCTCACTTATAGCTGGGTGAGCAGCAATGTTGTAAAGTGCAAACACTAGTCTATAACTGGGTGAGCAGCATTGTTGTAAAGTGCTAACCTTCACCTTTAACTGGGTGAGCAGCATTGTTGTAAAGTGCCAACCCTCACTTATAACTGGTGAGCAGCATTGTTTTAGAATGCCAACCCTCACTTATAGTTGGATGAGCAGCATTGATGTAAAGTGCCAATCCTGGCGTATACCTGGGTGAGCAGCATTGTGGTAAATCGCCAACCCTTGCGCATAACCCGGTGAGCAGCATTGTTGTAAAGTGCCAACCCTCGCGTACAACTGGGTGAGCAGCATTGTTGTAAAGTGCAAACTCTGGCGTATACCTGGGTGAGCAGTATTGTTGTAAAGTGCCAACCCTCGCTTATAACTGGGTGAGCAGCATTGTTGTACAATGCCAAACCAGCTTATCAGTAGGTGAGCAGCACTGCTGTAAAGTGCCAACCCTCACCTATAACTGGGTGAGCAGCATTGTTGTAAAGTGCCATCCCTCACGTATAACTGGGTGGGCAGCATTGTTGTAAAGTGCCAGCCCTCGCGTATAACTGGGTGAGCGGCATTGTTGTAAAGTGCCAACCCTCCCTTATACCTGGGTGAGCAGCATTGTTGTAGAGTGCCAACCCTCACTTATAACTGGGTGAGCAGCATTGTTGTAAAGTGCCAACCCTCACTTGTAGCTGGGTGAGCAGCATTGTTGCAAAGTGCCAACCCTCACTTATAACTCGGTGAGCAGCATTGTTGTAAAGTGCCAACCCTCACTTATAACTGGGTGAGCAGCATTGTTGTAAAGTGCCAACCCACGCTTATAACTGGGTCAGCAGCATTGTTTTAAAGTGCCAATCCTTGCGTATAACTGGGTGAGCAGCATTGTTGTAAAGTGCCAACCCTCGCTTATAACTCGGTGAGCAGCATTGTTGTAGAGTGCCAATCCTCACTTATAACTGGGTGAGCAGCATTGTTGTAAAGTGCCAACCCTCACTTATAGCTGGGTGAGCAGCATCGTTGTAAAGTGCCAACCCTCGCGTATAACTGGGTAAGCAGCATTGTTGTAAAGTGCCAACCCTTGCTTATAGCTGGGTGAGCAGCATTGTTGTAAAGTGCCAATCCTAGCGTATAACTGGGTGAGCAGCATTGTTGTATCAAGTGCCAACCCTCACTTATAACTGGGTGAGCATCATTGTTGTAAAGTGCCAACCCTCACATATAACTGGGTGAGCAGCATTGTTGTAAAGTGCCAACCTTCACTAATAAATAGCTGAGCAGCATTGTTGTAAAGTGCCAATCCTCAGTTATAGCTGGGTGAGCAGCATTGTTGTATAGTGCCAATCTTCACTTATAAGTGGGTGAGCAGCAATGTTGTAAAGTGGCAACCCTCGTTTATAACTGGGTGAGCAGCATTGTTGTAAAGTGCCAACCTTCACTAATAAATAGCTGAGCAGCATTGTTGTAAAGTGCCAATCCTCACTTATAACTGGGTGAGCAGCATTGTTGTAAAGTGCCAACCCTTGCTTGTTACTGGGTGAGCAACATTGTTGTATAGTGCCAACCCTCGTTTATAACTGGGTGAGCAGCAATGTTGTAAAGTGCCAAAACTCGCTTGTAGCTGGGTGAGCAGCATTTTTGTAAAGTGCCAACCCTCACTTATAACTGGGTGAGCAGCATTGTTGTAAAGTGTCAACCCTCGCGTATCGCTGGGTGAGCAGCATTGTTGTAAAGTTCCAACCCTCACTTATAACTGGGTGACCAGCATTGTTGTAAAGTATCAACCCCGCGAATCGCTGGGTGAGCAGCATTGTTGTAAAAAGCCAACCCTCGCTTATGACTCCGTGAGCAGCATTGCTGTAAAGTGCCAACCCTGGCTTATAACTGGGTGAGCAGCATTGTTGTAAAATGCCAACCCTCGCTTATAACTGGGTGATCAGCATTGTTGTACAGTGCCAACCCTCGTGTCTAACTGGGTGAGCAGCACTGTTGTAAAGTCCCAACCCTCGCTTATAACTGGGTGGGCAGCATTGTTGTAAAGTGCCAACCCTCACTTATAACTGGGTGAGCAGCATTGTTGTAAAGTGCCAACCCTCACTTATAACTCGGTGAGCAGCATTGTTGTAAAGTGACAACCCTCGCGTATAACTGGGTGAGCAGCATTGTTGTAAAGTGCCAACCCTCACTTATAACTCGGTGAGCAGCATTGTTGTAAAGTGACAACCCTCACTTATAACTGGGTGCGCAGCAATGTTGTAAAGTGCCAACCCTCGCGTATAACTAGGTGAGCAGCATTGTTGTAAAGTGCCAACCCTCGCGTATAACTGAGTGAATAGCATTGTTGTAAACTGCCAGCCCTCACTTATAACTCGGTGAGCAGCATTGTTGTAAAGTGTCAACCTTCACTTATAACTGGGTGAGGAGTATTGTTGTAATGTGCCAACCCTCGATTATAGCTGGGTGAGCAGCATTGTTGTAAAGTGCCAACTCTCGCGTATAATTGGGTGAGCAGCATTGTTGTAAAGTTCCAACCCTCACTTAAAACTGGGTGAGGAGCATTGTTGTAAAGTGCCAACCCTCACTTATAACTGGGTGAGCAGCATTGTTGTAAAGTGCCAACCCTCGCTTATAACTGGGTCAGCAGCATTGTTTTAAAGTGCCAATCCTCGCGTATAACTCGGTAAGCAGCATTGTTGTAAAGTGCCAACCCTTGCTTATAACTGAGTGAGCAGCATTGTTGTGGAGTGCCAACCCTCACTTATAACTGGGTGAGCAGCATTGTTGTAAAGTGCCAACCCTCACTTGTAACTGGGTGAGCAGCATTGTTGAAAAGTGCCAATCCTCACTTATAACTGGGTGAGCAGCATTGTTGTAAAGTTCCAACCCTCACTTAAAACAGGGTGAGGAGCATTGTTGTAAAGTGTCAACCCTCGCGTATCACACGTGAGCAGCACTGTTGTAATGTGCCAACCCTCACGTATAACTCGGTGAGTAGCATTGTTGTAAAGTGCCAACCCTCACGTATAACTGGCTGAGCAGCATTGTTGTAAAATGTCAACCCTGGCGTATCGCTGGTTCAGCAGCATTGTTGTAAAGTGCCAACCCTCGCTTATAACAGGGTGAGCAGCATTGCTGTAAAGTGCCAAACCTGGCTTATAACTGGGTGAACAGCATTGCTGTAAAGTGCCAACCCTTACTTATAACTGGGTGAGCAGCATTATTGTAAATTGCCAACTCTCACTTATAACTCAGTGAGCAGCATTGTTGTAAAGTGCCAACACTCACTTATAACTGTGTGAGCAGCATTATTGTAAAGTGTCAACCCTCGCTTATAACTGGGTGAACAGCATTGCTGTAAAGTGCCAACCCTCACTTATAACTGGGTGAGCAGCATTATTGTAAATTGCCAACTCTCACTTATAACTCAGTGAGCAGCATTGTTGTAAAGTGCCAACCCTCACTTATAACTGTGTGAACAGCATTGTTGTAAAGTGTCAACCCTCACCTATAACTGGGTGAGCAGCATTGTTGTAAAGTGCCAACACTCGCGTATAAATAAGGGAGCAGCATAGTTGTAAAGTGCCAACCCTCACTTATAACTGGGTGAGCAGCATTGTTGTAAAGTGCCAACCCTCGCGTATAACTGGGTGAGCAGCATTGTTGTAAAGTGCCAACCCTCGCGTATAAATAAGTGAGCAGCATAGTTGTAAAGTGCCAACCCTCGCTTATAACTGGGTGAGCAGCATTGTTGTAAAGTGCCAATCCTCGCGTATAACTGGGTGAGCAGCATTGTTGTAAAGTGCCAACCATCGCTTATAGCTGGGTGAGCAGCATTGTTGTAGAGTGCCAACCCTCACTTATAATTGGGTGAGCAGCATTGTTGTAAAGTGCCAACTCTCACTTGTAACTGGGTGGGCAGCATTGTTGCAAAGTGCCAACCCTCACTTATAACTTGGTGAGCAGCATTGTTGTAAAGTGCCAACTCTCACTTATAGCTCGGTGAGCAGCATTGTTGTAAAGTGCCAACCCTCACTTATAACTGTGTGAACAGCATTGTTGTAAAGTGCCAACCCTCACTTATAACTGGGTGAGCAGCACTGTTGTAAAGAGCCAACACACGCGTATTATTAGGTACAGCAGCATAGTTGTAAAGTGCCAACCCTCACTTATAACTGGGTGAGCAGCATTGTTGTAAAGTACCAACCCTCGCGTATAACTTGGTGAGCAGCATTGTTGTAAAGTACCAACCCTCGCTTATAACTGGGTCAGCAGCATTGTTGTAAAGTGCCAATCCTCGCGTATAACTGTGTGGGCAGCATTGTTGTAAAGTGCCAACCCTCGCTTATAACTGAGTGAGCAGCATTGTTGTAGAGTGCCAACCCTCACTTATAACTGGGTGAGCAGCATTGTTGTAAAGTGCCAACCCTCACTTGTAACTCGGTGAGCAGCATTGTTGAAAAGTGCCAACCCTCACTTATAAATCGGTGAGCAGCATTGCTGTAAAGTGCCAACCCTCGCGTATAACTGACTGAGCAGCATTGTTATAAAGTGCCAATCCTCCCGTATAACTGGGTGAGCAGCATAGTTGTAAAGTGTCAACCGTCGCGTATCGCACGGTGAGCAGCATTGTTGTAATGTGCCAACCCTCACGTATAACTCCGTGAGTAGCATTGTTGTAAAGTGCCAACCCTCACTTATAACTGGCTGAGCAGCATTGCTGTAAAATATCAACCCTCGCGTATCGCACGGTGAGCAGCATTGTTATAATGTGCCAACCCTCACGTATAACTCGGTGAGTAGCATTGTTGTAAAGTGCCAACCCTCACTTAGAACTGGCTGAGCAGCATTGTTGTAAAATGTCAACCCTGGCGTATCGCTGGGTGAGCAGCATTGTTGTAAAGTGCCAACCTTCGCTTATAACAGGGTGAGCAGCATTGCTGTAAAGTGCCAACCCTGGCTTATAACTGGGTGTGCAGCATTGTTGTAAAGTGCCAACTCTCACTTATAACTCGATGAACAGCATTGTTGTAAAGTGCCAACACTCACTTATAATTGTGTGAGCAGCATTATTGTAAAGTGCCAACCCTCGCTTATAACTGGGTGAACAGCATTGCTGTAAAGTGCCAACCCTCACTTATAACTGGGTGAGCAGCATTGTTGTAAAGTGCCAGCTCTCACTTATAACTCGGTGAGCAGCATTGTTGTAAAGTGCCAACCCTCACTTATAACTGTGTGAACAGCATTGTTGTAAAGTGTCAACCCTCACTTATAACTGGGTGAGCAGCATTGTTGTAAAGTGCCAACCCTCACTTGTAACTCGGTGAGCAGCATTGTTGAAAAGTGCCAACCTTCACTTATAAATCGGAGAGCAGCATTGCTGTAAAGTGCCAACCCTCGCGTATAACTGACTGAGCAGCATTGTTATAAAGTGCCAATCCTACCGTATAACTGGGTGAGCAGCATAGTTGTAAAGTGTCAACCGTCGCGTATCGCACGGTGAGCAGCATTGTTGTAATGTGCCAAACCTCACGTATAACTCCGTGAGTAGCATTGTTGTAAAGTGCCAACCCTCACTTATAACTGGCTGAGCAGCATTGCTGTAAAATGTCAACCCTTGCGTATCGCACGGTGAGCAGCATTGTTATAATGTGCCAACCCTCACGTATAACTCGGTGAGTAGCATTGTTGTAAAGTGCCAACCCTCACTTAGAACTGGCTGAGCAGCATTGTTGTAAAATGTCAACCCTGGCGTATCGCTGGGTGAGCAGCATTGTTGTAAAGTGCCAACCTTCGCTTATAACAGGGTGAGCAGCATTGCTGTAAAGTGCCAACCCTGGCTTATAACTGGGTGTGCAGCATTGTTGTACAGTGCCAACTCTCACTTATAACTCGGTGAGCAGCATTGTTGTAAAGTGCCAACACTCACTTATAATTGTGTGAGCAGCATTATTGTAAAGTGCCAACCCTCGCTTATAACTGGGTGAACAGCATTGCTGTAAAGTGCCAACCCTCACTTATAACTGGGTGAGCAGCATTGTTGTAAAGTGCCAACTCTCACTTATAACTCGGTGAGCAGCATTGTTGTAAAATGTCAACCCTCGCTTATAACTGGGTCAGCAGCATTGTTGTAAAGTGCCAATCCTCGCGTATAACTGTGTGGGCAGCATTGTTGTAAAGTGCCAACCCTCGCTTATAACTGAGTGAGCAGCATTGTTGTAGAGTGCCACCCTCACTTATAACTGGGTGAGCAGCATTGTTGTAAAGTGCCAACCCTCACTTGTAACTCGGTGAGCAGCATTGTTGAAAAGTGCCAACCCTCACTTATAAATCGGTGAGCAGCATTGCTGTAAAGTGCCAACCCTCGCGTATAACTGACTGAGCAGCATTGTTATAAAGTGCCAGTCCTCCCGTATAACTGGGTGAGCAGCATAGTTGTAAAGTGTCAACCGTCGCGTATCGCACGGTGAGCAGCATTGTTGTAATGTGCCAACCCTCACGTATAACTCCGTGAGTAGCATTGTTGTAAAGTGCCAACCCTCACTTATAACTGGCTGAGCAGCATTGCTGTAAAATATCAACCCTCGCGTATCGCACGATGAGCAGCATTGTTATAATGTGCCAACCCTCACGTATAACTCGGTGAATAGCATTGTTGTAAAGTGCCAACCCTCACTTAGAACTGGCTGAGCAGCATTGTTGTAAAATGTCAACCCTGGCGTATCGCTGGGTGAGCAGCATTGTTGTAAAGTGCCAACCTTCGCTTATAACAGGGTGAGCAGCATTGCTGTAAAGTGCCAACCCTGGCTTATAACTGGGTGTGCAGCATTGTTGTAAAGTGCCAACTCTCAATTATAACTCGGTGAACAGCATTGTTGTAAAGTGCAAACACTCACTTATAATTGTGTGAGCAGCATTATTGTAAAGTGCCAACCCTCGCTTATAACTGGGTGAACAGCATTGCTGTAAAGTGCCAACCCTCACTTATAACTGGGTGAGCAGCATTGTTGTAAAGTGCCAGCTCTCACTTATAACTCGGTGAGCAGCATTGTTGTAAAGTGCCAACCCTCACTTATAACTGTGTGAACAGCATTGTTGTAAAGTGTCAACCCTCACTTATAACTGGGTGAGCAGCATTGTTGTAAATTGCCAACCCTCACTTGTAACTCGTTGAGCAGCATTGTTGAAAAGTGCCAACCCTCACTTATAAATCGGTGAGCAGCATTGCTGTAAAGTGCCAACCCTCGCGTATAACTGACTGAGCAGCATTGTTATAAAGTGCCAATCCTCCCGTATAACTGGGTGAGCAGCATAGTTGTAAAGTGTCAACCGTCGCGTATCGCACGGTGAGCAGCATTGTTGTAATGTGCCAACCCTCACGTATAACTCCGTGAGTAGCATTGTTGTAAAGTGCCAACCCTCACTTATAACTGGCTGAGCAGCATTGCTGTAAAATATCAACCCTCGCGTATCGCACGGTGAGCAACATTGTTATAATGTGCCAACCCTCACGTATAACTCGGTGAGTAGCATTGTTGTAAAGTGCCAACCCTCACTTAGAACTGACTGAGCAGCATTGTTGTAAAATGTCAACCCTGGCGTATCGCTGGGTGAGCAGCATTTTTGTAAAGTGCCAACCTTCGCTTATAACAGGGTGAGCAGCATTGCTGTAAAGTGCCAACCCTGGCTTATAACTGGGTGTGCAGCATTGTTGTAAAGTGCCAACTCTCAATTATAACTCGGTGAACAGCATTGTTGTAAAGTGCCAACACTCACTTATAATTGTGTGAGCAGCATTATTGTAAAGTGCCAACCCTCGCTTATAACTGGGTGAACAGCATTGATGTAAAGTGCCAACCCTCACTTATAACTGGGTGAGCAGCATTGTTGTAAAGTGCCAGCTCTCACTTATAACTCGGTGAGCAGCATTGTTGTAAAGTGCCAACCCTCACTTATAACTGTGTGAACAGCATTGTTGTAAAGTGTCAACCCTCACTTATAACTGGGTGAGCAGCATTGTTGTAAAGTGCCAACCCTCACTTATAACTCGGTGAGCAGCATTGTTGAAAAGTGCCAACCCTCACTTATAAATCGGTGAGCAGCATTGCTGTAAAGTGCCAACCCTCGCGTATAACTGACTGAGCAGCATTGTTATAAAGTGCCAATCCTACCGTATAACTGGGTGAGCAGCATAGTTGTAAAGTGTCAACCGTCGCGTATTGCACGGTGAGCAGCATTGTTGTAATGTGCCAAACCTCACGTATAACTCCGTGAGTAGCATTGTTGTAAAGTGCCAACCCTCACTTATAACTGGCTGAGCAGCATTGCTGTAAAATGTCAACCCTCGCGTATCGCACGGTGAGCAGCATTGTTATAATGTGCCAACCCTCACGTATAACTCGGTGAGTAGCATTGTTGTAAAGTGCCAACCCTCACTTAGAACTGGCTGAGCAGCATTGTTGTAAAATGTCAAACCTGGCGTATCGCTGGGTGAGCAGCATTGTTGTAAAGTGCCAACCTTCGCTTATAACAGGGTGAGCAGCATTGCTGTAAAGTGCCAACCCTGGCTTATAACTGTGTGTGCAGCATTGTTGTACAGTGCCAACTCTCACTTATAACTCGGTGAGCAGCATTGTTGTAAAGTGCCAACACTCACTTATAATTGTGTGAGCAGCATTATTGTAAAGTGCCAACCCTCGCTTATAACTGGGTGAACAGCATTGCTGTAAAGTGCCAACCCTCACTTATAACTGGGTGAGCAGCATTGTTGTAAAGTGCCAACTCTCACTTATAACTCGGTGAGCAGCATCGTTGTAAAGTGCCAACCCTCACCTATAACTGTGTGAACAGCATTGTTGTAAAGTGTAAACCCTCACTTATAACTGGGTGAGCAGCATTGTTGTAAAGTGGCAACACTCGCGTATAAATAGGTGAGCAGCATAGTTATAAAGTGCCAATCCTCACTTATAACTGGGTGAGCAGCATTGTTGTAAAGTGCCAACCCTCGCGTATAACTGGGTGAGCAGCATTGTTGTAAAGTGCCAAACCTCGCTTATAACTGGGTGAGCAGCATTGTTGTAAAGTGCCAATTCTCGCCTATAACTGGGTGAGCAGCATTGTTGTAAAGTGCCAACCCTCGCTTATAGCTGGGTGAGCAGCATTATTGTAGAATGCCAACCCTCACTTATAACTGGGTGAGCAGCACTGTTGTAAAGTACCAACCCTCACTTGTAACTGGTTGAGCAGCATTGTTGCAAAGTGCCAACACTCACTTATAACTCGGTGAGCAGCATTGTTGTAAAGTGCCAACTCTCACTTATAACTCGGTGAGCAGCATTGTTGTAAAGTGCCTACTCTCACTTACAACTTGGTGAGCAGCAGTGTTGTAAAGTGCCAACCCTCACTTATATCTGGGTGAGCAGCATTGTTGTAAAGTGCCAACCCTCGTTTATAACTGGGTGAGCAGCATTGTTGTAAAGGGCCAATCCTCGCCTATAACTGGGTGTGCAGCATTGTTGTAGAGTCCCAACCCTCACTTATAACTGGGTGAGCAGCATTGTTGTAAAGTGCCAACCCTCACTTGTAACTGGGTGAGCAGCAATGTTGAAAAGTGCCAACCCTCACTTATAACTCGGTGAGCAGCATTGCTGTAAAGTGCCAACCCTCGCGTATAACTGGGTGAGCAGCATTGTTGTAAAGTGCCAACCCTCGCGTTTAAATAAGTGAGCAGCATAGTTGTAAAGTGCCAACCCTCACTTATAACTGGGTGAGCAGCATTGTTGTAAAGTGCCAACCCTCGCGTATAACTGGGTGAGCAGCATTGTTGTAAAGTGCCAACCCTCGCGTATAAATAAGTGAGCAGCATAGTTGTAAAGTGCCAACCCTCACTTATAACTGGGTGAGCAGCATTGTTGTAAAGTGCCAATCCTCGCGTATAACCGGGTGAGCAGCATTGTTGTAAAGTGCCAACCCTCGCTTATAGCTGGGTGAGCAGCATTGTTGTAGAGTGCCAACCCTCACTTATAACTGGGTGAGCAGCATTGTTGTAAAGTGCCAACTTTCACTTGTAACTGGGTGGGCAGCATTTTTGCAAAGTGCCAACCCTCACTTATATCTTGGTGAGCAGCATTGTTGTAAAGTGCCAACTCTCACTTATAGCTCGGTGAGCAGCATTGTTGTAAAGTGCCAACCCTCGCGTATAACTGGGTGAGCAGCATTGTTGTAAAGTGCCAACCCTCGCGTATAAATAAGTGAGCAGCATAGTTGTAAAGTGCCAACCCTCACTTATAACTGGGTGAGCAGCACTGTTGTAAAGTGCCAACAGTCGCGTATTAATAGGTGAGCAGCATAGTTGTAAAGTGCCAACCCTCGCTTATAACTGGGTGAGCAGCATTGTTGTAAAGTACCAACCCTCGCGTATAACTGGGTGAGCAGCATTGTTGTAAAGTGCCAACCCTCGCTTATAACTGGGTCAGCAGCATTGTTGTAAATTGCCAATCCTCGCGTATAACTGTGTGGGCAGCATTGTTGTAAAGTGCCAATCCTCGCTTATAACTGAGTGAGCAGCATTGTTGTAGAGTGCCAACCCTCACTTATAACTGGGTGAGCAGCATTGTTGTAAAGCGCCAACCCTCACTTATAACTGGGTGAGCAGCATTGTTGTAAAGTTCCAACCCTCACTTAAAACTGGGTGAGGAGCATTGTTGTAAAGTGTCAACCCTCGCGTATCGCACGGTGAGCAGCACTGTTGTAATGTGCCAACCCTCACGTATAACTCAGTGAGTAGCATTGTTGTAAAGTGCCAACCCTCACTTATAACTGGTTGAGCAGCATTGCTGTAAAGTGCCAACCCTGGCTTACAACTGGGTGAGCAGCATTGTTGTAAAGTGCCAACTCTCACTTATAACTCGGTGAGCAGCATTGTTGTAAAGTGCCAACACTCACTTATAACTGTGTGAGCAGCATTATTGTAAAGTGTCAACCCTCGCTTATAACTGGGTGAGCAGCATTGTTGTAAAGTGCCAACTCTCACTTATAACTGGGTGAGCAGCATTGTTGTAAAGTGCCAACACTCACTTATAACTGTGTGAGCAGCATTATTGTAAAGTGTCAACCCTCGCTTATAACTGGGTGAGCAGCATTGTTGTAAAGTGCCAACTCTCACTTATAACTCGGTGAGCAGCATTGTTGTAAAGTGCCAACCCTCGCTTATAACAGGGTGAACAGCATTGCTGTAAAGTGCCAACACTCACCTATAACTGTGTGAGCAGCATTATTGTAAAGTGTCAACCCTCGCTTATAACTGGGTGAACAGCATTGCTGTAAAGTGCCAACCCTCACTTATAACTGGGTGAGCAGCATTGTTGTAAATTGCAACTCTCACTTATAACTCAGTGAGCAGCATTGTTGTAAAGTGACAACCCTCACCTATAACTG
This sequence comes from Bathymodiolus brooksi, assembly GCA_963680875.1. NCBI lineage: Eukaryota > Metazoa > Mollusca > Bivalvia > Mytilida > Modiolidae > Bathymodiolus > Bathymodiolus brooksi. The sequence goes on along the minus strand of OY804579.1, from coordinate 126,881,830 downwards.
GGTGAGCAGCATTGTTGTAAAGTGCCAACAATCGCGTATAAATAAGGGAGCAGCATAGTTGTAAAGTGCTAACCCTCACTTATAACTGGGTGAGCAGCATTGTTGTAAAGTGCCAACCCTCGCGTATAACTGGGTGAGGAGCATTGTTGTAAAGTGCCAACCCTCGCTTATAACTGGGTGAGCAGCATTGTTGTAAAGTGCTAATCCTCGCGTATAACTGGGTGAGCAGCATTGTTGTAAAGTGCCAACCATCGCTTATAGCTGGGTGAGCAGCATTGTTGTAGAGTGCCAACCCTCACTTATAATTGGGTGAGCAGCATTGTTGTAAAGTGCCAACTCTCACTTGTAACTGGGTGGGCAGCATTGTTGCAAAGTGCCATCCCTCACTTATAACTTGGTGAGCAGCATTGTTGTAAAGTGCCAACTCTCACTTATAGCTCGGTGAGCAGCATTGTTGTAAAGTGCCAACCCTCACTTGTAACTGTGTGAACAGCATTGTTGTAAAGTGCCAACCCTCACTTATAACTGGGTGAGCAGCACTGTTGTAAAGAGCCAACACTCGCGTATTAATAGGTGAGCAGCATAGTTGTAAAGTGCCAACCCTCACTTATAACTGGGTGAGCAGCATTGTTGTAAAGTACCAACCCTCGCGTATAACTTGGTGAGCAGCATTGTTGTAAAGTGCCAACCCTCGCTTATAACTGGGTCAGCAGCATTGTTGTAAAGTGCCAATCCTCGCGTATAACTGTGTGGGCAGCATTGTTGTAAAGTGCCAACCCTCGCTTATAACTGAGTGAGCAGCATTGTTGTAGAGTGCCAACCCTCACTTATAACTGGGTGAGCAGCATTGTTGTAAAGTGCCAACCCTCACTTGTAACTCGGTGAGCAGCATTGTTGAAAAGTGCCAACCCTCACTTATAAATCGGTGAGCAGCATTGCTGTAAAGTGCCAACCCTCGCGTATAACTGACTGAGCAGCATTGTTATAAAGTGCCAATCCTCCCGTATAACTGGGTGAGCAGCATAGTTGTAAAGTGTCAACCGTCGCGTATTGCACGGTGAGCAGCATTGTTGTAATGTGCCAACCCTCATGTATAACTCCGTGAGTAGCATTGTTGTAAAGTGCCAACCCTCACTTATAACTGGCTGAGCAGCATTGCTGTAAAATGTCAACCCTCGCTTATCGCACGGTGAGCAGCATTGTTATAATGTGCCAACCCTCACGTATAACTCGGTGAGCAGCATAGTTGTAAAGTGCCAACCCTCACTTATAACTGGGTGAGCAGCATTGTTGTAAAGTACCAACCCTCGCGTATAACTTGGTGAGCAGCATTGTTGTAAAGTGCCAACCCTCGCTTATAACTGGGTCAGCAGCATTGTTGTAAAGTGCCAATCCTCGCGTATAACTGTGTGGGCAGCATTGTTGTAAAGTGCCAACCCTCGCTTATAACTGAGTGAGCAGCATTGTTGTAGAGTGCCAACCCTCACTTATAACTGGGTGAGCAGCATTGTTGTAAAGTGCCAACCCTCACTTGTAACTCGGTGAGCAGCATTGTTGAAAAGTGCCAACCCTCACTTATAAATCGGTGAGCAGCATTGCTGTAAAGTGCCAACCCTCGCGTATAACTGACTGAGCAGCATTGTTATAAAGTGCCAATCCTCCCGTATAACTGGGTGAGCAGCATAGTTGTAAAGTGTCAACCGTCGCGTATTGCACGGTGAGCAGCATTGTTGTAATGTGCCAACCCTCATGTATAACTCCGTGAGTAGCATTGTTGTAAAGTGCCAACCCTCACTTATAACTGGCTGAGCAGCATTGCTGTAAAATGTCAACCATCGCTTATCGCACGGTGAGCAGCATTGTTATAATGTGCCAACCCTCACGTATAACTCGGTGAGTAGCATTGTTGTAAAGTGCCAACCCTCACTTAGAACTGGCTGAGCAGCATTGTTGTAAAATGTCAACCCTGGCGTATCGCTGGGTGAGCAGCATTGTTGTAAAGTGCCAACCTTCGCTTATAACAGGGTGAGCAGCATTGCTGTAAAGTGCCAACCCTGGCTTATAACTGGGTGTGCAGCATTGTTGTAAAGTGCCAACTCTCACTTATAACCCGGTGAGCAGCATTGTTGTAAAGTGCCAACACTCACTTATAATTGTGTGAGCAGCATTATTGTAAAGTGCCAACCCTCGCTTATAACTGGGTGAACAACATTGCTGTAAAGTGCCAACCCTCACTTATAACTGGGTGAGCAGCATTGTTGTAAAGCGCCAGCTCTCACTTATAACTCGGTGAGCAGCATTGTTGTAAAGTGCCAACCCTCACTTATAACTGTGTGAACAGCATTGTTGTAAAGTGTCAACCCTCACTTATAACTGGGTGAGCAGCATTGCTGTAAAGTGCCAACCCTCACTTGTAACTCGGTGAGCAGCATTGTTGAAAAGTGCCAACCCTCACTAATAAATCGGTGAGCAGCATTGCTGTAAAGTGCCAACCCTCGCGTATAACTGACTGAGCAGCATTGTTATAAAGTGCCAATCCTACCGTATAACTGGGTGAGCAGCATAGTTGTAAAGTGTCAACCGTCGCGTATCGCACGGTGAGCAGCATTGTTGTAATGTGCCAAGCCTCACGTATAACTCCGTGAGTAGCATTGTTGTAAAGTGCCAACCCTCACTTATAACTGGCTGAGCAGCATTGCTGTAAAATGTCAACCCTCGCGTATCGCACGGTGAGCAGCATTGTTATAATGTGCCAACCCTCACGTATAACTCGGTGAGTAGCATTGTTGTAAAGTGCCAACCCTCACTTAGAACTGGCTGAGCAGCATTGTTGTAAAATGTCAACCCTGGCGTATCGCTGGGTGAGCAGCATTGTTGTAAAGTGCCAACCTTCGCTTATAACAGGGTGAGCAGCATTGCTGTAAAGTGCCAACCCTGGCTTATAACTGGGTGTGCAGCATTGTTGTACAGTGCCAACTCTCACTTATAACTCGGTGAGCAGCATTGTTGTAAAGTGCCAACACTCACTTATAATTGTGTGAGCAGCATTATTGTAAAGTGCCAACCCTCGCTTATAACTGGGTGAACAGCATTGCTGTAAAGTGCCAACCCTGACTTATAACTGGGTGAGCAGCATTGTTGTAAAGTGCCAACTCTCACTTATAACTCGGTGAGCAGCATTGTTGTAAAGTGCCAACCCTCACTTATAACTGTGTGAACAGCATTGTTGTAAAGTGTCAACCCTCACTTATAACTGGGTGAGCAGCATTGTTGTAAAGTGCCAACACTCGCGTATAAATAGGTGAGCAGCATAGTTATAAAGTGCCAACCCTCACTTATAACTGGGTGAGCAGCATTGTTGTAAAGTGCCAAAGCTCGCTTATAACTGGGTGAGCAGCATTGTTGTAAAGTGCCAATTCTCGCGTATAACTGGGTGAGCAGCATTGTTGTAAAGTGCCAACCCTCGCTTATAGCTGGGTGAGCAGCATTATTGTAGAATGCCAACCCTCATTTATAACTGGGTGAGCAGCATTGTTGTAAAGTACCAACCCTCACTTGTAACTGGGTGAGCAGCATTGTTGCAAAGTGCCAACACTCACTTATAGCTCGGTGAGCAGCATTGTTGTAAAGTGCCAACTCTCACTTATAACTCGGTGAGCAGCATTGTTGTAAAGTGCCTACTCTCACTTACAACTTGGTGAGCAGCAGTGTTGAAAAGTGTCAACCCTCACTTATAACTCGGTGCGCAGCATTGCTGTAAAGTGCCAACCCTCGCGTATAACTGGGTGAGCAGCATTGTTGTAAAGTGCCAACACTCGCTTATAACTGGGTGAGCAGCATTGTTGTAAAGGGCCAATCCTCGCCTATAACTGGGTGAGCAGCATTGTTGTAGAGTCCCAATCCTCACTTATAACTGGGTGAGCAGCATTGTTGTAAAGTGCCAACCCTCACTTGTAACTGGGTGAGCAGCAATGTTGAAAAGTGTCAACCCTCACTTATAACTCGGTGCGCAGCATTGCTGTAAAGTGCCAACCCTCGCGTATAACTGGGTGAGCAGCATTGTTGTAAAGTGCCAACACTCGCTTATAACTGGGTGAGCAGCATTGTTATAAAGTGCCAATCCTCCAGTATAGCTGGGTGAGTAGCATAGTTGTAAAGTGCCAACACCAGCTTATCACTGGGAGAGCAGCATTGTTGTATCAAGTGACAACCCTCACTTATAACTGGGTGAGCTGCATTGTTGCAAAGTGCCAACCCTCACTTATAACTGGGTGCGCAGCATTGTTGTAAAGTGCCAACCCTCACATGTAACTGGGTGAGCAGCATCGTCGTAAAGTGCCAACCCTCGCGTATAACTGGGTGAGCCACATTGTTGTACAGTGCCAATCCTCGTGTCTAACTGGGTGAGCAGCATTGTTGTAAAGTGCCAACCCTCACTTATAACTGGGTGAGCAGCATTGTTGTAAAATCCCAAACCTCGCGTATAACTGGGTGAGCAGCATTGTTGTAAAATGCAAACCCTCACCTATAACTCGGTGAGCAGCATTGTTGTAAAGTGACAACCCTCACTTATAACTGGGTGCGCAGCAATGATGTAAAGTGCCAACCCTCGCGTATAACTAGGTGAGCAGCATTGTTGTAAAGTGCCAACCCTTGCGTATAACTGAGTGAACAGCATTGTTGTAAACTGCCAACCCTCACTTATAACTCGGTGAGCAGCATTGTTGTAAAGTGTCAACCTTCACTTATAACTGGGTGAGGAGTATTGTTGTAATGTGCCAACCCTCGATTATAGCTGGGTGAGCAGCATTGTTGTAAAGTGCCAACTCTCGCGTATAATTGGGTGAGCAGCATTGTTGTAAAGTTCCAACCCTCACTTAAAACTGGATGGGGAGCATTGTTGTAAAGTGCCAACCCTCACTTATAACTGGGTGAGCAGCATTGTTGTAAAGTGCCAACCCTCGCTTATAACTGGGTCAGCAGCATTGTTGTAAAGTGCCAATCCTTGCGTATAACTGGGTGAGCAGCATTGTTGTAAAGTGCCAACCCTCGCTTATAACTCGGTGAGCAGCATTGTTGTAGAGTGCCAACCCTCACTTATAACTGGGTGAGCAGCATTGTTGTAAAGTGCCAACCCTCACTTGTAACTGGGTGAGCAGCATTGTTGAAAAGTGCCAATCCTCACTTATAACTGGGTGAGCAGCATTGTTGTAAAGTTCCAACCCTCACTTAAAACTGGGTGAGGAGCATTGCTGTAAAGTGCCAACCTTCACTTATAACTGGGTGAGCAGCATTGTTGTAAAGTGCCAACCCTCGCTTATAACTGGGTCAGCAGCATTGTTTTAAAGTGCCAATCCTCGCGTATAACTGGGTGAGCAGCATGGTTGTAAAGTGCCAACCCTCGCTTATAATTGGGTGGGCAGCATTGTTGTAGAGTGCCAACCCTCACTTATAACTGGGTGAGCAGCATTGTTGTAAAGTGCCAACCCTCACTTGTAACTGGGTGAGCAGCATTGTTGAAAAGTGCCAATCCTAACTTATAACTGGGTGAGCAGCATTGTTGTAAAGTTCCAACCCTCACTTAAAACTGGGTGATGAGCATTGTTGTAAAGTGTCAACCCTCGCGTATCGCACGGTGAGCAGCATTGTTGTAATGTACCAACCCTCACGTATAACTCGGTGAGTAGCATTATTGTAAAGTACCAACCCTCGCGTATAAGTGGGTGAGCAGCATTGTTGTAAAGTGCCAACCCTCACTTATAACTGGGTGAGCAGCATTGTTGTAAAGTGACAACCCTCACTTATAACTGGGTGCGCAGCAATGTTGTAAAGTGCCAACCCTCGCGTATAACTAGGTGAGCAGCATTGTTGTAAAGTGTCAACCCTCGCGTATAACTAGGTGATCAGCATTGGTGTGAAGTGCCAACCCTCACTTATAACTGGGTGAGCATCATTGTTGTAAAGTGTCAACCTTCACTTATAACTAGGTGAGGAGTTTGTTGTAAAGTGCCAACCCTCGATTATAGCTGGGTGAGCAGCATTGTTGTAAAGTGCCCACTCTCGCGTATAATTGGGTGAGCAGCATTATTGTAAAGTGCCAACCCTCACTTATAACTGGGTGAGCAGCATTGTTGTAAAGTTCCAACCCTCACTTATAACTGGGTGAGGAGCATTGTTGTAACGTGTCAACCCTCGCGTATCCCACGGTGAGCAGCATTGTTTCGTTTTAATGTGCCATTCGTTGTGGGTATTTACTGTTACTCTCAACAATAATTCCGTAATATCCGTGATGAACTGTGAACTTCAATAAAAAAAAAAATATATTTCTGCTAAATCATGACAGTGCCGAAACACTGACTTTTGGACATGTGGTACATATATGTCTAAACCACCAGTAACACTGTTTATAATGTATCGTGGTTTGTTTTGTGTGCAGTAAGTTAAGGTGAGAGGTAATTGTTCGCTTTGTTGATTTTGGTGGAATTATTGACCATCACAGTTTAAATTTGCTTTTCATAATCTTCATGCTACTAGTTTTTGTCTGCTGAGCGTATCTTTGTTGTAAATGCTGCATCTTTGTTGTAATCGTTGTATCTCTGTTGTAATTGTTGTATCTCTGTTGTAAACGTTGTATCTTTGTTGTAAACGTTGTATCTCTGTTGTAATTGTTGTATCTCTGTTGTAATTATTGTATCTTTGTTGTAAATGTTGTATCTCTGTTGTAATTGTTGTATCTCTGTTGTAAACGTTGTATCTTTTTTGTAAACGTTGTATCTCTGTTGTAAACGTTGTATCTTTGTTGTAATTGTTGTATCTCTGTTGTAATCGTTGTATCTGTTGTACACGTTGTATCTTTGTTTTAATTGTTGTATCTCTGTTGTAAACGTTGTATCTTTGTTGTAATAGTTGTATCTTTGTTGTAATGGTTGTATCTTTATTGTAAACGTTGTATCTTTGTTGTGATAGTTGTATCTTTGTTTTAATCGTTGTATCTTTGTTGTAATCGTTGTATCTTTGTTGTAATAGTTGTATATTTGTTGTGATTGTTGTATCTGTGTTGTGATCGTTGTATCTTTGTTGTAATCGTTGTATCTTTGTTGTAATTGTTGTATATTTGTTGTGATTGTTGTATCTGTGTTGTGATCGTTGTATCTTTGTTGTAATCGTTGTATATTTGTTGTATTTGGTGTAATTGTTGTATCTTTATTGTAAGCGTTGTATCTGTGTTGTAATCGTATCTTTGTTGGAATTGTTGTATCTTTGTTGTAATCATTGTATCTTTGTTGTGATCGTTGTATGTTTGTTGTAATCGTTGTATCGTTGTTGTAATCGTTGTATCTTTGTTGTAATCGTTGTATCTTTGTTGTAATCGTTGTATCGTTGTTGTAATCGTTGTATCTTTGTTGTGATTGTTGTATCTTTGTTATAATCGTTGTATCTTTGTTGTGATCGTTGTAACTTTGTTGTGATCGTTGTATGTTTGTTGTAAACGTTGTATCTCTGTTGTAATCGTTGTATCTTTTTTGTAATCGTTGTATCTTTGTTGCAAACGTTGTATCTTTGTTGCAACGTTGTATCTCTGTTGTGATTGTTGTATCTTTGTTTTAATTGTTGTATCTTTGTTGTGATCGTTGCATAGGTGTTAATAATCGTTGTATCGTTGTTGTAATCGTTGTATCTTTATTGTAATAGTTGTATATTTGTTGTATTTGGTGTAATTGTTGTATCTTTATTGTAAGCGTTGTATCTGTGTTGTAATCGTATCTTTGTTGGAATTGTTGTATCTTTGTTGTAATCATTGTATCTTTGTTGTGATCGTTGTATGTTTGTTGTAATCGTTGTATCGTTGTTGTAATCGTTGTATCTTTGTTGTAATCGTTGTATCTTTGTTGTAATCGTTGTATCGTTGTTGTAATCGTTGTATCTTTGTTGTGATTGTTGTATCTTTGTTATAATCGTTGTATCTTTGTTGTGATCGTTGTAACTTTGTTGTGATCGTTGTATGTTTGTTGTAAACGTTGTATCTCTGTTGTAATCGTTGTATCTTTGTTGTAATCGTTGTATCTTTGTTGTAATCATTGTATCTTTGTTGCAAACGTTGTATCTTTGTTGTAAACGTTGTATCTTTGTTTTAATTGTTGTATCTTTGTTGTGATCGTTGCATAGGTGTTAATAATCGTTGTATCGTTGTTGTAATCGTTGTATCTTTGTTGTAGTTGTTGTATCTTTATTGTAATAGTTGTATCTTTATTGTAATCGTTGTATCTGTTGTAAACGTTGTATCTTTGTTGTAATAGTTGTATCTTTGTTGTGATTGTTGTATCTTTGTTGTAATCGTTTTATCTTTGTTGTAAACGTTGTATCTTTGTTGTAAACGTTGTATCATTGTTGTAATAGTTGTATCTTTTATTGTAAACGTTGTATATAAACGTTGTATCTTTGTTGTAAACTTTGTATCTTTGTTGTAATCGTTGTATCTTTGTTGTGATCGTTGTATCTTTGTTGTGATCGTTGTATCTTTGCTATAATTGTTGTATCTTTGTTGTATCTTTATTATAACTGTTGTATCTGTGTTGTAATAATTGTATCTTTGTTGTGATTGTTGTATATTTGTATCTTTGTCAGGGTCATTACGGTTTTCACAGTTTTCCGGTTGTTGACTGATTTTGTCTGTTTATATAATTATGAGTTTTGACTTTCCCTTTGTAAGATTGTTCGGAGTTCGGTAATTTTTTTATTACCTTTATTTAGTATGTTGTTAATACAAATCCATATTCTAATTTGCACTCAGAAAAGATTGTGTTGCAATTAGTTGCAGGTTGAGCAATATTTTGGGCTAAATTGACTAGACTATCAACACGTTCAATAATATAATCTCGCCTAAATAAAGTCGGAATGCTTAATTCATCTTTACTCGAATGTGTGTGATGCATGCTAAATATAGCGAAACGATGTAGATAATTCAAAAATTCCAATAAAATAACAATAAAGTACAAAGTCTCATTTTGAATAGGTTAACATTTTGTTGATATCCATTTCCAAATATTTGATAACAATGTTTTACTTTCATTCTGTGTCGTTATATCAACAATTAATGGATTTATGACATAAGCTACAATGAACTTCCATTAAGATGTATTTCAGAAAGTAAAAGTCTGAAATATGCATTAACAGATATATAGGAGATTGAAACGGAAGTAACTATAGACAATTTGGCGGCTAATGTAACCATGCTGAAACTTTTAAACATGCTTAAGTAATTATTACTAATAATAAGGGAAGAACAAAGAATTCAATATTTTATTAATGTTCAACATTTTACATAATAAAATAAAATATACAATTATAATTATACATCAAGTATACATTACAGCAATATTTTAAAAGTAAAAAGGTCACTTGTTTCTTTCAAATTATTAGAGACGGCGAACAAGTATATTATACAGATAGAATATTAAAAAAAAAATGTTGACTACAACAATTTGTATTTACTGTATAAGAATTCTGAAATGTTCATTATAATATCGTGTAACCTAAACGAATGATCAATATCGTGTGACATAAGCTAATGATTTCAGAATTGCAAAATAAAACCATTTATAAATGAAAAACAAAAATGCCATGCTGTGGGAACAGTTCGAGAATCCAATATAAAACCAACAGTTATCAAAATTCATAAAACTATTTTCAATTTCAATCGTCACAATAACTACAATATGTACACAATGCCGATATAACGGACAATTTAAAATAAGATACTATTGATGTTTAGCTTAGTTTATTGTTACATTGATTAGAGGAGAAGCTGCGTCTGAATAACTTACCCGAACAAACCTGACATTTTCTGGAAAGAAAGTTTAAATATATGACGTAGGAAAAATAAGGCTGCTGTTTAAGAATTTGCTATTTTTAGTAATGACGGTTTTCTTGACTGGAGTTCGATTCAATCTGAAACAAGTTAGAATGAGGACCATCCAATGACTATTCTTGCCAAATTTAGTTCAAAGTAGAAGTGTGAAAAAGAACATTTTTTAATGTCATGATTTCATTGATAGAGGTTTGCTGCTATCAAGGAAGCTACGGAACCAAGGGTTCCTAGTGATTAAGTTGAAGTCATCGCTTCGAAAGGTTAACCGTTAAGGAGTATCACATAATGTTGTATCGAATGCACCTCTCGGGATTCGAACGCTAGTGGTGATAGACACTGATTTCATAGATAGTTGTAAATTCAACTACCATATGAATACAATCACGACGGCCACAGTAAAATTGACATCCAACCCACATCTCAGGTAACCGTTACTTTAGTAGTAAGTTTTACTTAACAATACAAACGAAAAATATGCATGCACCATTGTACAATTCGACACCTGAACTAACAAATGAGTCATACAACAAGTCATTATTATGAACCCTCCCGATATTTGCATTTCGCTATAACGAAACCGTGATATCTATTAATTGTTAGATAGCAGTACCAATATTACTAAGAAGTCGTTTAAAAGTAATACTTATTAAGTTTATTTGAGCCGGGAAGATGCATAATGATCACCACATTAAAGAGGAATTCAGATCGCCTTGGTGACGACACTCGTATCTTTTTGCCAACCATTAATGTTACACAGGGCAACCATAACACTATTTATGACTATGATTAGGGTGAAGACTACCACAGTGGCTCATTGCTGGACTTCGTACATCACGTTGATGATTCTACGTCTTCATTAAAAACAACTTTTTTGTATTTATATTCAGATGACCTTGTATTCTAGCTAACATTGACATGATGGTGAAGGGCACATTCATTTATAGTACTAATATTATATATATGATAACGTTCGTCAGGACGATTAAATATTCTATGTATCAAGTTCAATTTTAGGACTGCGTTCTTTACAACAATGCAGCTCACCCAGTGATAAGCTGATGTTGGCACTTTACAACAATGCTGCTCACCCAGTTATAAGTGAGGGTTGGCACTTTACAACAATGCTACTCACCCAGTTCTTAGTGAGGGTTGGCACTTTACAACAATGATGCTCACCCAGTAATAAGTGAGGGTTGGCACTTTACAACAATGCTGCTCACCCAGTTATAAGTGAGGGTTGGCACTTTACAACAATGTTGCTCACCCAGTTATACGTGAGGGTTGGCACTTTACAACAATGCTGCTCACCGAGTTATAAGTGAGGGTTGGCACTTTACAACAATGCTGCTCACCCAGTTATACGCAAGGGTTGGCACTTTACAACAATGCTGCGCACCCAGTTATAAATGAGGGTTGGCACTTTACAACAATGCTGCTCACCGAGTTATAAGTGAGGGTTGGCACTTTTCAACAATGCTGCTCACCTAGTTATACGCGAGGGTTGGCACTTTACAACAATGCTACTCACCCAGTTCTTAGTGAGGGTTGGCACTTTACAACAATGATGCTCACCCAGTTATAAATGAGGGTTGTCACTTTACAACTATGCTGCTCACCCAGCTATAAGCGAGGGTTGGCACTTTACAGCAATGCTGCTCACCCAGCTATAAGCGAGGGTTGGCACTTTACAGCAATGCTGCTCACCCAGTTATAAGCGAGGGTTTGCATTTTACAACAATGCTGCTCACCCAGCTATACGCGAGGGTTGACACTTTACAACAATGCTGCTCACCCAGTTATAAGCGAAGGTTGGCATTTTACAACAATGCTGCTCACCAAGTTATAAGCCAGGGTTGGCACTTTACAGCAATGCTGCTCACCCACTTATAAGCGAGGGTTTGTATTTTACAACAATGCTGCTCACCCAGCGATACGCGAGGGTTGGAACTTTACAACAATGCTGCTCACCCAGCTATAAGTGAGATTTGGCACTTTACAACAATGCTGCTCACCCAGTTATAAATGAGGGTTGGCACTTTACAACAATGCTGCTCACCCAGCGATAAGCGAGGGTTGACACTTTACAACTATGCTGCTCACCTAGTTATACGCGAGAGTTGGCACTTTGCAACAATGCTGCTCACCCAGATATAAGTGACGGTTGGCACTTTACAAAAATGCTGCTAACCAAGTCATAAGCGAGGGTTGGCACTTGACAGCAATGCTGCTCACCCAGTTATAAGTGAGGGTTGGCACTTTACAACAATGCTACTCACCGAGTTATAAGTGAGGGTTGGCACGTTAAAACAATGCTGCTCACGGTACGATACGCGAGGGTTGACACTTTACAACAATGCTGCTCACCCAGTTATAAGTGAGGGTTGTCACTTTACAACAATGCTACTCACCCAGTTATAATCGAGGGTTGGCACTTAACAACAATACTGCTCACCCAGTTATAATTGAAGGTTAACACTTTACAAGAATGCTGCTCACTCAGTGATAAGCTGGTGTTAGCTCTTTACAACAATGCTCTTCACCCAGTTATACGCGAGGGTTGGCACTTTACAACAATGCTGCTCACCCGGTTATACACGAGGGTTGGCACTTTACAACAATGCTGCTCACCCAGATATAAGTGAGGGTTGGCACTTTACAACAATGCTGCTCACCCAGTTATACGCGAGGGCTAGCCCTTTACAACAATGTTGCTCACCCTTTTATAACCGAGGGTTGGCACTTTACAATAATGCTGCTCACCCAGTTATAAGTAAGATTTGGTACTTTACAACAATACTGCTCTCCCAGTTATACGCGGGGGTTGGCACTTTACAACAATACTGCACACCCAGTTATAACCGAGGTTTGGCACTTTACAACATTGCTGCTCACCCAGTTATAAGCGAGGGTTGGCACTTTACAACAATGCTGCTCATCCGGTTATACGCAGGGGTTGGCACTTTACAACAATGCTGCTCACCCAGTTATAAGTGAGGGTTGACACTTTACAACAATGCTGCTCACACATTTATAAACGAGGGTTGGCACTTTACAACAATGCTGCTCACCCAGTTATAAGTGGCGGTTGGCACTTTACAACAATGCTGCTCACCCAGTTATAAGTGAGGGTTGGCACTTTACAACTATGCTGCTCACCTATTTTTACGCGAGTGTTGGCACTTTACAACAATGCTGCTCACCCAGTTAGAAGTGAGTGTTGGCAGTTTACAACAATGCTGCTCACCCAGTTATAAGTGAGGGTTGGCCCTTTGCAACAATGCTGCTCACCCAGTTATCAGTGAGGGTTGGAACTTTACAACAATGCTGCTAACCCAGTTATACACGAGAGTTGGCACTTTACAACAATGCTGCTCACCCAGTTATAATCGAGGGCTGGCACGCTACAACAATACTGCTCACCCAGTTATAGGTGAAAGTTGACACTTTACAACAATGCTGCTCACCCAGTGATAAGCTGGTGTTAGCTCTTTACAACAATGCTCCTCACCCAGTTATACGAGAGGGTTGGCACTTTACAACAATACTGCTCACCCAGTTATACACGAGGGTTGGTACTTTACAACAATGCTGCTCACCCAGTTATAAGTGAGGGTTGGCACTTTACAACTATGCTGCTCACCTATTTATACGCGAGTGTTGGCACATTACAACAATGCTGCTCACCCAGTTATAAGTGAGGGTTGGTACTTTATAACAATGCTGTTCACACAGTTATAAGTGAGGGTTGGCACTTTACAATAATGCTGCTCACCGAGTTATAAGTGAGAGTTGGCACTTTACAACAATGCTGCTCACCCAGCTATAAGTGAGGGTTGGCACTTTACAACAATGCTGCTCACCTAGTTATACGCGAGGGTTGACACTTTACAACATTGCTGCGCACCCAGTTATAAGTAAGGGTTGGCACTTTACAACAATGCTGCTCACCCAGTTATAAGCGAGGGTTGGCACTTTACAGCAATGCTGCTCACCCAGTTATAAGCGAGGGTTGGCATTTTACAACAATGCTGCTCACCCTGTTATACACGAGGGTTGGCACTGTACAACAATGCTGATCATCCAGTTATAAGCGAGGGTTGGCATTTTACAACAATGCTGCTCACCCAATTATAAGCCAGGGTTAGCACTTTACAGCAATGCTGCTCACCCAATTATAAGCCAGGGTTAGCACTTTACAGCAATGCTGCTCACCCAGTTATAAGCGAGGGTTGGCACTATACAAAAATGCTGCTCACCCAGTTACAAGCGAGGATTGGAACTTTACAACATTGCTGCTCACCCAGTTATAAGCGAGGGTTGGCACTATACAACAATGCTGCTCACCCAGTTATAAGTGAGGGTTGGAACTTTACAACAATGCTGCTTATCCAGTTATAAGTGAGATTTGGCACTTTACAACAATGTTGCTCACCCAGTTATAAGTGAGTGTTGGCACTTTACAACAAAGCTGCTCACCCAGCGATACGCGAGGGATGACACTTTACAACAATGCTGCCCACCCAGTTATATGCGAGGTTTGGCACTTTACAACATTGCTGCTCACCCAGTTATAAGCGAGGGTTGGCACTATACAAATATGCTGCTCACCCAGTTACAAGCGAGGTTTGGCACTTTACAACATAGCTGCTCACCCAGTTATAAGCGAGGGTTGGTACTATACAACAATGTTACTCACGCAGTTACAAGCAAGGGTTGGCACTTTACAACAATGCTGCTCACCCAATTATAAGTGAAGATTGGCACTTTACAACAATGCTGCTCATCCAGTTATAAACGAGGGTTGCCACTTTACAACATTGCTGCTCACCCACTTATAAGTGAGGGTTGGCACTATACAACAGTGCTGCTCACCCAGCTATAACTGAGGATTGGCACTTTACAACAATGCTGTTCAGCTATTTATTAGTGAAGGTTGGGAATTTACAACAATGCTGCTCACCCAGTTATAAGTGAGGGTTGGCACTTTACAACAATGAAGCTCACCCAGTTATAAGTGAGGGTTGGCACTTTACAACAATGCTGCTCACCCAGTTATAAGCGAGGGTTGGCACTTTACAACAATGCTGCTCACCCAGTTATACGCGAGGGTTGGCACTTTACAACAATGCTGCTAACCCGGTTATACACGAGGGTTGGCACTTTACAACAATGCTGCTCACCCAGATATAAGTGAGGGTTGGCACTTTACAACAATGCTGCTCACCCAGTTATACGCGAGGGCTAGCCCTTTACAACAATGTTGCTCACCCTTTTATAACCGAGGGTTGGCACTTTATAATAATGCTGCTCACCCAGTTATAAGTAAGATGTGGTACTTTACAACAATGCTGCTCTCCCAGTTATACGCGGGGGTTGGCACTTTACAACAATACTGCACACCCAGTTATAACCGAGGTTTGGCACTTTACAACATTGCTGCTCACCCAGTTATAAGCGAGGGTTGGCACTTTACAACAATGCTGCTCATCCGGTTATACGCAGGGTTTGGCACTTTACAACTATGCTGCTCACCTATTTTTACGCGAGTGTTGGCACTTTACAACAATGCTGCTCACCCAGTTAGAAGTGAGTGTTGGCACTTTAAAACAATGCTGCTCACCCAGTTATAAGTGAGGGTTGGCACTTTACAACAATGCTGCTCACCGAGTTATAAGTGAGTGTTGGCACTTTACAACAAGGCTGCTCACCCAGTTATAAGTGAGGGTTGGCCCTTTGCAACAATGCTGCTCACCCAGTTATCAGTGAGGGTTGGAACTTTACAACAATGCTGCTAACCCAGTTATACACGAGAGTTGGCACTTTACAACAATGCTGCTCACCCAGTTATAATCGAGGGCTGGCAGGTTACAACAATACTGCTCACCCAGTTATAAGTGAAAGTTGACACTTTACAACAATGCTGCTCACCCAGTGATAAGCTGGTGTTAGCTCTTTACAACATTGCTCCTCACCCAGTTATACGCGAGGGTTGGCACTTTACAACAATACTGCTCACCCAGTTATACACGAGGGTTGGTACTTTACAACAATGCTGCTCACCCAGTTATAAGTGAGGGTTGCCACTTTACAACTATGCTGCTCACCTATTTATACGCGAGTGTTGGCACATTACAACAATGCTGCTCACCCAGTTATAAGTGAGGGTTGGCACTTTATAACAATGCTGTTCACACAGTTATAAGTGAGGGTTGGCACTTTACAACAATGCTGCTCACCGAGTTATAAGTGAGAGTTGGCGCTTTACAACAATGCTGCTCACCCAGTTATAAGTGAGGGTTGGCACTTTGCAGCAATGCTGTTCACCCAGTTATAAGCGAGGGTTGGCACTTTACAACAATGCTGCTCACCCAGCTATAAGTGAGGTTTGGCACATTACAACAATGCTGCTCACCTAGTTATACGCGAGGGTTGGCACTTTACAATATTGCTGCGCACCCAGTTATACGCGAGGGTTGGCACTTTACAACAATGCTGCTCACCCAGTTATAAGTGAGGGTTGGCACTTTACAACAATGCTGCTCACCCAGTTATAAGCGAGGGTTGGCACTTTACAGCAATGCTGCTCACCCAGTTATAAGCGAGGGTTGGCATTTTACAACAATGCTGCTCACCCTGTTATAAGTGAGGATTGGCATTTACGTCACCGAATATGGTACTGCTATTTTACCTATTTTGTTCCTGTATTTAAATACTGTTACAGTGACAGCCGGAACCTTTGAACCGTGATGAGAGCGGGAGGTTTGGCGCCTTAAAATCTGATTCAACCCACCATTTCTTTAGAAATGCCTGTACCAAGTCAGGGTCATTACGGTTTTCACAGTTTTCCGGTTGATGACTGATTTTGTCTGTTTATATAATTATGAGTTTTGACTTTCCCTTTGTAAGATTGTTCGGAGTTCGGTAATTTTGTTATTACCTTTAGTTACAAGTGAGGGTTGGCACTTTACAACAATGCTGCTCACCCAGTTATAAGTGAGGGTTGGCACTCTACAACAATGCTGCCCACCCAATTATAAGCGAGGGTTGGCACTTTACAACCATGCTGCTCACCCAGTTATACGCGAGGATTGGCACTTTAAAACAATGCTGCTGACCCAGTTATAAGCGAGGGTTGGCACTTTACAACAATGCTGCTCACCCAGTTATAAGTGAGGGTTGGCACTTTACAGCAATGCTCCTCACCCAGTTTTAAGTGAGGGTTGGCACTTTACAACAATGCTGCTCACCAAGTTATAAGCGAGGGTTGGCACTTTACAGCAATGCTGCTCACCCAGTTATAAGCGAGGGTTGGCATTTTACAACAATGCTGCTCACCCTGTTATACACGAGGGTTGGCACTGTACAACTATGCTGATCATCCAGTTATAAGCGAGGGTTGGCATTTTACAACAATGCTGCTCACCCAATTATAAGCCAGGGTTAGCACTTTACAGCAATCCTGCTCACCCAGTTATAAGCGAGGGTTGACACTATACAAAAATGCTGCTCACCCAGTTACGAGCGAGGATTGGAACTTTACAACATTGCTGCTCACCCAGTTATAAGCGAGGGTTGGCACTATACAACAATGTTGCTCACCCAGCTACAAGCAATGGTTGGCACTTTACAACAATGCTGCTCACCCAGTTATAAGTGAGGGTTGGAACTTTACAACAATGCTGCTTATCCAGTTATAAGTGAGATTTGGCACTTTACAACAATGTTGCTCACCCAGTTATAAGTGAGTGTTGGCACTTTACAACAAAGCTGCTCACCCAGCGATACCCAAGGAATGACACTTTACAACAATGCTGCCCACCCAGTTATATGCGAGGTTTGGCACTTTACAACATTGCTGCTCACCCAGTTATAAGCGAGGGTTGGCACTATACAAAAATGCTGCTCACCCAGTTACAAGCAAGGGTTGGCACTTTACAACAATGCTGCTCACCCAATTATAAGTGAAGATTGGCACTTTACAACAATGCTGCTCATCCAGTTATAAACGAGGGTTGCCACTTTACAACATTGCTGCTCACCCACTTATAAGTGAGGGTTGGCACTATACAACAGTGCTGCTCACCCAGCTATAACTGAGGATTGGCACTTTACAACAATGCTGTTCAGCTATTTATTAGTGAAGGTTGGGACTTTACAACAATGCTGCTCACCCAGTTATAAGTGAGGGTTGGCACTTTACAACAATGAAGCTCACCCAGTTATAAGTGAGGGTTGGCACTTTACAACAATGCTGCTCACCCAGTTATAAGCGAGGGTTGGCACTTTACAACAATGCTGCTCACCCAGTTACACGCGAGGGTTGGCACTTTACAACGATGCTGCTCACCCAGTTATAAGTGAGGGTTGGCACTTTACAACAATAAAGCTCACCCAGTTATAAGTGAGGGTTGGCACTTGATACAACAATGCTGCTCACCCAGTGATGAGCTGGTGTTGGCACTTTACAACTATGCTGCTCACCCAGTTATACAGGAGGATTGGCACTTTATAACAATGCTGCTCACCCTGTTATAAACAAGGGTTGGCACTTTACAACAATACTGCTCACCCAGTTATACGCGAGGGTTGGCACTTTATAACAATGCTGCTCATCCAGTTATAAGTGAGGGGTGGCACTTTACAGCAATGCTGCTTACCGAGTTATAAGTGAGGGTTGGCACTTTGAAACAATGAAGCTCACCCAGTTATAAGTGAGGGTTGGCACTTGATACAACAATGCTGCTCACCCAGTGATAAGCTGGTGTTGGCACTTTACAACTATGCTGCTCACCCAGTTATACAGGAGGATTGGCACTTTATAACAATGCTGCTCACCCTGTTATAAGCAAGGGTTGGCACTTTACAACAATGCTGCTCACCCAGTTATACGCGAGGGTTGGCACTTTACAACAACGCTGCTCATCCAGTTATAAGTGAGGGGTGGCACTTTACAGCAATGCTGCTTACCGAGTTATAAGTGAGGGTTGGCACTTTGAAACAATGCTGCTCACCCAGTTACAAGTGAGGGTTGGCACTTTACAACAATGCTGCTCACCCAGTTATAAGTGAGGGTTGGTACTCTACAACAATGCTGCTCACCCAGCTATAAGCGAGGGTTGGGACTTTACAACAATGCTGCTCACACAGTTATAAGCGAGGGTTGGCATTTTACAACAATGCTGCTCACCCAGCGATACGCGAGGGTTGACACTTTACAACAATGCTGCTCACCCAGTTATAAGTGAGGGTTGGAACTTTATAACAATGCTGCTCACCCAGTTATAAACGAGTGTTGGTACTTGACAGCAATGCTGCTCACCCAGTTATAAGCGAGGGTTGGCACTTAACAACAATGCTGCTCACCCAGCGATACGCCAGGGTTGACATTTTACAACAATCCTGCTCATCCAGTTATAAGTGAGGGTTGGCACTTTACAACAATGCTACTCACCGAGTTATACGCGAGGGTTGGCACATTAAAACGAATACCCACAACGATTACAACAGAGATACAACGTTTACAACAAACATACAACGATCACAACAAAGTTACAACGATCACAACAAAGATACAACGATTATAACAAAGATACAACAATCACAACAAAGATACAACGATTACAACAACGATACAACGATTACAACAAAGATACAACGATTACAACAAAGATACAACGATTACAACAACGATACAACGATTACAACAAACATACAACGATCACAACAAAGATACAATGATTACAACAAAGATACAACAATTCCAACAAAGATACGATTACAACACAGATACAACGCTTACAATAAAGATACAACAATTACACCAAATACAACAAATATACAACTATTACAATAAAGATACAACGATTACAACAACGATACAACGATTATTAACACCTATGCAACGATCACAACAAAGATACAACAATTAAAACAAAGATACAACAATCACAACAGAGATACAACGTTGCAACAAAGATACAACGTTTGCAACAAAGATACAACGATTACAACAAAGATACAACGATTACAACAGAGATACAACGTTTACAACAAACATACAACGATCACAACAAAGTTACAACGATCACAACAAAGATACAACGATTATAACAAAGATACAACAATCACAACAAAGATACAACGATTACAACAACGATACAACGATTACAACAAAGATACAACGATTACAACAAAGATACAACGATTACAACAACGATACAACGATTACAACAAACATACAACGATCACAACAAAGATACAATGATTACAACAAAGATACAACAATTCCAACAAAGATACGATTACAACACAGATACAACGCTTACAATAAAGATACAACAATTACACCAAATACAACAAATATACAACGATTACAACAAAGATACAACGATCACAACACAGATACAACAATCACAACAAATATACAACAATTACAACAAAGATACAACGATTACAACAAAGATACAACGATCACAACACAGATACAACAATCACAACAAATATACAACTATTACAACAAAGATACAACGATTACAACAAAGATACAACGATTAAAACAAAGATACAACTATCACAACAAAGATACAACGTTTACAATAAAGATACAACCATTACAACAAAGATACAACTATTACAACAAAGATACAACGTTTACAACAGAGATACAACAATTAAAACAAAGATACAACGTGTACAACAGATACAACGATTACAACAGAGATACAACAATTACAACAAAGATACAACGTTTACAACAGAGATACAACGTTTACAAAAAAGATACAACGTTTACAACAGAGATACAACAATTACAACAGAGATACAACATTTACAACAAAGATACAATAATTACAACAGAGATACAACAATTACAACAGAGATACAACGTTTACAACAAAGATACAACGTTTACAACAGAGATACAACAATTACAACAGAGATACAACGATTACAACAAAGATGCAGCATTTACAACAAAGATACGCTCAGCAGACAAAAACTAGTAGCATGAAGATTATGAAAAGCAAATTTAAACTGTGATGGTCAATAATTCCACCAAAATCAACAAAGCGAACAATTACCTCTCACCTTAACTTACTGCACACAAAACAAACCACGATACATTATAAACAGTGTTACTGGTGGTTTAGACATATATGTACCACATGTCCAAAAGTCAGTGTTTCGGCACTGTCATGATTTAGCAGAAATATATTTTTTTTTTTATTGAAGTTCACAGTTCATCACGGATATTACGGAATTATTGTTGAGAGTAACAGTAAATACCCACAATGCCAATAATACAACTTGACTTTCAGTTGAACTCGCCATGATGGAGATAAAACGAAACAAAGGAAATTGTCATGTTGAGTATGGTAGGTACGGACGGTCCTCAAAACATGTCTATTTATATTAATAGCATTCAACTTTAATAATAGGATTAAAAAAAAACAAAGAATCTATTACCTACACCGATTACAGCGCTTTGATATCATTTCATGAAAAACAACATGCTATTAGAATTGGAATGAAAGACATCTGGCATCGAGCGATTTTACATTGATATAGAAAAAAGTTTTATTTCGAAGCACAGTACATTGACATGTAAAAGGTGACATCCATGGAATAAAGAAATTTAAGAGAGAAAATGCCACACTTCGAATTTAATTAATTTTGAAATCGTAGTTCATAGTAGTGAACATAATGGAAAAATTATATAGGTTTGAAAATTTAACTTAAAACCATTTAAATGTTATTTATGTTAATCTTCGTATGAATATATACAATTAAAAGTGTATTGTAAAAAGAAATATACAGCGGCCGTTGTGGTCGTGATCGTATGATAGTTGGATTTACAACTGCCTATGAAATCAGTGCCTATCACCACTGAAGTTGAGAGTTCGAATCCCGCTCAGGCGAGGAGGTGTACTGGATATAACATTATGTGATAAAGCTTATCAGTGACTTGCAACAGATCGGTCTTTTTTTCTGGTACTCCTGTTCCTAAACCAACAAAACTGACCGCCACGATATAACTGAAATGTTGTTGAAAGTGGTGTTAAACACCACAACCCTAACCCTAAGTATTTGATGTTTTAGGTGACCATGCTTTTTGTTGTTTTTGTGAGATTCAAACCATCATCAATGGCAGACAGCGCCATGCATTCCCTTTTTATAAGGATGAGACATATATCATTTCATTTCTTTACAAATCGGCACATATAACTTCCTCCTGGATATCGAAAGTGGTAAAACTAAAAACAGTTTTTATTGTATACAATAGACTTGTGGCATTGAGAAATTGAATTATTTACATCTTAATTTCTAGTCACGTTCACAAGTACGATAACACAGTCGTAGACCTGGACTTTCACATGCTTAAGGATTTATTTGATATACCATATCTAACTGCACTAGCCGTATATTGATATTAAGCTATTGATAACGAAATATTAAATTTTGGCAGAATAGCTGGGACATGCAAAACGACAATAAATGCTATGAAATTCGGGGAATAACATTTTATACACCAATGATTGTCACCAGGACGACAAATATGCTCAGATGTATCGTTTATCGACGGAAGTAAAGAGTTCCTCTCAAATGCAAGATAGGGACCCTTTCACTCTTATTGTAGGGGATGAGTTATTCTCATTATCGAAGACCCTACTGTGACTGTGAGAT
Organism: Bathymodiolus brooksi; assembly: GCA_963680875.1. Lineage (NCBI taxonomy): Eukaryota > Metazoa > Mollusca > Bivalvia > Mytilida > Modiolidae > Bathymodiolus > Bathymodiolus brooksi. Next base: position 126,859,278 of record OY804579.1, on the reverse strand, counting down.
ATAGAACAGCAATAAAAGTGATGTTCCTATAAGTTATGTTAATTTGTGTCTAAATATAATGTTGGATAATGCATCGCTTTCATTTACATCCATATCCTTTCTTACCAATTACAAAGGCACCAGCCATCTTATTTACGTTTCGTCATAAGTAAATGTAAGCGTAAACCGAGGAGGGGGGGGGGGGGAGGGGGCAATTCAGAATGGACAAAACACACAAACCGAGGACAAACAAAACAAAACATAATACAGAAAACGAAAACTAAAAATATGAGCAGCACGTGCACCACCAAACACCGGAGTGGAATACACGTGCTCGCGAAGGATAAGCAATTCCTGCTTCTTTTAAGACGTGTTACTTGGTAATAATCTTGTCGGTGTTAGCGGAAAGGAAAGATCTCCGTAAAAGAGCAAATATATAATGCCGTTTAAGAAATGGATATTTCGTAACGGTGAACCAGTTCGTGATGACGACCGTACAAATTTTGACTTCAACCATTACAGTTTTCGAAATGGCCTCCAGCCCCTACAGAGATGTACTGATACCAACTTTATGTGATTGTCCGACATAGGTAATCCTAGCCGATTCTGGCTATACTGTTTAGGTACTTCGGGTTATTGCTTCCAAAGACTTTTAAATTATTTGGCTTTCCAACCTTTTCTGTTTGGAAGGTTATTCCAGAAACGCGCCGTGTGCTCTAAATTTGATATCTACGTTTTCATTGCCACAGCTTGATGGGATCATCAAGTCCTTTGCTTTCCTTCCACAATAAATGTGACCACCACGATTAACCCAATATAGTTGAATGTGGTGTAGACATAATCCTGACCTTTTCACCACTAGCATTTGGGATTTTGACTCGCACCTGTTGTGTGGTGTACTCGATAGAACATTATCTGAGCCAGCTTTGTTATTTGCAATGTATTTTCGAGATTTCGATGGGTTTCTTCATATAGTCCAATGTCCTCTATTGACAAAACTAAAGGCCACGATACAATTACATTATTGTTAAGCATAGAATTAACCAACAAATGTAATCCGAATAATATAATTTCACTTGTTGAACTCGAAAACAAAGAGGATTGGAGAATTACAATGATTACTTTATGGAAATCATGTCAAGTATGAATGGCGCTCAAAACATTTGTATTCGTATCTAAAAAAAACATCATTAGACTTTAATAGTATAAAAGATGGAATCAGTTCCGTACATATAATACAATACTCTGATATATTATGGTGAAAAGCAACATTCAATTAGAATACTTATCTGTAGAAGCAAATCTGGAATCGAACGATTTTACATTGATATTGAAACAAATGTCACATTTTAATTCCAGGCACAATACAATGATATTTTGAAAAGAAGATATACGCGCGATAACGAATTTGGAGAGAAAATGTCAATGCACTTTGAAATTAAATATGCTAGAAATCGTATACTATGATATTAGACAAAGTTCCAAAACAAAACAATTATTTTAGTTCTAAAATTTTCCTTCCATATTAATTTTATTTGTTTATGATTGATTGATTGATTATTTAGCTAGCCTAGCAGTATTTTGGCTATATTCAGGACGAGAACAACAACAATTTGGGTTTACTTTTCCGAAATCTAATAAAGTGGTATTCAAGGTGCAAGGAGCGAGCCTGGCACTTTCCAAACAAGTCATCCATTATGGTATACTGTCAGGCGTTTCGTATTATAGCAGGACGTGTATGGTAGTCTTAGCATATTCAATATGCTTCGTAAATCTACATATAAAATCATAACTAAAGTATTATTTGTTGAATTATTTTACCCGTGACCGTTGTGTGAAACATTAATTAAATGTTATAAAATGAAACAAATTATTAAGAGAGAGCCGGCAATTTTTCAGCTAAATATGTTCATGTTATAGTGACGGTTCCTGGTTTGTAGTTTACTGCAAAACCATAGAGGAGACTAAATTTGGGCGGCATATTCTAATAAATAAATATCATGAAAAACAAGCAAGGTATAGATTAAATATCATTTTCTGGTATTTTCAAAGAGCAAAGAGAATCGACCACATGTCGTGTAAAAAAAACCATCATAATTGCATTGCCCGAATGAGTAGTCGATGATCGGTGAACAAGTGACCGCTCGGATGAAATGCAGTCAAATTTTAACTTGACGGTCAGTTTGATATGTAGTAATTAATAGGTTACATATAGTAACACACTTATCGCTTACCAGACGTTAAACAACAATAAATTAATCCTTCGATTGGCGCATAAGTGTCGGTGTACTCGATACAACATTGTGGTAAAATATGATAAATTACTTGCGAAAGGTACCATCTGGATATTTACGTTTTCTTTTGTCCATTGTTGTAACAAACCGCAATGATGTGACGGAATAAAATAATTTTCTGGGATAAATAAAATGTGACATTGTGACATTATGTTAACTAATTCAACCATTACTAAATCATAATCCGTAGCTTAGATATCTCACAGTTGGGATCTAAAGACATGTTTAGCTGATTAACCTACAATTGTCTTCTATCAAGGAATGACCATTTTTCTTCCCAAAGTGGTACATAAACGTTTTTGCTATATACAGAAAGTCATAGTCACATAAAGAAAATGCGGAACAGAAGACATACTTTACAAAAATACAGGCAACTGTTAACGGTTTCCAGGACTAAACCCAGAGCTGACATGACCTACCAAGGAGGGGTTAATTGGTTATAATACATAAATCTTACCCATTGACCATGGTGGGCGTGATGCTTAGAGAACGGCACCTTCTTTACACGTTATATACCATAAATGTAGATGACGAAATAACTCATTGTAGACGCTACAAAATGTTTATTTTATCATCACGGTCCAATTCTCCATATTTCCCAGCGTCAGTTTAAAGTCGTTTCCGCGGTTGAAGTATTTCTCCAACATTTGTGTACAATGTTGATATATTATCGCATTTGTGGACACTTTAAATATACATGAAGTTATGGCACTGTACCATCAATAAACTTAGTTTCCCATTAATTATGATAAATATTATAGGATTAAGCGCATTTTTTCCGGAGTTTATTTATGTATAACCTGGACCAATTCACTCACAAGCAAATAAAAGTCCGAAGGACTTTTATGTAAGTTGGCGAGTGACTTGGTCCAGGTTATACATCAATAAACTCCGGAAAAAATGCGTAAATTATGTAAATCATATAACAATTATAAGGATATCATTTTTGGAAAATAGGTATAAAAGAGTGAATGTATTGCAAACATACATTCATTGTAATAATTGCAAAATTAATATTCAGCAACAAAGACCTCAAATGGCGATAAAGAACAAGTTGTTTTTTCTTCAAATGAACTACTTTATGTGATCCAATAATGTTACATTGATGCTAATCAGAAACGTTAAATAAACCATACATCTTGGAATCAGTAAGGCTATTTCCCTCATCGTCGATTTATATAACTCGCTGCAACATTTAAAGAGTGATTTAATGTAAGCAATCTCTTATATAGCTGCATGGTTCCTAACTTATATATTAAAAGTATTGCACATGGAACTGTATTTCTAATTTGTTCTCATATCTTTTCATCATGTTGACAGCATACTAAATGTAGCTTAGAAAGTAATCCAGATCACAACACTGTTGATTAAACATGTTTAGGCAAATATTTGGTTCAAAAGGGTTGATGGAGAGGAACCTCGAACAATTAACCAATTTATAAGCTAAATTTATAACAATGCCAACAAACAACCTAGATATTTCCGGCAATGTAGTTATAGGGAATTTCTCCGACAGTAAGAGAGTTCCAAAGAATAAAAATAAAAAGAATACCACACTTTTGGAACAGTTCCCAATCTAATCGCAAAATCGTAGATACAGGGTCACAATCCATACGCCTAAACACGCGACTGTTAACGTTCCTACATTGCCACAGGGACTTCAATAAAAAGTGGCGGGCTAAACTAGTTCTATGTGCCAAAACCTCTTCACTTAGTGAAAATATGCAACTGTTTACCACATGTGAGTAAAGTGCCAACCCCAGCTTATAACTGGGTGAGCAGCATTGTTGTAAAGTGCCAACACCAGCTTATATCTGGATGAGCAGCAATGTTGTAAAGTGCCAACCCTCACTTATAGCTGGGTGAGCAGCATTGTTGTAAAGTGCCAACCCTCACTTATAACTGAGTGAGCAGCATTGTTGTAAAGGGCCAACCCTCTCGTATAACTGGGTGAGCAGCATTGTTGTAAAGTGCCAACCCTCGCATATAACTGGGTGAGCAGCATTGTTGTAAAGTGCCAACCCTCGCATATAACTGGGTGAGCAGCATTGTTGTAAAGTGACAACCCTCACTTATAACTGGGTGAGCAGCATTGTTGTAAAGTGCCAACCCTCGCATATAACTGGGTGAGCAGCATTGTTGTAAAGTGCCAACCCTCACTTATTACTGGGTGAGCAGCATTGTTGTACAGTACCAACCCTCACCTATTACTGGGTGTGCCAGCATTGTTGTAAAGTGCCAACCCTCGCATATAACTGGGTGAATAGCATTGTTGTAAAGTGCCAACACTCACCTATAACTGGGTGAGCAGCATTGTTGTAAAGTGCCAACCCTCCCATATCACTGGGTGAGCAGCATTGTTGTAAAGAGCCAACCCTCACTTATAACTTGGTGAGCAGCATTGTTGTCAAGTGCCAACCCTCACCTATAACTGGGTGAGCAGCATTGTTGTATAGTGCCAACCCTCACTTATAACTGGGTGAGCAGCATTGTTTTGAAGTGCCAATCCTTGCTTATAACTGGGTGAGCAGAATTGTTGTAAAGTGCCAACCTTCGCTTATAACTGGGTGAGCAGCATTGTTGTAAAGTCCCAACCCTCACTTATAACAGGGTGAGCAGCATTGTTGTAAAGTGCCAACCCTCACCTATAACTGGGTGAGCAAGCATTGTTGTAGAGTGCCAACCCTCGCATATAACTGGGTGAGCAGCATTGTTGTAAAGTGCCAACCCTCACTTATAACTGGGTGAGCAGCATTGTTGTCAAGTGCCAACCCTCACCTATAACTGGGTGAGCAGCATTGTTTTATAGTGCCAACCCTCACTTATAACTGGGTGAGCAGCATTGTTGTAAAGTGCCAACCCTCGCTTATAGCTGGGTAAGCAGCATTGTTGTAAAGTGCCAACCCTCACTTATAACTGCGTAAACAGCATTTTGTAAAGTGCAAACCCTCACTAGTAGTATTATAAGTGGTTTTCAGTTAGTATTTGTGGTGGATCCATGTGGTGGATCCACCTGAAATAACGTGATCGGAAGTGACGTCATTACCGGAAGGGGCCCTGTTCGGAAGTACGCTAAGCGCATGCCCTAGTGAGGCCTTTTGACCGAAAGTTGGCTACAGGAAGTGCATCCCGCGCTTTTTTCTTAGTAGTAGTACAAAATGTTGGTAATGCGCAACCGGGTTTCTCGTACTTTTTTTTTTCTTTTTCCCGTACTTTTTCAATTATTATTATTTTTTTTTAATTTATTAAAAAAAATCTTTTTTTTTCTCTCATTTTATTTCTTTTTTTATATATCATTTCACATTTCTTCCATATTTTACATATCGTTTCACATTTCAACTTACTTTTCTTCCATATTTTCCATATCATTTCACTATTCAACCTACTTTTCTTCCATATTTATCATATCTTTTCACAATTTTCTTCTGTATTTTCCAAATCTTTTCACTATTTGACTTGCCTTTCTTCCATATTTTCCATATCATTTTACATTTCAACTTGCCTTTCGTCCATATTTTCCATATCATTTCACATTTCAACTTACTTTTCTTCCATATTTTCCATATCATTTCACATTTCAACTTACTTTTCTTCCATATTTTCCATATCATTTCACTATTCAACCTACTTGTCTTCCCTATTTTCCATATCATTTCACATTTCTTCCATATTTTCCATATCGTTTTACATTTCAACTTATTTTTCTTCCATTTTTTCCATATCATTTCACTATTCAAACTACTTTTCTTCCATATTTTTCATATCTTTTCACAATTTTCTTCTGTATTTTCCAAATCTTTTCACTATTTGACTAACCTTTCTTCCATATTTTCCATATCATTTCACATTTCAACTTACTTTTCTTCCATAATTTCCATATCATTTCACTATTCAACCTACTTTTCTTCCATATTTTTCATATTTTTTCACAATTTTCTTCTGTATTTTCCAAATCTTTTCACTATTCGACTTGCCTTTCTTTCATATTTTCCATATCATTTCACATTTTAACTTGCCTTTCTTCCATATTTTCCATATCATTTCACATTTCAATTTATTTTTCTTTCATATTTTCCATATCATTTCACATTTCAACTTACCTTTCTTCCATATTTTCCATATCTTTTCACTATTTTCTTCCATATTATCCATATTTTCCATATTTTTATAATTACATTATTTATTTCAATAATGGTTTTCACCTACGGTGTTTTCGGATATGTTGGCGTTTTCATGGAAGAAAAGAAACTTGAATAGAGATAAGATTTGGAAAGTATGGAAGAAAAGTAAGTTGAAAAGTGAAAAGATATGGGAAATATGTAAGAAAAGTACGTTGAATAGTGAAAAGACATGGAAAACATGGAAGAATCCTCACAGCCTTAATCCATTATGAAAGGGTATCAACCTCCTTTTGTTCTCATTCTGTCTAATTTCTGGTATACTGCTCCACAGAGTTCATAAGTAGTTTTAAGTTAAATGTCCAGTTTGTTAACTGTGGCTAGCGACATTATGGATCATTAGCAAGCATTTTCATCCAACAACCATACGACCACAGCGGCCCCTATTATCTATTGGTATCTTCACGCTTTTCTTAATGCAATGACAAAAAAACGTTAAGACAATCTTTCCACCTTGTAACATGTATACTAGTATTAATATAAATGACTAAAATGATTTTAGTTCTGACAACCTCGATGTCGTTAATTTATGGACAACAATAAACAACATTTCACACTGAACACTGCGGTAGTTGTAAATAGAGAAATACAAAAGCAGTTTCCTATGTTTACTGCACAAATATGATAATATCTATCGAAATTTTATTTCTGAACTTTCACCTTTGACCAAGTTGAACAACATATAATCTTGCTAAAAATTACTAAAAATCTTAAGTCTTCCCACATGAACATCTTCAATATATAAATGCATGTAAATATGCTCCAAAGTTCTAAAGTTGAACATTGAAAACTGTAAAATTACAGATAATTAGTTACAGAATCATTATACCACCATTATTCACATATAAATTAGCGAGATTCAACCATCTCTTATTTTCTTAATACAGATGTACATCACTAGGAGTAATAACATAGCTACATGTATATGAAACATTGTAGAAGTATTCAGCTACACGTAGCTAACTTGTTCCCTCTCTTACAAATATTTGTTTATCAACCTGCAATTTTGGCGACAATTATTCAAAATCGCTAGCATCTAGGTTCACACCCTGGTTTTGGTGGGGTCAGCATTGCTCATCTTTGTAGATTTCTGTATTGTATTTTTTTTATTTACAGCTTAATATTACTCCTTTGGCATTTTCAAACTTTTCTTAGCTACACATAGAATACTTCAAATATCCAGACATACGGAAGGACGACATGACAGTGCAAAACAACATGCAATGATAATTATCTATTGAGTATAAACAGCTTTTATTGTACTGAAACAGAATAAATCTAAGATACAAGAGTCATAATTCACCCTATCAAGAAGAGTCACGCGATGATGTTACATCCGGATTGGATGTATTTGACTTCCAGTATCTTTTATTTATTGGGAGTATTGTAAATTAATAATATTTCAATTATTAAAAAATATAAAGCAATTTGATATTTAAAACCTAGTATTATCCTTAGAAGAAGTAAGAGAATGATTTACTATGTATGCTCTGTTTGAGGAATGATGTTGGTAACAACAGATGAACTTATCCTTCTGGAGGCAACAACGAAAAACTGTTCGTTTGAACTGCTGTCGAAAATCTTCACTAAGACAGCATAAAATCATCAAAGTAAACGAAGAAGTGATCTGAAAAATAACATGTCCTATTCCCATCATATCCTCATGAGTGTGTGTAAACCTTACATTATGTACTCTACTTAGGAGTAAACCAGTCCACACTGTTACCTCAGATATTATCACAACTACTAATATTAATATCACCGCCATGTTCATCCTATCAAGTACAGTTACGTTTCTTGACTTCACACCAGATTTGCATGTATTTAGTTTGCGCCATCTCCTGATTTTTTTGGTTTTGTAAATTAACATTATTGTAAAGAATAACAGAATCAAGCATGGAAGAAAGACAACAAACATTGTTCTGATCATATACTCCGTGTTCGTACGAACTCTAGCTGTTCGTGAACACTCATTTATAGTTGCATTGTAAGTTTCCGATTTAAAAGACCTTACTTTGTATTCTACTTGCAGAAACAAGTCAATTTGTGAACAAATGCTTACGACAACAATAGCAATACTGAATATTACTCCATATTTTACTGTACATATGCGCTTTGCTTTCACGGGGAAAGATACTACAATATATCGCTCTATGGCAAGTCCCACATTCAAATACAGAGATGATAAATGGAACACTTCTGGTAAGATCATTTGTAAAAAATCAAACATGTAGCACCATGGAAGTGACAAATATCCCATTTCATTCTTCAAACCAAACACGTAGACATTAAATGGCAAGGGAACTAATCCACTCAAAGAATCACATATAGATATTGCTATAATCTTGACGTAGGTTGATGTTCGGAACTTCCCTCTAATTATCGTTGCGATTAGAAGTACGTTTAATAGGAGAACAAACGAATTAATGATTGGTGAAATAGTACCGTAGTATACATATACGTCACTTTCGTAATACCTTCTCAAGGTGAACATGTCTAGACCATTTCTACGGCGAGTTCTAAGGTATGTTGTATTTACAACTGACGGAGGTGTTGATGACGTTGAAAACACTACTGACGTCATTACTGACGTCATTACAGGAAATGTAGCACTGTGTTCAGTGCTCCTGACTCGCATGTTATTTCTTTGGTGCGAAAGATTGACACTGTATTTCACTTGGTACCAATTGTATTCCTAAATTAAAGGTCATATATCAAATCAACAATTGAACAAAATATGAAGTCATAGCATAACTTAAATGATTTTGTTTTAGCTTTGATTTTAAAACATAGTACTAGTAATGTAAATAATCTTTTACCAACAAACTGATTATCCAACATTCTGCCACAACAGTGATGCTTGTATGTCAAAAACAGTACAAGTTTATTATTTCTGAAAGACATCTATAATTGGTACAAAATCAGAATAATACGTCTGAATGGAGTGTTGATCTAGTATAATGCGGACATAGTCATTCTCGTCGAACTGTTACTTGTTCTCGCTATGATATATAGTTGACAATTTCTCACTAGGAGTTAAACAATAATAACTCATTCTCTGCCTATTAGTGGAGTAAACCGATGTACTTCGAGTACCTTGCGAAAACCATCCACACCCAACTTAGGGTATGAGTTAGGGACCGACCATTTAACTTGAAGGGGGGTTATGGTTTTTTGTTTCGTTCAGAAATTTGTTTTCGGACAACACGAGAGTTAGAATATTTATTTTTTATGTCGCGCAAAGCGCTAATGTTTTTTTTTCCAGAATTTAACATTAGGCTATATGACAAAAACTCTGAATCAGATTATTTGTTTTTTCCTCCACCAAAATCAGAATATTTTTTTCAGCAACATTGGGAATCAGAATATTTTTTTTAGAAAAAACCATAACCCCCCCCCCCCCCCCCCTTTCAAGTTAAATGGTCGTTCCCTTATGATTATTGTTGAAGACCCTACTGGGGCAGAATATCAATAAAAGCAGTGTTCCTTTATATTAATTTGTGTCTAAGTGTAATGTTGGATAGTCTCATATGTTTATTTACATCCATATCCTTTCTTACTCATTTACGACTTATCACCGGGTTTGTAACTAGAGTAACCCGACGGGTTACACTAGTGGAGCAGGCACTGCCCACCCTTCCAGAACACCTGAATTCATCTCCGGTTTAGATGGGGTTCGTGTGGAGTGCTTTGCAGATCGTTGTTTGTCCTTTTGTCCTTTTTCGTTTGACCATTGTTTCATCTGTCCTTCGATTTACGGATTCTGATTACCCTTTTGGTTTCTTCAAACTCTTCTTACTAGCATGTAGATCATTTAGATGTATATCATACCATACGATCACGGCCACATCTATTCTTCTTCACCAGAGATACGCTAGCTTTCAATAACATTACCTGATATTTACTATCGTTTTACACCGAGACTCCATATGATAAGTCATCATAATCTGACACAAGCATATACTCAATAAATTCTCAATACTCCATATGAGTAATCCATAATCTGACACAAATAAATACTCAATAAATGGAGTTAACAAGGAATCTATAAATGTTCAACATGCACTTCAATGTCAGTTTTCATGTGTGATATGTCACACGTCTTCAATCTAAGATATCTAATTTGTATAAAATGAACTTAATGTTCTCCCAGCCTCGTTACAATTGTCAAGTCAATGTCATTTTCTCCTTGTGAAAGCGTCCTCTGTAAAGTGTGATAAAAATAGCAATAAATACACACCAATATGTAATATTTAGATGTTGACTTTGAAGAATTAATGGACGCATCAACTAATGATTGGTGTAATAATAGATATGATGTAATAGCTATAATTATATAATGTCCAATGCATTGTTAACTACCAAATGATAGCTATACAACAATTCTAAGTAAATGTTGGTCACTTACTAAGCTGGGATAGTAAGCGGTCATGTATTGGTGTGTTGGGGGTATCAATGTTGCCTCTTTATGCGATTTTGATATTTGATTTTGGAATTATTCCGACAGTGTGGTATTTTGTTTTCTAGATTTTGCAATTATTCCGACAGTGTGGTATTTTTTTCTCTAGATTTTACAATTATTCCGACAATGTGGTATTATTTTCTTTAGATTTTGCAATTATTCCGACACTGTGGTATTTTTTTCTCTAGATTTTGCAATTATTCCGACAGTGTGGTATTTTTTTTCTCTAGATTTTGCAATTATTCCGACAGTGTGGTATTTTTTTCTCTAGATTTTACAATTATTCCGACAATGTGGTATTATTTTCTTTAGATTTTGCAATTATTCCGACAGTGTGGTATTTTTTCTCTAAATTTTGGATTTATTCCGACAGTGTGGTATTTTTTTCTCTAGATTTTGGAATTATTCCGACAGTGTGGTATTTTTTTCTCTAGATTTTGGAATTATTCCGACAGTGTGGTATTTTTTTCTCTAGATTTTGGATTTATTCCGACAGTGTGGTATTTTTTTCTCTAGATTTTGGATTTATTCCGACAGTGTGGTATTTTTTTCTCTAGATTTTGGATTTATTCCGACAGTGTGGTATTTTTTTCTCTAGATTTTGGAATTATTCCGACAGTGTGGTATTTTTTTCTCTAGATTTTGGAATTTTTCCGACAGAGTGGTATTTTTGTTTTTCACTTTATTACTACCAATAAAACACAGATATCAAATATAATGCATACGAAGCGTTGCTAGACCCTTCATCAGGTACGCTCAAAGCCTTCATCATGTACGCTCAAAGCCTTCATCAGGTACGCTCAAAGCGCAAATACGTGAAAGCCAAATAATATAAAACAATCTTTGGGAGCAAGAATACTTTTTTTAACGGGTAAACGTCATATCCGAAAACACCCGAAAAAAGGGCGGGAAACAAGGTTGCGCATGCGGGCACCGAAGGGTTCAACATTACCAACACTTTGTACTACTACTACAGTAAGAAAAACGCGGGGAAAACCCGCGCATGTGCACGCTATCACTTCCGGTAGCTCCTCATCGCTCCTCCGCAAAGTTACTTGAGCTGAGCCCATACACTACTCTCACTTATAACTGGGTGAGCTGCATTGTTGTAAAGTGCCAATCCTCACTTATAACTGGGTGAGCAGCATTGTTATATAGTGCCAAACCTCACTTATAACTGGGTGAGCAGCATTGTTGAAAAGTGCCAACCCTCGCGTATAACTGGGTGAGCAGCATTGTTGTAAAGTGACAACCCTCGCGTATAACTGGGTGAGCAGCATTGTTGTAAAGTGCCAACCCGCGCTTATAACTGGATGAGCAGCATCGTTGTAAAGTGCCAATACTCGCGTATAGCTGGGTAAGCAACATAGTTGTAAAGTGCCAACACCAGTTTATCACTGGGTAAGCAACATTGTTGTATCAAGTGCCAACCCTCACTTATAACTGGGTGAGCTGCATTGTTGTAAAGTGGCTACCCTCACTTATAACTGGGTGGGCAGCATTGTTGTAAAGTGCCAACCTTCACTTATAACTGGCTGAGCAGCATTGTTGTAAAGTGCCAACCCTCACTTATAGCTGGGTGAGCAGCATTGTTGTATAGTGCCAACCCTCGCTTATAAGTGGGTGAGCAGCAATGTTGTAAAGTGCCAATACCAGCCTATAACTGGGTGAGCAGCATTGTTGTAAAGTGCCAACCTTCACCTTTAACTGAGTGAGCAGCATTGTTGTAAAGTGCCAACACTCACTTATAACTGGTGAGCAGCATTATTTTAAAATGCCTACTCTCACTTATAGTTGGGAGAGCAGCATTGATGTAAAGTACCAACCCTGGCGTATACCTGGGTGAGCAGCATTGTTGTAAATCGCCAACCCTTGCGCATAACTCGGTGTGCAGCATTGCTGTAAAGTGCCAACCCTCGCGTACAACTGGGTGAGCAGCATTGTTGTAAAGTGCCAACTCTCGCGTATAACTGGGTGAGCAGTATTGTTGTAAAGTGCCAACCCTCGCTTATAACTGGGTGGGCAGCATTGTTGTACAATGCCAACACCACCTTATCAGTAGGTGAGCAGCACTGCTGTAAAGTGCCAACCCTCACCTATAACTGGGTCAGCAGCATTGTTGTAAAGTGCCAACGCTCATGTATAACTGGGTGGGCAGCATTGCTGTAAAGTGCCAACCCTCACTTATACCTGGGTGAGCAGCATTGTTGTACAGTGCCAACCCTCGCGTATAACTGGATGAGCAGCATTGTTGTAAAGTGCCAACCCTCCTTTATAACTGGGTGAGCAGCATTGTTGTAGAGTGCCAACCCCCACTTATAACTGGGTGAGCAGCATTGTTGTAAAGTGCCAACCCTCACTTGTAACTGGGTGAGCAGCATTGTTGCAAAGTGCAAACCCTCACTTATAACTCGGTGAGCAGCATTGCTATAAAGTGCCAACCCTCCCTTATAACTGGGTGAGCAGCATTGTTGTAAAGTGCCAACCCTCGCGTATAACTGGGTGAGCAGCATTGTTGTAAAGTGCCAACCCTCGCGTATAACTGGGTGAGCAGAATTGTTGTAAAGTGCTAACCCTCACTTATACCTGGGAGAGCAGCATTGTTGTAAAGTGTCAACCCTCATTTATAACAGGGTGAGCAGCATTGTTGAAAAGTGCAAACCTTCACTTATAAATGGCTGAGCAGCATTGTTTTAAAGTGCCAACCCTCACTTATAGCTGGGTGAGCAGCAATGTTGTAAAGTGCAAACACTAGTCTATAACTGGGTGAGCAGCATTGTTGTAAAGTGCTAACCTTCACCTTTAACTGGGTGAGCAGCATTGTTGTAAAGTGCCAACCCTCACTTATAACTGGTGAGCAGCATTGTTTTAGAATGCCAACCCTCACTTATAGTTGGATGAGCAGCATTGATGTAAAGTGCCAATCCTGGCGTATAACTGGGTGAGCAGCATTGTGGTAAATCGCCAACCCTTGCGCATAACCCGGTGAGCAGCATTGTTGTAAAGTGCCAACCCTCGCGTACAACTGGGTGAGCAGCATTGTTGTAAAGTGCAAACTCTGGCGTATACCTGGGTCAGCAGTATTGTTGTAAAGTGCCAACCCTCGCTTATAACTGGGTGAGCAGCATTGTTGTACAATGCCAAACCAGCTTATCAGTAGGTGAGCAGCACTGCTGTAAAGTGCCAACCCTCACCTATAACTGGGTGAGCAGCATTGTTGTAAAGTGCCATCCCTCACGTATAACTGGGTGGGCAGCATTGATGTAAAGTGCCAGCCCTCGCGTATAACTGGGTGAGCGGCATTGTTGTAAAGTGCCAACCCTCCCTTATACCTGGGTGAGCAGCATTGTTGTAGAGTGCCAACCCTCACTTATAACTGGGTGAGCAGCATTGTTGTAAAGTGCCAACCCTCACTTGTAGCTGGGTGAGCAGCATTGTTGCAAAGTGCCAACCCTCACTTATAACTCGGTGAGCAGCATTGTTGTAAAGTGCCAACCCTCACTTATAACTGGGTGAGCAGCATTGTTGTAAAGTGCCAACCCACGCTTATAACTGGGTCAGCAGCATTGTTTTAAAGTGCCAATCCTTGCGTATAACTGGGTGAGCAGCATTGTTGTAAAGTGCCAACCCTCGCTTATAACTCGGTGAGCAGCATTGTTGTAGAGTGCCAATCCTCACTTATAACTGGGTGAGCAGCATTGTTGTAAAGTGCCAACCCTCACTTATAGCTGGGTGAGCAGCATCGTTGTAAAGTGCCAACCCTCGCGTATAACTGGGTAAGCAGCATTGTTGTAAAGTGCCAACCCTTGCTTATAGCTGGGTGAGCAGCATTGTTGTAAAGTGCCAATCCTAGCGTATAACTGGGTGAGCAGCATTGTTGTATCAAGTGTCAACCCTCACTTATAACTGGGTGAGCATCATTGTTGTAAAGTGCCAACCCTCACATATAACTGGGTGAGCAGCATTGTTGTAAAGTGCCAACCTTTACTAATAAATAGCTGAGCAGCATTGTTGTAAAGTGCCAATCCTCAGTTATAGCTGGGTGAGCAGCATTGTTGTATAGTGCCAATCTTCACTTATAAGTGGGTGAGCAGCAATGTTGTAAAGTGGCAACCCTCGTTTATAACTGGGTGAGCAGCATTGCTGTAAAGTGCCAACCTTCACTAATAAATAGCTGAGCAGCATTGTTGTAAAGTGCCAATCCTCACTTATAACTGGGTGAGCAGCATTGTTGTAAAGTGCCAACCCTTGCTTGTTACTGGGTGAGCAACATTGTTGTATAGTGCCAACCCTCGTTTATAACTGGGTGAGCAGCAATGTTGTAAAGTGCCAAAACTCGCTTGTAGCTGGGTGAGCAGCATTTTTGTAAAGTGCCAACCCTCACTTATAACTGGGTGAGCAGCATTGTTGTAAAGTGTCAACCCTCGCGTATCGCTGGGTGAGCAGCATTGTTGTAAAGTTCCAACCCTCACTTATAACTGGGTGACCAGCATTGTTGTAAAGTATCAACCCCGCGAATCGCTGGGTGAGCAGCATTGTTGTAAAAAGCCAACCCTCGCTTATGACTCCGTGAGCAGCATTGCTGTAAAGTGCCAACCCTGGCTTATAACTGGGTGAGCAGCATTGTTGTAAAATGCCAACCCTCGCTTATAACTGGGTGATCAGCATTGTTGTACAGTGCCAACCCTCGTGTCTAACTGGGTGAGCAGCACTGTTGTAAAGTCCCAACCCTCGCTTATAACTGGGTGGGCAGCATTGTTGTAAAGTGCCAACCCTCACTTATAACTGGGTGCGCAGCAATGTTGTAAAGTGCCAACCCTCGCGTATAACTAGGTGAGCAGCATTGTTGTAAAGTGCCAACCCTCGCGTATAACTGAGTGAACAGCATTGTTGTAAACTGCCAGCCCTCACTTATAACTCGGTGAGCAGCATTGTTGTAAAGTGTCAACCTTCACTTATAACTGGGTGAGGAGTATTGTTGTAATGTGCCAACCCTCGATTATAGCTGGGTGAGCAGCATTGTTGTAAAGTGCCAACTCTCGCGTATAATTGGGTGAGCAGCATTGTTGTAAAGTTCCAACCCTCACTTAAAACTGGGTGAGGAGCATTGTTGTAAAGTGCCAACCCTCACTTATAACTGGGTGAGCAGCATTGTTGTAAAGTGCCAACCCTCGCTTATAACTGGGTCAGCAGCATTGTTTTAAAGTGCCAATCCTCGCGTATAACTCGGTAAGCAGCATTGTTGTAAAGTGCCAACCCTTGCTTATAACTGAGTGAGCAGCATTGTTGTGGAGTGCCAACCCTCACTTATAACTGGGTGAGCAGCATTGTTGTAAAGTGCCAACCCTCGCTTATAACTGGGTCAGCAGCATTGTTTTAAAGTGCCAATCCTCGCGTATAACTCGGTAAGCAGCATTGTTGTAAAGTGCCAACCCTTGCTTATAACTGAGTGAGCAGCATTGTTGTAAAGTGCCAACCCTCACTTGTAACTGGGTGAGCAGCATTGTTGAAAAGTGCCAATCCTCACTTATAACTGGGTGAGCAGCATTGTTGTAAAGTTCCAACCCTCACTTAAAACAGGGTGAGGAGCATTGTTGTAAAGTGTCAACCCTCGCGTATCACACGTGAGCAGCACTGTTGTAATGTGCCAACCCTCACGTATAACTCGGTGAGTAGCATTGTTGTAAAGTGCCAACCCTCACGTATAACTGGCTGAGCAGCATTGTTGTAAAATGTCAACCCTGGCGTATCGCTGGTTCAGCAGCATTGTTGTAAAGTGCCAACCCTCGCTTATAACAGGGTGAGCAGCATTGCTGTAAAGTGCCAAACCTGGCTTATAACTGGGTGAACAGCATTGCTGTAAAGTGCCAACCCTTACTTATAACTGGGTGAGCAGCATTATTGTAAATTGCCAACTCTCACTTATAACTCAGTGAGCAGCATTGTTGTAAAGTGCCAACACTCACTTATAACTGTGTGAGCAGCATTATTGTAAAGTGTCAACCCTCGCTTATAACTGGGTGAACAGCATTGCTGTAAAGTGCCAACCCTCACTTATAACTGGGTGAGCAGCATTATTGTAAATTGCCAACTCTCACTTATAACTCAGTGAGCAGCATTGTTGTAAAGTGCCAACCCTCACTTATAACTGTGTGAACAGCATTGTTGTAAAGTGTCAACCCTCACCTATAACTGGGTGAGCAGCATTGTTGTAAAGTGCCAACACTCGCGTATAAATAAGGGAGCAGCATAGTTGTAAAGTGCCAACCCTCACTTATAACTGGGTGAGCAGCATTGTTGTAAAGTGCCAACCCTCGCGTATAACTGGGTGAGCAGCATTGTTGTAAAGTGCCAACCCTCGCGTATAAATAAGTGAGCAGCATAGTTGTAAAGTGCCAACCCTCGCTTATAACTGGGTGAGCAGCATTGTAGTAAAGTGCCAATCCTCGCGTATAACTGGGTGAGCAGCATTGTTGTAAAGTGCCAACCATCGCTTATAGCTGGGTGAGCAGCATTGTTGTAGAGTGCCAACCCTCACTTATAATTGGGTGAGCAGCATTGTTGTAAAGTGCCAACTCTCACTTGTAACTGGGTGGGCAGCATTGTTGCAAAGTGCCAACCCTCACTTATAACTTGGTGAGCAGCATTGTTGTAAAGTGCCAACTCTCACTTATAGCTCGGTGAGCAGCATTGTTGTAAAGTGCCAACCCTCACTTATAACTGTGTGAACAGCATTGTTGTAAAGTGCCAACCCTCACTTATAACTGGGTGAGCAGCACTGTTGTAAAGAGCCAACACACGCGTATTATTAGGTACAGCAGCATAGTTGTAAAGTGCCAACCCTCACTTATAACTGGGTGAGCAGCATTGTTGTAAAGTACCAACCCTCGCGTATAACTTGGTGAGCAGCATTGTTGTAAAGTACCAACCCTCGCTTATAACTGGGTCAGCAGCATTGTTGTAAAGTGCCAATCCTCGCGTATAACTGTGTGGGCAGCATTGTTGTAAAGTGCCAACCCTCGCTTATAACTGAGTGAGCAGCATTGTTGTAGATTGCCAACCCTCACTTATAACTGGGTGAGCAGCATTGTTGTAAAGTGCCAACCCTCACTTGTAACTCGGTCAGCAGCATTGTTGAAAAGTGCCAACCCTCACTTATAAATCGGTGAGCAGCATTGCTGTAAAGTGCCAAACCTGGCTTATAACTGGGTGAACAGCATTGCTGTAAAGTGCCAACCCTTACTTATAACTGGGTGAGCAGCATTATTGTAAATTGCCAACTCTCACTTATAACTCAGTGAGCAGCATTGTTGTAAAGTGCCAACACTCACTTATAACTGTGTGAGCAGCATTATTGTAAAGTGTCAACCCTCGCTTATAACTGGGTGAACAGCATTGCTGTAAAGTGCCAACCCTCACTTATAACTGGGTGAGCAGCATTATTGTAAATTGCCAACTCTCACTTATAACTCAGTGAGCAGCATTGTTGTAAAGTGCCAACCCTCACTTATAACTGTGTGAACAGCATTGTTGTAAAGTGTCAACCCTCACCTATAACTGGGTGAGCAGCATTGTTGTAAAGTGCCAACACTCGCGTATAAATAAGGGAGCAGCATAGTTGTAAAGTGCCAACCCTCACTTATAACTGGGTGAGCAGCATTGTTGTAAAGTGCCAACCCTCGCGTATAACTGGGTGAGCAGCATTGTTGTAAAGTGCCAACCCTCGCGTATAAATAAGTGAGCAGCATAGTTGTAAAGTGCCAACCCTCGCTTATAACTGGGTGAGCAGCATTGTAGTAAAGTGCCAATCCTCGCGTATAACTGGGTGAGCAGCATTGTTGTAAAGTGCCAACCATCGCTTATAGCTGGGTGAGCAGCATTGTTGTAGAGTGCCAACCCTCACTTATAATTGGGTGAGCAGCATTGTTGTAAAGTGCCAACTCTCACTTGTAACTGGGTGGGCAGCATTGTTGCAAAGTGCCAACCCTCACTTATAACTTGGTGAGCAGCATTGTTGTAAAGTGCCAACTCTCACTTATAGCTCGGTGAGCAGCATTGTTGTAAAGTGCCAACCCTCACTTATAACTGTGTGAACAGCATTGTTGTAAAGTGCCAACCCTCACTTATAACTGGGTGAGCAGCACTGTTGTAAAGAGCCAACACACGCGTATTATTAGGTACAGCAGCATAGTTGTAAAGTGCCAACCCTCACTTATAACTGGGTGAGCAGCATTGTTGTAAAGTACCAACCCTCGCGTATAACTTGGTGAGCAGCATTGTTGTAAAGTACCAACCCTCGCTTATAACTGGGTCAGCAGCATTGTTGTAAAGTGCCAATCCTCGCGTATAACTGTGTGGGCAGCATTGTTGTAAAGTGCCAACCCTCGCTTATAACTGAGTGAGCAGCATTGTTGTAGATTGCCAACCCTCACTTATAACTGGGTGAGCAGCATTGTTGTAAAGTGCCAACCCTCACTTGTAACTCGGTCAGCAGCATTGTTGAAAAGTGCCAACCCTCACTTATAAATCGGTGAGCAGCATTGCTGTAAAGTGCCAACCCTCGCGTATAACTGACTGAGCAGCATTGTTATAAAGTGCCAATCCTCCCGTATAACTGGGTGAGCAGCATAGTTGTAAAGTGTCAACCGTCGCGTATCGCACGGTGAGCAGCATTGTTGTAATGTGCCAACCCTCACGTATAACTCCGTGAGTAGCATTGTTGTAAAGTGCCAACCCTCACTTATAACTGGCTGAGCAGCATTGCTGTAAAATATCAACCCTCGCGTATCGCACGGTGAGCAGCATTGTTATAATGTGCCAACCCTCACGTATAACTCGGTGAGTAGCATTGTTGTAAAGTGCCAACCCTCACTTAGAACTGGCTGAGCAGCATTGTTGTAAAATGTCAACCCTGGCGTATCGCTGGGTGAGCAGCATTGTTGTAAAGTGCCAACCTTCGCTTATAACAGGGTGAGCAGCATTGCTGTAAAGTGCCAACCCTGGCTTATAACTGGGTGTGCAGCATTGTTGTAAAGTGCCAACTCTCACTTATAACTCGATGAACAGCATTGTTGTAAAGTGCCAACACTCACTTATAATTGTGTGAGCAGCATTATTGTAAAGTGCCAACCCTCGCTTATAACTGGGTGAACAGCATTGCTGTAAAGTGCCAACCCTCACTTATAACTGGGTGAGCAGCATTGTTGTAAAGTGCCAGCTCTCACTTATAACTCGGTGAGCAGCATTGTTGTAAAGTGCCAACCCTCACTTATAACTGTGTGAACAGCATTGTTGTAAAGTGTCAACCCTCACTTATAACTGGGTGAGCAGCATTGTTGTAAAGTGCCAACCCTCACTTGTAACTCGGTGAGCAGCATTGTTGAAAAGTGCCAACCTTCACTTATAAATCGGTGAGCAGCATTGCTGTAAAGTGCCAACCCTCGCGTATAACTGACTGAGCAGCATTGTTATAAAGTGCCAATCCTACCGTATAACTGGGTGAGCAGCATAGTTGTAAAGTGTCAACCGTCGCGTATCGCACGGTGAGCAGCATTGTTGTAATGTGCCAAACCTCACGTATAACTCCGTGAGTAGCATTGTTGTAAAGTGCCAACCCTCACTTATAACTGGCTGAGCAGCATTGCTGTAAAATGTCAACCCTTGCGTATCGCACGGTGAGCAGCATTGTTATAATGTGCCAACCCTCACGTATAACTCGGTGAGTAGCATTGTTGTAAAGTGCCAACCCTCACTTAGAACTGGCTGAGCAGCATTGTTGTAAAATGTCAACCCTGGCGTATCGCTGGGTGAGCAGCATTGTTGTAAAGTGCCAACCTTCGCTTATAACAGGGTGAGCAGCATTGCTGTAAAGTGCCAACCCTGGCTTATAACTGGGTGTGCAGCATTGTTGTACAGTGCCAACTCTCACTTATAACTCGGTGAGCAGCATTGTTGTAAAGTGCCAACACTCACTTATAATTGTGTGAGCAGCATTATTGTAAAGTGCCAACCCTCGCTTATAACTGGGTGAACAGCATTGCTGTAAAGTGCCAACCCTCACTTATAACTGGGTGAGCAGCATTGTTGTAAAGTGCCAACTCTCACTTATAACTCGGTGAGCAGCATTGTTGTAAAATGTCAACCCTCGCTTATAACTGGGTCAGCAGCATTGTTGTAAAGTGCCAATCCTCGCGTATAACTGTGTGGGCAGCATTGTTGTAAAGTGCCAACCCTCGCTTATAACTGAGTGAGCAGCATTGTTGTAGAGTGCCACCCTCACTTATAACTGGGTGAGCAGCATTGTTGTAAAGTGCCAACCCTCACTTGTAACTCGGTGAGCAGCATTGTTGAAAAGTGCCAACCCTCACTTATAAATCGGTGAGCAGCATTGCTGTAAAGTGCCAACCCTCGCGTATAACTGACTGAGCAGCATTGTTATAAAGTGCCAATCCTCGCGTATAACTGGGTGAGCAGCATAGTTGTAAAGTGTCAACCGTCGCGTATCGCACGGTGAGCAGCATTGTTGTAATGTGCCAACCCTCACGTATAACTCCGTGAGTAGCATTGTTGTAAAGTGCCAACCCTCACTTATAACTGGCTGAGCAGCATTGCTGTAAAATATCAACCCTCGCGTATCGCACGATGAACAGCATTGTTATAATGTGCCAACCCTCACGTATAACTCGGTGAATAGCATTGTTGTAAAGTGCCAACCCTCACTTAGAACTGGCTGAGCAGCATTGTTGTAAAATGTCAACCCTGGCGTATCGCTGGGTGAGCAGCATTGTTGTAAAGTGCCAACCTTCGCTTATAACAGGGTGAGCAGCATTGCTGTAAAGTGCCAACCCTGGCTTATAACTGGGTGTGCAGCATTGTTGTAAAGTGCCAACTCTCAATTATAACTCGGTGAACAGCATTGTTGTAAAGTGCAAACACTCACTTATAATTGTGTGAGCAGCATTATTGTAAAGTGCCAAATCTCGCTTATAACTGGGTGAACAGCATTGCTGTAAAGTGCCAACCCTCACTTATAACTGGGTGAGCAGCATTGTTGTAAAGTGCCAGCTCTCACTTATAACTCGGTGAGCAGCATTGTTGTAAAGTGCCAACCCTCACTTATAACTGTGTGAACAGCATTGTTGTAAAGTGTCAACCCTCACTTATAACTGGGTGAGCAGCATTGTTGTAAAGTGCCAACCCTCACTTGTAACTCGTTGAGCAGCATTGTTGAAAAGTGCCAACCCTCACTTATAAATCGGTGAGCAGCATTGCTGTTAAGTGCCAACCCTCGCGTATAACTGACTGAGCAGCATTGTTATAAAGTGCCAATCCTCCCGTATAACTGGGTGAGCAGCATAGTTGTAAAGTGTCAACCGTCGCGTATCGCACGGTGAGCAGCATTGTTGTAATGTGCCAACCCTCACGTATAACTCCGTGAGTAGCATTGTTGTAAAGTGCCAACCCTCACTTATAACTGGCTGAGCAGCATTGCTGTAAAATATCAACCCTCGCGTATCGCACGGTGAGCAGCATTGTTATAATGTGCCAACCCTCACGTATAACTCGGTGAGTAGCATTGTTGTAAAGTGCCAACCCTCACTTAGAACTGGCTGAGCAGCATTGTTGTAAAATGTCAACCCTGGCGTATCGCTGGGTGAGCAGCATTGTTGTAAAGTGCCAACCTTCGCTTATAACAGGGTGAGCAGCATTGCTGTAAAGTGCCAACCCTGGCTTATAACTGGGTGTGCAGCATTGTTGTAAAGTGCCAACTCTCAATTATAACTCGGTGAACAGCATTGTTGTAAAGTGCCAACACTCACTTATAATTGTGTGAGCAGCATTATTGTAAAGTGCCAACCCTCGCTTATAACTGGGTGAACAGCATTGATGTAAAGTGCCAACCCTCACTTATAACTGGGTGAGCAGCATTGTTGTAAAGTGCCAGCTCTCACTTATAACTCGGTGAGCAGCATTGTTGTAAAGTGCCAACCCTCACTTATAACTGTGTGAACAGCATTGTTGTAAAGTGTCAACCCTCACTTATAACTGGGTGAGCAGCATTGTTGTAAAGTGCCAACCCTCACTTATAACTCGGTGAGCAGCATTGTTGAAAAGTGCCAACCCTCACTTATAAATCGGTGAGCAGCATTGCTGTAAAGTGCCAACCCTCGCGTATAACTGACTGAGCAGCATTGTTATAAAGTGCCAATCCTATCGTATAACTGGGTGAGCAGCATAGTTGTAAAGTGTCAACCGTCGCGTATCGCACGGTGAGCAGCATTGTTGTAATGTGCCAAACCTCACGTATAACTCCGTGAGTAGCATTGTTGTAAAGTGCCAACCCTCACTTATAACTGGCTGAGCAGCATTGCTGTAAAATGTCAACCCTCGCGTATCGCACGGTGAGCAGCATTGTTATAATGTGCCAACCCTCACGTATAACTCGGTGAGTAGCATTGTTGTAAAGTGCCAACCCTCACTTAGAACTGGCTGAGCAGCATTGTTGTAAAATGTCAAACCTGGCGTATCGCTGGGTGAGCAGCATTGTTGTAAAGTGCCAACCTTCGCTTATAACAGGGTGAGCAGCATTGCTGTAAAGTGCCAACCCTGGCTTATAACTGGGTGTGCAGCATTGTTGTACAGTGCCAACTCTCACTTATAACTCGGTGAGCAGCATTGTTGTAAAGTGCCAACACTCACTTATAATTGTGTGAGCAGCATTATTGTAAAGTGCCAACCCTCGCTTATAACTGGGTGAACAGCATTGCTGTAAAGTGCCAACCCTCACTTATAACTGGGTGAGCAGCATTGTTGTAAAGTGCCAACTCTCACTTATAACTCGGTGAGCAGCATCGTTGTAAAGTGCCAACCCTCACCTATAACTGTGTGAACAGCATTGTTGTAAAGTGTAAACCCTCACTTATAACTGGGTGAGCAGCATTGTTGTAAAGTGCCAACACTCGCGTATAAATAAGTGAGCAGCATAGTTATAAAGTGCCAATCCTCACTTATAACTGGGTGAGCAGCATTGTTGTAAAGTGCCAACCCTCGCGTATAACTGGGTGAGCAGCATTGTTGTAAAGTGCCAAACCTCGCTTATAACTGGGTGAGCAGCATTGTTGTAAAGTGCCAATTCTCGCCTATAACTGGGTGAGCAGCATTGTTGTAAAGTGCCAACCCTCGCTTATAGCTGGGTGAGCAGCATTATTGTAGAATGCCAACCCTCACTTATAACTGGGTGAGCAGCACTGTTGTAAAGTACCAACCCTCACTTGTAACTGGTTGAGCAGCATTGTTGCAAAGTGCCAACACTCACTTATAACTCGGTGAGCAGCATTGTTGTAAAGTGCCAACTCTCACTTATAACTCGGTGAGTAGCATTGTTGTAAAGTGCCTACTCTCACTTACAACTTGGTGAGCAGCAGTGTTGTAAAGTGCCAACCCTCACTTATATCTGGGTGAGCAGCATTGTTGTAAAGTGCCAACCCTCGTTTATAACTGGGTGAGCAGCATTGTTGTAAAGGGCCAATCCTCGCCTATAACTGGGTGTGCAGCATTGTTGTAGAGTCCCAACCCTCACTTATAACTGGGTGAGCAGCATTGTTGTAAAGTGCCAACCCTCACTTGTAACTGGGTGAGCAGCAATTTTGAAAAGTGCCAACCCTCACTTATAACTCGGTGAGCAGCATTGCTGTAAAGTGCCAACCCTCACGTATAACTGGGTGAGCAGCATTGTTGTAAAGTGCCAACCCTCGCGTTTAAATAAGTGAGCAGCATAGTTGTAAAGTGCCAACCCTCACTTATAACTGGGTGAGCAGCATTGTTGTAAAGTGGTAACCCTCGCGTATAACTGGGTGAGCAGCATTGTTGTAAAGTGCCAACCCTCGCGTATAAATAAGTGAGCAGCATAGTTGTAAAGTGCCAACCCTCACTTATAACTGGGTGAGCAGCATTGTTGTAAAGTGCCAATCCTCGCGTATAACCGGGTGAGCAGCATTGTTGTAAAGTGCCAACCCTCGCTTATAGCTGGGTGAGCAGCATTGTTGTAGAGTGCCAACCCTCACTTATAACTGGGTGAGCAGCATTGTTGTAAAGTGCCAACTTTCACTTGTAACTGGGTGGGCAGCATTTTTGCAAAGTGCCAACCCTCACTTATATCTTGGTGAGCAGCATTGTTGTAAAGTGCCAACTCTCACTTATAGCTCGGTGAGCAGCATTGTTGTAAAGTGCCAACCCTCGCGTATAACTGGGTGAGCAGCATTGTTGTAAAGTGCCAACCCTCGCGTATAAATAAGTGAGCAGCATAGTTGTAAAGTGCCAACCCTCACTTATAACTGGGTGAGCAGCACTGTTGTAAAGTGCCAACAGTCGCGTATTAATAGGTGAGCAGCATAGTTGTAAAGTGCCAACCCTCGCTTATAACTGGGTGAGCAGCATTGTTGTAAAGTACCAACCCTCGCGTATAACTGGGTGAGCAGCATTGTTGTAAAGTGCCAACCCTCGCTTATAACTGGGTCAGCAGCATTGTTGTAAATTGCCAATCCTCGCGTATAACTGTGTGGGCAGCATTGTTGTAAAGTGCCAATCCTCGCTTATAACTGAGTGAGCAGCATTGTTGTAGAGTGCCAACCCTCACTTATAACTGGGTGAGCAGCATTGTTGTAAAGCGCCAACCCTCACTTATAACTGGGTGAGCAGCATTGTTGTAAAGTTCCAACCCTCACTTAAAACTGGGTGAGGAGCATTGTTGTAAAGTGTCAACCCTCGCGTATCGCACGGTGAGCAGCACTGTTGTAATGTGCCAACCCTCACGTATAACTCAGTGAGTAGCATTGTTGTAAAGTGCCAACCCTCACTTATAACTGGCTGAGCAGCATTGCTGTAAAGTGCCAACCCTGGCTTACAACTGGGTGAGCAGCATTGTTGTAAAGTGCCAACTCTCACTTATAACTCGGTGAGCAGCATTGTTGTAAAGTGCCAACACTCACTTATAACTGTGTGAGCAGCATTATTGTAAAGTGTCAACCCTCGCTTATAACTGGGTGAGCAGCATTGTTGTAAAGTGCCAACTCTCACTTATAACTGGGTGAGCAGCATTGTTGTAAAGTGCCAACACTCACTTATAACTGTGTGAGCAGCATTATTGTAAAGTGTCAACCCTCGCTTATAACTGGGTGAGCAGCATTGTTGTAAAGTGCCAACTCTCACTTATAACTCGGTGAGCAGCATTGTTGTAAAGTGCCAACCCTCGCTTATAACAGGGTGAACAGCATTGCTGTAAAGTGCCAACACTCACCTATAACTGTGTGAGCAGCATTATTGTAAAGTGTCAACCCTCGCTTATAACTGGGTGAACAGCATTGCTGTAAAGTGCCAACCCTCACTTATAACTGGGTGAGCAGCATTGTTGTAAATTGCAACTCTCACTTATAACTCAGTGAGCAGCATTGTTGTAAAGTGACAACCCTCACTTATAACTGTGTGAACAGCATTGTTGTAAAGTGCCAACCCTCACCTATAACTGGGTGAGCAGCATTGTTGTAAAGTGCCAACACTCGCGTATAAATAAGGGAGCAGCATAGTTGTAAAGTGCCAACCCTCACTTATAACTGGGTGAGCAGCATTGTTGTAAAGTGCCAACCCTCGCGTATAACTGGGTGAGGAGCATTGTTGTAAAGTGCCAACCCTCGCTTATAACTGGGTGAGCAGCATTGTTGTAAAGTGCCAATCCTCGCGTATAACTGGGTGAGCAGCATTGTTGTAAAGTGCCAACCATCGCTTATAGCTGGGTGAGCAGCATTGTTGTAGAGTGCCAACCCTCACTTATAATTGGGTGAGCAGCATTGTTGTAAAGTGCCAACTCTCACTTGTAACTGGGTGGGCAGCATTGTTGCAAAGTGCCAACCCTCACTTATAACTTGGTGAGCAGCATTGTTGTAAAGTGCCAACTCTCACTTATAGCTCGGTGAGCAGCATTGTTGTAAAGTGCCAACCCTCACTTATAACTGTGTGAACAGCATTGTTGTAAAGTGCCAACCCTCACTTATAACTGGGTGAGCAGCACTGTTGTAAAGAGCCAACACTCGCGTATTAATAGGTGAGCAGCATAGTTGTAAAGTGCCAACCCTCACTTATAACTGGGTGAGCAGCATTGTTGTAGAGTGCCAACCCTCACTTATAACTGGGTGAGCAGCATTGTTGTAAAGTGCCAACCCTCACTTGTAACTCGGTGAGCAGCATTGTTGAAAAGTGCCAACCCTCACTTATAAATCGGTGAGCAGCATTGCTGTAAAGTGCCAACCCTCGCGTATAACTGACTGAGCAGCATTGTTATAAAGTGCCAATCCTCCCGTATAACTGGGTGAGCAGCATAGTTGTAAAGTGTCAACCGTCGCGTATTGCACGGTGGGCAGCATTGTTGTAATGTGCCAACCCTCATGTATAACTCCGTGAGTAGCATTGTTGTAAAGTGCCAACCCTCACTTATAACTGGCTGAGCAGCATTGCTGTAAAATGTCAACCCTCGCTTATCGCACGGTGAGCAGCATTGTTATAATGTGCCAACCCTCATGTATAACTCGGTGAGTAGCATTGTTGTAAAGAGCCAACCCTCACTTAGAACTGGCTGAGCAGCATTGTTGTAAAATGTCAACCCTGGCGTATCGCTGGGTGAGCAGCATTGTTGTAAAGTGCCAACCTTCGCTTATAACAGGGTGAGCAGCATTGCTGTAAAGTGCCAACCCTGGCTTATAACTGGGTGTGCAGCATTGTTGTAAAGTGCCAACTCTCACTTATAACCCGGTCAGCAGCATTGTTGTAAAGTGCCAACACTCACTTATAATTGTGTGAGCAGCATTATTGTAAAGTGCCAACCCTCGCTTATAACTGGGTGAACAACATTGCTGTAAAGTGCCAACCCTCACTTATAACTGGGTGAGCAGCATTGTTGTAAAGTGCCAGCTCTCACTTATAACTCGGTGAGCAGCATTGTTGTAAAGTGCCAACCCTCACTTATAACTGTGTGAACAGCATTGTTGTAAAGTGTCAACCCTCACTTATAACTGGGTGAGCAGCATTGCTGTAAAGTGCCAACCCTCACTTGTAACTCGGTGAGCAGCATTGTTGAAAAGTGCCAACCCTCACTAATAAATCGGTGAGCAGCATTGCTGTAAAGTGCCAACCCTCGCGTATAACTGACTGAGCAGCATTGTTATAAAGTGCCAATCCTACCGTATAACTGGGTGAGCAGCATAGTTGTAAAGTGTCAACCGTCGCGTATCGCACGGTGAGCAGCATTGTTGTAATGTGCCAAACCTCACGTATAACTCCGTGAGTAGCATTGTTGTAAAGTGCCAACCCTCACTTATAACTGGCTGAGCAGCATTGCTGTAAAATGTCAACCCTCGCGTATCGCACGGTGAGCAGCATTGTTATAATGTGCCAACCCTCACGTATAACTCGGTGAGTAGCATTGTTGTAAAGTGCCAACCCTCACTTAGAACTGGCTGAGCAGCATTGTTGTAAAATGTCAACCCTGGCGTATCGCTGGGTGAGCAGCATTGTTGTAAAGTGCCAACCTTCGCTTATAACAGGGTGAGCAGCATTGCTGTAAAGTGCCAACCCTGGCTTATAACTGGGTGTGCAGCATTGTTGTACAGTGCCATCTCTCACTTATAACTCGGTGAGCAGCATTGTTGTAAAGTGCCAACACTCACTTATAATTGTGTGAGCAGCATTATTGTAAAGTGCCAACCCTCGCTTATAACTGGGTGAACAGCATTGCTGTAAAGTGCCAACCCTGACTTATAACTGGGTGAGCAGCATTGTTGTAAAGTGCCAACTCTCACTTATAACTCGGTGAGCAGCATTGTTGTAAAGTGCTAACCCTCACTTATAACTGTGTGAACAGCATTGTTGTAAAGTGTCAACCCTCACTTATAACTGGGTGAGCAGCATTGTTGTAAAGTGCCAACACTCGCGTATAAATAGGTGAGCAGCATAGTTATAAAGTGCCAACCCTCACTTATAACTGGGTGAGCAGCATTGTTGTAAAGTGCCAAACCTCGCTTATAACTGGGTGAGCAGCATTGTTGTAAAGTGCCAATTCTCGCGTATAACTGGGTGAGCAGCATTGTTGTAAAGTGCCAACCCTCGCTTATAGCTGGGTGAGCAGCATTATTGTAGAATGCCAACCCTCATTTATAACTGGGTGAGCAGCATTGTTGTAAAGTACCAACCCTCACTTGTAACTGGGTGAGCAGCATTGTTGCAAAGTGCCAACACTCACTTATAACTCGGTGAGCAGCATTGTTGTAAAGTGCCAACTCTCACTTATAATTCGGTGAGCAGCATTGTTGTAAAGTGCCTACTCTCACTTACAACTTGGTGAGCAGCAGTGTTGTAAAGTGCCAACCCTCACTTATATCTGGGTGAGCAGCATTGTTGTAAAGTGCCAACCCTCGCTTATAACTGGGTGAGCAGCATTGTTGTAAAGGGCCAATCCTCGCCTATAACTGGGTGAGCAGCATTGTTGTAGAGTCCCAATCCTCACTTATAACTGGGTGAGCAGCATTGTTGTAAAGTGCCAACCCTCACTTGTAACTGGGTGAGCAGCAATGTTGAAAAGTGTCAACCCTCACTTATAACTCGGTGCGCAGCATTGCTGTAAAGTGCCAACCCTCGCGTATAACTGGGTGAGCAGCATTGTTGTAAAGTGCCAACCCTCGCTTATAACTGGGTGAGCAGCATTGTTATAAAGTGCCAATCCTCCAGTATAGCTGGGTGAGTAGCATAGTTGTAAAGTGCCAACACCAGCTTATCACTGGGAGAGCAGCATTGTTGTATCAAGTGACAACCCTCACTTATAACTGGGTGAGCTGCATTGTTGCAAAGTGCCAACCCTCACTTATAACTGGGTGCGCAGCATTGTTGTAAAGTTCCAACCCTCACATGTAACTGGGTGAGCAGCATCGTCGTAAAGTGCCAACCCTCGCGTATAACTGGGTGAGCAACATTGTTGTACAGTGCCAATCCTCGTGTCTAACTGGGTGAGCAGCATTGTTGTAAAGTGCCAACCCTCACTTATAACTGGGTGAGCAGCATTGTTGTAAAATTCCAAACCTCGCGTATAACTGGGTGAGCAGCATTGTTGTAAAATGCAAACCCTCACCTATAACTCGGTGAGCAGCATTGTTGTAAAGTGACAACCCTCACTTATAACTGGGTGCGCAGCAATGATGTAAAGTGCCAACCCTCGCGTATAACTAGGTGAGCAGCATTGTTGTAAAGTGCCAACCCTTGCGTATAACTGAGTGAACAGCATTGTTGTAAACTGCCAACCCTCACTTATAACTCGGTGAGCAGCATTGTTGTAAAGTGTCAACCTTCACTTATAACTGGGTGAGGAGTATTGTTGTAATGTGCCAACCCTCGATTATAGCTGGGTGAGCAGCATTGTTGTAAAGTGCCAACTCTCGCGTATAATTGGGTGAGCAGCATTGTTGTAAAGTTCCAACCCTCACTTAAAACTGGATGGGGAGCATTGTTGTAAAGTGCCAACCCTCACTTATAACTGGGTGAGCAGCATTGTTGTAAAGTGCCAACCCTCGCTTATAACTGGGTCAGCAGCATTGTTTTAAAGTGCCAATCCTTGCGTATAACTGGGTGAGCAGCATTGTTGTAAAGTGCCAACCCTCGCTTATAACTCGGTGAGCAGCATTGTTGTAGAGTGCCAACCCTCACTTATAACTGGGTGAGCAGCATTGTTGTAAAGTGCCAACCCTCACTTGTAACTGGGTGAGCAGCATTGTTGAAAAGTGCCAATCCTCACTTATAACTGGGTGAGCAGCATTGTTGTAAAGTTCCAACCCTCACTTAAAACTGGGTGAGGAGCATTGCTGTAAAGTGCCAACCTTCACTTATAACTGGGTGAGCAGCATTGTTGTAAAGTGCCAACCCTCGCTTATAACTGGGTCAGCAGCATTGTTTTAAAGTGCCAATCCTCGCGTATAACTGGGTGAGCAGCATGGTTGTAAAGTGCCAACCCTCGCTTATAATTGGGTGGGCAGCATTGTTGTAGAGTGCCAACCCTCACTTATAACTGGGTGAGCAGCATTGTTGTAAAGTGCAAACCCTCACTTGTAACTGG
The DNA here is from genome assembly GCA_963680875.1 of Bathymodiolus brooksi. Taxonomy (NCBI): domain Eukaryota; kingdom Metazoa; phylum Mollusca; class Bivalvia; order Mytilida; family Modiolidae; genus Bathymodiolus; species Bathymodiolus brooksi. The sequence goes on along the minus strand of OY804579.1, from coordinate 126,828,219 downwards.
GTGAGCAGCATTGTTGAAAAGTGCCAATCCTAACTTATAACTGGGTGAGCAGCATTGTTGTAAAGTTCCAACCCTCACTTAAAACTGGGTGATGAGCATTGTTGTAAAGTGTCAACCCTCGCGTATCGCACGGTGAGCAGCATTGTTGTAATGTACCAACCCTCACGTATAACTCGGTGAGTAGCATTATTGTAAAGTACCAACCCTCGCGTATAAGTGGGTGAGCAGCATTGTTGTAAAGTGCCAACCCTCACTTATAACTGGGTGAGCAGCATTGTTGTAAAGTGACAACCCTCACTTATAACTGGGTGCGCAGCAATGTTGTAAAGTGCCAACCCTCGCGTATAACTAGGTGAGCAGCATTGTTGTAAAGTGTCAACCCTCGCGTATAACTAGGTGATCAGCATTGTTGTGAAGTGCCAACCCTCACTTATAACTGGGTGAGCATCATTGTTGTAAAGTGTCAACCTTCACTTATAACTAGGTGAGGAGTTTGTTGTAAAGTGCCAACCCTCGATTATAGCTGGGTGAGCAGCATTGTTGTAAAGTGCCCACTCTCGCGTATAATTGGGTGAGCAGCATTATTGTAAAGTGCCAACCCTCACTTATAACTGGGTGAGCAGCATTGTTGTAAAGTTCCAACCCTCACTTATAACTGGGTGAGGAGCATTGTTGTAACGTGTCAACCCTCGCGTATCCCACGGTGAGCAGCATTGTTGTAATGTGCCAACCCTCGCGTATAACTCGGTGAGTAGCATTGTTGTAAAGTGCCAACCCTCACTTATAACTGGATGAGCAGGATTGTTGTAAAATGTCAACCCTGGCGTATCGCTGGGTGAGCAGCATTGTTGTAAAGTGCCAACCCTCGCTTATAACTGGGTGAGCAGCATTGCTGTCAAGTACCAACACTCGTTTATAACTGGGTGAGCAGCATTGTTATAAAGTTCCAACCCTCACTTATAACTGGGTGAGCAGCATTGTTGTAAAGTGTCAACCCTCGCGTATCGCTGGGTGAGCAGCATTGTTGTAAAATGCCAACCCTCGCTTATAACTGTGTGAGCAGCATTGTTGTAAAGTCCCAACCCTCGCTTTTAGCTGGGTGAGCAGCATTGTTGTAGAGTACCAACCCTCACTTATAACTGGGTGAGCAGCATTGTTGTAAAGTGCCAACCCTCACTTGTAACTGGGTGAGCAGCATTGTTTCAAAGTGCCAACCCTCACTTATAACTCGGTAAGCAGCATTGCTGTAAAGTGCCACCCCTCACTTATAACTGGATGAGCAGCGTTGTTGTAAAGTGCCAACCCTCGCGTATAACTGGGTGAGCAGCATTGTTGTAAAGTGCCAACCCTTGCTTATAACAGGGTGAGCAGCATTGTTATAAAGTGCCAATCCTCCTGTATAACTGGGTGAGCAGCATAGTTGTAAAGTGCCAACACCAGCTTATCACTGGGTGAACAGCATTGTTGTATCAAGTGCCAACCCTCACTTATAACTGGGTGAGCTTCATTGTTTCAAAGTGCCAACCCTCACTTATAACTCGGTAAGCAGCATTGCTGTAAAGTGCCACCCCTCACTTATAACTGGATGAGCAGCATTGTTATAAAGTGCCAACCCTCGCGTATAACTGGGTGAGCAGTATTGTTGTAAAGTGCCAACCCTTGCTTATAACAGGGTGAGCAGCATTGTTATAAAGTGCCAATCCTCCTGTATAACTGGGTGAGCAGCATAGTTGTAAAGTGCCAACACCAGCTTATCACTGGGTGAGCAGCATTGTTGTATCAAGTGCCAACCCTCACTAATAACTGGGTGAGCTTTATTGTTGTAAAGTGCCAACCCTCACTTATAACTGGGTGAGCAGCATCGTTGTAAAGTGCCAACCCTCGCGTGTAACTGGGTGAGCAGCATTGTTGTAAAGTGCCAACCCTCGCTTATAACTGGGTGAGCAGCATTGTTGTAAAGTGCCAACCCTCACTTATAACTGGGTGAGCTTCATTGTTGTAAAGTCCCAACCTTCACTAATAAATAGCTGAACAGCATTGTTGTAAAGTGCCAATCCTCAGTTATAGCTGGGTGAGCAGCACTGTTGTATAGTGCCAACCCTCACTTATAAGTGGGTGAGCAGCAATGTTGTAAAGTGGCAACCCTCGTTTATAACTGGATGAGCAGCATTGTTGTAAAGTGCCAATCTTCACTTATAATTGGGTGAGCAGCATTGTTGTAAAGTGCCAACCCTTGCTTGTAACTGGGTGAGCAGCATTTTTGTATAGTGCCAACCCTCGCTTATAACTGGGTGAGCAGCAATGTTGTAAAGTGCCAAACCTCGCATATAACTGGGTGGGCAGCATTGTTGTAAAGTGTCATCCCTTGCGTATCGCTGGGTGAGCAGCTTTGTTGTAAAGTGCCAACACTCACTTATAACTGGGTGAGCAACATTGTTGTAAAGTGCCAACTCTCACTTATAACTGGATAAGCAGCATTGTTGTAAAGTTCCAACCCTCACTTATAACTGGGTGAGCAGCATTGTTGTAAAGTGCCAACCATTGCTTGTAGCTGGGTGAGCAACATTGTTGTATAGTGCCAACCCTCGCTTATAACTGGGTGAGCAGCAATGTTGTAAAGTTCCAATCCTCGCTCGTAACTGGGTGAGCAGCATTTTTGTATAGTGTCAACCCTCGCTTATAACTCGGTGAGCAGGATTGCTGTAAAGTGCTAACCCTGGCTTATAATTGGGTGAGCAGCATTGTTGTAAAATGCCAACCCTCGCTTATAACTGGATGATCAGCATTGTTGTACAGTGCCAACCCTCGTGTATAACAGGGTGAGCAGCATTGTTGTAAAATGCCAACCCTCGCTTATAACTGGGTGAGCAGTATTGCTGTAAAGTGCCAACCCTCGCTTATAACTGGGTGAGCAGCATTGTTGTAAAGTGCCAACCCTCACTTAAAACTGGGTGAGGAGCATTGCTGTAAAGTGCCAACCCTCACTTATAACTGGGTGAGCAGCATTGTTGTAAAGTGCCAACCCTCGCTTATAACTGGGTCAGCAGCATTGTTTTAAAGTGCCAATCCTCGCGTATAACTGGGTGAGCAGCATGGTTGTAAAGTGCCAACCCTCGCTTATAATTGGGTGGGCAGCATTGTTGTAGAGTGCCAACCCTCACTTATAACTGGGTGAGCAGCATTGTTGTAAAGTGCCAACCCTCACTTGTAACTAAAGGTAATAACAAAATTACCGAACTCCGAACAATCTTACAAAGGGAAAGTCAAAACTCATAATTGTATAAACAGACAAAATCAGTCATCAACCGGAAAACTGTGAAAACCGTAATGACCCTGACTTGGTACAGGCATTTCTAAAGAAATGGTGGGTTGAATCAGATTTTAAGGCGCCAAACCTCCCGCTCTCATCACGGTTCAAAGGTTCCAGCTGTCACTGTAACAGTATTTAAATACAGGAACAAAATAGGTAAAATAGCAGTACCATATTCGGTGACGTAAATGCCAATCCTCACTTATAACAGGGTGAGCAGCATTGTTGTAAAATGCCAACCCTCGCTTATAACTGGGTGAGCAGCATTGCTGTAAAGTGCCAACCCTCGCTTATAACTGGGTGAGCAGCATTGTTGTAAAGTGCCAACCCTCACTTATAACTGGGTGAGCAGCATTGTTGTAAAGTGCCAACCCTCGCGTATAACTGGGTGCGCAGCATTATTGTAAAGTGCCAACCCTCGCGTATAACTAGGTGAGCAGCATTGTTGTAAAGTGCCAAACCTCACTTATAGCTGGGTGAGCAGCATTGTTGTAAAGTGCCAACCCTCGCTTATAACTGGGTGAACAGCATTGCTGTAAAGTGCCAACCCTCACTTATAACTGGGTGAGCAGCATTGTTGTAAAGCGCCAACTCTCACTTATAACTCGGTGAGCAGCATTGTTGTAAAGTGCCAACCCTCACTTATAACTGTGTGAACAGTATTGTTATAAAGTGCCAACCCTCACTTATAACTGGGTGAGCAGCATTGTTGTAATGTGCCAACACTCGCGTATAAATAGGTGAGCAGCATAGTTGTAAAGTGGCAACCCTCACTTATAACTGGGTGAGCAGCATTGTTGTAAAGTACCAACCCTCGTGTATAACTGGGTGAGCAGTATTGTTGTAAAGTGCCAACCCTCGCGTATAACTGGGTGAGGAGCAATGTTGTAAAGAGCTAACACCAGCTTATCACTGGGTGAGCAGCATTGTTGTAAAGTGTCAACTTTCACTTATAACTGGGTGAGCAGTATTGTTGTAACCTGCCAGCCCTCGATTATAACTGGGTGAGCAGCATTGTTGTAAAGTGCCAACTCTCGTGTATAACTGGGTTAGCAGCATTGTTGTAAAGTTCCAACCCTCACTGATAACTGGGTGAGCAGCATTGTTGCAAAGGGCCAACCCTCACTTATAACTGGGTGAGCAGCCTTGTTGTAAAGTGCCAACACTCACTTATAACTCGGTGAGCAGCATTGTTGTAAAGTGCCAACCCTCACTTATAACTGGGTGAGCAGCATTGATTTAAAGTGCCAACACTCACTTCTAACTGGGTGAGCAGCATTGTTGTAAAGTGCCAACACTCGCGTAAAAATAGGTGAGCAGCATAGTTGTAAAGTGCCAACCCTCACTTATAACTGGGTGAGCAGGATTGTTGTAAAGTGCCAACCGCCACTTATAACTGGGTGAGCAGCATTGTTGTAAAGTGCCAACCCTCGTTTATAAATGTGTGAGCAGCATTGTTGTAAAGTGTCAACCCTCACTTATAACTGGGTGAGCAGCATTGTTGTAAAGTGCCAAACCCTGCGTATAACCGGATGAGCAGCATTGTTGTAAAGTGCCAACCCTCGCTTATAACTGGGTGAGCAGCAATGTTGTAAAGTGCCAAACCTCGGTTATAACTGGGTGTGCAGTATTGTTGTAAAGTACCACATCTTACTTATAACTGGGTGAGCAGCATTATTATAAAGTGCCAACCCTCGGTTATAAAAGGGTGAGCAACATTGTTGTAAAGGGCTAGCCCTCGCGTATAACTGGGTGAGCAGCATTGTTGTAAAGTGCCAACCCTCACTTATATCTGGGTGAGCAGCATTGTTGTAAAGTGCCAACCCTCGTGTATAACCGGGTTAGCAGCATTGTTGTAAAGTGCCAACCCTCGCGTATAACTGGGTGAGCAGCATTGTTGTAAAGTGCCAACCCTCGCTTATAACTGGGTGAGCAGCATTGTTGTAAAGTGCCAACCCTCACTTATAACTGGGTGAGCTTCATTGTTGTAAAGTGCCAACCCTCACTTATAACTGGGTGAGCAGCATTGTTGTAAATTCCCAACCTTCACTAATAAATAGCTGAACAGCATTGTTGTAAAGTGCCAATCCTCAGTTATAGCTGGGTGAGCAGCACTGTTGTATAGTGCCAACCCTCACTTATAAGTGGGTGAGCAGCAATGTTGTAAAGTGGCAACCCTCGTTTATAACTGGATGAGCAGCATTGTTGTAAAGTGCCAATCTTCACTTATAATTGGGTGAGCAGCATTGTTGTAAAGTGCCAACCCTTGCTTGTAACTGCGTGAGTAACATTGTTGTATAGTACCAACCCTCGCTTATAACTGGGTGAGCAGCTATGTTGTAAAGTGCCAAACCTCGCTTGTAACTGGGTGAGCAGCATTTTTGTATAGTGCCAACCCTCGCTTATAACTGGGTGAGCAGCAATGTTGTAAAGTGCCAAACCTCGCATATAACTGGGTGGGCAGCATTGTTGTAAAGTGTCATCCCTCGCGTATCGCTGGGTGAGCAGCTTTGTTGTAAAGTGCCAACACTCACTTATAACTGGGTGAGCAACATTGTTGTAAAGTGCCAAATCTCACTTATAACTGGATAAGCAGCATTGTTGTAAAGTTCCAACCCTCATTTATAACTGGGTGAGCAGCATTGTTGTATAGTGCCAACCCTCGCTTATAACTGGGTGAGCAGCAATGTTGTAAAGTTCCAATCCTCGCTTGTAACTGGGTGAGCAGCATTTTTGTATAGTGCCAACCCTCGCTTATAACTGGGTGAGCAGCATTGCTGTAAAGTGCTAACCCTGGCTTATAATTGGGTGAGCAGCATTGCTGTAAAGTGCTAACCCTGGCTTATAATTGGGTGAGCAGCATTGTTGTAAAATGCCAACCCTCGCTTATAACTGGATGATCAGCATTGTTGTACAGTGCCAACCCTCGTGTATAACAGGGTGAGCAGCATTGTTGTAAAATGCCAACCCTCGCTTATAACTGGGTGAGCAGCATTGCTGTAAAGTGCCAACCCTCGCTTATAACTGGGTGAGCAGCATTGTTGTAAAGTGCCAACCCTTACTTATAACTGGGTGCGCAGCAATGTTGTAAAGTGTCAACCCTCGCGTATAACTAGGTGAGCAGCATTGTTGTAAAGTGCCAACCCTCACTTATAGCTGGGTGAGCAGCATTGTTGTAAAGTGCCAACTCTCACTTATAACTCGGTGAGCAGCATTGTTGTAAAGTGCCAACCCTCACTTATAACTGTGTGAACAGCATTGTTATAAAGTACCAACCCTCACTTATAACTGGGTGAGCAGCATTGTTGTAATGTGCCAACACTCGCGTATAAATAGGTGAGCAGCATAGTTGTAAAGTGCCAACCCTCACTTATAACTGGGTGAGCAGCATTGTTGTAAAGTACCAACCCTCGTGTATAACTGGGTGAGCAGTATTGTTGTAAAGTGCCAACCCTCGCGTATAACTGGGTGAGGAGCATTGTTGTAAAGAGCTAACACCAGCTTATCACTGGGTGAGCAGCATTGTTGTAAAGTGTCAACTTTCACCTATAACTGGGTGAGCAGTATTGTTGTAGCGTGCCAGCCCTCGATTATAACTGGGTGAGCAGCATTGTTGTAAAGTGCCAACTCTCGTGTATAACTGGGTTAGCAGCATTGTTGTAAAGTTCCAACCCTCACTGATAACTGGGTGAGCAGCATTGTTGCAAAGGGCCAACCCTCACTTATAACTGGGTAAGCAGCCTTGTTGTAAAGTGCCAACTCTCACTTATAACTCGGTGAGCAGCATTGTTGTAAAGTGCCAACCCTCACTTATAACTGGGTGAGCAGCATTGTTGTAAACTGCAACACTCACTTCTAACTGGGTGAGCAGCATTGTTGTAAAGTGCCAACACTCGCGTAAAAATAGGTGAGCAGCATAGTTGTAAAGTGCCAACCCTCACTTATAACTGGGTGAGCAGCATTGTTGTAAAGTGCCAACCGCCACTTATAACTGGGTGAGCAGCATTGTTGTAAAGTGCCAACCCTCGTTTATAAATGTGTGAGCAGCATTGTTGTAAAGTGTCAACCCTCACTTATAACTGGGTGAGCAGCATTGTTGTAAAGTGCCAACCCCTGCGTATAACCGGATGAGCAGCATTGTTGTAAAGTGCCAACCCTCGCTTATAACTGGGTGAGCAGCAATGTTGTAAAGTGCCAAACCTCGGTTATAACTGGGTGTGCAGTATTGTTGTAAAGTGCCAACCCCCGCGTATAACTGGGAGAGCAGTATTGTTGTAAAGTACCAAATCTTACTTATAACTGGGTGAGCAGCATTATTGTAAAGTGCCAACCCTCGGTTATAAAAGGGTGAGCAACATTGTTGTAAAGGGCTAGCCCTCGCGTATAACTGGGTGAGCAGCATTGTTGTAAAGTGCCAACCCTCACTTATATCTGGGTGAGCAGCATTGTTGTAAAGTGCCAACCCTCGTGTATAACCGGGTTAGCAGCATTGTTGTAAAGTGCCAACCCTCGCGTATAACTGGGTGAGCAGCATTGTTGTAAAGTGCCAACCCTCGCTTATAACTGGGTGAGCAGCATTGTTGTAAAGTGCCAACCCTCACTTATAACTGGGTGAGCTTCATTGTTGTAAAGTGCCAACCCTCACTTATAACTGGGTGAGCAGCATTGTTGTAAATTCCCAACCTTCACTAATAAATAGCTGAACAGCATTGTTGTAAAGTGCCAATCCTCAGTTATAGCTGGGTGAGCAGCACTGTTGTATAGTGCCAACCCTCACTTATAAGTGGGTGAGCAGCAATGTTGTAAAGTGGCAACCCTCGTTTATAACTGGATGAGCAGCATTGTTGTAAAGTGCCAATCTTCACTTATAATTGGGTGAGCAGCATTGTTGTAAAGTGCCAACCCTTGCTTGTAACTGCGTGGGTAACATTGTTGTATAGTACCAACCCTCGCTTATAACTGGGTGAGCAGCTATGTTGTAAAGTGCCAAACCTCGCTTGTAACTGGGTGAGCAGCATTTTTGTATAGTGCCAACCCTCGCTTATAACTGGGTGAGCAGCAATGTTGTAAAGTGCCAAACCTCGCATATAACTGGGTGGGCAGCATTGTTGTAAAGTGTCATCCCTCGCGTATCGCTGGGTGAGCAGCTTTGTTGTAAAGTGCCAACACTCACTTATAACTGGGTGAGCAACATTGTTGTAAAGTGCCAAATCTCACTTATAACTGGATAAGCAGCATTGTTGTAAAGTTCCAACCCTCATTTATAACTGGGTGAGCAGCATTGTTGTATAGTGCCAACCCTCGCTTATAACTGGGTGAGCAGCAATGTTGTAAAGTTCCAATCCTCGCTTGTAACTGGGTGAGCAGCATTTTTGTATAGTGCCAACCCTCGCTTATAACTGGGTGAGCAGCATTGCTGTAAAGTGCTAACCCTGGCTTATAATTGGGTGAGCAGCATTGCTGTAAAGTGCTAACCCTGGCTTATAATTGGGTGAGCAGCATTGTTGTAAAATGCCAACCCTCGCTTATAACTGGATGATCAGCATTGTTGTACAGTGCCAACCCTCGTGTATAACAGGGTGAGCAGCATTGTTGTAAAATGCCAACCCTCGCTTATAACTGGGTGAGCAGCATTGCTGTAAAGTGCCAACCCTCGCTTATAACTGGGTGAGCAGCATTGTTGTAAAGTGCCAACCCTTACTTATAACTGGGTGCGCAGCAATGTTGTAAAGTGTCAACCCTCGCGTATAACTAGGTGAGCAGCATTGTTGTAAAGTGCCAACCCTCACTTATAGCTGGGTGAGCAGCATTGTTGTAAAGTGCCAACTCTCACTTATAACTCGGTGAGCAGCATTGTTGTAAAGTGCCAACCCTCACTTATAACTGTGTGAACAGCATTGTTATAAAGTACCAACCCTCACTTATAACTGGGTGAGCAGCATTGTTGTAATGTGCCAACACTCGCGTATAAATAGGTGAGCAGCATAGTTGTAAAGTGCCAACCCTCACTTATAACTGGGTGAGCAGCATTGTTGTAAAGTACCAACCCTCGTGTATAACTGGGTGAGCAGTATTGTTGTAAAGTGCCAACCCTCCCGTATAACTGGGTGAGGAGCATTGTTGTAAAGAGCTAACACCAGCTTATCACTGGGTGAGCAGCATTGTTGTAAAGTGTCAACTTTCACCTATAACTGGGTGAGCAGTATTGTTGTAGCGTGCCAGCCCTCGATTATAACTGGGTGAGCAGCATTGTTGTAAAGTGCCAACTCTCGTGTATAACTGGGTTAGCAGCATTGTTGTAAAGTTCCAACCCTCACTGATAACTGGGTGAGCAGCATTGTTGCAAAGGGCCAACCCTCACTTATAACTGGGTAAGCAGCCTTGTTGTAAAGTGCCAACTCTCACTTATAACTCGGTGAGCAGCATTGTTGTAAAGTGCCAACCCTCACTTATAACTGGGTGAGCAGCATTGTTGTAAACTGCAACACTCACTTCTAACTGGGTGAGCAGCATTGTTGTAAAGTGCCAACACTCGCGTAAAAATAGGTGAGCAGCATAGTTGTAAAGTGCCAACCCTCACTTATAACTGGGTGAGCAGCATTGTTGTAAAGTGCCAACCGCCACTTATAACTGGGTGAGCAGCATTGTTGTAAAGTGCCAACCCTCGTTTATAAATGTGTGAGCAGCATTGTTGTAAAGTGTCAACCCTCACTTATAACTGGGTGAGCAGCATTGTTGTAAAGTGCCAACCCCTGCGTATAACCGGATGAGCAGCATTGTTGTAAAGTGCCAACCCTCGCTTATAACTGGGTGAGCAGCAATGTTGTAAAGTGCCAAACCTCGGTTATAACTGGGTGTGCAGTATTGTTGTAAAGTGCCAACCCCCGCGTATAACTGGGAGAGCAGTATTGTTGTAAAGTACCAAATCTTACTTATAACTGGGTGAGCAGCATTATTGTAAAGTGCCAACCCTCGGTTATAAAAGGGTGAGCAACATTGTTGTAAAGGGCTAGCCCTCGCGTATAACTGGGTGAGCAGCATTGTTGTAAAGTGCCAACCCTCACTTATATCTGGGTGAGCAGCATTGTTGTAAAGTGCCAACCCTCGTGTATAACCGGGTGAGCAGCATTGTTGTAAAGTGCCAACCCTCGCGTATAACTGGGTGAAGAGCATTGTTGTAAAGAGCTAACACCAGCTTATCACTGAGTGAGCAGCATTCTTGTAAAGTGTTAACCTTCAATTATAACTGGGTGAGCAGTATTGTTGTTAAGTGCCAACCCTCGATTATAACTGGGTGAGTAGCATTGTTGTAAAGTGACAACCCTCACTTATAACTGGGTGAGCAGCATTGTTGTAAAGTGCCAACCCTCGTGTATAACCGGGTGAGCAGCATTGTTGTAAAGTGCCAACCCTCGCGTATAACTGGGTGAAGAGCATTGTTGTAAAGAGCTAACACCAGCTTATCACTGAGTGAGCAGCATTCTTGTAAAGTGTTAACCTTCAATTATAACTGGGTGAGCAGTATTGTTGTTAAGTGCCAACCCTCGATTATAACTGGGTGAGTAGCATTGTTGTAAAGTGACAACCCTCACTTATAACTGGGTGAGCAGCATTGTTGTAAAGTGTCAACCCTCGCGTATCGTACGGTGAGCAGCATTGTTTTAACGTGCCAACCCTCACTTATAACTCGGTGAGTAGCATTGTTGTAAAGTGCCAACCCTCACTTATAACTGGGTGAGCAGCATTGCTGTCAAGTGCCAACCCTCGCTTATAACTTGGTTAGCAGCATTTTTGTAAAGTGCCAACCGTCACTTATATCTGGGTGAGCAGCATTGTTGCAAAGTGCCAACTCTCGCGTATAACTAGGTGAGCAGCATAGTTGTAAAGTGTCAACCCTCGCTTATCGCTGGGTGCGCAGCATTGTTGTAAAGTGTCAACCCTCGCGTATCGCTGGGTGAGCAGCATTGTTGTAAAGTGCCAACCCTCATTTATAACTGGGTGAGCAGCATTGTTGTAAAGTGCCAAATCTCACTTATAGCTGGGTGAGCAGCATTGTTGTAAAGTTCCAACCCTCGCGTATCGCTGGGTGAGCAGCATTGTTGTAAAATACAAACCCTCGCTTATAAGTGGGTGAGCAGCATTGCTGTAAAGTGCCAACCCTGGCTTATAACTTGGTGAGCAGCATTGTTGTAAAATGCCAACCTTCGCTTATAACTGGGTGAGCAGCATTGTTGTAAAGTGTCAACCCTCGCGTATAGCTGAGTGAGCAGCATTGTTGTAAAATGCAAACCCTCGCTTATAACTGGGTGAGCAGCATTGCTGTAAAGTGCCAACCCTCGCTTATAGCTGGGTGAGCAGCATTGCTGTAAAGTGCCAACCCTCGCTTATAGCTGGGTGAGCAGCATAGTTGTAAAGTGACAACCCTCATTTATAACTGGGTGAGCATCATTGTTGTAAAGTGCCAACCCTCACTAAGAACTGGGTGAGTAGCATTGTTGTAAAGTGCCAACCCTCGCGTATAACTAGGTGAGCAGCATTGTTGAAAAGTGCCAACCCTCACTTATAACTCGGTGAGCAGCATTGTTGTAAAGTGCCAACCCTCATTTATAACTGGGTGCGCAGCATTGTTGTAAAGTGCCAACCCTTGCGTATAACTGGGTGAGCAGCATTGTTGTAAAGTGCCAACCCTCACTTATAACTCGGTGAGCAGCATTGTTGTAAAGTGCCAACCCTCACGTATAACTGGGTGAGCAACATTGTTGTAAAGTGCCAACCCTCACTTATAACTGGGTGAGCAGCATTGTTGTAAAGTGCCAACCCTCACTTATTACTGGGTGAGCATCATTGTTGTAAAGTGCCAACCCTCACTAAGAACTGGGTGAGTAGCATTGTTGTAAAGTGCCAACCCTCACTTATAACTGGGTGAGCAGCATTGTTGTAAAGTGCCAACATCAGCTTATCACTGGGTGAGCTGCATTGTTGTAAAGAACGCAGTCCTAAAATTGAACTTGATACATAGAATATTTAATCGTCCTGACGAACGTTATCATATATATAATATTAGTACTATAAATGAATGTGCCCTTCACCATCATTTCAATGTTAGCTAGAATACAAGGTCATCTGAATATAAATACAAAAAAGTTGTTTTTAATGAAGACGTAGAATCATCAACGTGATGTACGAAGTCCAGCAATGAGCCACTGTGGTAGTCTTCACCCTAATCATAGTCATAAATAGTGTTATGGTTGCCCTGTGTAACATTAATGGTTGGCAAAAAGATACGAGTGTCGTCACCAAGGCGATCTGAATTCCTCTTTAATGTGGTGATCATTATGCATCTTCCCGGCTCAAATAAACTTAATAAGTATTACTTTTAAACGACTTCTTAGTAATATTGGTACTGCTATCTAACAATTAATAGATATCACGGTTTCGTTATAGCGAAATGCAAATATCGGGAGGGTTCATAATAATGACTTGTTGTATGACTCATTTGTTAGTTCAGGTGTCGAATTGTACAATGGTGCATGCATATTTTTCGTTTGTATTGTTAAGTAAAACTTACTACTAAAGTAACGGTTACCTGAGATGTGGGTTGGATGTCAATTTTACTGTGGCCGTCGTGATTGTATTCATATGGTAGTTGAATTTACAACTATCTATGAAATCAGTGTCTATCACCACTAGCGTTCGAATCCCGAGAGGTGCATTCGATACAACATTATGTGATACTCCTTAACGGTTAACCTTTCGAAGCGATGACTTCAACTTAATCACTAGGAACCCTTGGTTCCGTAGCTTCCTTGATAGCAGCAAACCTCTATCAATGAAATCATGACATTAAAAAATGTTCTTTTTCACACTTCTACTTTGAACTAAATTTGGCAAGAATAGTCATTGGATGGTCCTCATTCTAACTTGTTTCAGATTGAATCGAACTCCAGTCAAGAAAACCGTCATTACTAAAAATAGCAAATTCTTAAACAGCAGCCTTATTTTTCCTACGTCATATATTTAAACTTTCTTTCCAGAAAATGTCAGGTTTGTTCGGGTAAGTTATTCAGACGCAGCTTCTCCTCTAATCAATGTAACAATAAACTAAGCTAAACATCAATAGTATCTTATTTTAAATTGTCCGTTATATCGGCATTGTGTACATATTGTAGTTATTGTGACGATTGAAATTGAAAATAGTTTTATGAATTTTGATAACTGTTGGTTTTATATTGGATTCTCGAACTGTTCCCACAGCATGGCATTTTTGTTTTTCATTTATAAATGGTTTTATTTTGCAATTCTGAAATCATTAGCTTATGTCACACGATATTGATCATTCGTTTAGGTTACACGATATTATAATGAACATTTCAGAATTCTTATACAGTAAATACAAATTGTTGTAGTCAACATTTTTTTTTTAATATTCTATCTGTATAATATACTTGTTCGCCGTCTCTAATAATTTGAAAGAAACAAGTGACCTTTTTACTTTTAAAATATTGCTGTAATGTATACTTGATGTATAATTATAATTGTATATTTTATTTTATTATGTAAAATGTTGAACATTAATAAAATATTGAATTCTTTGTTCTTCCCTTATTATTAGTAATAATTACTTAAGCATGTTTAAAAGTTTCAGCATGGTTACATTAGCCGCCAAATTGTCTATAGTTACTTCCGTTTCAATCTCCTATATATCTGTTAATGCATATTTCAGACTTTTACTTTCTGAAATACATCTTAATGGAAGTTCACTGTAGCTTATGTCATAAATCCATTAATTGTTGATATAACGACACAGAATGAAAGTAAAACATTGTTATCAAATATTTGGAAATGGATATCAACAAAATGTTAACCTATTCAAAATGAGACTTTGTACTTTATTGTTATTTTATTGGAATTTTCGAATTATCTACATCGTTTCGCTATATTTAGCATGCATCACACACATTCGAGTAAAGATGAATTAAGCATTCCGACTTTATTTAGGCGAGATTATATTATTGAACGTGTTGATAGTCTAGTCAATTTAGCCCAAAATATTGCTCAACCTGCAACTAATTGCAACACAATCTTTTCTGAGTGCAAATTAGAATATGGATTTGTATTAACAACATACTAAATAAAGGTAATAAAAAAATTACCGAACTCCGAACAATCTTACAAAGGGAAAGTCAAAACTCATAATTATATAAACAGACAAAATCAGTCAACAACCGGAAAACTGTGAAAACCGTAATGACCCTGACTTGGTACAGGCATTTCTAAAGAAATGGTGGGTTGAATCAGATTTTAAGGCGCAAAACCTCCCGCTCTCATTACGGTTCAAAGGTTCCGGCTGTCACTGTAACAGTATTTAAATACAGGAACAAAACAGGTAAAATAGTTGTCAAAGCAATACCATATTCGGTGACGTAAATGTCAAAAATATTTTTACGTCACACATTGACAAAAAAATTCTTGACATTTTTGACTTCTTTATCTTTATACATTTTCACTATATTAAAATGCATCGCTTATAATTTTTTCTGCAGAGACGGAATATATTTCGACAAGATATTGGTATCGGAATATAAACTTTTTAAGAGATCGAATAAGGCGAATCTTTTTATAGCCCTTGTCCAGTAGCCTGTTTCTCAGATGAAGATGACATTTCAGGAAATCAGAATAATTGCTACTGGCCCTTGCATAGCGAATCAATTGCGAGATGTAAACACCATATGCAGGAGAAGCTGGTATATTGCTGCACATGTTTGGAAAATTTATGATTTTAAAATTGAAGCCGTCCCGCTTATCATAAATTTTAGTACTGAGTTGACCACTGTCGTCAATTTCGAGGTATAAGTCCAAAAATGATGCGGACGAAGCTGTATCGGTGGTCTCTTTAACTTCCAGCTCTGGAGGATATATCAATGGAAGAAATTCTGCAAATCTAGAATTATTGATAGATAAAACGTCATCAATATACCTGTATGTGAAATTAAAGGCTCTAGCCTCATGAATCTTCTTATCTTTTACAAGCCTTTGAAGAAACTCCGACTCATATGAGTATAAAAATAAATCGGCTAGAAGAGGGGCACAATTCGTACCCATTGGTATGCCGACGACCTGCTGAAACAGTGTCCCTCCAAAGGAGACAAATATGTTATTGATGAGGAACTTCAGCATACTGATCACTTGTTCCTCGGAGTAGCATGTTTTACCTTTATGAATTTTGTTTGAAAAATATGTGGAATTGTAGCCTAACACAACAAATGTTGAGCCATAGTTTCTATGACTAAAAGCTTTATGAATTGTTTCTTTTAAGCGGGTTTTTAATTTGTCATGCGGTAGGGTGGTATATAGAGTTGAAAAATCAAAAGTTTTGATGGAGGATACCTGAGAGAAAGATCTTGATTTCAGGTTATCCAAAAGATCTTTAGAGTTTTTCAAAATCCACATGTGATTTATGCCACTACGCGAGTAAACAGTTTCACAATATTTCTGTTGTCCCTCTTTTACTGCAGACAGAATCTTTGTCAGGTGAATAGACAATTCTTTCGTCGAACAAGTTGATGATCCCGCTATGTACCTTTCTTTGTATGGTGTCTTATGGAGTTTAGGTATCCAATATACATAGGGTAAATCCTCAGACTCTTTACCAGAGGGAATGTTTAAAGAGGTCATGAATGATCTGTGGTTAGCTAGGATTTCATCTTTGTCGAACGAAGTTGGTTTGTATGTGGTATTACTAGAGGTGTTGCTATTTATGCCTAATTCCTTGATTAGGCATTCGAAGTAATATGATTTACATACAAACACGATATTGTTGGAAATTATCAAGAAATATTTTTTTATTAGTAAAATAATGTTACAATGGAATTGATTGTCATACATATGATGCATGCAAATGATATGATATTGATGGTTTATGGTGCTTAACGCCATTTTCAACAATATTTCAGTCACAACGTGGCGGTCAGTTTTATTGGTGGAGGAAACCGGAGTACCCAGAGAATATATGATACTCAGTGCTACTTTCATCGTGATATATGAGGACATCCTTGTGAGGGAAACATATTGATATTTGTCATTGTTTTGCAGTATATATATTGACATGATTCCGTCTGAAAATAAAATGGTGGTGTCCCGAAATGTTATTTCGGATTCAAAAAGTTGTATGATGGGCATTTAGATGTTCATCTTCGGATTGGTCCCGCTTTATGTCAGCATCCTCAGTGCATCTAACCAAAAACATTGGTTGATAGAGGGAAATGTCAAAATATGTTTTTCGATATTGCTCATATAATTACAGATAAATTTCATATAAACATATGTAACGTCCATGGAGACATGAATAGGTCCTGGAGGAAGTGGATTCACGGATTTTACTACACTCTGATACCAACCACTGAATGATTAGTCCATATGCCTACCTTTGTGTTAATGCTCAGCGAACTTTACCTCTAACGGAGACTATATTTCCTTCTAATTAACGGGACAGCTATGAGGACAAAGATGACGCCTTCATATAACAATTATATATAGCTCAGATGAATAGTTTTATGAAAATAATGCTACCATATTATAAAATCCTACAAACTATGGCTTACATGAATAATTTCGCAAATACTCTTTCCCATTAAAGCGTATGAAAATTTGCCCGCCAATAACCGAGTCATCTTCATTTCCAGTTTTACATGATTTTTACTAACAAAACACATATTCCTTCCCCAAATACCCTTTTCTGCAAATCATTTAAATGTATATTTTTAGTATGTTGTTAATGCAAGTCCATATTCTAATGTGCACCCCATTAAGGCTTAGATTATTAAAATTCGTCCACCAATAACCGAGTTCTTCTTCATTTCCAATTTTATGTGAATTCACAAAAAAACATATATTTCACCCCAACATACCCTTTTCCGCAAATTATATTCTTAGTATGTTGTTAATACAAGTCCATATTCTAATTTGCACCTCACTAAAGCTTAGATTATAAAAATTCGCCCACCAATAACCGAGTTCTTCTTAATTTCCAGTTTTACGCGATTTTCACTATAACAAAAACATATTTCACCCCAAAATATCATTTCCGCAAATTATATTCTTAGTATGTTGTTAATACGGGTCCATTTTCTAATTTGCACCCCATTTAAGCTTAGATTATAAAAATTCGCCCACCAATAACCGAGTTCTTCTTCACTTCCAGTATTACGTGATTTGCACTAACAAAAATCACACATTTCACCCCAAAATATCCTTTTCCGCAAAACATATTCTTAGTATGTTCTGAATAGAAGTCCATATTCTAATTTGCACCCCATTAAAACTTAGATTATAAAAAATCGACCACCAATAAATGAGTTCTTCTTCATTTCCAGTTTAACGTGATTTTCACCACAAAATCACACATTTCACCCCAATATACCCTTTTCCGCAAATTATATTTTAGTCCAGTCAATAGACTCGTAGACCCAAAACAAATTGCAACAGAAATTATAAATACGCCAGCATTTTCACTTTAACCCATAGAGTAACCAATAAAAAATCGTCATGAAAATTTTATATATTAAAGACAGAAATTAAGATAAAAAATGAGTACTTTTTACTTCTATCGGTTTGTCACTACGGATCCTCCATAGCCGAATCAGAGATTTTCCGGAAAATACAACTCAGACGGAAATCAATAAAAATAGGAATTGTCATCCATATCTAGGTAAGCGTAATACTAATATAATATATTTCTATGAAGTTACTACAAGTATGTTCAATTTTACCAAAACACCCAAGAAAGTGGACAAACAGGTCAATATCTATGACATTCAAATTGAGCAGACGTAATTCCCATAATGCACCATTCTCAACCCAAAAAGAGCTTTTTAAACCCTTTTTAAATTACTTTATGCTAAATTTTGTGTAAAAATGTGTTATTATATATTAGACAGAGATATTTATTCAAGTGTTTGATCGAATTAGCACTTAAATTCGCGGATTTCCATAATAGGTTGATGCCGACAAAAAAAAATCTATGGAACGCCAGTTTACCCTACCTTACCTTACCTCTGTATCTTTACCCCCTTCAAAGGAGGACCATACTGTGTCGTATGTTAAACGCGTGTTGGGTGGCGGTGCGCTGTACAGTGCTGTGTGAGTGAAAATCCCATCACCTCCGTATTCATGAATAAAATGTATGTACACTAAAAATCAGGCTTATTCACACGGGATATGAAAATTTATCAAATCAAGTTAAAACAATCCACAACGATTGTCCCGACATTACGTATAAAATATGCATGTTGCATGTATTGGAAAAATTTAAGAAGACGCATCACTGTTTAAAATCTAAAAGTCTCTGTTCGTATGGTTACAATCTAAAATCTATTTGTTACGGTTTGGTTCGAGGTTTAAAAAGTAATTGCCACATCCTAAAATCTAAAACGAATCGTATCTACAGTTTAAGATCTAAAACGTCATCTTTCAAAGTCAAAAATCTAAAACAATTATTACAGTTTATTGTAATGGATTCTTGGGCAATCCCCGGACGGCTCTCCCCTCCCCCTTTTCGCAATGTTAGATCCGTTTCTTCATTGTTGTTTGTATTTTGTCTCTATCACTCTCCAGAAGCTTCGTTCTCTTAATATGCAATTTGAACATTAATCTCCTGGATAGACCTTCGAGTCTGGCTACGCTGGCTGAGTTTTTCTTGGTAGGTTTTACCTTGAGTGTATTGTCCATTAGCAGTTGTAGTTGGTCAACTTCGCTCAAGACCGTAAAATTTTCATTATTTTGGAACTCATTTTGCCATATAGTGTTGATCTCGGACAGTAAAGCTACTCTCTCCGACTGTAGTTTTTCACATTGGAGAATGAAGTGTAGTACATTCTCTTCGGCTGCTCCGCATAGCAGGCATGTTGGGTCAGTTTCATTTCTGTAGTAATTAATGCGTTTTGTTTGCAGCACGTATGTCCCTGTGACGAGTCTTAATTTCACTGGAATTCTACTGATGTCTAATGATGAGTAGTATATGTGCTTCAAAATGTATTTTGCACTTGCTCAGGTTGTGGTTACTAAGATATTGTAGCCCTTTGTAGAGTTGTGCTAGAGTTGTTAGCAGGGTACACCAGTGGTCATTTACTCTTGATTTCACTAACGAGATCCATCGTGATTTTTTGATAGGATTTTCTAAATAGTTGTACGCCTCTTTCAGGTCGTATTTTCGTAGTATTTTGTTGACACATATAAACCAGCTGTTACTAGATTCCTCCTTCACGGTTATTTGTCGTCTTGCAAGCTTTTTCTCAGTGTTTTTTTTTGCCCTGATGACAGACGTTATTGAAGAATGTGAGGGCTTTTATATGAATTTGTGCTTCTATTGGTAGAATTCCAGTTAGTATATAAACGGCTGGGTTCGGACAGCTCATCAGTAATGACAGGATTTGTTTTAGTATCCTTTTCTCGAAGAGTTCTAGTTGTTCAAGAGGTTTTGAGGACGGTAATAATAGCTCCTTACCGTAAAGCAATACTGGTGTTTTGTAGATGTGTAGTAGGGACTCGGGATCCAGGCCGTTGTGTCCATGAAATCCAGATCCGAATAGACTGTATGCACTACGTCTTGCTTTAGTTATATTTTCATCAACATTGGTTTGGATATTGTGTTTTATCGTTGTTGTTCTGATGATACCTAAATGAGTAGCTTGCTCCACCTCGGGCATGGTGATATTCCCCATATTAAGTTTCTCGTTTTTTGTTTCGCACTGTTTGTTGTTTCCTCTAATGTGGATTGCTACACTTTTCTTTGGTTGTAATTCATATCCCTCGAGGTTCGCAAAGTCAAGAGCCATGTTGACCATGATCTGTGCATCACTGAGCTGAGTACTGAGTAGTGCGATGTCGTCTGCACATCCTGTGTTGTTAACGTTGATGTTTCCTATTTTCAGTCCTATACCTACATCTTGCAAACGGTCTAATAGTGGGTTGATATATAGTTTATAGAGATCAGTGCTAAGGATACCTCCTTACCAGTCTCCCATACCGACCTTAAAACAATCGGACGTGCTTCCTGCCCATTTTATGCAGCTTTCCGCATTGTGGTGCAAGCTTTTAATAATAGTCCACGCTTTGTCCTGAATTCCCGCCGGAACAGATGTGAATGTATATCTTTGTCGAATGCAGCTTTTGCAGCGAGAAGTACAAGATGTCCATTTTGCTTTTCGTCGGTTAATATTCTGTATGCTTCTTCGACAGGTAGAGCAGCATTCATAGGGGACGATCCTTTCGTAAACCCTCTTTGCGTTGGATTTTGCATATTATGGATCAATGTCGACGATCTTACTAATTACAGGCAGAACTGTTATTCCTCGATAGTTGATGGCATCGTTTTTGCTTCCGACGTCAAACGCTGCACACTTTCATATTTTGCGAGTGTTTCATCGAGTGAAACAATGGATCGGTCAGGCTGACAATATGGAAGCAAAAGATTGGGGATGGTCTATTGAATACAAAATGTGCGTGCCAATCAGATCGAGTTTGCCACCCGCTCCAGATGAACTTCTAAGAACGATATATTGCAGATGTAAGACAAACTGCGATTCAAAACGCTGTAACTGTAGAAAGCATGGTCTGGAATGTTGTGTCTCTTGCACTGAATGCCGAGGGAATACATGTAGCAACATGTCTGCATGCGAAGATCATGAGTCTGATTCAGACGAATAGTGGATGCCTAATGTTGATATTTGAAAGATACATGTATTGCTATCTTATGCGATATCAGAACTTTCATTTAAATTTTTTGGTGGGGATTTTTGGTTAATTTTGAAATTTTCCAATTTCGTTCATCTATGTATGTATGCATGTATTTCAATTATATAGTCGCTGTCAGTTTTATTGATGGAGGAAACCGGAGTACCCAGAGAAAACCACCGATCTGTCACAAATCAAATAATGTCGTTAATCTAGGGAAGGAAAATAAGATGTTTCTATTTTTTTTTTCATTAAACAAACACCGACTAATTGTTAACAATTGACATTTAATTATATTTCAAAACATTCTTTCTGAATCTGTACCGAAACAGTCATGATTTAATTTATTCTGCCACGGAAAATATAATTTTTTCAAAATTTCAGTTTTCAGAATTGTTTTTTTTTTAATGAAATTTTACCAAAAACATAGCCACCTGGGGAGAATATGGATAGATTATTTTATTTTGTTTGAAAGAATATTCAATAATAACAAGATATTTTTAGAGAAATTGGTAATATTCTGCAAAGTAGAGTGAACATGTGAAATTTCCAGTTTTCAGCGATTTTTCTTCAAAATCCCTTGTTTTTACCCCAAATATTGCAAGAAGGCAACTTGGGATTTTCGGCGACTTTTAATATGTTAATGAGGACACTCCCAGCTTCAAGATGAGCCCAAGAAACCTTCTGTTGCAATTTGTTCTAGGTCACGCCTTTTCTGGCGTATATAGACTGGACTATTTATGTGTATTTTTAGTATGTTGTTAATACAAGTCCATATTCTAATTTGCACTCAAGAAATCTTGTGTTGCTAATAGATGCAGGTTGTACACTAAATTGACTAGACTATGAGGGCATACGTAAATATTCCAATATTAATAGGATATTAGTTACAAGACTTAACGAGAGATATACTTTATTTCTATTTGTCACAATCTAGAAGATACATATCTCATTTATATTTGACTTAAAATAAAAGAATGCTATGTTATCTGCTCTATTGTGTATCTTTGTCCAAGTAAGGTCAAACGTTGGCATGTAATGTTGCCTTGTTCTGCCAACATATTGACTGATATGGGAGGTCAGAATAGTTTCCTGTTTTGCTATAAACATTGCATTTAGTATATCAACAACATAGGAACAGATCCTAAAGAAAATATAATGACTATGTGATAAAGTTTGTCAGTGATTCCTTCACCGATAAAACTGTCCGCGACGAAATAACTGAAATATTGTTCAAAGTAGCGTTAAACACCATAAACCTAACCCTTATCATTTTATTTTGATATATTTGGGTATAGGACATATTTAACAGTAAAAATACATTTTGTCATTTGTCAACATCTCCAAACATTTGTCAGAAATGGCGGCATTATTTTGCAATACAACCCAAATAAACATAAGTTACCGAACAACTGTCACAGAAAGAAAGATTCTATTATTACAGTTAGTAAAATTATGATCTTCACAATTACGTAACATTTGAACCTTTTGACCTTTATACCATTTTTTTAAGTCTACTTACCATCATCTATGTTTATATGATGACATCACAATCAAATATGTTGTACTTAAGAAAACCGATGACCTTCCTACACTGATTGATGACTATTAGACGTTAATGAGCAATACTTCATGCATAGTCACAACAATAAATAGTAGAAACAATAAGTCATACACATTTGTAGCTGTAAATTTGACTATGGATGGCTGTTGTGATTGCTACGAGCAAAATGGGTTTCAATGGATAAGGAGCGGAAAGTGTTGCCAAGCAACAAACAACCAACGATCCTATTTGTTGTTTGATGCGATATCCTGGTTTTCAAAGTTGAATTGCGTATTTCAATTGTCTGGTAATGTCAGCTAATGTCCCCTTTGAAGTTGTACTCTGTGGCGTAAAAACTTGGTCCTTTTTTCAATACCCCGTGATTCCCTCTCCGCACACAGCAACAATGTATATTAGTACGAGAGAAGATTTTAACTGAATTTAGGCTTCCAACAGCTATCGCTTAAACCAATTACTGGTAACCTTTATTTGTCAGTATATCGTAGTAGTATATATTTGCGTATGTTTCGTTTATTAAAACACGAACACTTGAAATAACTGTTTGTAAGAATTCTGTATCTAGATGTACAGTACACAGATAGCAGCTCGTGACTGGAAACACTACACGTCAGTGTATAGCTAAATTAAAATCATCGTTAGATGTTGTAAACTTTATGAGAGAGACAGACAGAATAATGGAATAATAATGTTGTAAAAATGCATTATATTTAAAGGACTTCATATATCTGAACATCTTCTGGGACGGTACATTTCAACGGTTAATTTCATTGTCAGACAATATGAATAATTCAATAATATTTGATAACTACTTGCACGGAAAGCACAACTGCAGCATATTCTTATCAGCAGCCATTTGTTAGGAGTGATCATTGGTAGCTTGTTACAAGACACGACTCCTAATACTATGTAATACCTCTTCTTCACAATTGGCAATTCACACTTTTCTTTTACCACCACGACTTATTGATTCTAAACCTGTTGTGACCATATATATATATAGGGAGTGGATGTGGTCGAGTGGTCTAGGGCGCTGGACGTAAGGCTAAGCGAATGGTGCTGCAGTCTATCAATGGTGTGGGTTCAAATCCCGTCGAGGGAAGAACAAAAATTTGACAGCTCTAAAATCTAATATATACGTCTGAAAATTAAACCAAACAGTATTAGAATTAGATTTTAGAGCTGTCAAATTTTTGTTCAAATCTATACGTCTGAAAATTAAACCAAACAGTGTTAGAATTAGATTTTAGAGCTGTCAAATTTTTGTTCTTCCCTCGACGGGATTTGAACCCACACCATTGATACACTGCAGCACCATTCGTTTAGCCTTACGTCCAGCGCCCTAGACCACTCGACCACATCATATATATATATATATATATATGAAATACCGCTTACTTGAAATTATATAACAATCAAACGAAACAAATATGGTCTGCAATATTTTGTTCCATAAAATACCGCAATTTACCAGTGATATTTAAATACGACTTTTATTCTCTGCTTGTGAAGTTGAGCGAAGTAGTTGGTGACCATTTTGACGGAAACTATTGTTTAATGTTGGTGAAGCATAGGGAACGGTGATCTAGAGTCTTAACAATACAAACCGATTTTAATTAATGTTCGTGCATCATTAGCTTGATTATATTTGCATATTCTAATAAAATAAATGAAAAACCAAAAAATACCACAATAATGGAACAAATCAGTATTTAAATATTCTAGAGTTGTCTTTCTTTCATCGGTCACGAGTTTCCGGTCGTACCACTCGGAACCGAGACTATTTGCGCAGCTGTAATGTAACTTTTTCCTGAATGAAATGTGATATTAAGGCAAGGCTGTATAGTTACTTAAATAGATTGTATTGAAATACAAACAGTGACATTACTTTACTTTTTCAATTTTAAAGATAATTTCAGCTAAAAAATATATCAGTCTTTCAAGATCAAAGCAAATTTGATGTCGCGTCTGACGACAACATAATATGGATTTGATCAAAAGTCGAACACTGTCCGACTCAAAATCAGTCATTTCATTTTTTTACCAGATTATATGCAGAATTTAACCGATATTCATTGAATTAATTATATATTTTATAAATAACTAATTACTATATTCATAGATTGCGTGACTGCTGTTTAACGCTATGCGATCATTTTTATGGCGACAAACATATTACATTCGGTGAGATGATGTCTGCTTTGTACTAGAACAACATGTTTAGTTCGATTTTTGTAGTGCTAGGTAACTTATGCTTATCTGATATCGACATCTTTGATTTTCCCTATGAAGAGGTGGTACTGGTATGCAATGATGATTTATTTGCACGAAAAGGACACCAGTTGCAAAGAAATTCGTAGAAGACAACAGTTGTTGAACCAATTAGTTTATGTGCAATGATAGGGTTGGTAAATATACATGTCAAGATGATTGAGACTCAGTCATCAGGGGCCGCCGTGGTCGTTGGAATCAAATTTGATGTTTCGTCTGTATTTATCTAGTACCTTTTTATGCAAGTTATTCCAACAAACTTATATTCCTCAGAATACCACAATACGTTTGGTATTTTTTTTAAATTAAAAAAGATTCAAAGGAAATAATACAAAATCAAATTGAAAAATGTTAATATTAATAGTCAGGTCTTTTGGTTCCACAAATAAAGGTGTGGACAGAGTTCATAATAAGTACATTATCATCAAAAGAAAGGTCAGGTGATCCCTTTAAGAGTACATCAATGCTTAGGAGGTCGGCTAAATCTCTCAGTTGAGTAAACAGCAAAATTCTTTTGCAAATAAAAATTGGACAGACATAAAAGTAGTGAAAGTTGTCTTCAACATGATCCCCACAAGGACACCCTGAACCATCTGACAAGTGTGACAAGAACTTGTGTTGGTTCAAGTTACTTGCCACGTTTCTAAGTTGACAATGGAATATGTTGTATTTTCTTGTACTCAAGGCAAAATAGGGGGAGGGACAGATATATTAGATCTTATTTGCTTTTTGAACATTAGTCTACTGTGTTGATTTTGCGTGTCTACATCAAGTAAATTCCAACTGTCAATTACATTAGGGAAACAACTACATTTGTATGAAGTGGTATTACAGAATGGAGGTTCAAAAACTCGGTTAAGTCTCAAATTATAACTAGATTGGTGGTTAGCTTGTAGAAGAATTTCATTTAAAAGATATAAAGGTGTTTCATCATGGAGAATTGTGTGTAATAAAATTAGCTTATTTGTCCTTCATACCAAATGAGCTTTTAACAACATGTGGCTTACATGCTGGATCACCCTGTAACAAACATGCCATTTCGGTTTCAAAATAAAACGGTTTAGGTCTTCTGTTGTCCGTTTTCTTAGATTCGTCTACAAATTTCTATATCCTGTCTTTAAAGAGTAGAATTTTCCATTGCACTGTGTGGAATTCAGAGGATTAATATTAATTTTGTTGTCTCAATCTCTTTAGTCACTTCTGTCCACCGTGTTTTGGGAATGACAAAGTCTTTAGTTGCATCTGTCTTCTTATTGTACAAAATGTCCAAAATACATCTAGTTACTGTGTTTCTCCATTCAATTATTCCCTTACTTGAGTCATCTACTTCCACTTCGATAACTTGCTTGTCCTGATTGCTGCTTGCTTCCTCCTGATGATTCCCCTACTCTTCATTTGTATGGTTCTTGACCGAGTTATTAGTGTCAACTGGTTAAGTAAATAAAATCTCTTGTAAGATAGTTTCATTATTTATCACTTCAAAGTATATAGGGTTATCTGATGAATCTAAATATAACGGTGGCCTGCTGGTCTTTAATAAGATCAGTATCTGCATAAAATGTCGTTACCGTTATCGTCATACAAGATACCCATTCCGACACTCATATGGTGGTGGGTATGATGTTGAACGTCACTTTAAACAATATATCGTGGCGGTCAGTTTTATTGGTGCAGGAAACCGGAGTACCCGGAGAAAACCAACGACCTGTAGCAAGTCACCGACAAACTCTATCACATAATATTGTATCGGGTACACCTCACCATGAGCGGGATTCGATCTCACAGCCTTAGTGGTAATAGGCACCGATTGTACAGATAGTACTTAATCCGACTATCATACAATCACGACCACAACGGCCCCATATAACAATATTACATATTACAACACATTACAACCCATATTCAAACTATTGCGAACGCTTACATCAATAATATACAATTATTGCACTTCATTGAGTGCGATATGATGTGTTATGGAGCACTGAAAAGCAATATCAACCAAGACCGAAGGTCGCGGTCAATATTTCTTTTCAGTGCTACATTACACATCATATTGCACAAAATGAAGTGCTGTAATTGTTTTATTACATTTAACATACCAAGTTTTTTTGTGTGACCGATTTTTAGGGATTGTTTGTTGTGTTTATTTTCAAATCCAAGCCCATGAGCTGATCCATTTAATATCATAGATACTTGTACTAATTCAATGTGTACACATTTATATTACTAATTCAGTGTGTACAAATTTATATTTGAATTCTGCTTGCGTTTGTAAAACTTCTGTGGCACTTTCTGTTTGTGTTTGTGTGACGTCATTGCAACGAACGTTGAATTGTTTTTAATTTTGCCGGGATTTCGCCCACCGCTATACAGATCGTTCAATATGAAAACATGCCATGCAATATGACGAATTATTACAAAAAATGAATTATAATACTGTATAAAACCATAAATGTAATAATATTTCATATTGCAAGCCGCAGTAGTTTATCATACGGACAAACAATTAAACGCACATGCTAATTATAATATAATCGAATTTATTCACAAATGTGAAGGGAAATTGCATGATTATTTTCAAAACAGAAAAAGCGCTCATGTCCACGAGTTGGGGACTATGATTATTTCATTTACCATTCGAATACAAACACCCGGCAAAATACTTACTATGCAACATAAACTTCAAATGCTCTGTTTTAATCAAGAACTTGAAAAGTTTTCATAAAGATCTAGGTGCAGTGAGAAATTAATCCTTGCAAATCGTGCGCAGTTGGAACTGGCAAATATCTTGCCATTTTTGGATTCGTGTGAACACGTGACTTACCAATGCTAACACTACTTTATGCTGCCTGTTAGGACGGTATCCAACGGTAGGTTCCATTGGTCAACATAAGTACAATGACTTGCCAATGGTGATTACTGTTGCCAATGGTAACTTTAATACACAAACGGCAGTACTCTGAACTCACCCAGTATCTCTCACATGTCATATATATAAATTAAAATGATAACACTTGCATCTCTTTAAATAATTAAGAGCCATATTTAGCTTGAAAAGGAAAACAATACACAATAATTTGTTCATTTGTTTGCAGAAAGTAATGACACAAATTATTTTCATAACTCACAATTAGAAATCAATAGAAAATCAATTCATGAGGTGAATAACGTTAACCAAAATGTTATGAGCACGGATGATTTATGTTCACAACATAACAAACACTCCAATAATAACTGCAATCATGAAGATCCATCATAATTTTCAAATATATATATCAATTTATGTTACTGGCTTGAACACTTTACATAGGCCATTTGTATTTGTCTTGTCTTTTCAAGAAAGGCCATCTGAATTTAGATTTGCAGAGAATTCAATCCGAATCTTATATGATCTAGCAAATTGTCACAACTAATTATCATGAATTCCAAACAGCCAGATACAGCTTAAAAAATTACCTTCTACTTTTAATCTGTATCTTAAGTGTCCATATTGCAAATGAATGCAGTTCAAAATCTGCAAAAAAAAATACTGGGCTGTTCTATCTGGTAGCATATATGCATGTTATTTTTCAGTTTACACTTCAATTTATCTATGCTGCTCATTTTAGTATAGATTTGAGAGTTCTTTATTAATCAAAGGAGGTCTGGTCTGCTTTACACTTGAAATAAATAACCTTAGCATAAGTTTCAGAAACTGAACCAAAATTTACAATGAAATTATTAATTTAAAATGTTTCAACAATGTAAAAGCCACTGATGAACACTTTGTCTACTTTAGGACCAACCCATTTACTGAATGAACCATTTTCTTTGAGAGTACTGTCGCAGTATGTACAAACCAGAGTTGCATCTCCAAAGTTTAGACAAATTATGGTAAGTATTTTGTAGCGTTTACATTTAATTAGTGTTTTATTTTGTTATTTCTTGTTCTTCCTTGTTTTAAATTTCACTAAACTTAGCCAAGCTTATTTTTTTCCAGCTGGGGGGGGGGGGGATATCAGTCTTCTAAAACTGTGCCCAACGAAGGACACAAGGACACGACAGGGAACTTCTGAGTCGGTTCAGTGAATGTATTTAATGTGTCTGACCAAATGTCTGGCAAACCATCCAGGAAGCTAACCTTTGTATTTTGTTGTTTGGTCCAATATTATTATTAACCCTTTCTGATCTTGCTTACGCTTGTACAGGGAGTGCCTGCAGGTAATTTACATGTAATACCTGCCTCATATCAAACTGAACTAGTGATTACAATACCACTATCAGCTTTTCAACGAAATTTCACAGATTGAAGAGTGTCTCAGACCCTACGCTATGTGCAACATATACATACTCTATTATGTCTATGGTTATAGTAAACCAAATGTCTATTTTCAGGCAAAGTTGGTGAATAATCATATGTACATAAGCATAAAGTTTTTAAAACTAGTCGCTCTTTATTTTCCAATAACGAATTAAATGATCAGATTTAATTTTACTCTGTTATATATATTAATAGTTATATTATATTAGGAAAATTAAATCTCTGTGGAGAATAAAACAGGTAAATATCTAAATTAGTGCTCAAGACGCTGAAATAGCCATCGTCTATATTACATAACAACATGACAAATTAATAGAATCACACGTATTAATTATAGTTCCTGCAAGAATATAAATGAGCTTTTTGTATAAAACAAAATAGATTAATGATCAAAAGTCTGATCAAAAACATCAAGTAGAATGCATTATATTTTCAGAAATGAATAAGTAGTACATTTTTGTTTGTATTCACTTCTGTTATAGTGGGACAGGGCACACTTCGAAAAGGAGGGGCGGTTGTTAATCGAAATGGTCGCAATATTTTCCATTGCAACGTCTACAAACGGACACTTATTACATGTTATTGCTAATTGTGAGCTGCTAAGAAAGACGTATGCATTCTATTTGTTCCAACCCCATTTCTATACTCCTGGCTTTAAAGTCGGTCGTTCGTAAATGGACAATAACTATGATTGGTCTATTAAATTTTGGTTACCATCAAGCGAGTAATAGCTCAGCTATATTGATAACACAAAGAATAAAACGTGTAGGTAAAACATGGCGATGGGATAGGCCTGATTACTTGAAATATACGCCGGAAAATTGTTTCTTACAAGCGGCATTTAATGCGTTCGGCAGTTTTTCTATTTATTTCCATCTTAATTATCTCTCGCTATTAGACAGTTAAGAAATGAATAGTGTGAGTTGGGCTATAATGTTTTATGAGTAGAATTTATGCTACGGTTATTTTTCCATCTTAGCTCTTGCTATTAGACATTTGAGAAATGCATACTATGTCAGGGTATTGAAGGTATTTTGTGTTTCTCGTTGGATCCATCTAACAGATCCATATGATGTGTGTAACTGTTTAATATAATAATACTGAACACTGAGATTTGCTTCCACATGACATACGATAAACGTAATAAGTTTGTCTGACAGACGTGATATATTAACAGTAACATATTTTTTTAATCTAGAACGTCAAACAAGATGTTTCTCTGATACCTTACTAGCTTCATAACAATTGGATATGTAGTTGTTATTCCGTGAAATTCATGTCATGTTTAATCTAATCATCGTACAGTTATATTATATTCAGAAATTACTTCTAACCCGAGGGATTCGAGTATATTATTATGACCTAGAAAATCCAATACAATGCACTACACCGAGAAATGCTTATGCGAGACGCATCAGATACACACCATGTTAATAAAGGTATAACGGGATCTAAATTGATGGGTCGTGTATCGAGAATAGTGCACTCCTGGTAGGTCAAAGATGATTTGTATCATTTCTTAATAGGTAAAGATTTGTTCGGAATAGTCGTTGGTGGCCCTTTGTAAGGACAAAATCAGACCCTTTCCATTTTCTCTTCCCTTTCAGGTGTCAATGAAAGCTTCCGCCCACAGTTCCATTCTAGTACCATTGTTTTATTATACCCCCCGCAAACAAAGTTTGGGGTGTATACAGGAATCACCCTGTCCGTCCGTCCATGTACCTTGTAAGCGCAACTCCTCCTAAACGGCTAATTGGATTTTTATGAAAACTTTACACATTTGTAGTACACTACCTGCAGATGTGCATGAAGGAATCGAATACACATTTAGACGTTAATGCTAATCAACCATCGAGAGGCACTAGTTCCGGAAGGAAACATTTCCCGACACTCCATTATCTTGTCACGAATACAACTTATTGAAGTGATTGATTGAATTACGTCTGATTGAGCAATACTACAGCTTTCAAAAACATGATATAATGGCCTCGATTCAGCATATTCAAAAACACAACTGTGATTGTGTTGACGTCACTCGAGAGTAACTAGGATCCAGCTCTGGAACATATTAGAGTTGAAAGATGCTACAGACCACAAAACTACAGAGATCAACTCGAACTCGTCCTTAACGAGTTGATTGCATTGTATGTTTTCTGTATGACTGTATCATCAATACAATAAAGTACACAACGTCTAACAGGATCAAATCATTCCTATTTATGCACTTGGGTCTTCATTATTTAAAACAAAATGATGAGTCTTTCTTGAGTGACATACATATACACTATCGTATTAAATCTTGTTTCCTGATGATGCAATCCAAAATAGTTTTATTCTGCACTTGTGCCGTTTGAGCCGGCGAATTGCATTAGCTGGATAACTGTCACTGACCAAAATATAGCATTTTCTGGTACTCTTGTCACCTGTTACATGTTGAGGTTTGGGAAGCTAGTTGTAAATCCAGTTCATTTCCGTTGACAGCAAATATTAAAAGAGGCAAGCAGGAAATTAATCAATCATGCGATTTTTTCTGCAGGATAAACACAATATTAATGCAGTGTCTTAAGATATAATGTTACGTGTATTTAAGCCTCGTACACATAAACCGTATAGTATAAAACAGTGCACTAATATTGTATATTTACAAGATTTGTTGTCTATGCAAAATAGTCAATATTAAAGAAAAGATCATCTATAAAAACAAATATTCATCTACTCTGTATTTACATTTTATTATTTTTTAATGTATTGGTTATGACTTGGTTACAGACAAATGACTGAGGATATGACTTTTCAGTGGGTTTTTTTTAATATAAGTAACATGGCGGGTGACACTAATGGGCCCGACTATCCTACGCCTTTTTAGAGTTATCGTATAGTGGGGTTCGTGTTGCCCAAACATTTCTTTTCTGTGGTTGTTATTTGCAAATGACCGTGTATTGTCGACTATTAAACTGCTTCGGTAAACAATTTTCAGTCAACAATTCCACTAATATCAACAAAATGAAATACCATCTCTCACCTTAACTCACTGATCACAAATAAACCAGGACATATTACGTTAGAAAACCATCTATGCCGGTTAATCCCCTATTTATTGTTGGATCTCCAATGGCAATATATATATATAAATATATAAAGTCTCTCATATCGAGGTAAATAAACAAAATCTCTAAAAAAATTATCCGGAGCTTTCGGCCGTACAACCCGGCCTTCTTCAGCGGAACTTTATTATGTTATGGTACATTTGAATTTGTCATAATGGATAACGTCACAAAGTCACGGCTGGTAATCGACACAAGCAGAACAGTTGGTTCTGCAAAGAAATTCGTGAGGATAACTTCCGGTTATGGTGGAGGAGAATTCACGAAGACGCTTCGCAAGGTATGTACATGTCAAAAATTGAAATTTTCTTTTTTACTGCTCGAATATTGCAAAATCCGAGAATGCTATGCTGTGGCGAATGCTTTCACGATTAGAAACATGTATAGTTTATTCTTGTATATGAAGTGTAACTCTCGCAAAATCAATCGTCCCACGAAAAACATGACGAAAATTGTGACACTCTTACATTTCTAAGTTGTTCTTGACAAAGATGCAAGTTAAATTTTCACTATTTTTTCATCATGGGAGTCTAAATGTAATCGGGGATAAATTCCGGTTCGTCAGAAGTAAATTGAAGTCTAGATAAATCTACAAACTGTTAATTTTCTCGTTTTCCTGCTTGAGGAGATCGGTTCTGATGGAGCACATTGCGAATGCATGAGGAGATTTGCTAGTTTTGTTAATTGTTCTCTGCAAAATTGATAAATTGACACTTTTAAACACAAAACTGATAGATACTCTAATCAAAATAAACTATTCTCTGTCCACTATCAGGAGATGCCTGGATTCAAGGGAAAGGGGAAAAGGGGACTGACATTGACTCTTTACAAAAAACCATTTCGATATATATATAGATTGCCTGTATCACCGCCAAGGAAACGAACAAAAACAAGTAGCAGTAAACACCCCCATAATTCAGGATACCAAGTTTATTAAAAAGATCTCTTTCAATTTCAAAATATTTATATCCTTTCAAACGGGTTTGAACTTTCCACATCTATTCGGCGCAACCTTTTTACTAAAGATGACGGAAACTTCACCGCAGATCTACACAAGTTATAATATTACATGATTTCAGCACATGCATAGGTCTAACTAGTCCGAGATTCCCCTGTCGTTTAACGGCGTTTATGGAGCTGCTGTAGCCGTTGAACGTCAGAGGGCAATATATACGGATTACAGCGGATTTGCCTCACCAGCTCTGGGTTCGGCACATTTCCACATTTCGTGGCTATCGGATTTTATTATCTATCATAAACCCTTATATAAATCGCTTCACCAATCATTTTTCTATTCATTCATAACCATCTTACCCTCAGAAAGTGGTGTTACACTCCATTACAGCACGAGTTTGCCTTAGATCCTATTATTCCGCCATTTGACTTCCATTTTCGAATCTACAAACGTGATCTCGCGATACTAACTGAATGATAACAGTAACGCATTGCATGATGGGAGCTACTTAATTCAGCGCACCAAATTATTTGAGCATTATTTGCATACGTAAACAACATTCAAATCACATGGAAGACCATACATTTAAGCGTATTCTGCAGGACAAACAGTCCATCTAGAGATCAAAGCAGAGCAGAAGGAAATAATACAGAATGTGTTGGAAAGAAAAGATTCAATGGCAGAGTGTTGCCAATGGGCTTCGGAAAGAGCATATGTTACGTCCCCCTTTTTTGGACAAGGTACTACATCATTTTTTGTTCTTATGGTTATCTGTAATTCACTATTGCTGTTAAAATCATTACCAATCAATATAATCAACTGTATTAAATTTTATGTTAATTGTTCTGCCTTAATAGGCGTGTATGATTGGCAATACAAATATTTGTTTGTTTGTTTATATGCAAATCATCTCCCATGATACATTGCGGTAATCGTGGTTTTCTCGTAGTCACGTGACAAATGTTTGAGAAATGGAAGACAAATGGCCGAATAGTAGGATCTAAGGCAAAATCGTGCTGTAATGGAGTGTAACACCACTTTCTGAGAGTAAGATGGTTATGAATGAATAGAAAAATGATTGGTGAAGCGATTTATATAAGGATTTATGATAGAAAATAAAATCCGATAGCCACGAAACGTGGAAATGTGCCGAACCCAGGGCTGGTGAGGCAAATCCGCTGTAATCCGTATATATTGCCCTCTGACGTTCAACGGCTACAGCAACTCCATAAATGCCGTTAATCGACAGAGGAATCTCGGACTAAGGTCTAACGTAAATAAACATTCACTTAGTGCTAGTAGTCATGAATAAATTAAACACAAGATGTCAATTAAACTGTGGACATATCCTTAAAATCGGTAAAGTGCTTTACATCTTGTAACCACTACTAACAGAGATCTTTTTAATTTACAAGTATGTACACATAACACACTACATTATAGAAAAACAAACCACAAATTAATATTATTCTCAACTGTATGATATTTAATTTAAAGTGTATCATTTGCATTAGAAATTATAAAGATATGATTCATTTTAAGTTTAATTATTCTTGATTATAAAATTATCATACAGTGCATTTTCAATTTTTTCCAATTTAAGGGAAGTTAATCTTGTGTATCCAATACACAATGGAAGTTGTCACAAACAACAAATGATCAATAATGACAAGTTAAATCATGGGAAACCGCAGTTACAATTATGAATTGATTCCTTAAATGAAATGTTTCTTTCTATGTGGACAGCCCATGAACGTTGAAATATCACTTTTATAATTTAAAAAACCCGACGGGAAGAAGGGCAATACTTCGTGAATGTATTACCAGACAGACATGCAAAATTTGTGATTATACAGTGGATTACATGTGTCGTACCAAAACTAGCAAATCTCCTCATGCATTCGCAATGTGCTCTATCAGAACCGATCTAACGAGAAAATTTACAGTTTGTAGATTTATCTAGACTTCAATTTACTTCTGACGAATCGGAATTTATCCCCGATTACATTTAGACTCCCATGATGAACAAATAATGAAAATTTAACTTGCATCTTTGTCAAGAACAACTTAGAAATGTAAGAGTGTCACAATTTTCGTCATGTTTTTCGTGGGACGATTGATTTTGCGAGAGTTACACTTCATATACAAGAATAAACTATACATGTTTCTAATCGTGAAAGTATTCGCCACAGCATAGCATTCTCGGATTTTGCAATATTCGAGCAGTAAAAAAGAAAATTTCAATTTTTGACATGTACATACCTTGCGAAGCGTCTTCGTGAACTCTCCTCCACCAAAACCGGAAGTTATCCTCACGAATTTCTTTGCAGAACCAACTGTTCTGCTTGTGCCGATTACCAGCCGTGAAAGTAAATAGAATAAAAATTACGGGAAATAGAACGCTACGTTTTTGTATTTAATCCATGGGGTTTGTATGTTCGCAGTTTATTTCAGAACAAATTCGTTTTATCCGAACTCCTAACCCGTATGATATTGAACTTTTCATATATTCTGGATGAGATGACTTTGAGTGTAAGCATAGATGTTTTTCCGTCGGTTTTGTGTACAAATCTGTCTTTATTCTGCCGTGTTCAATTATTGTTAAAACGTCCAAAAATTATAATTTCTCGGTTGAATATCGTAAATCAACTTGACGGCAGAAACCTGATCCAATAGCAATTCATTTTAATTCCACTGAACATTCCGTGAATGATTATGAAATTGTGGCTTTAGAAAAAATTTGCGGCGATAATTCTTACCGAGAGACAATCGAAAAACTGTGGATGAAAGATCGATTGATAATGAATTAAAGAAGGTTGACAAACTTGACAGAAATAATTTACTTCAGTACAGAACTGATAAATCTAAAACAGATCGAGTACCGCTTGTGTTAACTTATTCGAAAAGTTTACCCCACGTCCGTGAAATCATAAAAAAGAAAATGACAGTATTGCACAAGTCGGAGAAAATGAAAAAAGTGTTCATAAAACTACCAATTTTAGCATTCAGACGAGACAAGAATTTAAAAGATATTTTAGTCCACAAAAAGCATAATTCTATGTTTTTTAAACAGGAACATAAATGTGAACCTTGCAGTAGGAACTGTGCTATTTGTCCGTATGTTCGTAACACCCATACATTCACCAATTTTGAAGGAAAAACTTTTAACGTAAAAAATTATATTAATTGTACAACGGCAAATGTGGTTTACGCTTTATTTTGTAAACATTGTGACAAATGTATTTACGTCGGAGAAACCGGGGACACCCTGTACCAAAGACATTTGTTAAATTTATCACTAATCAGAAGGCAGAAACCTGATCCAAAATCAATTCATTTTAATTCCACTGAACATTCCGTGAATGATTATGAAATTGTGTCATGCAATAATGTCGGTCATTTGTTTTGATTTACAATTCTCGTGCAGCACGAGACCAATGATGTCATTCTGTATATTCATAGCGTACATAAACACAGAGGGAATACTTTTCAACGTTAAAATTACAAGATGAGATTAAAACAGAGAAGTTTGAATTGAATAAATTGCATGCAAGTAAAAAAGATCCTTTTTACTAATGTCTTTTTTTCCTGATCATTATGCATATTAAATATGTTTCCCTCGATGGTATTCCCCAAACATTTGTATTTTTCCGGTTTGTTGACATAATCGACATCACAGTTCATGACCGTTTTTTGGAATGTAGGCCAAGCAAATTGTATTTTAAAATACTTTGAAAATATGATGATTGATCATTCAGATTCCACCATTTTCTAGAAAATGGCCGATTTTACCGGGAAAATACATGCAAGTGCTCTCCATTAGTCACAAAATGGCAGATTATTTTGCATTTCCACTGCTGCTTTAATAACAAATATACCCCTTACTTCTTGGGGTAATGAAATGAAATTCACAGAGAAGATAGAAAAAGAATTAATTTAACAACAATAATCAAAATTTATAGCATAAATTGAACAGAGAATTAATTAAACCAGACAGAAAAATGAGATTGTCTGGGTAAACAAAACCTGTCATTATTACAAATAGCATCAAGAAAACTGTATTGTTACCACTCTGTGATAATAAATGTGATTAAAATAAATTGAAATCAGTCATTAATTGTTTTACCAAAATATGTCGGTCTAATAGATTGTATTGACAAAAGCAAAAACACCAAATTCACTGGACTAAATACTTTTTATGTGGGTAAGCAAGTTTAATATTTGCATCAAATAATTAATTTTTAATACTTCAATCAATTTTAAACTATTTAAAAAAAATATCTTTTGAAATTTTTCAGACAAATCAATTACACTGAAAAAGCTAAAATACTGTACTTTCTTAATCTGGTTTACTTTTTAAGTTTGGTTGGCCTATGACAAAATCATGTGCTTTATTGAACTTTGACCGACTTTATGTGACGTCATAC
The DNA here is from genome assembly GCA_963680875.1 of Bathymodiolus brooksi. Classification (NCBI taxonomy): domain Eukaryota; kingdom Metazoa; phylum Mollusca; class Bivalvia; order Mytilida; family Modiolidae; genus Bathymodiolus; species Bathymodiolus brooksi. The sequence continues at coordinate 126,790,561 of OY804579.1, read as the reverse complement.
GACGCCATTTGGAAAAAGGGTGGTAAACAAATTTGGGTCAGTATGTAATTATTATCGATCTTTTTTCCATGGAACCTTTACACATGTGAGCAAGAATAGATGAGAAACATAATTAAAAAGAAAAAAATGTTTACTTTTCAAACATGAAAAAAATAATCAAACATTATCCAATGACTGACCGACCGACTTATTGTCAGACGAGAATATGTGCATCGTTTGGTTCTTTTGTGCCGTACATGGACTGTCAAATTTGTTTTTGAAATTTGAAAAGTCGCTATATTGTTTCGAGATTTTATTTAATTAGACATTGAGAAAGTCCCTCGGTGGGACGAAAATGTTGTCATTGAACGAAGTGTTTAATTCTTTATCACTTTGTTTTGTGTACTTGGTGTTGTTTTACAAACCATTTTAGACGTTTATAATTGTTTTACTTGTATAGTATCGTTATACCGTAACGATCCAACACCCCATAAGATTGATCGTTGACTGGTTTTGCAGACGTTGTATAATATATATACGTCTGAAAATTAAACCAAACATTATTAGAATTAGATTTTAGAGCTGTCAAATTGTTGTTCTTCCCTCGACGGTATTTGAACCCACACCATTGATACACTGCAGTACCATTCGCTTAGCCTTACGTCCAGCGCCCTAGACACCACATCCACTCCCTATATATATATGAACAAACAATAAACAAAAACCTGTACAGATTTGCTTCCACTCAATAAAGACTACATTCGGAACGTGATTTTTAATATTCCATTCTGTATGTTGTGATTACCTACATAAACATGTGGTTATTAGTTTAATTAAAGAGTATAAACAATGCTAAAGATTGATAATGAAACCCTCTGATACAAATAACATAATGCTACAACGATCATCATCCTATTTGATTGTAAAGGCTGTATTGAGAAAACAATAATAGAAAGTTTAAAGCAATACTTTTGTTCAAGGTACAGGTGTGTAGAGAATATAATATTTCCAATCATAAGGTAATCCGGGCACAAGCTGCACTAGTACAAACAACCAGAGACCCCTACGAGAATGGAATCGCTGCATGTAAGAAATGTTTGACGATACCAAAGGGGTAATCAGACGTCAACCGTAAATCGAATATGGAGAGACAATACAATGGTCAAAAGAAAAAGGATAAACAATGATCTACAAAAAAGGAAGAGTTTGAAGATACCAAAGGGGTAACCAGAATCCGTAAATTGGAGAAGGACAGTCAACACAATGGCCAAAAGAAAGAGTACAAATGGACAAACAACGATCTATAAAACATGCGCATAAAACTAAACATCGAGTAACACGAACACCACTAACAACCGGGTGCGAACTCAGGTGCTCCGTAAGGGTAACCAGTTCCTGCTGCACTAGTGGCACTTGTAGTGGTAATCTAGTTACAAACCTGGTAAAAATTCATGAATGAGAAACGGACCGGGAAGTGGTTACGATAAGTGGAGCATATCCGTGGTCATTTGTGACACAGATATTCCATAACGGTCAACCAAGTCATGGTGGCGACCGTAAACCTTTCGAAGTGATGACTTCAACTTTACCAAGAGGAACCCTTGGTTCAGTAGTTTCCTTTTGTTAGCAGCAACCCTCTATCAAGGAAATCCTGATAGGAACCACACGCTCTGGAATATCGTATCAACTGAGAGATATATACGTAATATGCAGGTGCTGCTGGAATGTTGCTACATATAAATGGAAAGTTCACAATGGAAAAATTGAAATAATATCTTTTGTCGTATAAAGTTTCGTTCTTAACCGCCCCTCACTGTCAATTTCGAGGTGTATATCAAGGTATGAAGCAGACCTATCGATATATGTGATATTCTTTATTTCAAGCTCAATGGATAGATGCGATCAACGGAATCACCAAACCTAGAATTATTTAGTGAAAGGACATCATCCATAAAACTCTACACAACAAACTAGAGATTAAGCATCTCGAACCCCTCTAAAACGGGGGTGAACTCTGGGGCTCCGAAAGAATAGGCACTAGTGGCACACGTATTATCCGCGTGTAGCCAATGATATATTATAATTTTGCACGAAAGACGTAATACTTGCCATCTGTACTACTAATGAATTACTGGATATTATTTTATAAATTTGTCTAAACATTACACATCAGTCAATTTTCTTGATGCCTTTCGGTAAAAGTATGCGTGTTTGAGAGAATACGGTGCATTTGATGTGTTCTCACATTACGTATTATATTAACAATACTTAAAAGGATAAGGAAACCCAACCATATTGTAGTGTTATTAAAACGTCATTACTGAATAAAAGAACCACATAAAGCAGCTATTAAGTGGGTTTGTTAAAATCAAATATTATAAATTTCCCGCCGGCAAGGCAGCTGTCATATTGTCAAAGATAAATGTACACATACACAGTTTTTATGAATAGGGAATCGGACAAAATTTGTTAGGAAAATAACAGCGGACAATATCCTTATATGACTTTTATATTCTTTTAACCTTATGAACAATATTTTTATGATGTAAAAAAAATAATTCACCCTCGATAAGGTTGGAAATCTAAAGAGCTCAAAATAAGAAGACAAAGCCAAATGTGAACAACAGTTCATCCATTTTTATTATTGCCGAAACCCGTCACGAATCGTGGGGTCAAGGAAAAACAATGTACTACCTAGTATCACCTCTTCGAATCAGGGACGTTCTCTTCAGATGTTCGCGAAGGAACCCGATGGTATTGAAATGATTTCTCTGATGCGGGTATAAACCTCTACCAAAATGGCACCGCGTGTATTTATATCACAATTCATCTCTCGTGGCGAATGCAATCTCCTTGCACGTAAAAGATGCCATTGGCGTAATATTTGCAGATTTTGTTTGCATGTTCTTGTCAATTATATCATCTTATTGCACTAAAATAATCAATTTCAATGGAAACACACGTGGGCATTTATGCCAGTTTTAAATTGACAACAGTATGGAACTAATAATGGTAGAAAGTTTTAATGAAAAGTAGACAATAACCAAGGATGTTACGTGTCTTAATATCTATACATAACATCTACAATACTATTTAATTAAATCTCATCATTTTAGAACTGAAAAATCAATTTAATTCAACAAAGGTAAAAAAGAATGCATTTAATTGTCTTTCGTTAATGGGAGATTCTATATAATTACTGTATGTGGATGTCTTGTGTTAATTTACGATTTCACACTACTTTTAAATGTTTAGTTTTATCTTCCAGGAGGGAAAAATGACCTGGTTTTTTTCGCTGTTGATTGTGTGGGAGGAATTAAAATAAAAATTGTGTGCACTATTTCTATGTACAGCTAAACAGTATGTAACGTAAAAACAAATTTCATAAGAATTCAGATTTCCCCTTTGGTTTCTCCTTTTTCTTTTAACCATTGTATTGTCCGTCAACTCTATGTAAGCTTCAGAGTTCCCCTTTGGTTTCTCCTTTTTCTTTTATCCATTGTATTATCTGTCATTCGATGTAAGGCTTCAGAGTTCCCCTTTGGTTTCTCCTTTTTCTTTTATCCATTGTATTGTCTGTCATTCGATGTAAGGCTTCAGACTTCCCCTTTGGTTTCTCCTTTTTCTTTTATCCATTGTATTATCTGTCATTCGATGTAAGGCTTCAGAGTTCCCCTTTGGTTTCTCCTTTTTCTTTTAACCATTGTATTATCTGTCATTCGATGTAAGGCTTCAGACTTCCCCTTTGGTTTCTCCTTTTTTTTTAACCATTGTATTGTCTCTCATTCGATGTAAAGCTTCATATTTCCCCTTTGGTTTCTCCTTTTTCTTTTAACCGTTGTATTGTCTGTCATTCGATGTAAGGCTTCATATTTCCCCTTTTTCTTTAAACCATTGTATTGTTTGTCATTCGATGTAAGGCTTCAGATTTGCCCTTTGGTTTCTCCTTTTTCTTTTAACCATTGTATTGTCTATCATTCGATGTAAGGCTTCAGATTTCCCCTTTGGTTTCTTCTTTTTCTGTTAACCATTGCATTGTCTGTCATTCGATTTATGGTTTCAGATTTCCCCCTTCGTTTCTCCTTTTTCTTTTAACCATTGCATTGTCTCATTCGATGTAAGGCTTCAGATTTCCCCTTTGGTTTCTTCTTTTTCTTTTATCCATTGCATTGTCTGTCATTCGATGTAAGGCTTCACACTTCACCTTTGGTTTCTCCTTTTTCTTTTAACCATTGTATTGTCTGTCATTCGATGTAAGGCCTCAGATTTCCCCCTTGGTTTCTCCTTTTTCTTTTAACCATTGTATTGTCCGTCAACTCTATGTAAGCTTCAGAGATCCCCTTTGGTCTCTCCTTTTTCTTTTAACCATTGTATTGTCTGTCATTAGATGTAAGGCTTCAGATTTCTACTTTGGTTTCTCCTTTTTCTTTTAACCATTGTATTGTCTGTCATTCGATGTAAGGCTTCAGATTTCTCCTTTGGTTTCTCCTTTTTCTTTTATCCATTGTATTGTCTGTCATTCGATGTAAGGCTTCAGATTTCCCCTTTGGTTTCTCATTTTTCTTTTAACCATTGTATTATCTGTCATTCGATGTAAGGCTTCAGATTTCCCCTTTGGTTTTTCCTTTTTCTTTTAACCATTGCATTGTCTGGCATTCGATGTAAGGTTTCACACTTCCCAATTGGTTTCTCCTTTTTCTTTTAACCATTGTATTGTCTCATTCGATGCAAGGCTTCAGACTTCCCCTTTGGTTTCTCCTTTTTCTTTTATCCATTGTATTGTCTGTCATTCGAGGTAAGGCTTCACACTTCACCTTTGGTTTCTCCTTTTTTTAACCATTGTATTGTCTGTCATTCGATGTAAGGCTTCAGATTTCCTCCTTCGTTTCTCCTTTTTCTTTTAACCATTGTATTGTCTGTAATTTGATGTAGCGCTTCACACTTCCCCTTTGGTTTCTCCTTTTACTTTTATCCATTGTATTGTCTGTCATTCGATGTAAGGCCTTAGATTTCCCCTTTGGTTTCTCCTTTTTCTTTTAACCATTGTATTGTCCGTCAACTCTATGTAAGCTTCAGAGTTCCCCTTTGGTCTCTCCTTTTTCTTTTAACCATTGTATTGTCTGTCATTCGATATACTCCGGTAAGGCTTCATATTTCCCCTTTGGTTTCTCCTTTTTCTTTTAACCATTGTATTGTCTGTCATTCGATGTAAGGCTGCAGATTTCTCCTTTGGTATCTCCTTTTTCTTTTATCCATTGTATTGTCTGTCATTCGATGTAAGGCTTCAGATTTCCCCTTTGGTTTCTCCTTTTTCTTTTAACCATTGTATTTTCTGTCATTCCATGTAAGGCTTCAGATTTCCCCTTTGGTTTCTCCTTTTTCTTTTAACCATTGTATTGTCTGTCATACGATGTAAGGCTTCAGATTTCCTCTTTGGTTTCTCCTTTTTCTTTTAACCACTGTATTGTCTGTCATTCGATGTAAGGCTTCATATTTCCCCTTTGGTTTCTCCTTTTTCTTTTAACCGTTGTATTGTCTGTCATTCGATGTAAGGCTTCAGATTTGCCCTTTGGTTTCTCCTTTTTCTCCTGTTCCTGTATTTAAATACTGTTACAGTGACAGACGGAACCTTTGAACCGTAATGAGAGCGGGAGGTTTGGCGCCTTAAAATCTGATTCAACCCACCATTTCTTTAGAAATGCCTGTACCAAGTCAGGGTCATTACGGTTTTCACAGTTTTCCGGTTGTTGACTGATTTTGTCTGTTTATATAATTATGAGTTTTGACTTTCCCTTTATAAGATTGTTCGGAGTTCGGTAATTTTGTTATTACCTTTATTCATATTTCCCCTTTTTCTTTAAACCATTGTATTGTCTGTCATTCGATGTAAGGCTTCAGATTTCCCCTTTGGTTTCTTCTTTTTCTGTTAACCATTGTATTGTCTGTCATTCGATTTATGGTTTCAAATTTCCCCCTTCATTTCTCCTTTTTCTTTTAACCATTGCATTGTCTGTCATTCGATGTAAGGTTTCACAATTCCCCATTGGTTTCTCCTTTTTCTTTTAACCATTGTATTGTCTGTCATTCGATGTAAGGCTTCAGATTTCTCCTTTGGTATCTCCTTTTTCTTTTATCCATTGTATTGTCTGTCATTCGATGTAAGGCTTCAGATTTCCCCTTTGGTTTCTCCTTTTTCTTTTAAGGCTTCACACTTCCCCTTTGGTTTCTCCTTTTTTTTAACCATTGTATTGTCTGTCATTCGATGTAAGGCTTTAGATTTCCCCCTTCGTTTCTACTTTTTCTTTTAACCATTGTATTGTCTGTAATTCGATGTAAGGCTTCACACTTCCCCTTTGGTTTCTCCTTTTTCTTTTAACCATTGTATTATCTGTCATTCGATGTAAGGCTTCAGATTTCCCCTTTGGTTTTTCCTTTTTCTTTTAACCATTGTATTGTCTGTCATTCGATGTAAGGTTTCACACTTCCCCTTTGGTTTCTCCTTTTTCTTTCAACCATTGTATTGTCTGTCATTTGATGTAAGGCTTCAGATTTTCACTTTGGTTTCTTCTTTTTCTTTTAACCATTGTATTGTCTGTCATTCGATGTAAGGCTTCAGACTTCCCCGTTGGTTTCTCCTTTTTCTTTTAACCATTGTATTGTCTGTCATTCGATGTAAGGCTTCATATTTCCCCTTTTTCTTTAAACCATTGTATTGTGTGTCATTTGATGTAAGGCTTCAGATATCCCCTTTGGTTTCTTCTTTTTCTGTTAACCATTGCATTGTCTGTCATTCGATTTATGGTTTCAGATTTTCCCCTTCGTTTCTCCTTTTTCTTTTAAACATTGCATTGTCTGTTATTCGATGTAAGGTTTCACACTTCCCCTTTCGTTTCTCCTTTTTCTTTTAACCATTGTATTGTCTCATTCGATGTAAGGCTTCAGATTTCCCCTCTGGTTTCTTCTTTTTCTTTTAACCATTGTATTGTCTGTCATTCGATGTAAGGCTTCACACTTCCCCTTTGGTTTCTCCTTTTTTTAACCATTGTATTGTCTGTCATTCGATATAAGGCTTCAGATTTACCCCTTCGTTTCTCCTTTTTCTTTTAACCATTGTAGTGTCTGTAATTCGATGTAAGGCTTCACACTTATTCTTTAAGTTTCTCCTTTTTCTTTTAACCATTGTGTTGTCTGTCATTCGATGTAAGGCTTCAGATTTCCCCTTTGGTTTCTCCTTTTTCTTTTAGCCATTGTATTATCTGTCATTCGATGTAAGGCTTCAGAGTTCCCCTTTGGTTTCTCCTTTTTCTTTTATCCATTGTATTGTCTGTCATTCGATGTAAGGCTTCAGATTTCCCCTTTGGTTTCTCCTTTTTCTTTTATCCATTGTATTATCTGTCATTCGATGTAAGGCTTCAGAGTTCCCCTTTGGTGTCTCCTTTTTCTTTTAACCATTGTATTATCTGTCATTCGATGTAAGGCTTCAGACTTCCCCTTTGGTTTCTCCTTTTTTTTTTAACCATTGTATTGTCTCTCATTCGATGTAAAGCTTCATATTTCCCCTTTGGTTTCTCCTTTTTCTTTTAACCGTTGTATTGTCTGTCATTCGATGTAAGGCTTCATATTTCCCCTTTTTCTTTAAACCATTGTATTGTTTGTCATTCGATGTAAGGCTTCAGATTTGCCCTTTGGTTTCTCCTTTTTCTTTTAACCATTGTATTGTCTATCATTCGATGTAAGGCTTCATATTTCTCCTTTTTCTTTAAACCATTGTATTGTCTGTCATTCGATGTAAGGCTTCAGATTTCCCCTTTGGTTTCTTCTTTTTCTGTTAACCATTGCATTGTCTGTCATTCGATTTATGGCTTCAGATTTCCCCCTTCGTTTCTCCTTTTTCTTTTAACCATTGCATTGTCTCATTCGATGTAAGGCTTCAGATTTCCCCTTTGGTTTCTTCTTTTTCTTTTATCCATTGCATTGTCTGTCATTCGATGTAAGGCTTCACACTTCACCTTTGGTTTCTCCTTTTTCTTTTAACCATTGTATTGTCTGTCATTCGATGTAAGGCCTCAGATTTCCCCCTTGGTTTCTCCTTTTTCTTTTAACCATTGTATTGTCCGTCAACTCTATGTAAGCTTCAGAGATCCCCTTTGGTCTCTCCTTTTTCTTTTAACCATTGTATTGTCTGTCATTAGATGTAAGGCTTCAGATTTCTACTTTGGTTTCTCCTTTCACTTTTAACCATTGTATTGTCTGTCATTCGATGTAAGGCTTCAGATTTCTCCTTTGGTTTCTCCTTTTTCTTTTATCCATTGTATTGTCTGTCATTCGATGTAAGGCTTCAGATTTCCCCTTTGGTTTCTCATTTTTCTTTTAACCATTGTATTATCTGTCATTCGATGTAAGGCTTCAGATTTCCCCTTTGGTTTTTCCTTTTTCTTTTAACCATTGCATTGTCTGGCATTCGATGTAAGGTTTCACACTTCCCAATTGGTTTCTCCTTTTTCTTTTAACCATTGTATTGTCTCATTCGATGCAAGGCTTCAGACTTCCCCTTTGGTTTCTCCTTTTTCTTTTATCCATTGTATTGTCTGTCATTCGAGGTAAGGCTTCACACTTCACCTTTGGTTTCTCCTTTTTTTTAACCATTGTATTGTCTGTCATTCGATGTAAGGCTTCAGATTTCCCCCTTCGTTTCTCCTTTTTCTTTTAACCATTGTATTGTCTGTAATTTGATGTAGCGCTTCACACTTCCCCTTTGGTTTCTCCTTTTACTTTTATCCATTGTATTGTCTGTCATTCGATGTAAGGCCTTAGATTTCCCCTTTGGTTTCTCCTTTTTCTTTTAACCATTGTATTGTCCGTCAACTCTATGTAAGCTTCAGAGTTCCCCTTTGGTCTCTCCTTTTTCTTTTAACCATTGTATTGTCTGTCATTCGATATACTCCGGTAAGGCTTCATATTTCCCCTTTGGTTTCTCCTTTTTCTTTTAACCATTGTATTGTCTGTCATTCGATGTAAGGCTGCAGATTTCTCCTTTGGTATCTCCTTTTTCTTTTATCCATTGTATTGTCTGTCATTCGATGTAAGGCTTCAGATTTCCCCTTTGGTTTCTCCTTTTTCTTTTAACCATTGTATTTTCTGTCATTCCATGTAAGGCTTCAGATTTCCCCTTTGGTTTCTCCTTTTTCTTTTAACCATTGTATTGTCTGTCATACGATGTAAGGCTTCAGATTTCCTCTTTGGTTTCTCCTTTTTCTTTTAACAATTGTATTGTCTGTCATTCGATGTAAGGCTTCATATTTCCCCTTTGGTTTCTCCTTTTTCTTTTAACCGTTGTATTGTCTGTCATTCGATGTAAGGCTTCAGATTTGCCCTTTGGTATCTCCTTTTTCTCCTGTTCCTGTATTTAAATACTGTTACAGTGACAGCGGAACCTTTGAACCGTAATGAGAGCGGGAGGTTTGGCGCCTTAAAATCTGATTCAACCCACCATTTCTTTTGAAATGCCTGTACCAAGTCAGGGTCATTACGGTTTTCACAGTTTTCCGGTTGTTGACTGATTTTGTCTGTTTATATAATTATGAGTTTTGACTTTCCCTTTATAAGATTGTTCGGAGTTCGGTAATTTTGTTATTACCTTTATTCATATTTCCCCTTTCTCTTTAAACCATTGTATTGTCTGTCATTCGATGTAAGGCTTCAGATTTCCCCTTTGGTTTCTTCTTTTTCTGTTAACCATTGTATTGTCTGTCATTCGATTTATGGTTTCAAATTTCCCCCTTCATTTCTCCTTTTTCTTTTAACCATTGCATTGTCTGTCATTCGATGTAAGGTTTCACAATTCCCCATTGGTTTCTCCTTTTTCTTTTAACCATTGTATTGTCTGTCATTCGATGTAAGGCTTCAGATTTCTCCTTTGGTATCTCCTTTTTCTTTTATCCATTGTATTGTCTGTCATTCGATGTAAGGCTTCAGATTTCCCCTTTGGTTTCTCCTTTTTCTTTTAAGGCTTCACACTTCCCCTTTGGTTTCTCCTTTTTTTTAACCATTGTATTGTCTGTCATTCGATGTAAGGCTTTAGATTTCCCCCTTCGTTTCTACTTTTTCTTTTAACCATTGTATTGTCTGTAATTCGATGTAAGGCTTCACACTTCCCCTTTGGTTTCTCCTTTTTCTTTTAACCATTGTATTATCTGTCATTCGATGTAAGGCTTCAGATTTCCCCTTTGGTTTTTCCTTTTTCTTTTAATCATTGTATTGTCTGTCATTCGATGTAAGGTTTCACACTTCCCTTTTGGTTTCTCCTTTTTCTTTTAACCATTGTATTGTCTGTCATTTGATGTAAGGCTTCAGATTTTCACTTTGGTTTCTTCTTTTTCTTTTAACCATTGTATTGTGTGTCATTCGATGTAAGGCTTCAGACTTCCCCGTTGGTTTCTCCTTTTTCTTTTAACCATTGTATTGTCTGTCATTCGATGTAAGGCTTCATATTTCCTCTTTTTCTTTAAACCATTGTATTGTGTGTCATTTGATGTAAGGCTTCAGATATCCCCTTTGGTTTCTTCTTTTTCTGTTAACCATTGTATTGTCTGTCATTCGATTTATGGTTTCAGATTTTCCCCTTCGTTTCTCCTTTTTCTTTTAAACATTGCATTGTCTGTTATTCGATGTAAGGTTTCACACTTCCCCTTTCGTTTCTCCTTTTTCTTTTAACCATTGTATTGTCTCATTCGATGTAAGGCTTCAGATTTCCCCTCTGGTTTCTTCTTTTTCTTTTAACCATTGTATTGTCTGTCATTCGATGTAAGGCTTCACACTTCCCCTTTGGTTTCTCCTTTTTTTAACCATTGTATTGTCTGTCATTCGATGTAAGGCTTCAGATTTACCCCTTCGTTTCTCCTTTTTCTTTTAACCATTGTAGTGTCTGTAATTCGATGTAAGGCTTCACACTTATTCTTTAAGTTTCTCCTTTTTCTTTTAACCATTGTGTTGTCTGTCATTCGATGTAAGGCTTCAGATTTCCCCTTTGGTTTCTCCTTTTTCTTTTAGCCATTGTATTTTCCGTCATTCGATGTAAGGCTTCAGATTTCCCATTTGGTTTCTCCTTTTTCTTTTAACCATTGTATTGTCTGTCATTCGATGTAAGGCTTCAGATTTGCCCTTTGGTTTCTCCTTTTTCTTTTAACCATTGTATTGTCTGTCATTCGATATTAGGCTTCAGATTTCCCTTTTTCTTTTAAACATTGTATTGTCTGTCATTCGATGTAAGGCTTCAGATTTCCCCTTTGGTTTCTTCTTTCTCTTTTAACCATTGTATTGTCTGTCATTCGATGTAAGGCTTCAGATTTCCCCTTTGGTTTCTTCTTTTTCTTTTATCCATTGCATTGTCTGTCATTCGATGTAAGGCTTCACACTTCACCTTTGGTTTCTCCTTTTTCTTTTAACCATTGTATTGTCCGTCAACTCTATGTAAGCTTCAGAGATCCACTTTGGTCTCTCCTTTTTCTTTTAACCATTGTATTGTCTGTCATTCGATGTAAGGCTTCAGATTTCTACTTTGGTTCCTCCTTTTTCTTATAACCATTGTATTGTCTGTCATTCGATGTAAGGCTTCAGATTTCTCCTTTGGTTTCTCCTTTTTCTTTTATCCATTGCATTGTCTGTCATTCGATGTAAAGCTTCAGATTTCCCCTTTGGTTTCTCCTTTTTCTTTTAACCATTGTATTATCTGTCATTCGATGTAAGGCTTCAGATTTCCCCTTTGGTTTTTCCTTTTTCTTTTAACCATTGTATTGTCTGTCATTCGATGTAAGGCTTCAGACTTCCCCTTTGGTTTCTCCTTTTTTTTTTAACCATTGTATTGTCTCTCATTCGATGTAAGGCTTCATATTTCCTCTTTTTCTTTAAACCATTGTATTGTCTGTCATTCGATGTATGGCTTCAGATTTCCCCTTTGGTTTCTTCTTTTTCTGTTAACCATTGTATTGTCTGTCATTCGATTTATGGTTTCAGATTTCCCCCTTTGGTTTCTCCTTTTTCTTTTAACCATTGCATTGCCTGGCATTCGATGTAAGGTTTCACACTTTCCGATTGGTTTCTCCTTTTTCTTTTCACCATTGTATTGTCTCATTCGATGTAAGGCTTCAGATTTCCCCTTTGGTTTCTTCTTTTTCTTTTATTCATTGTATTGTCTGTCATTCGATGTAAGGCTTCACACTTCATCTTTGGTTTCTCCTTTTTTTTAACCATTGTATTGTCTGTCATTCGATGTAAGGCTTCAGATTTCCCCCTTCGTTTCTCCTTTTTCTTTTAACCATTGTATTGTCCGTCAACTCTATGTAAGCTTCAGAGTTCCTCTTTGGTCTCTCCTTTTTCTTTTAACCATTATATTGTCTGTCATTCGATATACTCCGGTAAGGCTTCATATTTCCCCTTTGGTTTCTCCTTTTTCTTTTAACCATTGTATTGTCTGTCATTCGATGTAAGGCTTCAGATTTCTCCTTTGGTTTCTCCTTTTTCTTTTATCCATTGTATTGTCTGTCATTCGATGTAAGGCTTCAGATTTCCCCTTTGGTTTCTCCTTTTTCTTTTAACCATTGTATTTTCTGTCATTCCATGTAAGGCTTCAGATTTCCCCTTTGGTTTTTCCTTTTTCTTTTAACCATTGCATTGTCTGTCATACGATGTAAGGCTTCATATTTCCCCTTTGGTTTCTCCTTTTTCTTTTAACCGTTCAATTGTCTGTCATTCGATGTAAGGCTTCAGATTTGCCCTTTGGTTTCTCCTTTTTCTTTTAACCATTATATTGTCTGTCATTCGATGTAAGGCTTCATATTTCCCCTTTTTCTTTAAACCATTGTATTGTCTGTCATTCGATGTAAGGCTTCAGATTTCCCCTTTGGTTTCTTCTTTTTCTGTTAAGCATTGTATTGTCTGTCATTCGATTTATGGTTTCAGATTTCCCCCTTCGTTTCTCCTTTTTCTTTTCACCATTGCATTGTCTGTCATTCGATGTAAGGTTTCACAATTCCCCATTGGTTTCTCCTTTTTCTTTTAACCATTGTATTGTCTCATTCGATGTAAGGCTTCAGATTTGCCCTTTGGTTTCTCCTTTTTCTTTTAACCATTGTATTGTGTGTCATTCGATGTAAGGCTTCATATTTCCCATTTTTCTTTAAACCATTGTATTGTCTGTCATTCGATGTAAGGCTTCAGATTTCCCCTTTGGTTTCTTCTTTTTCTGTTAACCATTGTAGTGTCTGTCATTCGATTTATGGTTTCAGATTTCCCCCTTCGTTTCTCCTTTTTCTTTTAACCATTGTATTGTCTGTCATTCGATGTAAGGTTTCACAATTCCCCATTGGTTTCTCCTTTTTCTTTTAACCATTGTATTGTCTCATTCGATGTAAGGCTTCAGATTTCCCCTTTGGTTTCTTCTTTTTCTTTTAACCACTGTATTGTGTGTCATTCGATGTAAGGCTTTAGATTTCCCCCTTCGTTTCTACTTTTTCTTTTAACCATTGTATTGTCTGTTATTCGATGTAAGGCTTCACACTTCCCCTTTGGTTTCTCCTTTTTCTTTTAATCATTGTATTGTCTGTCATTCGATGTAAGGCTTCAGATTTGCCCTTTGGTTTCTCCTTTTTCTTTTAACCATTGTATTGTCTGTCATTCGATGTAAGGCTTCAGACGTCCCTTTTGGTTTCTCCTTTTTCTTTTAACCGTTGTATTGTCTGTCATTCGATGTAAGGCTTCATATTTCCCATTTGGTTTCTCCTTTTTCTTTTAACAATTGTATTGTCTGTCATTCGATGTAAGGCTTCAGATTTGCCCTTTGGTTTCTCCTTTTTCTTTTAACCATTGTATTGTCTGTCATTCGATGTAAGGCTTCAGATTTCTCCTTTGGTTTCTCCTTTTTCTTTTATCCATTGCATTGTCTGTCATTCGATGTAAGGCTTCAGATTTCCCCTTTGGTTTCTCCTTTTTCTTTTAACCATTGTATTATCTGTCATTCGATGTAAGGCTTCAGATTTCCCCTTTGGTTTTTCCTTTTTCTTTTAACCATTGCATTGTCTGTCATTCGATATAAGGCTTCAGATTTCCTCTTTGGTTTCTCCTTTTTCTTTTAACCATTGTATTGTCTGTCATTCGATGTAAGGCTTCAGACTTCCCCTTTGGTTTCTCCCTTTTTTTTTAACCATTGTATTGTCTGTCATTCGATGTAAAGCTTCATCTTTCCCCTTTGGTTTCTCCTTTTTCTTTTAACTGTTGTATTGTCTGTCATTCGATGTAAGACTTCAGATTTGCCCTTTGGTTTCTCCTTTTTCTTTTAACCATTGTATTGTCTATCATTCGATGTAAGGCTTCATATTTCCTCTTTTTCCTTAAACCATTGTATTGTCTGTCATTCGATGTAAGGCTTCAGATTTCCCCTTTGGTTTCTCCTTTTTCTGTTAACCATTGTATTGTCTGTCATTCGATTTATGGTTTCAGATTTCCCCCTTCGTTTCTCCTTTTTCTTTTAACCATTGCATTGTCTGGCATTCGATGTAAGGTTTCACACTTCCCAATTGGTTTCTCCTTTTTCTTTTAACCATTGTATTGTCTCATTCGATGTAAGGCTTCAGATTTCCCCTTTGGTTTCTTCTTTTTCTTTTATTCATTGTATTGTCTGTCATTCGATGTAAGGCTTCACACTTCACCTTTGGTTTCTCCTTTTTTTTAACCATTGTATTGTCTGTCATTCGATGTAAGGCTTCAGATTTCCCACTTCGTTTCTCCTTTTCTTTTAACCATTGTATTGTCCGTCAACTCTATGTAAGCTTCAGAGTTCCCCTTTGGTCTCTCCTTTTTCTTTTAACCATTGTATTGTCTGTCATTCGATATACTCCGGTAAGGCTTCATATTTCCCCTTTGGTTTCTCCTTTTTCTTTTAACCATCGTATTGTCTGTCATTCGATGTAAGGCTTCAGATTTTTCCTTTGGTTTCTCCTTTTTCTTTTATCCATTGTATTGTCTGTCATTCGATGTAAGGCTTCAGATTTCCCCTTTGGTTTCTCCTTTGTCTTTTAACCATTGTATTTTCTGTCATTCCAAGTAAGGCTTCAGATTTCCCCTTTGGTTTCTCCTTTTTCTTTTAACCATTGTATTGTCTGTCATTCGATGTAAGGCTTCAGACTTCCCCTTTGGTTTCTCCCTTTTTTTTTAACCATTGTATTGTCTGTCATTCGATGTAAAGCTTCATATTTCCCATTTGGTTTCTCCTTTTTCTTTTAACAATTGTATTGTCTGTCATTCGATGTAAGGCTTCAGATTTGCCCTTTGGTTTCTCCTTTTTCTTTTAACCATTGTATTTTCTGTCATTCGATGTAAGGCTTCAGATTTCTCCTTTGGTTTCTCCTTTTTCTTTTATCCATTGCATTGTCTGTCATTCGATGTTAGGCTTCAGATTTCCCCTTTGGTTTCTCCTTTTTCTTTTAACCATTGTATTATCTGTCATTCGATGTAAGGCTTCAGATTTCCCCTTTGGTTTTTCCTTTTTCTTTTAACCATTGCATTGTCTGTCATTCGATGTAAGGCTTCAGATTTCCTCTTTGGTTTCTCCTTTTTCTTTTAACCATTGTATAGTCTGTCATTCGATGTAAGGCTTCAGACTTCCCCTTTGGTTTCTCCCTTTTTTTTTAACCATTGTATTGTCTGTCATTCGATGTAAAGCTTCATATTTCCCCTTTGGTTTCTCCTTTTTCTTTTAACTGTTGTATTGTCTGTCATTCGATGTAAGGCTTCAAATTTGCCCTTTGGTTTCTCTTTTTTCTTTTAACCATTGTATTGTCTATCATTCGATGTAAGGCTTCATATTTCCTCTTTTTCTTTAAACCATTGTATTGTCTGTCATTCGATGTAAGGCTTCAGATTTCCCCTTTGGTTTCTTCTTTTTCTGTTAACCATTGTATTGTCTGTCATTCGATTTATGGTTTCAGATTTCCCCCTTCGTTTCTCCTTTTTCTTTTAACCATTGCATTGTCTGGCATTCGATGTAAGGTTTCACAATTCCCAATTGGTTTCTCCTTTTTCTTTTAACCATTGTATTGTCTCATTCGATGTAATGCTTCAGATTTCCCCTTTGGTTTCTTCTTTTTCTTTTATTCATTGTATTGTCTGTCATTCGATGTAAGACTTCACACTTCACCTTTGGTTTCTCCTTTTTTTTAACCATTGTATTGTCTGTCATTCGATGTAAGGCTTCAGATTTCCCACTTCGTTTCTCCTTTTCTTTTAACCATTGTATTGTCCGTCAACTCTATGTAAGCTTCAGAGTTCCCCTTTGGTCTCTCCTTTTTCTTTTAACCATTGTATTGTCTGTCATTCGATATACTCCGGTAAGGCTTCATATTTCCCCTTTGGTTTCTCCTTTTTCTTTTAACCATTGTATTGTCTGTCATTCGATGTAAAGCTTTAGACTTCCCCTTTGGTTTCTCCTTTTTCTTTTAACCATTGTATTGTCTGTCATTCGATGTAAGGCTTCATATTTCCCTTTTGGTTTCTCCTTTTTCTTTTAACCGTTATATTGTCTGTCATTCGATGTAAGGCTTCAGGTTTGCCCTTTGGTTTCTCCTTTTTCTTTTAACCATTGCATTGTCTATCATTCGATGTAAGGCTTCATATTTCCCCTTTTTCTTTAAACCATTGTATTGTCTGTCATTCGATGTAAGGCTTCAGATTTCCCTTTTGGTTTCTTCTTTTTCTGTTAACCATTGTATTGTCTGTCATTCGATTTATGGTTTCAGATTTCCCCCTTCGTTTCTCCTTTTTCTTTTAACCATTGCATTGTCTGTCATTCGATGTAAGGTTTCACAATTCCCCATTGGTTTCTCCTTTTTCTTTTAACCATTGTATTGTCTCATTCGATGTAAGGCTTTAGATTTCCCCCTTCGTTTCTACTTTTTCTTTTAACCATTGTATTGTCTGTAATTCGATGTAAGGCTTCACACTTCCCCATTGGTTTCTCCTTTTTCTTTTAACCATTGTATTGTCTGTCATTCGATGTAAGGCTTCATCTTTCCCATTTGGTTTCTCTTTTTTCTTTTAACAATTGTATTGTCTGTCATTCGATGTAATGCTTCAGAGTTCCCTTTTGGTCTCTCCTTTTTCTTTTAACCATTGTATTGTCTGTCATTCGATATACTCCGGTAAGGCTTCATATTTCCCCTTTGGTTTCTCCTTTTTCTTTTAACCATTGTATTGTCTGTCATTCGATGTAAGGCTTCAGATTTCTCCTTTGGTTTCTCCTTTTTCTTTTATCCATTGTATTGTCTGTCATTCGATGTAAGGCTTCAGATTTCCCCTTTGGTTTCTCCTTTTTCTTTTAACCATTGTATTTTCTGTCATTCCAAGTAAGGCTTCAGATTTCACCTTTGGTTTCTCCTTTTTCTTTTAACCATTGTATTGTCTGTCATTCGATGTAAGGCTTCAGACTTCCCCTTTGGTTTCTCCTTTTTTTTTAACCATTGTATTGTCTGTCATTCGATGTAAAGCTTCATATTTCCCATTTGGTTTCTCCTTTTTCTTTTAACAATTGTATTGTCTGTCATTCGATGTAAGGTTTCAGATTTGCCCTTTGGTTTCTCCTTTTTCTTTTAACCATTGTATTGTCTGTCATTCGATGTAAGGCTTCAGATTTCTCCTTTGGTTTCTCCTTTTTCTTTTATCCATTGTATTGTCTGTCATTCGATGTAAGGCTTCAGATTTGCCCTTTGGTTTCTCCTTTTTCTTTTAACCATTGTATTATCTGTCATTCGATGTAAGGCTTCAGATTTCCTCTTTGGTTTCTCCTTTTTCTTTTAACCATTGCATTGTCTATCATTCGATGTAAGGCTTCATATTTCCCCTTTTTCTTTAAACCATTGTATTGTCTGTCATTCGATGTAAGGCTTCAGATTTCCCCTTTGGTTTCTTCTTTTTCTGTTAACCATTGTATTGTCTGTCATTCGATTTATGGTTTCAGATTTCCCCCTTCGTTTCTCCTTTTTCTTTTAAACATTGTATTGTCTGTCATTCGATGTAAGGCTTCAGACTTCCCCTTTGGTTTCTCCTTTTTTTTTAACCATTGTATTGTCTGTCATTCGATGTAAAGCTTCATATTTCCCCTTTGGTTTCTCCTTTTTCTTTTAACTGTTGTATTGTCTGTCATTCGATGTAAGGCTTCAGATTTGCCCTTTGGTTTCTCCTTTTTCTTTTAACCATTGTATTGTCTATCATTCGATGTAAGGTTTCATATTTCCTCTTTTTCTTTAAACCATTGTATTGTCTGTCATTCGATGTAAGGCTTCAGATTTCCCCTTTGGTTTCTTCTTTTTCTGTTAACCATTGTATTGTCTGTCATTCGATTTATGGTTTCAGATTTCCCCCTTCGTTTCTCCTTTTTCTTTTAACCATTGCATTGTCTGGCATTCGATGTAAGGTTTCACACTTCCCAATTGGTTTCTCCTTTTTCTTTTAACCATTGTATTGTCTCATTCGATGTAAGGTTTAAGATTTCCCCTTTGCTTTCTTCTTTTTCTTTTATTCATTGTATTGTCTGTCATTCGATGTAAGGCTTCACACTTCACCTTTGGTTTCTCCTTTTTTTTAACCATTGTATTGTCCGTCAACTCTATGTAAGCTTCAGAGTTCCCCTTTGGTCTCTCCTTTTTCTTTTAACCATTGTATTGTCTGTCATTCGATATACTCCGGTAAGGCTTCATATTTCCCCTTTGGTTTCTCCTTTTTCTTTTAACCATTGTATTGTCTGTCATTCGATGTAAGGCTTCAGATTTCTCCTTTTGTTTCTCCTTTTTCTTTTATCCATTGTATTGTCTTTCATTCGATGTAAGGCTTCAGATTTCCCCTTTGGTTTCTCCTTTTTCTTTTAACCATTGTATTTTCTGTCATTCCATGTAAGGCTTCAGATGTCCCCTTTGGTTTCTCCTTTTTCTTTTAACCATTGTATTGTCTGTCATTCGATGTAAGGCTTCAGATTTCCCCTTTGGTTTCTCCTTTTTCTTTTAACCATTGTATTGTCTGTCATTCGATGTAAGGCTTCATATTTCCCCTTTGGTTTCTCCTTTTTCTTTTAACCGTTATATTGTCTGTCATTCGATGTAAGGCTTCAGATTTGCCCTTTGGTTTCTCCTTTTTCTTTTACCCATTGTATTGTCTATCATTCGATGTAAGGCTTCATATTTCCCCTTTTTCTTTAAACCATTGTATTGTCTGTCATTCGATGTAAGGCTTCAGATTTCCCCTTTGGTTTCTTCTTTTTCTGTTAACCATTGTATTGTCTGTCATTCGATTTATGGTTTCAGATTTCCCCCTTCGTTTCTCCTTTTTTTTTAACCATTGCATTGTCTGTCATTCGATGTAAGGTTTCACAATTCCCCATTGGTTTCTCCTTTTTCTTTTAACCATTGTATTGTCTCATTCGATGTAAGGCTTCAGATTTCCCCTTTGGTTTCTTCTTTTTCTTTTAACCATTGTATTGTCTGTCATTCGATGTAAGGCTTCAGATTTCTCCTTTGGTTTCTCCTTTTTCTTTTATCCATTGTATTGTCTGTCATTCGATGTAAGGCTTCAGATTTGCCCTTTGGTTTCTCCTTTTTCTTTTAACCATTGTATTATCTGTCATTCGATGTAAGGCTTCAGATTTCCTCTTTGGTTTCTCCTTTTTCTTTTAACCATTGCATTGTCTATCATTCGATGTAAGGCTTCATATTTCCCCTTTTTCTTTAAACCATTGTATTGTCTGTCATTCGATGTAAGGCTTCAGATTTCCCCTTTGGTTTCTTCTTTTTCTGTTAACCATTGTATTGTCTGTCATTCGATTTATGGTTTCAGATTTCCCCCTTCGTTTCTCCTTTTTCTTTTAACCATTGCATTGTCTGTCATTCGATGTAAGGTTTCACAATTCCCCATTGGTTTCTCCTTTTTCTTTTAACCATTGTATTGTCTCATTCGATGTAAGGCTTCAGATTTCCCCTTTGGTTTCTTCTTTTTCTTTTAACCATTGTATTGTGTTTCATTCGATGTAAGGCTTTAGATTTCCCCCTTCGTTTCTACTTTTTCTTTTAACCATTGTATTGTCTGTAATTCGATGTAAGGCTTCACACTTCCCCTTTGGTTTCTCCTTTTTCTTTTAACCATTGTATTGTCTGTCATTCGATGTAAGGCTTCATATTTCCCATTTGGTTTCTCCTTTTTCTTTTAACAATTGTATTGTCTGTCATTCGATGTAAGGCTTCAGATTTGCCCTTTGGTTTCTCCTTTTTCTTTTAACCATTGTATTGTCTGTCATTCGATGTAAGGCTTCAGACGTCCCTTTTGGTTTCTCCTTTTTCTTTTAGCCATTGTATTGTCTGTCATTCGATGTAAGGCTTCATATTTCCCATTTGGTTTCTCCTTTTTCTTTTAACAATTGTATTGTCTGTCATTCGATGTAAGGCTTCAGATTTGCCCTTTGGTTTCTCCTTTTTCTTTTAACCATTGTATTGTCTGTCATTCGATGTAAGGCTTCAGATTTCTCCTTTGGTTTCTCCTTTTTCTTTTATTCATTGTATTGTCTGTCATTCGATGTAACGCTTCATATTTCCCCTTTGGTTTCTCATTTTTCTTTTAACCATTGCATTTTCTGTCATTCTATGTAAGGCTTCAGATTTCCCCTTTGGTTTCTCCTTTTTCTTTTAACCATTGCATTGTCTGTCATTCGATGTAAGGCTTCAAATTTCCCCTTTGGTTTTTCCTTTTTCTTTTATCCATTGCATTGTCTGTCATACGATGTAAGGCTTCAGATTTCCTCTTTGGTTTCTCCTTTTTCTTTTAACCATTGTATTGTCTGTCATTCGATGTAAAGCTTAAGACTTCCCCTTTGGTTTCTCCTTTTTCTTTTAACCATTGTATTGTCTGTCATTCGATGTAAGGCTTCATATTTCCCCTGTGGTTTCTCCTTTTTCTTTTAACCGTTGTATTGTCTGTCATTCGATGTAAGGCTTCAGGTTTGCCCTTTGGTTTCTCCTTTTTCTTTTAACCATTGTATTGTCTGTCATTCGATGTAAGGCTTCATATTTCCCCTTTTTCTTAAAACCATTGTATTGTCTGTCATTCGATGTAAGGCTTCAGATTTCCCCTTTTGTTTCTTCTTTTTCTGTTAACCACTGTATTGTCTGTCATTCGATATTCGATGTAAGGTTTCACAATTCCCCATTGGTTTCTCCTTTTTCTTTTAACCACTGTATTGTCTGTCATTCGATATTCGATGTAAGGTTTCACAATTCCCCATTGGTTTCTCCTTTTTCTTTTAACCATTGTATTGTCTGTCATTCGATTTATGGTTTCAGATTTCCCCCTTCGTTTCTCCTTTTTCTTTTAACCATTGCATTGTCTGTCATTCGATGTAAGGTTTCACAATTCCCCATTGGTTTCTCCTTTTTCTTTTTACCATTGTATTGTCTCATTCGATGTAGGGCTTCAGATTTCCCCTTTGGTTTCTTCTTTTTCTTTTAACCATTGTATTGTCTGTCATTCGATGTAAGGCTTCACACTTCCCCTTTGGTTTCTCCTTTTTTTAACCACTGTATTGTCTGTAATTCGATGTAAGGCTTCACACTTCCCCTTTGGTTTCTCCTTTTCTTTTAACCACTGTATTGTCTGTCATTCGATGTAAGGCTTAAGATTTCCCCTTTGGTTTCTCCTTTTTCTTTTAACCATTGTATTGTCTGTCATTCGATGTAAGGCTTCAGACGTCCCTTTTGGTTTCTCCTTTTTCTTTTAACCATTGTATTGTCTGTCATTCGATGTAAGGCTTCATATTACCCCTTTGGTTTCTCCTTTTTCTTTTACCAATTGTATTGTCTGTCATTCGATTTAAGGCTTCAGATTTGCCCTTTGGTTTCTCCTTTTTCTTTTAACTATTGTATTGTCTGTCATTCGATGTAAGGCTTCAGATTTGCCCTTTGGTTTCTCCTTTTTCTTTTAACCATTTTATTGTCTGTCATTCGATGTAAGGCTTCAGATTTGCCCTTTGGTTTCTCCTTTTTCTTTTATCCATTGTATTGTCTGTCATTCGATGTAAGGCTTCAGATTTCCCCTTTGGTTTATCCTTTTTCTTTTAACCATTGTATTTTCTGTCATTCGATGTAAGGCTTCAGATTTCCCCTTTGGTTTCTCCTTTTTCTTTTAACCATTGTATTGTCTGTCATTCGATGTAAGGCTTCAGATTTCCCCTTTGGTTTTTCCTTTTTCTTTTAACCATTGCATTGTCTGTCATACGATGTAAGGCTTCAGATTTCCTCTTTGGTTTCTCCTTTTTCTTTTAACCATTGTATTGTCTGTCATTCGATGTAAAGCTTTAGACTTCCCCTTTGGTTTCTCCTTTTTCTTTTAACCATTGTATTGTCTGTCATTCGATGTAAGGCTTCATATTTCCCCTTTGGTTTCTCCTTTTTCTTTTAACCGTTATATTGTCTGTCATTCGATGTAAGGCTTCAGATTTCCCCTTTGGTTTCTCCTTTTTCTTTTACCCATTGTATTGTCTATCATTCGATGTAAGGCTTCATATTTCCCCTTTTTCTTTAAACCATTGTATTGTCTGTCATTCGATGTAAGGCTTCAGATTTCCCCTTTGGTTTCTTCTTTTTCTGTTAACCATTGAATTGTCTGTCATTCGATTTATGGTTTCAGATTTCCCCCTTCGTTTCTCCTTTTTCTTTTAACCATTGCATTGTCTGTCATTCGATGTAAGGTTTCACAATTCCCCATTGGTTTCTCCTTTTTCTTTTAACAATTGTATTGTCTCATTCGATGTAAGGCTTCAGATTTCCCCTTTGGTTTCTTCTTTTTCTTTTAACCATTGTATTGTGTTTCATTCGATGTAAGGCTTTAGATTTCCCCCTTCGTTTCTACTTTTTCTTTTAACCATTTTATTGTCTATAATTCGATGTAAGGCTTCACACTTCCCCTTTGGTTTCTCCTTTTTCTTTTAACCATTGTATTGTCTGTCATTCGATGTAAGGCTTCAGACGTCCCTTTTGGTTTCTCCTTTTTCTTTTAACCATTGTATTGTCTGTCATTCGATGTAAGGCTTCATATTACCCCTTTGGTTTCTCCTTTTTCTTTTAACCATTGTATTGTCTGTCATTCGATGTAAGGCTTCACACTTCCCCTTTGGTTTCTCCTTTTTTTAACCATTGTATTGTCTGTAATTCGATGTAAGGCTTCACACTTCCCCTTTGGTTTCTCCTTTTCTTTTAACCACTGTATTGTCTGTCATTCGATGTAAGGCTTAAGATTTCCCCTTTGGTTTCTCCTTTTTCTTTTAACCATTGTATTGTCTGTCATTCGATGTAAGGCTTCAGACGTCCCTTTTGGTTTCTCCTTTTTCTTTTAACCATTGTATTGTCTGTCATTCGATGTAAGGCTTCATATTACCCCTTTGGTTTCTCCTTTTTTTTTACCAATTGTATTGTCTGTCATTCGATGTAAGGCTTCAGATTTGCCCTTTGGTTTCTCCTTTTTCTTTTAACTATTGTATTGTCTGTCATTCGATGTAAGGCTTCAGATTTCCCTTTTTTCTTTTAACCATTGTATTGTCTGTCATTCGATGTAAGGCTTCAGATTTGCCCTTTGGTTTCTTCTTTTTCTTTTAACCATTGTTTTTTCTGTCATTCGATTTATGGTTTCAGATTTCCCCCTTCGTTTTCATTTTTCTTTTAACCATTGTATTGTCTGTCAGTTGATGTGAGGCTTCAGATTTCCACTTTGGTTTCTTCTTTTTCTTTTAACCATTGTATTGTGTGTCATTCGATGTAAGGCTTCAGACTTCCCCGTTGGTTTCTCCTTTTTCTTTTAACCATTGTATTGTCTGTCATTCGATGTAAGGCTTCATATTTCCTCTTTTTCTTTAAACCATTGTATTGTGTGTCATTTGATTTATGGTTTCAGATATTCCCTTTGGTTTCTTCTTTTTCTGTTAACCATTGTATTGTCTGTCATTCGATTTATGGTTTCAGATTTTCCCCTTCGTTTCTCCTTTTTCTTTTAACCATTGTATTGTCTGTCATTCGATGTAAGGCTTCATATTTCCCATTTGGTTTCTCATTTTTCTTTTAACAATTGTATTGTCTGTCATTCGATGTAAGGCTTCAGCCGTCCCTTTTGGTTTCTCTTTTTTCTTTTAGCCATTGTATTGTCTGTCATTCGATGAAAGGCTTCATATTTCCCATTTGGTTTCTCCTTTTTCTTTTAACAATTGTATTGTCTGTCATTCGATGTAAGGCTTCAGATTTGCCCTTTGGTTTCTCCTTTTTCTTTTAACCATTGTATTGTCTGTCATTCGATGTAAGGCTTCAGATTTCTCCTTTGGTTTCTCCTTTTTCTTTTATCCATTGTATTGTCTGTCATTCGATGTAACGCTTCATATTTCCCCTTTGGTTTCTCATTTTTCTTTTAACCATTGCATTTTTTGTCATTCCATGTAAGGCTTCAGATTTCCCCTTTGGTTTCTCCTTTTTCTTTTAACCATTGCATTGTCTGTCATTCGATGTAAGGCTTCAGATTTCCCCTTTGGTTTCTCCTTTTTCTTTTATCCATTGTATTGTCTGTCATACGATGTAAGGCTTCAGATTTCCTCTTTGGTTTCTCCTTTTTCTTTTAACCATTGTATTGTCTGTCATTCGATGTAAAGCTTAAGACTTCCCCTTTGGTTTCTCCTTTTTCTTTTAACCATTGTATTGTCTGTCATTCGATGTAAGGCTTCATATTTCCCCTGTGGTTTCTCCTTTTTCTTTTAACCGTTGTATTGTCTGTCATTCGATGTAAGGCTTCAGATTTGCCCTTTGGTTTCTCCTTTTTCTTTTAACCATTGTATTGTCTGTCATTCGATGTAAGGCTTCATATTTCCCCTTTTTCTTAAAACCATTGTATTGTCTGTCATTCGATGTAAGGCTTCAGATTTCCCCTTTGGTTTCTTCTTTTTCTGTTAACCATTGTATTGTCTGTCATTCGATATTCGATGTAAGGTTTCACAATTCCCCATTGGTTTCTCCTTTTTCTTTTAACCATTGTATTGTGTGTCATTCGATGTAAGGCTTCATATTTCCCCTTTTTCTTTTAACCATTGTATTGTCTGTCATTCGATGTAAGGCTTCATATTACCCCTTTGGTTTCTCCTTTTTCTTTTACCAATTGTATTGTCTGTCATTCGATGTAAGGCTTCAGATTTGCCCTTTGGTTTCTCCTTTTTCTTTTAACTATTGTATTGTCTGTCATTCGATGTAAGGCTTCAGATTTCCCTTTTTTCTTTTAACCATTGTATTGTCTGTCATTCGATGTAAGGCTTCAGATTTGCCCTTTGGTTTCTTCTTTTTCTTTTTACCATTGTTTTTTCTGTCATTCGATTTATGGTTTCAGATTTCCCCCTTCGTTTTCATTTTTCTTTTAACCATTGTATTGTCTGTCAGTTGATGTGAGGCTTCAGATTTCCACTTTGGTTTCTTCTTTTTCTTTTAACCATTGTATTGTGTGTCATTCGATGTAAGGCTTCAGACTTCCCCGTTGGTTTCTCCTTTTTCTTTTAACCATTGTATTGTCTGTCATTCGATGTAAGGCTTCATATTTCCCATTTGGTTTCTCATTTTTCTTTTAACAATTGTATTGTCTGTCATTCGATGTAAGGCTTCAGATTTGCCCTTTGGTTTCTCCTTTTTCTTTTAACCATTGTATTGTCTGTCATTCGATGTAAGGCTTCAGCCGTCCCTTTTGGTTTCTCTTTTTTCTTTTAGCCATTGTATTGTCTGTCATTCGATGAAAGGCTTCATATTTCCCATTTGGTTTCTCCTTTTTCTTTTAACAATTGTATTGTCTGTCATTCGATGTAAGGCTTCAGATTTGCCCTTTGGTTTCTCCTTTTTCTTTTAACCATTGTATTGTCTGTCATTCGATGTAAGGCTTCAGATTTCTCCTTTGGTTTCTCCTTTTTCTTTTATCCATTGTATTGTCTGTCATTCGATGTAACGCTTCATATTTCCCCTTTGGTTTCTCATTTTTCTTTTAACCATTGCATTTTTTGTCATTCCATGTAAGGCTTCAGATTTCCCCTTTGGTTTCTCCTTTTTCTTTTAACCATTGCATTGTCTGTCATTCGATGTAAGGCTTCAGATTTCCCCTTTGGTTTCTCCTTTTTCTTTTATCCATTGTATTGTCTGTCATACGATGTAAGGCTTCAGATTTCCTCTTTGGTTTCTCCTTTTTCTTTTAACCATTGTATTGTCTGTCATTCGATGTAAAGCTTAAGACTTCCCCTTTGGTTTCTCCTTTTTCTTTTAACCATTGTATTGTCTGTCATTCGATGTAAGGCTTCATATTTCCCCTGTGGTTTCTCCTTTTTCTTTTAACCGTTGTATTGTCTGTCATTCGATGTAAGGCTTCAGGTTTGCCCTTTGGTTTCTCCTTTTTCTTTTAACCATTGTATTGTCTGTCATTCGATGTAAGGCTTCATATTTCCCCTTTTTCTTAAAACCATTGTATTGTCTGTCATTCGATGTAAGGCTTCAGATTTCCCCTTTTGTTTCTTCTTTTTCTGTTAACCACTGTATTGTCTGTCATTCGATATTCGATGTAAGGTTTCACAATTCCCCATTGGTTTCTCCTTTTTCTTTTAACCACTGTATTGTCTGTCATTCGATATTCGATGTAAGGTTTCACAATTCCCCATTGGTTTCTCCTTTTTCTTTTAACCATTGTATTGTCTGTCATTCGATTTATGGTTTCAGATTTCCCCCTTCGTTTCTCCTTTTTCTTTTAACCATTGTATTGTCTCATTCGATGTAGGGCTTCAGATTTCCCCTTTGGTTTCTTCTTTTTCTTTTAACCATTGTATTGTCTGTCATTCGATGTAAGGCTTCACACTTCCCCTTTGGTTTCTCCTTTTTTTAACCACTGTATTGTCTGTAATTCGATGTAAGGCTTCACACTTCCCCTTTGGTTTCTCCTTTTCTTTTAACCACTGTATTGTCTGTCATTCGATGTAAGGCTTAAGATTTCCCCTTTGGTTTCTCCTTTTTCTTTTAACCATTGTATTGTCTGTCATTCGATGTAAGGCTTCAGACGTCCCTTTTGGTTTCTCCTTTTTCTTTTAACCATTGTATTGTCTGTCATTCGATGTAAGGCTTCATATTACCCCTTTGGTTTCTCCTTTTTCTTTTACCAATTGTATTGTCTGTCATTCGATGTAAGGCTTCAGATTTGCCCTTTGGTTTCTCCTTTTTCTTTTAACTATTGTATTGTCTGTCATTCGATGTAAGGCTTCAGATTTGCCCTTTGGTTTCTCCTTTTTCTTTTAACCATTTTATTGTCTGTCATTCGATGTAAGGCTTCAGATTTGCCCTTTGGTTTCTCCTTTTTCTTTTATCCATTGTATTGTCTGTCATTCGATGTAAGGCTTCAGATTTCCCCTTTGGTTTCTCCTTTTTCTTTTAACCATTGTATTTTCTGTCATTCGATGTAAGGCTTCAGATTTCCCCTTTGGTTTCTCCTTTTTCTTTTAACCATTGTATTGTCTGTCATTCGATGTAAGGCTTCAGATTTCCCCTTTGGTTTTTCCTTTTTCTTTTAACCATTGCATTGTCTGTCATACGATGTAAGGCTTCAGATTTCCTCTTTGGTTTCTCCTTTTTCTTTTAACCATTGTATTGTCTGTCATTCGATGTAAAGCTTTAGACTTCCCCTTTGGTTTCTCCTTTTTCTTTTAACCATTGTATTGTCTGTCATTCGATGTAAGGCTTCATATTTCCCCTTTGGTTTCTCCTTTTTCTTTTAACCGTTATATTGTCTGTCATTCGATGTAAGGCTTCAGATTTCCCCTTTGGTTTCTCCTTTTTCTTTTACCCATTGTATTGTCTATCATTCGATGTAAGGCTTCATATTTCCCCTTTTTCTTTAAACCATTGTATTGTCTGTCATTCGATGTAAGGCTTCAGATTTCCCCTTTGGTTTCTTCTTTTTCTGTTAACCATTGAATTGTCTGTCATTCGATTTATGGTTTCAGATTTCCCCCTTCGTTTCTCCTTTTTCTTTTAACCATTGCATTGTCTGTCATTCGATGTAAGGTTTCACAATTCCCCATTGGTTTCTCCTTTTTCTTTTAACAATTGTATTGTCTCATTCGATGTAAGGCTTCAGATTTCCCCTTTGGTTTCTTCTTTTTCTTTTAACCATTGTATTGTGTTTCATTCGATGTAAGGCTTTAGATTTCCCCCTTCGTTTCTACTTTTTCTTTTAACCATTTTATTGTCTGTAATTCGATGTAAGGCTTCACACTTCCCCTTTGGTTTCTCCTTTTTCTTTTAACCATTGTATTGTCTGTCATTCGATGTAAGGCTTCAGACGTCCCTTTTGGTTTCTCCTTTTTCTTTTAACCATTGTATTGTCTGTCATTCGATGTAAGGCTTCATATTACCCCTTTGGTTTCTCCTTTTTCTTTTAACCATTGTATTGTCTGTCATTCGATGTAAGGCTTCACACTTCCCCTTTGGTTTCTCCTTTTTTTAACCATTGTATTGTCTGTAATTCGATGTAAGGCTTCACACTTCCCCTTTGGTTTCTCCTTTTCTTTTAACCACTGTATTGTCTGTCATTCGATGTAAGGCTTAAGATTTCCCCTTTGGTTTCTCCTTTTTCTTTTAACCATTGTATTGTCTGTCATTCGATGTAAGGCTTCAGACGTCCCTTTTGGTTTCTCCTTTTTCTTTTAACCATTGTATTGTCTGTCATTCGATGTAAGGCTTCATATTACCCCTTTGGTTTCTCCTTTTTTTTTACCAATTGTATTGTCTGTCATTCGATGTAAGGCTTCAGATTTGCCCTTTGGTTTCTCCTTTTTCTTTTAACTATTGTATTGTCTGTCATTCGATGTAAGGCTTCAGCCGTCCCTTTTGGTTTCTCTTTTTTCTTTTAGCCATTGTATTGTCTGTCATTCGATGAAAGGCTTCATATTTCCCATTTGGTTTCTCCTTTTTCTTTTAACAATTGTATTGTCTGTCATTCGATGTAAGGCTTCAGATTTCCCTTTGGTTTCTCCTTTTTCTTTTAACCATTGTATTGTCTGTCATTCGATGTAAGGCTTCAGATTTCTCCTTTGGTTTCTCCTTTTTCTTTTATCCATTGTATTGTCTGTCATTCGATGTAACGCTTCATATTTCCCCTTTGGTTTCTCATTTTTCTTTTAACCATTGCATTTTTTGTCATTCCATGTAAGGCTTCAGATTTCCCCTTTGGTTTCTCCTTTTTCTTTTAACCATTGCATTGTCTGTCATTCGATGTAAGGCTTCAGATTTCCCCTTTGGTTTCTCCTTTTTCTTTTATCCATTGTATTGTCTGTCATACGATGTAAGGCTTCAGATTTCCTCTTTGGTTTCTCCTTTTTCTTTTAACCATTGTATTGTCTGTCATTCGATGTAAAGCTTAAGACTTCCCCTTTGGTTTCTCCTTTTTCTTTTAACCATTGTATTGTCTGTCATTCGATGTAAGGCTTCATATTTCCCCTGTGGTTTCTCCTTTTTCTTTTAACCGTTGTATTGTCTGTCATTCGATGTAAGGCTTCAGATTTGCCCTTTGGTTTCTCCTTTTTCTTTTAACCATTGTATTGTCTGTCATTCGATGTAAGGCTTCATATTTCCCCTTTTTCTTAAAACCATTGTATTGTCTGTCATTCGATGTAAGGCTTCAGATTTCCCCTTTGGTTTCTTCTTTTTCTGTTAACCATTGTATTGTCTGTCATTCGATATTCGATGTAAGGTTTCACAATTCCCCATTGGTTTCTCCTTTTTCTTTTAACCATTGTATTGTCTCATTCGATGTAAGGCTTCAGATTTTCCCTTTGGTTTCTCCTTTTTCTTTTAACCATTGTATTGTGTGTCATTCGATGTAAGGCTTCATATTTCCCCTTTTTCTTTTAACCATTGTATTGTCTGTCATTCGATGTAAGGCTTCATATTACCCCTTTGGTTTCTCCTTTTTCTTTTACCAATTGTATTGTCTGTCATTCGATGTAAGGCTTCAGATTTGCCCTTTGGTTTCTCCTTTTTCTTTTAACTATTGTATTGTCTGTCATTCGATGTAAGGCTTCAGATTTCCCTTTTTTCTTTTAACCATTGTATTGTCTGTCATTCGATGTAAGGCTTCAGATTTGCCCTTTGGTTTCTTCTTTTTCTTTTAACCATTGTTTTTTTTGTCATTCGATATATGGTTTCAGATTTCCCCCTTCGTTTTCATTTTTCTTTTAACCATTGTATTGTCTGTCAGTTGATGTGAGGCTTCAGATTTCCACTTTGGTTTCTTCTTTTTCTTTTAACCATTGTATTGTGTGTCATTCGATGTAAGGCTTCAGACTTCCCCGTTGGTTTCTCCTTTTTCTTTTAACCATTGTATTGTCTGTCATTCGATGTAAGGCTTCATATTTCCTCTTTTTCTTTAAACCATTGTATTGTGTGTCATTTGATGTAAGGCTTCAGATATTCCCTTTGGTTTCTTCTTTTTCTGTTAACCATTGTATTGTCTGTCATTCGATTTATGGTTTCAGATTTTCCCCTTCGTTTCACCTTTTTCTTTTAACCATTGTATTGTCTGTCATTCGATGTAAGGCTTCATATTTCCCATTTGGTTTCTCATTTTTCTTTTAACAATTGTATTGTCTGTCATTCGATGTAAGGCTTCAGATTTGCCCTTTGGTTTCTCCTTTTTCTTTTAACCATTGTATTGTCTGTCATTCGATGTAAGGCTTCAGCCGTCCCTTTTGGTTTCTCTTTTTTCTTTTAGCCATTGTATTGTCTGTCATTCGATGAAAGGCTTCATATTTCCCATTTGGTTTCTCCTTTTTCTTTTAACAATTGTATTGTCTGTCATTCGATGTAAGGCTTCAGATTTGCCCTTTGGTTTCTCCTTTTTCTTTTAACCATTGTATTGTCTGTCATTCGATGTAAGGCTTCAGATTTCTCCTTTGGTTTCTCCTTTTTCTTTTATCCATTGTATTGTCTGTCATTCGATGTAACGCTTCATATTTCCCCTTTGGTTTCTCATTTTTCTTTTAACCATTGCATTTTTTGTCATTCCATGTAAGGCTTCAGATTTCCCCTTTGGTTTCTCCTTTTTCTTTTAACCATTGCATTGTCTGTCATTCGATGTAAGGCTTCAGATTTCCCCTTTGGTTTCTCCTTTTTCTTTTATCCATTGTATTGTCTGTCATACGATGTAAGGCTTCAGATTTCCTCTTTGGTTTCTCCTTTTTCTTTTAACCATTGTATTGTCTGTCATTCGATGTAAAGCTTAAGACTTCCCCTTTGGTTTCTCCTTTTTCTTTTAACCATTGTATTGTCTGTCATTCGATGTAAGGCTTCATATTTCCCCTGTGGTTTCTCCTTTTTCTTTTAACCGTTGTATTGTCTGTCATTCGATGTAAGGCTTCAGATTTGCCCTTTGGTTTCTCCTTTTTCTTTTAACCATTGTATTGTCTGTCATTCGATGTAAGGCTTCATATTTCCCCTTTTTCTTAAAACCATTGTATTGTCTGTCATTCGATGTAAGGCTTCAGATTTCCCCTTTGGTTTCTTCTTTTTCTGTTAACCATTGTATTGTCTGTCATTCGATATTCGATGTAAGGTTTCACAATTCCCCATTGGTTTCTCCTTTTTCTTTTAACCATTGTATTGTCTCATTCGATGTAAGGCTTCAGATTTTCCCTTTGGTTTCTCCTTTTTCTTTTAACCATTGTATTGTGTGTCATTCGATGTAAGGCTTCATATTTCCCCTTTTTCTTTAAACCATTGTATTGTCTGTCATTCGATGTAAGGCTTCTGATTTCCCCTTTGGTTTCTTCTTTTTCTGTTAACCATTGTATTGTCTGTCATTCGATTTATGGTTTCAGATTTCCCCCTTCGTTTCTCCTTTTTCTTTTAACCATTGCATTGTCTGTCATTCGATGTAAGGTTTAACAATTCCCCATTGGTTTCTCCTTTTTCTTTTAACCATTGTATTGTCTCATTCGATGTAGGGCTTCAGATTTCCCATTTGGTTTCTTCTTTTTCTTTTAACCATTGTATTGTCTGTCATTCGATGTAAGGCTTCACACTTCCCCTTTGGTTTCTCCTTTTTTTAACCATTGTATTGTCTGTAATTCGATGTAAGGCTTCACACTTCCCCTTTGGTTTCTCCTTTTCTTTTAACCACTGTATTGTCTGTCATTCGATGTAAGGCTTAAGATTTCCCCTTTGGTTTCTCCTTTTTCTTTTAACCATTGTATTGTCTGTCATTCGACGTAAGGCTTCAGACGTCCCTTTTGGTTTCTCCTTTTTCTTTTAACCATTGTATTGTCTGTCATTCGATGTAAGGCTTCATATTACCCCTTTGGTTTCTCCTTTTTCTTTTACCAATTGTATTGTCTGTAATTCGATGTAAGGCTTCACACTTCCCCTTTGGTTTCTCCTTTTCTTTTAACCACTGTATTGTCTGTCATTCGATGTAAGGCTTAAGATTTCCCCTTTGGTTTCTCCTTTTTCTTTTAACCATTGTATTGTCTGTCATTCGATGTAAGGCTTCAGACGTCCCTTTTGGTTTCTCCTTTTTCTTTTAACCATTGTATTGTCTGTCATTCGATGTAAGGCTTCATATTACCCCTTTGGTTTCTCCTTTTTCTTTTACCAATTGTATTGTCTGTCATTCGATTTAAGGCTTCAGATTTGCCCTTTGGTTTCTCCTTTTTCTTTTAACTATTGTATTGTCTGTCATTCGATGTAAGGCTTCAGACGTCCCTTTTGGTTTCTCCTTTTTCTTTTAACCATTGTATTGTCTGTCATTCGATGTAAGGCTTCATATTACCCCTTTGGTTTCTCCTTTTTCTTTTACCAATTGTATTGTCTGTCATTCGATGTAAGGCTTCAGATTTGCCCTTTGGTTTCTCCTTTTTCTTTTAACTATTGTATTGTCTGTCATTCGATGTAAGGCTTCAGATTTCCCTTTTTTCTTTTAACCATTGTATTGTCTGTCATTCGATGTAAGGCTTCAGATTTCTCCTTTGGTTTCTCCTTTTTCTTTTATCCATTGTATTGTCTGTCATTCGATGTAACGCTTCATATTTCCCCTTTGGTTTCTCATTTTTCTTTTAACCATTGCATTTTTTGTCATTCCATGTAAGGCTTCAGATTTCCCCTTTGGTTTCTCCTTTTTCTTTTAACCATTGCATTGTCTGTCATTCGATGTAAGGCTTCAGATTTCCCCTTTGGTTTCTCCTTTTTCTTTTATCCATTGTATTGTCTGTCATACGAAGTAAGGCTTCAGATTTCCTCTTTGGTTTCTCCTTTTTCTTTTAACCATTGTATTGTCTGTCATTCGATGTAAAGCTTAAGACTCCCCTTTGGTTTCTCCTTTTTCTTTTAACCATTGTATTGTCTGTCATTCGATGTAAGGCTTCATATTTCCCCTGTGGTTTCTCCTTTTTCTTTTAACCGTTGTATTGTCTGTCATTCGATGTAAGGCTTCAGATTTGCCCTTTGGTTTCTCCTTTTTCTTTTAACCATTGTATTGTCTGTCATTCGATGTAAGGCTTCATATTTCCTCTTTTTCTTAAAACCATTGTATTGTCTGTCATTCGATGTAAGGCTTCAGATTTCCCCTTTGGTTTCTTCTTTTTCTGTTAACCATTGTATTGTCTGTCATTCGATATTCGATGTAAGGTTTCACAATTCCCCATTGGTTTCTCCTTTTTCTTTTAACCATTGTATTGTCTCATTCGATGTAAGGCTTCAGATTTTCCCTTTGGTTTCTCCTTTTTCTTTTAACCATTGTATTGTGTGTCATTCGATGTAAGGCTTCATATTTCCCCTTTTTCTTTTAACCATTGTATTGTCTGTCATTCGATGTAAGGCTTCATATTACCCCTTTGGTTTCTCCTTTTTCTTTTACCAATTGTATTGTCTGTCATTCGATGTAAGGCTTCAGATTTGCCCTTTGGTTTCTCCTTTTTCTTTTAACTATTGTATTGTCTGTCATTCGATGTAAGGCTTCAGATTTCCCTTTTTTCTTTTAACCATTGTATTGTCTGTCATTCGATGTAAGGCTTCAGATTTGCCCTTTGGTTTCTTCTTTTTCTTTTAACCATTGTTTTTTCTGTCATTCGATTTATGGTTTCAGATTTCCCCCTTCGTTTTCATTTTTCTTTTAACCATTGTATTGTCTGTCAGTTGATGTGAGGCTTCAGATTTCCACTTTGGTTTCTTCTTTTTCTTTTAACCATTGTATTGTGTGTCATTCGATGTAAGGCTTCAGACTTCCCCGTTGGTTTCTCCTTTTTCTTTTAACCATTGTATTGTCTGTCATTCGATGTAAGGCTTCATATTTCCTCTTTTTCTTTAAACCATTGTATTGTCTGTCATTTGATGTAAGGCTTCAGATATTCCCTTTGGTTTCTTCTTTTTCTGTTAACCATTGTATTGTCTGTCATTCGATTTATGGTTTCAGATTTTCCCCTTCGTTTCACCTTTTTCTTTTAACCATTGTATTGTCTGTCATTCGATGTAAGGCTTCATATTTCCCATTTGGTTTCTCATTTTTCTTTTAACAATTGTATTGTCTGTCATTCGATGTAAGGCTTCAGATTTGCCCTTTGGTTTCTCCTTTTTCTTTTAACCATTGTATTGTCTGTCATTCGATGTAAGGCTTCAGCCGTCCCTTTTGGTTTCTCTTTTTTCTTTTAGCCATTGTATTGTCTGTCATTCGATGAAAGGCTTCATATTTCCCATTTGGTTTCTCCTTTTTCTTTTAACAATTGTATTGTCTGTCATTCGATGTAAGGCTTCAGATTTGCCCTTTGGTTTCTCCTTTTTCTTTTAACCATTGTATTGTCTGTCATTCGATGTAAGGCTTCAGATTTCTCCTTTGGTTTCTCCTTTTTCTTTTATCCATTGTATTGTCTGTCATTCGATGTAACGCTTCATATTTCCCCTTTGGTTTCTCATTTTTCTTTTAACCATTGCATTTTTTGTCATTCCATGTAAGGCTTCAGATTTCCCCTTTGGTTTCTCCTTTTTCTTTTAACCATTGCATTGTCTGTCATTCGATGTAAGGCTTCAGATTTCCCCTTTGGTTTCTCCTTTTTCTTTTATCCATTGTATTGTCTGTCATACGATGTAAGGCTTCAGATTTCCTCTTTGGTTTCTCCTTTTTCTTTTAACCATTGTATTGTCTGTCATTCGATGTAAAGCTTAAGACTTCCCCTTTGGTTTCTCCTTTTTCTTTTAACCATTGTATTGTCTGTCATTCGATGTAAGGCTTCATATTTCCCCTGTGGTTTCTCCTTTTTCTTTTAACCGTTGTATTGTCTGTCATTCGATGTAAGGCTTCAGATTTGCCCTTTGGTTTCTCCTTTTTCTTTTAACCATTGTATTGTCTGTCATTCGATGTAAGGCTTCATATTTCCCCTTTTTCTTAAAACCATTGTATTGTCTGTCATTCGATGTAAGGCTTCAGATTTCCCCTTTGGTTTCTTCTTTTTCTGTTAACCATTGTATTGTCTGTCATTCGATATTCGATGTAAGGTTTCACAATTCCCCATTGGTTTCTCCTTTTTCTTTTAACCATTGTAATGTCTCATTCGATGTAAGGCTTCAGATTTTCCCTTTGGTTTCTCCTTTTTCTTTTAACCATTGTATTGTGTGTCATTCGATGTAAGGCTTCATATTTCCCCTTTTTCTTTAAACCATTGTATTGTCTGTCATTCGATGTAAGGCTTCTGATTTCCCCTTTGGTTTCTTCTTTTTCTGTTAACCATTGTATTGTCTGTCATTCGATTTATGGTTTCAGATTTCCCCCTTCGTTTCTCCTTTTTCTTTTAACCATTGCATTGTCTGTCATTCGATGTAAGGTTTAACAATTCCCCATTGGTTTCTCCTTTTTCTTTTAACCATTGTATTGTCTCATTCGATGTAGGGCTTCAGATTTCCCATTTGGTTTCTTCTTTTTCTTTTAACCATTGTATTGTCTGTCATTCGATGTAAGGCTTCACACTTCCCCTTTGGTTTCTCCTTTTTTTAACCATTGTATTGTCTGTAATTCGATGTAAGGCTTCACACTTCCCCTTTGGTTTCTCCTTTTCTTTTAACCACTGTATTGTCTGTCATTCGATGTAAGGCTTAAGATTTCCCCTTTGGTTTCTCCTTTTTCTTTTAACCATTGTATTGTCTGTCATTCGACGTAAGGCTTCAGACGTCCCTTTTGGTTTCTCCTTTTTCTTTTAACCATTGTATTGTCTGTCATTCGATGTAAGGCTTCATATTACCCCTTTGGTTTCTCCTTTTTCTTTTACCAATTGTATTGTCTGTAATTCGATGTAAGGCTTCACACTTCCCCTTTGGTTTCTCCTTTTCTTTTAACCACTGTATTGTCTGTCATTCGATGTAAGGCTTAAGATTTCCCCTTTGGTTTCTCCTTTTTCTTTTAACCATTGTATTGTCTGTCATTCGATGTAAGGCTTCAGACGTCCCTTTTGGTTTCTCCTTTTTCTTTTAACCATTGTATTGTCTGTCATTCGATGTAAGGCTTCATATTACCCCTTTGGTTTCTCCTTTTTCTTTTACCAATTGTATTGTCTGTCATTCGATTTAAGGCTTCAGATTTGCCCTTTGGTTTCTCCTTTTTCTTTTAACTATTGTATTGTCTGTCATTCGATGTAAGGCTTCAGACGTCCCTTTTGGTTTCTCCTTTTTCTTTTAACCATTGTATTGTCTGTCATTCGATGTAAGGCTTCATATTACCCCTTTGGTTTCTCCTTTTTCTTTTACCAATTGTATTGTCTGTCATTCGATGTAAGGCTTCAGATTTGCCCTTTGGTTTCTCCTTTTTCTTTTAACTATTGTATTGTCTGTCATTCGATGTAAGGCTTCAGATTTCCCTTTTTTCTTTTAACCATTGTATTGTCTGTCATTCGATGTAAGGCTTCAGATTTCTCCTTTGGTTTCTCCTTTTTCTTTTATCCATTGTATTGTCTGTCATTCGATGTAACGCTTCATATTTCCCCTTTGGTTTCTCATTTTTCTTTTAACCATTGCATTTTTTGTCATTCCATGTAAGGCTTCAGATTTCCCCTTTGGTTTCTCCTTTTTCTTTTATCCATTGTATTGTCTGTCATACGAAGTAAGGCTTCAGATTTCCTCTTTGGTTTCTCCTTTTTCTTTTAACCATTGTATTGTCTGTCATTCGATGTAAAGCTTAAGACTCCCCTTTGGTTTCTCCTTTTTCTTTTAACCATTGTATTGTCTGTCATTCGATGTAAGGCTTCAGACGTCCCTTTTGGTTTCTCCTTTTTCTTTTAACCATTGTATTGTCTGTCATTCGATGTAAGGCTTCATATTACCCCTTTGGTTTCTCCTTTTTCTTTTATCCATTGTATTGTCTGTCATTCGATGTAACGCTTCATATTTCCCCTTTGGTTTTTCCTTTTTCTTTTAACCATTGCATTGTCTGTCATTCGATGTAAGGCTTCAGATTTCCCCTTTGGTTTCTCCTTTTTCTTTTATCCATTGTATTGTCTGTCATACGAAGTAAGGCTTCAGATTTCCTCTTTGGTTTCTCCTTTTTCTTTTAACCATTGTATTGTCTGTCATTCGATGTAAAGCTTAAGACTCCCCTTTGGTTTCTCCTTTTTCTTTTAACCATTGTATTGTCTGTCATTCGATGTAAGGCTTCATATTTCCCCTGTGGTTTCTCCTTTTTCTTTTAACCGTTGTATTGTCTGTCATTCGATGTAAGGCTTCAGATTTGCCCTTTGGTTTCTCCTTTTTCTTTTAACCATTGTATTGTCTGTCATTCGATGTAAGGCTTCATATTTCCCCTTTTTCTTAAAACCATTGTATTGTCTGTCATTCGATGTAAGGCTTCAGATTTCCCCTTTGGTTTCTTCTTTTTCTGTTAACCATTGTATTGTCTGTCATTCGATATTCGATGTAAGGTTTCACAATTCCCCATTGGTTTCTCCTTTTTCTTTTAACCATTGTATTGTCTCATTCGATGTAAGGCTTCAGATTTTCCCTTTGGTTTCTCCTTTTTCTTTTAACCATTGTATTGTGTGTCATTCGATGTAAGGCTTCATATTTCCCCTTTTTCTTTTAACCATTGTATTGTCTGTCATTCGATGTAAGGCTTCATATTACCCCTTTGGTTTCTCCTTTTTCTTTTACCAATTGTATTGTCTGTCATTCGATGTAAGGCTTCAGATTTGCCCTTTGGTTTCTCCTTTTTCTTTTAACTATTGTATTGTCTGTCATTCGATGTAAGGCTTCAGATTTCCCTTTTTTCTTTTAACCATTGTATTGTCTGTCATTCGATGTAAGGCTTCAGATTTGCCCTTTGGTTTCTTCTTTTTCTTTTAACCATTGTTTTTTCTGTCATTCGATTTATGGTTTCAGATTTCCCCCTTCGTTTTCATTTTTCTTTTAACCATTGTATTGTCTGTCAGTTGATGTGAGGCTTCAGATTTCCACTTTGGTTTCTTCTTTTTCTTTTAACCATTGTATTGTGTGTCATTCGATGTAAGGCTTCAGACTTCCCCGTTGGTTTCTCCTTTTTCTTTTAACCATTGTATTGTCTGTCATTCGATGTAAGGCTTCATATTTCCTCTTTTTCTTTAAACCATTGTATTGTCTGTCATTTGATGTAAGGCTTCAGATATTCCCTTTGGTTTCTTCTTTTTCTGTTAACCATTGTATTGTCTGTCATTCGATTTATGGTTTCAGATTTTCCCCTTCGTTTCTCCTTTTTCTTTTAACCATTGTATTGTCTGTCATTCGATGTAAGGCTTCATATTTCCCATTTGGTTTCTCATTTTTCTTTTAACAATTGTATTGTCTGTCATTCGATGTAAGGCTTCAGATTTGCCCTTTGGTTTCTCCTTTTTCTTTTAACCATTGTATTGTCTGTCATTCGATGTAAGGCTTCAGCCGTCCCTTTTGGTTTCTCTTTTTTCTTTTAGCCATTGTATTGTCTGTCATTCGATGAAAGGCTTCATATTTCCCATTTGGTTTCTCCTTTTTCTTTTAACAATTGTATTGTCTGTCATTCGATGTAAGGCTTCAGATTTGCCCTTTGGTTTCTCCTTTTTCTTTTAACCATTGTATTGTCTGTCATTCGATGTAAGGCTTCAGATTTCTCCTTTGGTTTCTCCTTTTTCTTTTATCCATTGTATTGTCTGTCATTCGATGTAACGCTTCATATTTCCCCTTTGGTTTCTCATTTTTCTTTTAACCATTGCATTTTTTGTCATTCCATGTAAGGCTTCAGATTTCCCCTTTGGTTTCTCCTTTTTCTTTTAACCATTGCATTGTCTGTCATTCGATGTAAGGTTTCAGATTTCCCCTTTGGTTTCTCCTTTTTCTTTTATCCATTGTATTGTCTGTCATACGATGTAAGGCTTCAGATTTCCTCTTTGGTTTCTCTTTTTTCTTTTAACCATTGTATTGTCTGTCATTCGATGTAAAGCTTAAGACTTCCCCTTTGGTTTCTCCTTTTTCTTTTAACCATTGTATTGTCTGTCATTCGATGTAAGGCTTCATATTTCCCCTGTGGTTTCTCCTTTTTCTTTTAACCGTTGTATTGTCTGTCATTCGATG
This sequence comes from Bathymodiolus brooksi, assembly GCA_963680875.1. Classification (NCBI taxonomy): domain Eukaryota; kingdom Metazoa; phylum Mollusca; class Bivalvia; order Mytilida; family Modiolidae; genus Bathymodiolus; species Bathymodiolus brooksi. The sequence goes on along the minus strand of OY804579.1, from coordinate 126,750,908 downwards.
TAAGGCTTCAGATTTGCCCTTTGGTTTCTCCTTTTTCTTTTAACCATTGTATTGTCTGTCATTCGATGTAAGGCTTCATATTTCCCCTTTTTCTTAAAACCATTGTATTGTCTGTCATTCGATGTAAGGCTTCAGATTTCCCCTTTGGTTTCTTCTTTTTCTGTTAACCATTGTATTGTCTGTCATTCGATATTCGATGTAAGGTTTCACAATTCCCCATTGGTTTCTCCTTTTTCTTTTAACCATTGTATTGTCTCATTCGATGTAAGGCTTCAGATTTTCCCTTTGGTTTCTCCTTTTTCTTTTAACCATTGTATTGTGTGTCATTCGATGTAAGGCTTCATATTTCCCCTTTTTCTTTAAACCATTGTATTGTCTGTCATTCGATGTAAGGCTTCTGATTTCCCCTTTGGTTTCTTCTTTTTCTGTTAACCATTGTATTGTCTGTCATTCGATTTATGGTTTCAGATTTCCCCCTTCGTTTCTCCTTTTTCTTTTAACCATTGCATTGTCTGTCATTCGATGTAAGGTTTAACAATTCCCCATTGGTTTCTCCTTTTTCTTTTAACCATTGTATTGTCTCATTCGATGTAGGGCTTCAGATTTCCCATTTGGTTTCTTCTTTTTCTTTTAACCATTGTATTGTCTGTCATTCGATGTAAGGCTTCACACTTCCCCTTTGGTTTCTCCTTTTTTTAACCATTGTATTGTCTATTATTCGATGTAAGGCTTCACACTTCCCCTTTGGTTTCTCCTTTTCTTTTAACCACTGTATTGTCTGTCATTCGATGTAAGGCTTAAGATTTCCCCTTTGGTTTCTCCTTTTTCTTTTAACCATTGTATTGTCTGTCATTCGATGTAAGGCTTCAGACGTCCCTTTTGGTTTCTCCTTTTTCTTTTAACCATTGTATTGTCTGTCATTCGATGTAAGGCTTCATATTACCCCTTTGGTTTCTCCTTTTTCTTTTACCAATTGTATTGTCTGTAATTCGATGTAAGGCTTCACACTTCCCCTTTGGTTTCTCCTTTTCTTTTAACCACTGTATTGTCTGTCATTCGATGTAAGGCTTAAGATTTCCCCTTTGGTTTCTCCTTTTTCTTTTAACCATTGTATTGTCTGTCATTCGATGTAAGGCTTCAGACGTCCCTTTTGGTTTCTCCTTTTTCTTTTAACCATTGTATTGTCTGTCATTCGATGTAAGGCTTCATATTACCCCTTTGGTTTCTCCTTTTTCTTTTACCAATTGTATTGTCTGTCATTCGATTTAAGGCTTCAGATTTGCCCTTTGGTTTCTCCTTTTTCTTTTAACTATTGTATTGTCTGTCATTCGATGTAAGGCTTCAGACGTCCCTTTTGGTTTCTCCTTTTTCTTTTAACCATTGTATTGTCTGTCATTCGATGTAAGGCTTCATATTACCCCTTTGGTTTCTCCTTTTTCTTTTACCAATTGTATTGTCTGTCATTCGATGTAAGGCTTCAGATTTGCCCTTTGGTTTCTCCTTTTTCTTTTAACTATTGTATTGTCTGTCATTCGATGTAAGGCTTCAGATTTCCCTTTTTTCTTTTAACCATTGTATTGTCTGTCATTCGATGTAAGGCTTCAGATTTGCCCTTTGGTTTCTTCTTTTTCTTTTAACCATTGTTTTTTCTGTCATTCGATTTATGGTTTCAGATTTCCCCCTTCGTTTTCATTTTTCTTTTAACCATTGTATTGTCTGTCAGTTGATGTGAGGCTTCAGATTTCCACTTTGGTTTCTTCTTTTTCTTTTAACCATTGTATTGTGTGTCATTCGATGTAAGGCTTCAGACTTCCCCGTTGGTTTCTCCTTTTTCTTTTAACCATTGTATTGTCTGTCATTCGATGTAAGGCTTCATATTTCCCCTTTTTCTTTAAACCATTGTATTGTCTGTCATTCGATTTATGGTTTCAGATATTCCCTTTGGTTTCTTCTTTTTCTGTTAACCATTGTATTGTCTGTCATTCGATTTATGGTTTCAGATTTTCCCCTTCGTTTCTCCTTTTTCTTTTAACCATTGTATTGTCTGTCATTCGATGTAAGGCTTCATATTTCCCATTTGGTTTCTCATTTTTCTTTTAACAATTGTATTGTCTGTCATTCGATGTAAGGCTTCAGATTTGCCCTTTGGTTTCTCCTTTTTCTTTTAACCATTGTATTGTCTCTCATTCGATGTAAGGCTTCAGCCGTCCCTTTTGGTTTCTCCTTTTTCTTTTAGCCATTGTATTGTCTGTCATTCGATGAAAGGCTTCATATTTCCCATTTGGTTTCTCCTTTTTCTTTTAACAATTGTATTGTCTGTCATTCGATGTAAGGCTTCAGATTTGCCCTTTGGTTTCTCCTTTTTCTTTTAACCATTGTATTGTCTGTCATTCGATGTAAGGCTTCAGATTTCTCCTTTGGTTTCTCCTTTTTCTTTTATCCATTGTATTGTCTGTCATTCGATGTAACGCTTCATATTTCCCCTTTGGTTTCTCATTTTTCTTTTAACCATTGCATTTTCTGTCATTCCATGTAAGGCTTCAGATTTCCCCTTTGGTTTCTCCTTTTTCTTTTAACCATTGCATTGTCTGTCATTCGATGTAAGGCTTCAGATTTCCCCTTTGGTTTCTCCTTTTTCTTTTATCCATTGTATTGTCTGTCATACGATGTAAGGCTTCAGATTTCCTCTTTGGTTTCTCCTTTTTCTTTTAACCATTGTATTGTCTGTCATTCGATGTAAAGCTTAAGACTTCCCCTTTGGTTTCTCCTTTTTCTTTTAACCATTGTATTGTCTGTCATTCGATGTAAGGCTTCATATTTCCCCTGTGGTTTCTCCTTTTTCTTTTAACCGTTGTATTGTCTGTCATTCGATGTAAGGCTTCAGATTTGCCCTTTGGTTTCTCCTTTTTCTTTTAACCATTGTATTGTCTGTCATTCGATGTAAGGCTTCATATTTCCCCTTTTTCTTAAAACCATTGTATTGTCTGTCATTCGATGTAAGGCTTCAGATTTCCCCTTTGGTTTCTTCTTTTTCTGTTAACCATTGTATTGTCTGTCATTCGATATTCGATGTAAGGTTTCACAATTCCCCATTGGTTTCTCCTTTTTCTTTTAACCATTGTATTGTCTCATTCGATGTAAGGCTTCAGATTTTCCCTTTGGTTTCTCCTTTTTCTTTTAACCATTGTATTGTGTGTCATTCGATGTAAGGCTTCATATTTCCCCTTTTTCTTTAAACCATTGTATTGTCTGTCATTCGATGTAAGGCTTCTGATTTCCCCTTTGGTTTCTTCTTTTTCTGTTAACCATTGTATTGTCTGTCATTCGATTTATGGTTTCAGATTTCCCCCTTCGTTTCTCCTTTTTCTTTTAACCATTGCATTGTCTGTCATTCGATGTAAGGTTTAACAATTCCCCATTGGTTTCTCCTTTTTCTTTTAACCATTGTATTGTCTCATTCGATGTAGGGCTCCAGATTTCCCATTTGGTTTCTTCTTTTTCTTTTAACCATTGTATTGTCTGTCATTCGATGTAAGGCTTCACACTTCCCCTTTGGTTTCTCCTTTTTTTAACCATTGTATTGTCTGTAATTCGATGTAAGGCTTCACACTTCCCCTTTGGTTTCTCCTTTTCTTTTAACCACTGTATTGTCTGTCATTCGATGTAAGGCTTAAGATTTCCCCTTTGGTTTCTCCTTTTTCTTTTAACCATTGTATTGTCTGTCATTCGATGTAAGGCTTCAGACGTCCCTTTTGGTTTCTCCTTTTTCTTTTAACCATTGTATTGTCTGTCATTCGATGTAAGGCTTCATATTACCCCTTTGGTTTCTCCTTTTTCTTTTACCAATTGTATTGTCTGTCATTCGATGTAAGGCTTCAGATTTGCCCTTTGGTTTCTCCTTTTTCTTTTAACTATTGTATTGTCTGTCATTCGATGTAAGGCTTCAGATTTCCCTTTTTTCTTTTAACCATTGTATTGTCTGTCATTCGATGTAAGGCTTCAGATTTGCCCTTTGGTTTCTTCTTTTTCTTTTAACCATTGTTTTTTCTGTCATTCGATTTATGGTTTCAGATTTCCCCCTTCGTTTTCATTTTTCTTTTAACCATTGTATTGTCTGTCAGTTGATGTGAGGCTTCAGATTTCCACTTTGGTTTCTTCTTTTTCTTTTAACCATTGTATTGTGTGTCATTCGATGTAAGGCTTCAGACTTCCCCGTTGGTTTCTCCTTTTTCTTTTAACCATTGTATTGTCTGTCATTCGATGTAAGGCTTCATATTTCCTCTTTTTCTTTAAACCATTGTATTGTCTGTCATTTGATGTAAGGCTTCAGATATTCCCTTTGGTTTCTTCTTTTTCTGTTAACCATTGTATTGTCTGTCATTCGATTTATGGTTTCAGATTTTCCCCTTCGTTTCTCCTTTTTCTTTTAACCATTGTATTGTCTGTCATTCGATGTAAGGCTTCATATTTCCCATTTGGTTTCTCATTTTTCTTTTAACAATTGTATTGTCTGTCATTCGATGTAAGGCTTCAGATTTGCCCTTTGGTTTCTCCTTTTTCTTTTAACCATTGTATTGTCTCTCATTCGATGTAAGGCTTCAGCCGTCCCTTTTGGTTTCTCCTTTTTCTTTTAGCCATTGTATTGTCTGTCATTCGATGAAAGGCTTCATATTTCCCATTTGGTTTCTCCTTTTTCTTTTAACAATTGTATTGTCTGTCATTCGATGTAAGGCTTCAGATTTGCCCTTTGGTTTCTCCTTTTTCTTTTAACCATTGTATTGTCTGTCATTCGATGTAAGGCTTCAGATTTCTCCTTTGGTTTCTCCTTTTTCTTTTATCCATTGTATTGTCTGTCATTCGATGTAACGCTTCATATTTCCCCTTTGGTTTCTCATTTTTCTTTTAACCATTGCATTTTCTGTCATTCCATGTAAGGCTTCAGATTTCCCCTTTGGTTTCTCCTTTTTCTTTTAACCATTGTATTGTCTGTCATTCGATGTAAAGCTTAAGACTTCCCCTTTGGTTTCTCCTTTTTCTTTTAACCATTGTATTGTCTGTCATTCGATGTAAGGCTTCATATTTCCCCTGTGGTTTCTCCTTTTTCTTTTAACCGTTGTATTGTCTGTCATTCGATGTAAGGCTTCAGATTTGCCCTTTGGTTTCTCCTTTTTCTTTTAACCATTGTATTGTCTGTCATTCGATGTAAGGCTTCATATTTCCCCTTTTTCTTAAAACCATTGTATTGTCTGTCATTCGATGTAAGGCTTCAGATTTCCCCTTTGGTTTCTTCTTTTTCTGTTAACCATTGTATTGTCTGTCATTCGATATTCGATGTAAGGTTTCACAATTCCCCATTGGTTTCTCCTTTTTCTTTTAACCATTGTATTGTCTCATTCGATGTAAGACTTCAGATTTTCCCTTTAGTTTCTCCTTTTTCTTTTAACCATTGTATTGTCTGTCATTCGATGTAAGGCTTCATATTTCCCCTTTTTCTTTAAACCATTGTATTGTCTGTCATTCGATGTAAGGCTTCTGGTTTCCCCTTTGGTTTCTTCTTTTTCTGTTAACCATTGTATTGTCTGTCATTCGATTTATGGTTTCAGATTTCCCCCTTCGTTTCTCCTTTTTCTTTTAACCATTGCATTGTCTGTCATTCGATGTAAGGTTTAACAATTCCCCATTGGTTTCTCCTTTTTCTTTTAACCATTGTATTGTCTGTCATTCGATGTAAGGCTTCACACTTCCCCTTTGGTTTCTCCTTTTTTTAACCATTGTATTGTCTGTAATTCGATGTAAGGCTTCACACTTCCCCTTTGGTTTCTCCTTTTCTTTTAACCACTGTATTGTCTGTCATTCGATGTAAGGCTTAAGATTTCCCCTTTGGTTTCTCCTTTTTCTTTTAACCATTGTATTGTCTGTCATTCGATGTAAGGCTTCAGACGTCCCTTTTGGTTTCTCCTTTTTCTTTTAACCATTGTATTGTCTGTCATTCGATGTAAGGCTTCATATTACCCCTTTGGTTTCTCCTTTTTCTTTTACCAATTGTATTGTCTGTCATTCGATGTAAGGCTTCAGATTTGCCCTTTGGTTTCTCCTTTTTCTTTTAACTATTGTATTGTCTGTCATTCGATGTAAGGCTTCAGATTTCCCTTTTTTCTTTTAACCATTGTATTGTCTGTCATTCGATGTAAGGCTTCAGAGTTGCCCTTTGGTTTCTTCTTTTTCTTTTAACCATTGTTTTTTCTGTCATTTGATTTATGGTTTCAGATTTCCCCCTTCGTTTTCATTTTTCTTTTAACCATTGTATTGTCTGTCAGTTGATGTGAGGCTTCAGATTTCCACTTTGGTTTCTTCTTTTTCTTTTAACCATTGTATTGTGTGTCATTCGATGTAAGGCTTCAGACTTCCCCGTTGGTTTCTCCTTTTTCTTTTAACCATTGTATTGTCTGTCATTCGATGTAAGGCTTCATATTTCCTCTTTTTCTTTAAACCATTGTATTGTGTGTCATTTGATGTAAGGCTTCAGATATCCCCTTTGGTTTCTTCTTTTTCTGTTAACCATTGTATTGTCTGTCATTCGATTTATGGTTTCAGATTTTCCCCTTCGTTTCTCCTTTTTCTTTTAAACATTGCATTGTCTGTCATTCGATGTAAGGTTTCACACTTCCCCTTTGGTTTCTCCTTTTTCTTTTAACCATTGTATTGTCTCATTCGATGTAAGGCTTCAGATTTCCCCTCTGGTTTCTTCTTTTTCTTTTAACCATTGTATTGTCTGTCATTCGATGTAAGGCTTCACACTTCCCCTTTGGTTTCTCCTTTTTTTTAACCATTGTATAGTCTGTCATTCGATGTAAGGCTTCAGATTTACCTCTTCGTTTCTCCTTTTTCTTTTAACCATTGTATTGTCTGTAATTCGATGTAAGGCTTCACACTTCCCCTTTGGTTTCTGCTTTTTCTTTTAACCATTGTGTTGTCTGTCATTCGATGTAACGCTTCAGATATCTTCTTTGGTTTCTCCTTTTTCTTTTAACCATTGTATTTTCCATCATTCGATGTAAGGCTTCAGATTTCCCCTTTGGTGTTTCCTTTTTTTTAACCATTGCATTGTCTGTCATTCGATGTAAGGCTTCAGATTTCCCCTTTGGTTTTTCCTTTTTCTTTTAACCATTGTATTGTCTGTCATTCGATGTAAGGCATCAGACTTCCCATTTGGTTTCTCCTTTTTCTTTTAACCATTGTATTGTCTGTCATTCGATGTAACGCTTCATATTTCCAATTTGGTTTCTCCTTTTTCTTTTAACCATTGTATTGTCTGCCATTCGATGAAAGGTTTCAGATTTGCCCTTTGGTTTCTCCTTTTTCTTTTAACCATTGTATTGTCTGTCATTCGATATAAGGCTTCAGATTTCCCTTTTTTGTTTTAACCATTGTATTGTCTGTCATTCGATGTAAGGCTTCAGATTTCCCCTTTGGTTTCTTCTTTCTCTTTTAACCATTGTATTGTCTGTCATTCGATGTTAGGCTTCAGATTTGCTCTTTTGTTTCTCCTTTTTCTTTTAACCATTGTACTGTCTGTCATTCGATGTAAGGCTTCAGATTTCCCCTCTGGTTTCCTCTTTTTTTTTTAACCATTGTATTGTCTGTCATTCGATGTAAGGCTTCACACTTCCCCTTTGGTTTCTCCTTTTTTTTAACCATTGTGTTGTCTGTCATTCGATGTAAGGCTTCAGATTTACCCCTTCGTTTCTCCTTTTTCTTTTAACCATTGTATTGTCTGTAATTCGATGTAAGGCTTCACACTTCCCCTTTGGTTTTTCCTTTTTCTTTTAACCATTGTATTGTCTGTCATTCGATGTAAGGCTTCATATTTCCCCTTTGGTTTCTCCTTTTTCTTTTAACCATTGTATTGTCTGTCATTCGATGTAAGGCTTCAGATTTGTCCTTTGGTTTCTCCTTTTTCTTTTAACCATTATATTGTCTGTCATTCGATGTAAGGCTTCATATTTCCCCTTTTTCTTTAAACCATTGTATTGTCTGTCATTCGATGTAAGGCTTCATATTTCCCCTTTTTCTTTAAACCATTGTATTTTCTGTCATTCGATGTAAGGTTTCACAATTCCCCATTGGTTTCTCCTTTTTCTTTTAACCATTGTATTGTCTCATTCGATGTAAGGCTTCAGATTTCCCCTTTGGTTTCTTCTTTTTCTTTTAACCATTGTATTGTCTGTCATTCGATGTAAGGCTTCACACTTCCCCTTTGGTTTCTCCTTTTTTTTAACCATTTTATTGTCTGTCATTCGATGTAAGGCTTTAGATTTCCCCCTTCGTTTCTACTTTTTCTTTTAACCATTGTATTGTCTGTAATTCGATGTAAGGCTTCACACTTCCCCTTTGGTTTCTCCTTTTTCTTTTAACCATTGTATTGTCTGTCATTCGATGTAAGGCTTCAGATTTCCCCTTTGGTTTCTCCTTTTTCTTTTAACCATTGTTTTGTCTGTCAATCGATGTAAGGCTTCAGACGTCCCTTTTGGTTTCTCCTTTTTCTTTTAACCATTGTATTGTCTGTCATTCGATGTAAGGCTTCATATTTCGCTTTGGTTTATGTGAGCTGTACATGTATTTTTTATTAATGGGTTGTTGTTTAACGTTAAGTGAGCTGTACATGTATTTTTTATTGATGGGTTGTTGTTTAACGTTAAGGGAGCTGTACATGTATTTTTTATTGATGGGTTGTTGTTTAACGTTAAGTGAGCTGTACATGTATTTTTTATTAATAGGTTGTTGTTTAACGTTAAGTGAGCTGTACATGTATTTTTTATTAATGGGTTGTTGTTTAGCGTTAAGTGAGCTGTACATGTATTTTTTATTGATGGGTTGTTGTTTAACGTTAAGTGAGCTGTACATGTATTTTTTATTAATGGGTTGTTGTTTAACGTTAATTGAGTTGTCCATGGATTTTTTATTAATGGGTTGTTGTTTAACGTCATGTGAGCTGTACATGTATTTTTTATTGATGGGTTGTTGTTCAACGTTAAGTGAGCTGTACATATATTTTTATTAATGGGTTGTTGTTTAACGTTAAGTGAGCTGTACATGTATTTTTTATTAATGGGTTGTTGTTTAACGTTAAGTGAGCTGTACATGTATTTTTTATTAATGGGTTGTTGTTTAACGTTAATTGAGTTGTACATGTATTTTTTATTAATGGGTTGTTGTTTAACGTTATGTGAGCTGTACATGTATTTTTTATTAATGGGTTGTTGTTTAACGTTAGTGAGTTGTACATGTATTTTTTATTGATGGGTTGTTGTTTAACGTTAAGTGAGCTGTACATGTATTTTTTATTGATGGGTTGTTGTTTAACGTTATGTGAGCTGTACATGTATTTTTTATTAATGGATTGTTTAACGTTAAGTGAGTTGTACACGTATTTTTTATTGATGGGTTGTTGTTTAACGTTAAGTGAGCTGTACATGTATTTTTTATTAATGGTTTGTTGTTTAACGTTAAGTGAGCTGTACATGTATTTTTTATTAATGGGTTGTTGTTTAACGTTAAGTGAGCTGTACATGTATTTTTTATTGATGGGTTGTTGTTTAACGTTAAGTGAGCTGTACATGTATTTTTTATTAATGGGTTGTTGTTTAACGTTAATTGAGTTGTACATGGATTTTTTATTAATGGGTTGTTGTTTAACGTCATGTGAGCTGTACATGTATTTTTTATTGATGGGTTGTTGTTCAACGTTAAGTGAGCTGTACATGTATTTTTTATTAATGGGTTGTTGTTTAACGTTAAGTGAGCTGTACATGTAATTTTTATTAATGGGTTGTTGTTTAACGTTAAGTGAGCTGTACATGTATTTTTTATTAATGGGTTGTTGTTTAACGTTAAGTGAGCTGTACATGTAATTTTTATTAATGGGTTGTTGTTTAACGTTAAGTGAGCTGTACATGTATTTTTTATTAATGGGTTGTTGTTTAACGTTACTTGAGTTGTACATGTATTTTTTATTAATGGGTTGTTGTTTAACGTTATGTGAGCTGTACATGTATTTTTTATTAATGGGTTGTTGTTTAACGTTAAGTGAGCTGTACATGTATTTTTTATTGATGGGTTGTTGTTTAACGTTAAGGGAGCTGTACATGTATTTTTTATTGATGGGTTGTTGTTTAACGTTAAGTGAGCTGTACATGTATTTTTTATTAATGGGTTGTTGTTTAACGTTAAGTGAGCTGTACATGTATTTTTTATTAATGGGTTGTTGTTTAGCGTTAAGTGAGCTGTACATGTATTTTTTATTGATGGGTTGTTGTTTAACGTTAAGTGAGCTGTACATGTATTTTTTATTAATGGGTTGTTGTTTAACGTTAATTGAGTTGTACATGGATTTTTTATTAATGGGTTGTTGTTCAACGTTAAGTGAGCTGTACATATATTTTTATGAATGGGTTGTTGTTTAACGTTAAGTGAGCTGTACATGTATTTTTTATTAATGGGTTGTTGTTTAACGTTAAGTGAGCTGTACATGTAATTTTTATTAATGGGTTGTTGTTTAACGTTAAGTGAGCTGTACATGTATTTTTTATTAATGGGTTGTTGTTTAACGTTAATTGAGTTGTACATGTATTTTTTATTAATGGGTTGTTGTTTAACGTTATGTGAGCTGTACATGTATTTTTTATTAATGGGTTGTTGTTTAACGTTAGTGAGTTGTACATGTATTTTTTATTGATGGGTTGTTGTTTAACGTTAAGTGAGCTGTACATGTATTTTTTATTGATGGGTTGTTGTTTAACGTTATGTGAGCTGTACATGTATTTTTTATTAATGGATTGTTTAACGTTAAGTGAGTTGTACACGTATTTTTTATTGATGGGTTGTTGTTTAACGTTAAGTGAGCTGTACATGTATTTTTTATTAATGGTTTGTTGTTTAACGTTAAGTGAGCTGTACATGTATTTTTTATTAATGGGTTGTTGTTTAACGTTAAGTGAGCTGTACATGTATTTTTTATTGATGGGTTGTTGTTTAACGTTAAGTGAGCTGTACATGTATTTTTTATTAATGGGTTGTTGTTTAACGTTAATTGAGTTGTACATGGATTTTTTATTAATGGGTTGTTGTTTAACGTCATGTGAGCTGTACATGTATTTTTTATTGATGGGTTGTTGTTCAACGTTAAGTGAGCTGTACATGTATTTTTTATTAATGGGTTGTTGTTTAACGTTAAGTGAGCTGTACATGTAATTTTTATTAATGGGTTGTTGTTTAACGTTAAGTGAGCTGTACATGTATTTTTTATTAATGGGTTGTTGTTTAACGTTAAGTGAGCTGTACATGTAATTTTTATTATTGGGTTGTTGTTTAACGTTAAGTGAGCTGTACATGTATTTTTTATTAATGGGTTGTTGTTTAACGTTACTTGAGTTGTACATGTATTTTTTATTAATGGGTTGTTGTTTAACGTTATGTGAGCTGTACATGTATTTTTTATTAATGGGTTGTTGTTTAACGTTAAGTGAGCTGTACATGTATTTTTTATTGATGGGTTGTTGTTTAACGTTAAGGGAGCTGTACATGTATTTTTTATTGATGGGTTGTTGTTTAACGTTAAGTGAGCTGTACATGTATTTTTTATTAATGGGTTGTTGTTTAACGTTAAGTGAGCTGTACATGTATTTTTTATTAATGGGTTGTTGTTTAGCGTTAAGTGAGCTGTACATGTATTTTTTATTGATGGGTTGTTGTTTAACGTTAAGTGAGCTGTACATGTATTTTTTATTAATGGGTTGTTGTTTAACGTTAATTGAGTTGTACATGGATTTTTTATTAATGGGTTGTTGTTTAACGTTAAGTGAGCTGTACATGTATTTTTTATTGATGGGTTGTTGTTCAACGTTAAGTGAGCTGTACATGTATTTTTTATTAATGGGTTGTTGTTTAACGTTAAGTGAGCTGTACATGTAATTTTTATTAATGGGTTGTTGTTTAACGTTAAGTGAGCTGTACATGTATTTTTTATTAATGGGTTGTTGTTTAACGTTAAGTGAGCTGTACATGTAATTTTTATTAATGGGTTGTTGTTTAACGTTAAGTGAGCTGTACATGTATTTTTTATTAATGGGTTGTTGTTTAACGTTAATTGAGTTGTACATGTATTTTTTATTAATGGGTTGTTGTTTAACGTTATGTGAGCTGTACATGTATTTTTTATTAATGGGTTGTTGTTTAACGTTAGTGAGTTGTACATGTATTTTTTATTGATGGGTTGTTGTTTAACGTTAAGTGAGCTGTACATGTATTTTTTATTGATGGGTTGTTGTTTAACGTTATGTGAGCTGTACATGTATTTTTTATTAATGGGTTGTTTAACGTTAAGTGAGTTGTACATGTATTTTTTATTGATGGGTTGTTGTTTAACGTTAAGTGAGCTGTACATGTATTTTTTATTAATGGTTTGTTGTTTAACGTTAAGTGAGCTGTACATGTATTTTTTATTAATGGGTTGTTGTTTAACGTTAAGTGAGCTGTACATGTATTTTTTATTGATGGGTTGTTGTTTAACGTTAATTAAGTTGTACACGGATTTTTTATTAATGGGTTGTTGTGTAACGTTATGTGAGCTGTACATGTATTTTTTATTGATGGGTTGTTGTTTAACGTTAAGTGAGCTGTACATGTATTTTTTATTAATGGGTTGTTGTTTAACGTTAAGTGAGCTGTACATGTATTTTTTATTAATGGGTTGTTGTTTAACGTTAAGTGAGCTGTACATGGATTTTTTATTAATGGGTTGTTGTTTAACGTTATGTGAGGTGTACATGTATTTTTTATTGATGGGTTGTTTACCGTTAAGTGGGCTGTACATGTATTTTTTATTAATGGGTTGTTGTTTAACGTTAAGTGGGCTGTACATGTATTTTTTATTAATGGGTTGTTGTTTAACGTTAAGTGGGCTGTACATGTATTTTTTATTAATGGGTTGTTGTTTAACGTTAAGTGACCTGTACATGTATTTTTTTATTAATGGGTTGTTGTTTAACGTTAAGTGAGCTGTACATGTATTTTGTATTAATGGGTTGTTGTTTAACGTTAAGTGGGCTGTACATGTATTTTTTTTGATGGGTTGTTGTTTAACGTTAAGTGAGCTGTACATGTATTTTTTATTAATGGGTTGTTGTTTAACGTTAAGTGAGCTGTACATGTATTTTTTATTAATGGGTTGTTTAACGTTAAGTGAGCTGTACATGTATTTTTTATTAATGGATTGTTGTCTAACGTTAAGTGAGCTGTACATGTATTTTTTATTAATAGGTTGTTGTTTAACGTTAAGTGAGCTGTACATGTATTTTTTATTAATGGGTTGTTGTGTAACGTTAAGTGAGCTGTACATGTATTTTTTATTGATGGGTTGTTGTTTAACGTTAAGTGAGCTGTACATGTATTTTTTATTAATGGGTTGTTGTTTAACGTTAAGTGAGCTGTACATGTATTTTTTATTAATGGGTTGTTTACCGTTAAGTGGGCTGTACATGTATTTTTTATTAATGGGTTGTTGTTTAACGTTAAGTGAGCTGTACATGTATTTTTTATTAATGGGTTGTTTACCGTTAAGTGGGCTGTACATGTATTTTTTATTAATGGGTTGTTGTTTAACGTTAAGTGAGCTGTACATGTATTTTTGATTAATGGGTTTTTTACCGTTAAGTGGGCTGTACATGTATTTTTTATTAATGGATTGTTGTTTAATGTTAAGTGAGCTGTACATGTATTTTTTATTAATGGGTTGTTGTTTAACGTTAAGTGAGCTGTACATGTATTTTTTATTAATAGGTTGTTGTTTAACGTTAAGTGAGCTGTACATGTATTTTTTATTAATGGGTTGTTGTTTAACGTTAAGTGAGCTGTACATGTATTTTTTATTAATGGTTTGTTGTTTAACGTTATGTGAGCTGTACATGTATTTTTTATTAATGGGTTGTTGTTTAACGTTAAGTGAGTTGTACATGTATTTTTTATTGATGGGTTGTTGTTTAACGTTAAGTGAGCTGTACATGTATTTTTTATTGATGTGTTGTTATTTAACGTTAAGTGAGCTGTACATGTATTTTTTATTAATGGGTTGTTGTTTAACGTTAAGTGAGCTGTACATGTATTTTTTATTAATGGGTTGTTATTTAGCGTTAAGTGAGTTGTACATGTATTTTTTATTAATGGGTTGTTGTTTAACGTTAAGTGAGCTGTACATGTATTTTTTATTAATGGGTTGTTTAACGTTAAGTGAGTTGTACACGTATTTTTTTATTGATGGGTTGTTGTTTAACGTTAAGTGAGCTGTACATGTATTTTTTATTAATGGGTTGTTGTTTAACGTTATGTGAGCTGTACATGTATTTTTTATTAATGGGTTGTTGTTTAACGTTAAGTGAGCTGTACATGTGTTTTTTATTAATGGGTTGTTTAACGTTAAGTGAGCTGTACATGTATTTTTTATTAATGGGTTGTTGTTTAGCGTTAAGTGAGCTGTACATGTATTTTTTATTGATGGGTTGTTGTTTAATGTTAAGTGAGCTGTACATGTATTTTTTATTAATGGGTTGTTTAACGTTAAGTGAGCTGTACATGTATTTTTTATTGATGGGTTGTTGTTTAACGTTAAGTGAGCTTTACATGTATTTTTTATTGATGGGTTGTTGTTTAACGTTAAGTGAGCTGTACATGTATTTTTTTATTAATGGGTTGTTATTTAACGTTAAGTGAGCTGTACATGTATTTTTTATTAATGGGATGTTGTTTAACGTTAAGTGAGTTGTACATGTATTTTTTATTAATGGGTTGTTATTTAACGTTAAGTGAGCTGTACATGTATTTTTTTATTAATGGGTTGATGTTTAACGTTAAGTGAGCTGTACATGTATTTTTTATTAATGGGTTGTTGTTTAACGTTAATTGAGTTGTACATGTATTTTGTATTAATGGGTTGTTGTTTAACGTTAAGTGAGCTGTACATGTATTTTTTATTAATGGGTTGTTTACCGTTAAGTGAGCTGTACATGTATTTTGTATTAATGGATTGTTTAACGTTAAGTGAGCTGTACATGTATTTTTTATTGATGGGTTGTTGTTTAACGTTAAGTGAGCTGTACATGTATTTTTTATTAATGGGTTGTTATTTAACGTTAAGTGAGCTGTACATGTATCTTTTATTGATGGGTTGTTGTTTAACGTTAAGTGAGCTGTACATGTATTTTTTATTAATGGGTTGTTGTTTAACTTTAAGTGAGCTGTACTTGTATTTTTTATTAATGGGTTGTTATTTAACGTTAATTGAGTTGTACATGTATTTTTTATTAATGGGTTGTTGTTTAACGTTATGTGAGCTGTACATGTATTTTTTATTAATGGGTTGTTGTTTAACGTTAAGTGGGCTGTACATGTATTTTTTATTAATGGGTTGTTGTTTAACGTTATGTGAGCTGTACATGTATTTTTTATTAATTGGTTGTTGTTTAACGTTAAGTGAGTTGTACATGCATTTTTTATTGATGGGTTGTTGTTTAACGTTATGTGAGCTGTACATGTATTTTTTATTGATGGGTTGTTGTTTAACGTTAAGTGAGCTGTACATGTATTTTTTATTAATGGGTTGTTGTTTAACGTTAAGTGAGCTGTACATGTATTTTTTATTAATGGGTTGTTGTTTAGCGTTAAGTGAGTTGTACATGTATTTTTTATTAATGGGTTGTTTAACCGTAAGTGAGTTGTACACGTATTTTTTATTGATGGGTTGTTGTTTAACGTTAAGTGAGCTGTACATGTATTTTTTATGAATGGGTTGTTGTTTAAAGTTATGTGAGCTGTACATGTATTTTTTATTAATGGGTTGTTGTTTAACGTTAAGTGAGCTGTACATGTATTTTTTATTAATGGGTTGTTGTTTACCGTTAAGTGAGCTGTACATGTATTTTTTATTAATGGGTTGTTGTTTAACGTAAAGTGAGCTGTACATGTAATTTTTATTAATGGGTTGTTGTTTAACGTTAAGTGAGCTGTACATGTATTTTTTATTAATGGGTTGTTGTTTAACGTTAAGTGAGCTGTACATGTATTTTTTATTAATGGGTTGTTGTTTAACGTTAAGTGAGCTGTACATGTATTTTTTATTAATGGGTTGTTTAACGTTAAGTGAGTTGTACACGTATTTTTTATTGATGGGTTGTTGTTTAACGTTAAGTGAGCTGTACATGTATTTTTTATTAATGGTTTGTTGTTTAACGTTAAGTGAGCTGTACATGTATTTTTTATTAATGGGTTGTTGTTTAACGTTAAGTGAGCTGTACATGTATTTTTTATTAATGGGTTGTTGTTTAACGTTAATTAAGTTGTACATGGATTTTTTATTAATGGGTTGTTGTTTAACGTTATGTGAGCTGTACATGTATTTTTTATTGATGGGTTGTTGTTTAACGTTAAGTGAGCTGTACATGTATTTTTTATTAATGGGTTGTTGTTTAACGTTAATTGAGTTGTACATGTATTTTGTATTAATGGGTTGTTGTTTAACGTTAAGTGAGCTGTACATGTATTTTTTATTAATGGGTTGTTTACCGTTAAGTGAGCTGTACATGTATTTTGTATTAATGGATTGTTTAACGTTAAGTGAGCTGTACATGTATTTTTTATTGATGGGTTGTTGTTTAACGTTAAGTGAGCTGTACATGTATTTTTTATTAATGGGTTGTTATTTAACGTTAAGTGAGCTGTACATGTATGTTTTATTGATGGGTTGTTGTTTAACGTTAAGTGAGCTGTACATGTATTTTTTATTAATGGGTTGTTGTTTAACTTTAAGTGAGCTGTACTTGTATTTTTTATTAATGGGTTGTTGTTTAACGTTAATTGAGTTGTACATGTATTTTTTATTAATGGGTTGTTGTTTAACGTTATGTGAGCTGTACATGTATTTTTTATTAATGGGTTGTTGTTTAACGTTAAGTGGGCTGTACATGTATTTTTTATTAATGGGTTGTTGTTTAACGTTATGTGAGCTGTACATGTATTTTTTATTAATTGGTTGTTGTTTAACGTTAAGTGAGTTGTACATGCATTTTTTATTGATGGGTTGTTGTTTAACGTTATGTGAGCTGTACATGTATTTTTTATTAATGGGTTGTTGTTTAACGTTAAGTGAGCTGTACATGTATTTTTTATTAATGGGTTGTTGTTTAACGTTATGTGAGGTGTACATGTATTTTTTATTAATGGGTTGTTTACCGTTAAGTGGGCTGTACATGTATTTTTTATTAATGGGTTGTTGTTTAACGTTAAGTGAGCTGTACATGTATTTTTTATTAATGGGTTGTTTACCGTTAAGTGGGCTGTACATGTATTTTTTATTAATGGGTTGTTGTTTAACGTTAAGTGAGCTGTACATGTATTTTTGATTAATGGGTTTTTTACCGTTAAGTGGGCTGTACATGTATTTTTTATTAATGGATTGTTGTTTAATGTTAAGTGAGCTGTACATGTATTTTTTATTAATGGGTTGTTGTTTAACGTTAAGTGAGCTGTACATGTATTTTTTATTAATAGGTTGTTGTTTAACGTTAAGTGAGCTGTACATGTATTTTTTATTAATGGGTTGTTGTTTAACGTTAAGTGAGCTGTACATGTATTTTTTATTAATGGTTTGTTGTTTAACGTTATGTGAGCTGTACATGTATTTTTTATTAATGGGTTGTTGTTTAACGTTAAGTGAGTTGTACATGTATTTTTTATTGATGGGTTGTTGTTTAACGTTAAGTGAGCTGTACATGTATTTTTTATTGATGTGTTGTTATTTAACGTTAAGTGAGCTGTACATGTATTTTTTATTAATGGGTTGTTGTTTAACGTTAAGTGAGCTGTACATGTATTTTTTATTAATGGGTTGTTATTTAGCGTTAAGTGAGTTGTACATGTATTTTTTATTAATGGGTTGTTGTTTAACGTTAAGTGAGCTGTACATGTATTTTTTATTAATGGGTTGTTTAACGTTAAGTGAGTTGTACACGTATTTTTTTATTGATGGGTTGTTGTTTAACGTTAAGTGAGCTGTACATGTATTTTTTATTAATGGGTTGTTGTTTAACGTTATGTGAGCTGTACATGTATTTTTTATTAATGGGTTGTTGTTTAACGTTAAGTGAGCTGTACATGTGTTTTTTATTAATGGGTTGTTTAACGTTAAGTGAGCTGTACATGTATTTTTTATTAATGGGTTGTTGTTTAGCGTTAAGTGAGCTGTACATGTATTTTTTATTGATGGGTTGTTGTTTAATGTTAAGTGAGCTGTACATGTATTTTTTATTAATGGGTTGTTTAACGTTAAGTGAGCTGTACATGTATTTTTTATTGATGGGTTGTTGTTTAACGTTAAGTGAGCTTTACATGTATTTTTTATTGATGGGTTGTTGTTTAACGTTAAGTGAGCTGTACATGTATTTTTTTATTAATGGGTTGTTATTTAACGTTAAGTGAGCTGTACATGTATTTTTTATTAATGGGATGTTGTTTAACGTTAAGTGAGTTGTACATGTATTTTTTATTAATGGGTTGTTATTTAACGTTAAGTGAGCTGTACATGTATTTTTTTATTAATGGGTTGATGTTTAACGTTAAGTGAGCTGTACATGTAATTTTTTATTAATGGGTTGTTGTTTAACGTTAATTGAGTTGTACATGTATTTTGTATTAATGGGTTGTTGTTTAACGTTAAGTGAGCTGTACATGTATTTTTTATTAATGGGTTGTTTACCGTTAAGTGAGCTGTACATGTATTTTGTATTAATGGATTGTTTAACGTTAAGTGAGCTGTACATGTATTTTTTATTGATGGGTTGTTGTTTAACGTTAAGTGAGCTGTACATGTATTTTTTATTAATGGGTTGTTATTTAACGTTAAGTGAGCTGTACATGTATCTTTTATTGATGGGTTGTTGTTTAACGTTAAGTGAGCTGTACATGTATTTTTTATTAATGGGTTGTTGTTTAACTTTAAGTGAGCTGTACTTGTATTTTTTATTAATGGGTTGTTATTTAACGTTAATTGAGTTGTACATGTATTTTTTATTAATGGGTTGTTGTTTAACGTTATGTGAGCTGTACATGTATTTTTTATTAATGGGTTGTTGTTTAACGTTAAGTGGGCTGTACATGTATTTTTTATTAATGGGTTGTTGTTTAACGTTATGTGAGCTGTACATGTATTTTTTATTAATTGGTTGTTGTTTAACGTTAAGTGAGTTGTACATGCATTTTTTATTGATGGGTTGTTGTTTAACGTTATGTGAGCTGTACATGTATTTTTTATTGATGGGTTGTTGTTTAACGTTAAGTGAGCTGTACATGTATTTTTTATTAATGGGTTGTTGTTTAACGTTAAGTGAGCTGTACATGTATTTTTTATTAATGGGTTGTTGTTTAGCGTTAAGTGAGTTGTACATGTATTTTTTATTAATGGGTTGTTTAACCGTAAGTGAGTTGTACACGTATTTTTTATTGATGGGTTGTTGTTTAACGTTAAGTGAGCTGTACATGTATTTTTTATGAATGGGTTGTTGTTTAAAGTTATGTGAGCTGTACATGTATTTTTTATTAATGGGTTGTTGTTTAACGTTAAGTGAGCTGTACATGTATTTTTTATTAATGGGTTGTTGTTTACCGTTAAGTGAGCTGTACATGTATTTTTTATTAATGGGTTGTTGTTTAACGTAAAGTGAGCTGTACATGTAATTTTTATTAATGGGTTGTTGTTTAACGTTAAGTGAGCTGTACATGTATTTTTTATTAATGGGTTGTTGTTTAACGTTAAGTGAGCTGTACATGTATTTTTTATTAATGGGTTGTTGTTTAACGTTAAGTGAGCTGTACATGTATTTTTTATTAATGGGTTGTTTAACGTTAAGTGAGTTGTACACGTATTTTTTATTGATGGGTTGTTGTTTAACGTTAAGTGAGCTGTACATGTATTTTTTATTAATGGTTTGTTGTTTAACGTTAAGTGAGCTGTACATGTATTTTTTATTAATGGGTTGTTGTTTAACGTTAAGTGAGCTGTACATGTATTTTTTATTAATGGGTTGTTGTTTAACGTTAATTAAGTTGTACATGGATTTTTTATTAATGGGTTGTTGTTTAACGTTATGTGAGCTGTACATGTATTTTTTATTGATGGGTTGTTGTTTAACGTTAAGTGAGCTGTACATGTATTTTTTATTAATGGGTTGTTGTTTAACGTTAATTGAGTTGTACATGTATTTTGTATTAATGGGTTGTTGTTTAACGTTAAGTGAGCTGTACATGTATTTTTTATTAATGGGTTGTTTACCGTTAAGTGAGCTGTACATGTATTTTGTATTAATGGATTGTTTAACGTTAAGTGAGCTGTACATGTATTTTTTATTGATGGGTTGTTGTTTAACGTTAAGTGAGCTGTACATGTATTTTTTATTAATGGGTTGTTATTTAACGTTAAGTGAGCTGTACATGTATGTTTTATTGATGGGTTGTTGTTTAACGTTAAGTGAGCTGTACATGTATTTTTTATTAATGGGTTGTTGTTTAACTTTAAGTGAGCTGTACTTGTATTTTTTATTAATGGGTTGTTGTTTAACGTTAATTGAGTTGTACATGTATTTTTTATTAATGGGTTGTTGTTTAACGTTATGTGAGCTGTACATGTATTTTTTATTAATGGGTTGTTGTTTAACGTTAAGTGGGCTGTACATGTATTTTTTATTAATGGGTTGTTGTTTAACGTTATGTGAGCTGTACATGTATTTTTTATTAATTGGTTGTTGTTTAACGTTAAGTGAGTTGTACATGCATTTTTTATTGATGGGTTGTTGTTTAACGTTATGTGAGCTGTACATGTATTTTTTATTAATGGGTTGTTGTTTAACGTTAAGTGAGCTGTACATGTATTTTTTATTAATGGGTTGTTGTTTAACGTTAAGTGAGCTGTACATGTATTTTTTATTAATGGGTTGTTGTTTAGCGTTAAGTGAGTTGTACATGTATTTTTTATTAATGGGTTGTTTAACCGTAAGTGAGTTGTACACGTATTTTTTATTGATGGGTTGTTGTTTAACGTTAAGTGAGCTGTACATGTATTTTTTATGAATGGGTTGTTGTTTAAAGTTATGTGAGCTGTACATGTATTTTTTATTAATGGGTTGTTGTTTAACGTTAAGTGAGCTGTACATGTATTTTTTATTAATGGGTTGTTGTTTACCGTTAAGTGAGCTGTACATGTATTTTTTATTAATGGGTTGTTGTTTAACGTAAAGTGAGCTGTACATGTAATTTTTATTAATGGGTTGTTGTTTAACGTTAAGTGAGCTGTACATGTATTTTTTATTAATGGGTTGTTGTTTAACGTTAAGTGAGCTGTACATGTATTTTTTATTAATGGGTTGTTGTTTAACGTTAAGTGAGCTGTACATGTATTTTTTATTAATGGGTTGTTTAACGTTAAGTGAGTTGTACACGTATTTTTTATTGATGGGTTGTTGTTTAACGTTAAGTGAGCTGTACATGTATTTTTTATTAATGGTTTGTTGTTTAACGTTAAGTGAGCTGTACATGTATTTTTTATTAATGGGTTGTTGTTTAACGTTAAGTGAGCTGTACATGTATTTTTTATTAATGGGTTGTTGTTTAACGTTAATTAAGTTGTACATGGATTTTTTATTAATGGGTTGTTGTTTAACGTTATGTGAGCTGTACATGTATTTTTTATTGATGGGTTGTTGTTTAACGTTAAGTGAGCTGTACATGTATTTTTTATTAATGGGTTGTTGTTTAACGTTAAGTGAGATGTACATGTATTTTTTATTAATGGGTTGTTGTTTAACGTTAAGTGAGCTGTACATGGATTTTTTATTAATGGGTTGTTGTTTAACGTTATGTGAGGTGTACATGTATTTTTTATTGATGGGTTGTTTACCGTAAAGTGGGCTGTACATGTATTTTTTATTAATGGGTTGTTGTTTAACGTTAAGTGGGCTGTACATGTATTTTTTTATTAATGGGTTGTTGTTTAACGTTAAGTGGGCTGTACATGTATTTTTTATTAATGGGTTGTTGTTTAACGTTAATTAAGTTGTACATGGATTTTTTATTAATGGGTTGTTGTTTAACGTTATGTGAGCTGTACATGTATTTTTTATTGATGGGTTGTTGTTTAACGTTAAGTGAGCTGTACATGTATTTTTTATTAATGGGTTGTTGTTTAACGTTATGTGAGCTGTACATGTATTTTTTATTAATGGGTTGTTGTTTAACGTTAAGTGAGCTGTACATGGATTTTTTATTAATGGGTTGTTGTTTAACGTTATGTGAGGTGTACATGTATTTTTTATTGATGGGTTGTTTACCGTTAAGTGGGCTGTACATGTATTTTTTATTAATGGGTTGTTGTTTAACGTTAAGTGGGCTGTACATGTATTTTTTATTAATGGGTTGTTGTTTAACGTTAAGTGGGCTGTACATGTATTTTTTATTAATGGGTTGTTGTTTAACGTTAAGTGAGCTGTACATGTATTTTTTATTAATGGGTTGTTGTTTAACGTTAAGTGAGCTGTACATGTATTTTTTATTAATGGGTTGTTGTTTAACGTTAAGTGGGCTGTACATGTATTTTTTATTGATGGGTTGTTGTTTAACGTTAAGTGAGCTGTACATGTATTTTTTATTAATGGGTTGTTGTCTAACGTTAAGTGAGCTGTACATGTATTTTTTATTAATGGGTTGTTGTTTAACGTTAAGTGAGCTGTACATGTATTTTTTATTAATGGGTTGTTGTTTAACGTTAAGTGAGCTGTACATGTATTTTTTATTGATGGGTTGTTGTTTAACGTTAAGTGAGCTGTACATGTATTTTTTATTAATGGGTTGTTGTTTAACGTTAAGTGAGCTGTACATGTATTTTTTATTAATGGGTTGTTTACCGTTAAGTGGGCTGTACATGTATTTTTTATTAATGGGTTGTTTAACGTTAAGTGAGCTGTACATGTATTTTTTATTAATGGGTTGTTGTTTAGCGTTAAGTGAGCTGTACATGTATTTTTTATTAATGGGTTGTTGTTTACCGTTAAGTGAGCTGTACATGTATTTTTTATTAATGGGTTGTTGTTTAACGTTAAGTGAGCTGTACATGTAATTTTTATTAATGGGTTGTTGTTTAACGTTAAGTGAGCTGTACATGTATTTTTTATTAATGGGTTGTTGTTTAACGTTAAGTGAGCTGTACATGTATTTTTTATTAATGGGTTGTTGTTTAACGTTAAGTGAGCTGTACATGTATTTTTTATTAATGGGTTGTTTAACGTTAAGTGAGTTGTACACGTATTTTTTATTGATGGGTTGTTGTTTAACGTTAAGTGAGCTGTACATGTATTTTTTATTAATGGTTTGTTGTTTAACGTTAAGTGAGCTGTACATGTATTTTTTATTAATGGGTTGTTGTTTAACGTTAAGTGAGCTGTACATGTATTTTTTATTAATGGGTTGTTGTTTAACGTTAATTAAGTTGTACATGGATTTTTTATTAATGGGTTGTTGTTTAACGTTATGTGAGCTGTACATGTATTTTTTATTGATGGGTTGTTGTTTAACGTTAAGTGAGCTGTACATGTATTTTTTATTAATGGGTTGTTGTTTAACGTTAAGTGAGCTGTACATGTATTTTTTATTAATGGGTTGTTGTTTAACGTTAAGTGAGCTGTACATGGATTTTTTATTAATGGGTTGTTGTTTAACGTTATGTGAGGTGTACATGTATTTTTTATTGATGGGTTGTTTACCGTAAAGTGGGCTGTACATGTATTTTTTTATTAATGGGTTGTTGCTTAACGTTAAGTGGGCTGTACATGTATTTTTTATTAATGGGTTGTTGTTTAACGTTAATTAAGTTGTACATGGATTTTTTATTAATGGGTTGTTGTTTAACGTTAAGTGAGCTGTACATGTATTTTTTATTAATGGGTTGTTGTTTAACGTTAAGTGAGCTGTACATGGATTTTTTATTAATGGGTTGTTGTTTAACGTTATGTGAGGTGTACATGTATTTTTTATTGATGGGTTGTTTACCGTTAAGTGGGCTGTACATGTATTTTTTATTAATGGGTTGTTGTTTAACGTTAAGAGGGCTGTACATGTATTTTTTATTAATGGGTTGTTGTTTAACGTTAAGTGGGCTGTACATGTATTTTTTATTAATGGGTTGTTGTTTAACGTTAAGTGAGCTGTACATGTATTTTTTATTAATGGGTTGTTGTTTAACGTTAAGTGAGCTGTACATGTATTTTTTATTAATGGGTTGTTGTTTAACGTTAAGTGGGCTGTACATGTATTTTTTATTGATGGGTTGTTGTTTAACGTTAAGTGAGCTGTACATGTATTTTTTATTAATGGGTTGTTGTCTAACGTTAAGTGAGCTGTACATGTATTTTTTATTAATAGGTTGTTGTTTAACGTTAAGTGAGCTGTACATGTATTTTTTATTAATGGGTTGTTGTTTAACGTTAAGTGAGCTGTACATGTATTTTTTATTGATGGGTTGTTGTTTAACGTTAAGTGAGCTGTACATGTATTTTTTATTAATGGGTTGTTATTTAACGTTAAGTGAGCTGTACATGTATTTTTTATTAATGGGTTGTTTACCGTTAAGTGGGCTGTACATGTATTTTTTATTAATGGGTTGTTGTTTAACGTTAAGTGAGCTGTACATGTATTTTTTATTAATGGGTTGTTTACCGTTAAGTGGGCTGTACATGTATTTTTTATTAATGGGTTGTTGTTTAACGTTAAGTGAGCTGTACATGTATTTTTTATTAATGGGTTTTTTACCGTTAAGTGGGCTGTACATGTATTTTTTATTAATGGATTGTTGTTTAATGTTAAGTGAGCTGTACATGTATTTTTTATTAATGGGTTGTTGTTTAACCTTAAGTGAGCTGTACATGTATTTTTTATTAATAGGTTGTTGTTTAACGTTAAGTGAGCTGTACATGTATTTTTTATTAATGGGTTGTTGTTTAACGTTAAGTGAGCTGTACATGTATTTTTTATTAATGGGTTGTTTACCGTTAAGTGGGCTGTACATGTATTTTTTATTAATGGGTTGTTTAACGTTAAGTGAGCTGTACATGTATTTTTTATTAATGGGTTGTTGTTTAGCGTTAAGTGAGCTGTACATGTATTTTTTATTAATGGGTTGTTGTTTACCGTTAAGTGAGCTGTACATGTATTTTTTATTAATGGGTTGTTGTTTAACGTTAAGTGAGCTGTACATGTAATTTTTATTAATGGGTTGTTGTTTAACGTTAAGTGAGCTGTACATGTATTTTTTATTAATGGGTTGTTGTTTAACGTTAAGTGAGCTGTACATGTATTTTTTATTGATGGGTTGTTGTTTAACGTTAAGTGAGCTGTACATGTATTTTTTATTAATGGGTTGTTGTCTAACGTTAAGTGAGCTGTACATGTATTTTTTATTAATAGGTTGTTGTTTAACGTTAAGTGAGCTGTACATGTATTTTTTATTAATGGGTTGTTGTTTAACGTTAAGTGAGCTGTACATGTATTTTTTATTGATGGGTTGTTGTTTAACGTTAAGTGAGCTGTACATGTATTTTTTATTAATGGGTTGTTATTTAACGTTAAGTGAGCTGTACATGTATTTTTTATTAATGGGTTGTTTACCGTTAAGTGGGCTGTACATGTATTTTTTATTAATGGGTTGTTGTTTAACGTTAAGTGAGCTGTACATGTATTTTTTATTAATGGGTTGTTTACCGTTAAGTGGGCTGTACATGTATTTTTTATTAATGGGTTGTTGTTTAACGTTAAGTGAGCTGTACATGTATTTTTTATTAATGGGTTTTTTACCGTTAAGTGGGCTGTACATGTATTTTTTATTAATGGATTGTTGTTTAATGTTAAGTGAGCTGTACATGTATTTTTTATTAATGGGTTGTTGTTTAACCTTAAGTGAGCTGTACATGTATTTTTTATTAATAGGTTGTTGTTTAACGTTAAGTGAGCTGTACATGTATTTTTTATTAATGGGTTGTTGTTTAACGTTAAGTGAGCTGTACATGTATTTTTTATTAATGGGTTGTTTACCGTTAAGTGGGCTGTACATGTATTTTTTATTAATGGGTTGTTTAACGTTAAGTGAGCTGTACATGTATTTTTTATTAATGGGTTGTTGTTTAGCGTTAAGTGAGCTGTACATGTATTTTTTATTAATGGGTTGTTGTTTACCGTTAAGTGAGCTGTACATGTATTTTTTATTAATGGGTTGTTGTTTAACGTTAAGTGAGCTGTACATGTAATTTTTATTAATGGGTTGTTGTTTAACGTTAAGTGAGCTGTACATGTATTTTTTATTAATGGGTTGTTGTTTAACGTTAAGTGAGCTGTACATGTATTTTTTATTAATGGGTTGTTGTTTAACGTTAAGTGAGCTGTACATGTATTTTTTATTAATGGGTTGTTTAACGTTAAGTGAGTTGTACACGTATTTTTTATTGATGGGTTGTTGTTTAACGTTAAGTGAGCTGTACATGTATTTTTTATTAATGGTTTGTTGTTTAACGTTAAGTGAGCTGTACATGTATTTTTTATTAATGGGTTGTTGTTTAACGTTAAGTGAGCTGTACATGTATTTTTTATTAATGGGTTGTTGTTTAACGTTAATTAAGTTGTACATGGATTTTTTATTAATGGGTTGTTGTTTAACGTTATGTGAGCTGTACATATATTTTTTATTGATGGATTGTTGTTTAACGTTAAGTGAGCTGTACATGTATTTTTTATTAATGGGTTGTTGTTTAACGTTAAGTGAGCTGTACATGTATTTTTTATTAATGGGTTGTTGTTTAACGTTAAGTGAGCTGTACATGGATTTTTTATTAATGGGTTGTTGTTTAACGTTATGTGAGGTGTACATGTATTTTTTATTGATGGGTTGTTTACCGTAAAGTGGGCTGTACATGTATTTTTTATTAATGGGTTGTTGTTTAATGTTAAGTGGGCTGTACATGTATTTTTTATTAATGGGTTGTTGTTTAACGTTAAGTGGGCTGTACATGTATTTTTTATTAATGGGTTATTGTTTAACGTTAATTAAGTTGTACATGGATTTTTTATTAATGGGTTGTTGTTTAACGTTATGTGAGCTGTACATGTATTTTTTATTGATGGGTTGTTGTTTAACGTTAAGTGAGCTGTACATGTATTTTTTATTAATGGGTTGTTGTTTAACGTTAAGTGAGCTGTACATGTATTTTTTATTAATGGGTTGTTGTTTAACGTTAAGTGAGCTGTACATGGATTTTTTATTAATGGGTTGTTGTTTAACGTTATGTGAGGTGTACATGTATTTTTTATTGATGGGTTGTTTACCGTTAAGTGGGCTGTACATGTATTTTTTATTAATGGGTTGTTGTTTAACGTTAAGTGGGCTGTACATGTATTTTTTATTAATGGGTTGTTGTTTAACGTTAAGTGGGCTGTACATGTATTTTTTATTAATGGGTTGTTGTTTAACGTTAAGTGAGCTGTACATGTATTTTTTATTAATGGGTTGTTGTTTAACGTTAAGTGAGCTGTACATGTATTTTTTATTAATGGGTTGTTGTTTAACGTTAAGTGGGCTGTACATGTATTTTTTATTGATGGGTTGTTGTTTAACGTTAAGTGAGCTGTACATGTATTTTTTATTAATAGGTTGTTGTTTAACGTTAAGTGAGCTGTACATGTATTTTTTATTAATGGGTTGTTGTTTAACGTTATGTGAGCTGTACATGTATTTTTTATTGATGGGTTGTTGTTTAACGTTAAGTGAGCTGTACATGTATTTTTTATTAATGGGTTGTTGTTTAACGTTAAGTGAGCTGTACATGTATTTTTTATTAATGGGTTGTTTACCGTTAAGTGGGCTGTACATGTATTTTTTATTAATGGGTTGTTGTTTAACGTTAAGTGAGCTGTACATGTATTTTTTATTAATGGGTTGTTTACCGTTAAGTGGGCTGTACATGTATTTTTTATTAATGGGTTGTTGTTTAACGTTAAGTGAGCTGTACATGTATTTTTTATTAATGGGTTTTTTACCGTTAAGTGGGATGTACATGTATTTTTTATTAATGGATTGTTGTTTAATGTTAAGTGAGCTGTACATGTATTTTTTATTAATGGGTTGTTGTTTAACGTTAAGTGAGCTGTACATGTATTTTTTATTAATAGGTTGTTGTTTAACGTTAAGTGAGCTGTACATGTATTTTTTATTAATGGGTTGTTGTTTAACGTTAAGTGAGCTGTACATGTATTTTTTATTAATGGTTTGTTGTTTAACGTTATGTGAGCTGTACATGTATTTTTTATTAATGGGTTGTTGTTTAACGTTAAGGGAGTTGTACATGTATTTTTTATTGATGGGTTGTTGTTTAACGTTAAGTGAGCTGTACATGTATTTTTTATTGATGGGTTGTTATTTAACGTTAAGTGAGCTGTACATGTATTTTTTATTAATGGGTTGTTGTTTAACGTTAAGTGAGCTGTACATGTATTTTTTATTAATGGGTTGTTATTTAGCGTTAAGTGAGTTGTACATGTATTTTTTATTAATGGGTTGTTGTTTAACGTTAAGTGAGCTGTACATGTATTTTTTATTAATGGGTTGTTTAACGTTAAGTGAGTTGTACACGTATTTTTTTATTGATGGGTTGTTGTTTAACGTTAAGTGAGCTGTACATGTATTTTTTATTAATGGGTTGTTGTTTAACGTTATGTGAGCTGTACATGTATTTTTTATTAATGGGTTGTTGTTTAACGTTAAGTGAGCTGTACATGTGTTTTTTATTAATGGGTTGTTTAACGTTAAGTGAGCTGTACATGTATTTTTTATTAATGGGTTGTTGTTTAGCGTTAAGTGAGCTGTACATGTATTTTTTATTGATGGGTTGTTGTTTAATGTTAAGTGAGCTGTACATGTATTTTTTATTAATGGGTTGTTTAACGTTAAGTGAGCTGTACATGTATTTTTTATTGATGGGTTGTTGTTTAACGTTAAGTGAGCTGTACATGTATTTTTTATTGATGGGTTGTTGTTTAACGTTAAGTGAGCTGTACATGTATTTTTTTATTAATGGGTTGTTATTTAACGTTAAGTGAGCTGTACATGTATGTTTTATTGATGGGTTGTTGTTTAACGTTAAGTGAGCTGTACATGTATTTTTTATTGATGGGTTGTTGTTTAACTTTAAGTGAGCTGTACATGTATTTTTTATTAATGGGTTGTTGTTTAACGTTAATTGAGTTGTACATGTATTTTTTATTAATGGGTTGTTGTTTAACGTTATGTGAGCTGTACATGTATTTTTTATTGATGGGTTGTTGTTTAACGTTAAGTGAGCTGTACATGTATTTTTTATTAATGGGCTGTTGTTTAACGTTAAGTGAGCTTTACATGTATTTTTTATTAATGGGTTGTTGTTTAACGTTAAGTGAGCTGTACATGTATTTTTTATTAATGGGATGTTGTTTAACGTTAAGTGAGTTGTACATGTATTTTTTATTAATGGGTTGTTATTTAACGTTAAGTGAGCTGTACATGTAATTTTTTATTAATGGGTTGATATTTAACGTTATGTGAGCTGTACATGTATTTTTTATTAATGGGTTGTTGTTTAACGTTAATTGAGTTGTACATGTATTTTTTATTAATGGGTTGTTGTTTAACGTTAAGTGAGCTGTACATGTATTTTTTATTAATGGGTTGTTTACCGTTAAGTGAGCTGTACATGTATTTTTTATTAATGGATTGTTTAACGTTAAGTGAGCTGTACATGTATTTTTTATTGATGGGTTGTTGTTTAACGTTAAGTGAGCTGTACATGTATTTTTTATTAATGGGTTGTTATTTAACGTTAAGTGAGCTGTACATGTATGTTTTATTGATGGGTTGTTGTTTAACGTTAAGTGAGCTGTACATGTATTTTTTATTAATGGGTTGTTGTTTAACTTTAAGTGAGCTGTACATGTATTTTTTATTAATGGGTTGTTGTTTAACGTTATGTGAGCTGTACATGTATTTTTTATTAATGGGTTGTTGTTTAACGTTAAGTGGGCTGTACATGTATTTTTTATTAATGGGTTGTTGTTTAACGTTATGTGAGCTGTACATGTATTTTTTATTAATGGGTTGTTGTTTAACGTTAAGTGAGTTGTACATGCATTTTTTATTGATGGGTTGTTGTTTAACGTTATGTGAGCTGTACATGTATTTTTTATTGATGGGTTGTTGTTTAACGTTAAGTGAGCTGTACATGTATTTTTTATTAATGGGTTGTTGTTTAACGTTAAGTGAGCTGTACATGTATTTTTTATTAATGGGTTGTTGTTTAGCGTTAAGTGAGTTGTACATGTATTTTTTATTAATGGGTTGTTGTTTAACGTTAAGTGAGCTGTACATGTATTTTTTATTAATGGGTTGTTTAACCGTAAGTGAGTTCTACACGTATTTTTTATTGATGGGTTGTTTTTTAACGTTAAGTGAGCTGTACATGTATTTTTTATTAATGGGTTGTTGTTTAACGTTATGTGAGCTGTACATGTATTTTTTATTAATGGGTTGTTGTTTAACGTTAAGTGAGCTGTACATGTATTTTTTATTAATGGGTTGTTTAACGTTAAGTGAGCTGTACATGTATTTTTTATTAATGGGTTGTTGTTTAGCGTTAAGTGAGCTGTACATGTATTTTTTATTAATGGGTTGTTGTTTACCGTTAAGTGAGCTGTACATGTATTTTTTATTAATGGGTTGTTGTTTAACGTTAAGTGAGCTGTACATGTAATTTTTATTAATGGGTTGTTGTTTAACGTTAAGTGAGCTGTACATGTATTTTTTATTAATGGGTTGTTGTTTAACGTTAAGTGAGCTGTACATGTATTTTTTATTAATGGGTTGTTGTTTAACGTTAAGTGAGCTGTACATGTATTTTTTATTAATGGGTTGTTTAACGTTAAGTGAGTTGTACACGTATTTATTATTGATGGGTTGTTGTTTAACGTTAAGTGAGCTGTACATGTATTTTTTATTAATGGTTTGTTGTTTAACGTTAAGTGAGCTGTACATGTATTTTTTATTAATGGGTTGTTGTTTAACGTTAAGTGAGCTGTACATGTATTTTTTATTAATGGGTTGTTGTTTAACGTTAATTAAGTTGTACATGGATTTTTTATTAATGGGTTGTTGTTTAACGTTATGTGAGCTGTACATGTATTTTTTATTGATGGGTTGTTGTTTAACGTTAAGTGAGCTGTACATGTATTTTTTATTAATGGGTTGTTGTTTAACGTTAAGTGAGCTGTACATGTATTTTTTATTAATGGGTTGTTGTTTAACGTTAAGTGAGCTGTTAATGGATTTTTTATTAATGGGTTGTTGTTTAACGTTATGTGAGGTGTACATGTATTTTTTATTGATGGGTTGTTTACCGTTAAGTGGGCTGTACATGTATTTTTTATTAATGGGTTGTTGTTTAACGTTAAGTGGGCTGTACATGTATTTTTTATTAATGGGTTGTTGTTTAACGTTAAGTGGGCTGTACATGTATTTTTTATTAATAGGTTGTTGTTTAACGTTAAGTGAGCTGTACATGTATTTTTTATTAATGGGTTGTTGTTTAACGTTAAGTGAGCTGTACATGTATTTTTTATTGATGGGTTGTTGTTTAACGTTAAGTGAGCTGTACATGTATTTTTTATTAATGGGTTGTTGTTTAACGTTAAGTGAGCTGTACATGTATTTTTTATTAATGGGTTGTTTACCGTTAAGTGGGCTGTATATGTATTTTTTATTAATGGGTTGTTGTTTAACGTTAAGTGAGCTGTACATGTATTTTTTATTAATGGGTTGTTTACCGTTAAGTGGGCTGTACATGTATTTTTTATTAATGGATTGTTGTTTAATGTTAAGTGAGCTGTACATGTATTTTTTATTAATGGGTTGTTGTTTAACGTTAAGTGAGCTGTACATGTATTTTTTATTAATCGGTTGTTGTTTAACGTTAAGTGAGCTGTACCTGTATTTTTTTTAATGGGTTGTTGTTTAACGTTAAGTGAGCTGTACATGTATTTTTTATTAATGGTTTGATGTTTAACGTTATGTGAGCTGTACATGTATTTTTTATTAATGGGTTGTTGTTTAACGTTAAGTGAGTTGTACATGTATTTTTTATTGATGGGTTGTTGTTTAACGTTAAGTGAGCTGTACATGTATTTTTTATTGATGGGTTGTTGTTTAACGTTAAGTGAGTTGTACATGTATTTTTTATTAATGGGTTGTTGTTTAACGTTAAGTGAGTTGTACATGTATTTTTTATTAATGGGTTGTTGTTTAGCGTTAAGTGAGTTGTACATGTATATTTTATTAATGGGTTGTTGTTTAACGTTAAGTGAGCTGTACATGTATTTTTTATTAATGGGTTGTTTAACGTTAAGTGAGTTGTACACGTATTTTTTTATTGATGGGTTGTTGTTTAACGTTAAGTGAGCTGTACATGTATTTTTTATTAATGGGTTGTTGTTTAACGTTATGTGAGCTGTACATGTATTTTTTATTAATGGGTTGTTGTTTAACGTTAAGTGAGCTGTACATGTATTTTTTATTAATGGGTTGTTTAACGTTAAGTGAGCTGTACATGTATTTTTTATTAATGGGTTGTTGTTTAGCGTTAAGTGAGCTGTACATGTATTTTTTATTGATGGGTTGTTGCTTAATGTTAAGTGAGCTGTACATGTATTTTTTATTAATGGGTTGTTTAACGTTAAGTGAGCTGTACATGTATTTTTTATTGATGGGTTGTTGTTTAACGTTAAGTGAGCTGTACATGTATTTTTTATTGATGGGTTGTTGTTTAACGTTAAGTGAGCTGTACATGTATTTTTTTATTAATGGGTTGTTATTTAACGTTAAGTGAGCTGTACATGTATGTTTTATTGATGGGTTGTTGTTTAACGTTAAGTGAGCTGTACATGTATTTTTTATTCATGGGTTGTTGTTTAACTTTAAGTGAGCTGTACATGTATTTTTTATTAATGGGTTGTTGTTTAACGTTAATTGAGTTGTACATGTATTTTTATTAATGGGTTGTTGTTTAACGTTATGTGAGCTGTACATGTATTTTTTATTGATGGGTTGTTGTTTAACGTTAAGTGAGCTGTACATGTATTTTTTATTAATGGGTTGTTGTTTAATGTTAAGTGAGCTGTACATGTATTTTTTATTAATGGGTTGTTGTTTAACGTTAAGTGAGCTGTACATGTATTTTTTATTAATGGGTTGTTGTTTAACGTTAAGTGAGCTGTACATGTATTTTTTATTAATGGGTTGTTATTTAACGTTAAGTGAGCTGTACATGTATTTTTTTATTAATGGGTTGATGTTTAACGTTAAGTGAGCTGTACATGTATTTTTTATTAATGGGTTGTTGTTTAACGTTAATTGAGTTGTACATGTATTTTTTATTAATGGGTTGTTGTTTAACGTTAAGTGAGCTGTACATGTATTTTTTATTAATGGGTTGTTTACCGTTAAGTGAGCTGTACATGTATTTTTTATTAATGGATTGTATAACGTTAAGTGAGCTGTACATGTATTTTTTATTGATGGGTTGTTGTTTAACGTTAAGTGAGCTGTACATGTATTTTTTATTAATGGGTTGTTATTTAACGTTAAGTGAGCTGTACATGTATGTTCTATTGATGGGTTGTTGTTTAACGTTAAGTGAGCTGTACATGTATTTTTTATTAATGGGTTGTTGTTTAACTTTAAGTGAGCTGTACTTGTATTTTTTATTAATGGGTTGTTGTTTAACGTTAATTGAGTTGTACATGTATTTTTTATTAATGGGTTGTTGTTTAACGTTATGTGAGCTGTACATGTATTTTTTATTAATGGGTTGTTTACCGTTAGGTGGGATGTACATGTATTTTTTATTAATGGGTTGTTGTTTAACGTTAAGTGAGCTGTACGTGTATTTTTTATTAATGGGTTGTTGTTTAACGTTAAGTGAGCTGTACATGTATTTTTTATTAATAGGTTGTTGTTTAACGTTATGTGAGCTGTACATGTATTTTTTATTAATGGGTTGTTGTTTAACGTTAAGTGAGCTGTACATGTATTTTTTATTAATGGGTTGTTGTTTAACGTTATGTGAGCTGTACATGTATTTTTTATTAATCGGTTGTTGTTTAACGTTAAGTGAGTTGTACATGCATTTTTTATTGATGGGTTGTTGTTTAACGTTAAGTGAGCTGTACATGTATTTTTTATTGATGGGTTGTTGTTTAACGTTAAGTGAGCTGTACATGTATTTTTTATTAATGGGTTGTTGTTTAACGTTAAGTGAGCTGTACATGTATTTTTTATTAATGGGTTGTTGTTTAGCGTTAAGTGAGTTGTACATGTATATTTTATTAATGGGTTGTTGTTTAACGTTAAGTGAGCTGTACATGTAATTTTTATTAATGGGTTGATTAACGTTAAGTGAGTTGTACACGTATTTTTTTATTGATGGGTTGTTTAACGTTAAGTGAGCTGTACATGTATTTTTTATTAATGGGTTGTTGTTTAACGTTATGTGAGCTGTACATGTATTTTTTATTAATGGGTTGTTGTTTAACGTTAAGTGAGCTGTACATGTATTTTTTATTAATGGGTTGTTTAACGTTAAGTGAGCTGTACATGTATTTTTTATTGATGGGTTGTTGCTTAATGTTAAGTGAGCTGTACATGTATTTTTTATTAATGGGTTGTTTAACGTTAAGTGAGCTGTACATGTATTTTTTATTGATGGGTTGTTGTTTAACGTTAAGTGAGCTGTACATGTATTTTTTATTGATGGGTTGTTGTTTAACGTTAAGTGAGCTGTACATGTATTTTTTTATTAATGGGTTGTTATTTAACGTTAAGTGAGCTGTACATGTATGTTTTATTGATGGGTTGTTGTTTAACGTTAAGTGAGCTGTACATGTATTTTTTATTCATGGGTTGTTGTTTAACTTTAAGTGAGCTGTACATGTATTTTTTATTAATGGGTTGTTGTTTAACGTTAATTGAGTTGTACATGTATTTTTATTAATGGGTTGTTGTTTAACGTTATGTGAGCTGTACATGTATTTTTTATTGATGGGTTGTTGTTTAACGTTAAGTGAGCTGTACATGTATTTTTTATTAATGGGCTGTTGTTTAATGTTAAGTGAGCTGTACATGTATTTTTTATTAATGGGTTGTTGTTTAACGTTAAGTGAGCTGTACATGTATTTTTTATTAATGGGTTGTTGTTTAACGTTAAGTGAGCTGTACATGTATTTTTTATTAATGGGTTGTTGTTTAACGTTAAGTGAGCTGTACATGTATTTTTTATTAATGGGTTGTTGTTTAACGTTAAGTGAGCTGTACATGTATTTTTTATTAATGGGTTGTTGTTTAACGTTAAGTGAGCTGTACATGGATTTTTTATTAATGGGTTGTTGTTTAACGTTATGTGAGGTGTACATGTATTTTTTATTGATGGGTTGTTTACCGTTAAGTGGGCTGTACATGTATTTTTTATTAATGGGTTGTTGTTTAACGTTAAGTGGGCTGTACATGTATTTTTTATTAATGGGTTGTTGTTTAACGTTAAGTGGGCTGTACATGTATTTTTTATTAATAGGTTGTTGTTTAACGTTAAGTGAGCTGTACATGTATTTTTTATTAATGGGTTGTTGTTTAACGTTAAGTGAGCTGTACATGTATTTTTTATTGATGGGTTGTTGTTTAACGTTAAGTGAGCTGTACATGTATTTTTTATTAATGGGTTGTTGTTTAACGTTAAGTGAGCTGTACATGTATTTTTTATTAATGGGTTGTTTACCGTTAAGTGGGCTGTATATGTATTTTTTATTAATGGGTTGTTGTTTAACGTTAAGTGAGCTGTACATGTATTTTTTATTAATGGGTTGTTTACCGTTAAGTGGGCTGTACATGTATTTTTTATTAATGGATTGTTGTTTAATGTTAAGTGAGCTGTACATGTATTTTTTATTAATGGGTTGTTGTTTAACGTTAAGTGAGCTGTACATGTATTTTTTATTAATCGGTTGTTGTTTAACGTTAAGTGAGCTGTACCTGTATTTTTTATTAATGGGTTGTTGTTTAACGTTAAGTGAGCTGTACATGTATTTTTTATTAATGGTTTGATGTTTAACGTTATGTGAGCTGTACATGTATTTTTTATTAATGGGTTGTTGTTTAACGTTAAGTGAGTTGTACATGTATTTTTTATTGATGGGTTGTTGTTTAACGTTAAGTGAGCTGTACATGTATTTTTTATTGATGGGTTGTTGTTTAACGTTAAGTGAGCTGTACATGTATTTTTTATTAATGGGTTGTTGTTTAACGTTAAGTGAGTTGTACATGTATTTTTTATTAATGGGTTGTTGTTTAGCGTTAAGTGAGTTGTACATGTATATTTTATTAATGGGTTGTTGTTTAACGTTAAGTGAGCTGTACATGTATTTTTTATTAATGGGTTGTTTAACGTTAAGTGAGTTGTACACGTATTTTTTTATTGATGGGTTGTTGTTTAACGTTAAGTGAGCTGTACATGTATTTTTTATTAATGGGTTGTTGTTTAACGTTATGTGAGCTGTACATGTATTTTTTATTAATGGGTTGTTGTTTAACGTTAAGTGAGCTGTACATGTATTTTTTATTAATGGGTTGTTTAACGTTAAGTGAGCTGTACATGTATTTTTTATTAATGGGTTGTTGTTTAGCGTTAAGTGAGCTGTACATGTATTTTTTATTGATGGGTTGTTGCTTAATGTTAAGTGAGCTGTACATGTATTTTTTATTAATGGGTTGTTTAACGTTAAGTGAGCTGTACATGTATTTTTTATTGATGGGTTGTTGTTTAACGTTAAGTGAGCTGTACATGTATTTTTTATTGATGGGTTGTTGTTTAACGTTAAGTGAGCTGTACATGTATTTTTTTATTAATGGGTTGTTATTTAACGTTAAGTGAGCTGTACATGTATGTTTTATTGATGGGTTGTTGTTTAACGTTAAGTGAGCTGTACATGTATTTTTTATTCATGGGTTGTTGTTTAACTTTAAGTGAGCTGTACATGTATTTTTTATTAATGGGTTGTTGTTTAACGTTAATTGAGTTGTACATGTATTTTTATTAATGGGTTGTTGTTTAACGTTATGTGAGCTGTACATGTATTTTTTATTGATGGGTTGTTGTTTAACGTTAAGTGAGCTGTACATGTATTTTTTATTAATGGGCTGTTGTTTAATGTTAAGTGAGCTGTACATGTATTTTTTATTAATGGGTTGTTGTTTAACGTTAAGTGAGCTGTACATGTATTTTTTATTAATGGGTTGTTGTTTAACGTTAAGTGAGCTGTACATGTATTTTTTATTAATGGGTTGTTATTTAACGTTAAGTGAGCTGTACATGTATTTTTTTATTAATGGGTTGATGTTTAACGTTAAGTGAGCTGTACATGTATTTTTTATTAATGGGTTGTTGTTTAACGTTAATTGAGTTGTACATGTATTTTTTATTAATGGGTTGTTGTTTAACGTTAAGTGAGCTGTACATGTATTTTTTATTAATGGGTTGTTTACCGTTAAGTGAGCTGTACATGTATTTTTTATTAATGGATTGTATAACGTTAAGTGAGCTGTACATGTATTTTTTATTGATGGGTTGTTGTTTAACGTTAAGTGAGCTGTACATGTATTTTTTATTAATGGGTTGTTATTTAACGTTAAGTGAGCTGTACATGTATGTTCTATTGATGGGTTGTTGTTTAACGTTAAGTGAGCTGTACATGTATTTTTTATTAATGGGTTGTTGTTTAACTTTAAGTGAGCTGTACTTGTATTTTTTATTAATGGGTTGTTGTTTAACGTTAATTGAGTTGTACATGTATTTTTTATTAATGGGTTGTTGTTTAACGTTATGTGAGCTGTACATGTATTTTTTATTAATGGGTTGTTTACCGTTAGGTGGGATGTACATGTATTTTTTATTAATGGGTTGTTGTTTAACGTTAAGTGAGCTGTACGTGTATTTTTTATTAATGGGTTGTTGTTTAACGTTAAGTGAGCTGTACATGTATTTTTTATTAATAGGTTGTTGTTTAACGTTATGTGAGCTGTACATGTATTTTTTATTAATGGGTTGTTGTTTAACGTTAAGTGAGCTGTACATGTATTTTTTATTAATGGGTTGTTGTTTAACGTTATGTGAGCTGTACATGTATTTTTTATTAATCGGTTGTTGTTTAACGTTAAGTGAGTTGTACATGCATTTTTTATTGATGGGTTGTTGTTTAACGTTAAGTGAGCTGTACATGTATTTTTTATTGATGGGTTGTTGTTTAACGTTAAGTGAGCTGTACATGTATTTTTTATTAATGGGTTGTTGTTTAACGTTAAGTGAGCTGTACATGTATTTTTTATTAATGGGTTGTTGTTTAGCGTTAAGTGAGTTGTACATGTATATTTTATTAATGGGTTGTTGTTTAACGTTAAGTGAGCTGTACATGTAATTTTTATTAATGGGTTGTTTAACGTTAAGTGAGTTGTACACGTATTTTTTTATTGATGGGTTGTTTAACGTTAAGTGAGCTGTACATGTATTTTTTATTAATGGGTTGTTGTTTAACGTTATGTGAGCTGTACATGTATTTTTTATTAATGGGTTGTTGTTTAACGTTAAGTGAGCTGTACATGTATTTTTTATTAATGGGTTGTTTAACGTTAAGTGAGCTGTACATGTATTTTTTATTGATGGGTTGTTGCTTAATGTTAAGTGAGCTGTACATGTATTTTTTATTAATGGGTTGTTTAACGTTAAGTGAGCTGTACATGTATTTTTTATTGATGGGTTGTTGTTTAACGTTAAGTGAGCTGTACATGTATTTTTTATTGATGGGTTGTTGTTTAACGTTAAGTGAGATGTACATGTATTTTTTTATTAATGGGTTGTTATTTAACGTTAAGTGAGCTGTACATGTATGTTTTATTGATGGGTTGTTGTTTAACGTTAAGTGAGCTGTACATGTATTTTTTATTCATGGGTTGTTGTTTAACTTTAAGTGAGCTGTACATGTATTTTTTATTAATGGGTTGTTGTTTAACGTTAATTGAGTTGTACATGTATTTTTATTAATGGGTTGTTGTTTAACGTTATGTGAGCTGTACATGTATTTTTTATTAATGGGTTGTTGTTTAACGTTAAGTGAGCTGTACATGTATTTTTTATTAATGGGCTGTTGTTTAATGTTAAGTGAGCTGTACATGTATTTTTTATTAATGGGTTGTTGTTTAACGTTAAGTGATCTGTACATGTATTTTTTATTAATGGGTTGTTGTTTAACGTTAAGTGAGCTGTACATGTATTTTTTATTAATGGGTTGTTGTTTAACGTTAAGTGGGCTGTACATGTATTTTTTATTAATGGGTTGTTATTTAACGTTAAGTGAGCTGTACATGTATTTTTTTATTAATGGGTTGATGTTTAACGTTAAGTGAGCTGTACATGTATTTTTTATTAATGGGTTGTTGTTTAACGTTAATTGAGTTGTACATGTATTTTTTATTAATGGGTTGTTGTTTAACGTTATGTGAGCTGTACATGTATTTTTTATTAATGGGTTGTTTACCGTTAAGTGAGCTGTACATGTATTTTTTATTAATGGATTGTTTAACGTTAAGTGAGCTGTACATGTATTTTTTATTGATGGGTTGTTCTTTAACGTTAAGTGAGCTGTACATGTATTTTTTATTAATGGGTTGTTATTTAACGTTAAGTGAGCTGTACATGTATGTTCTATTGATGGGTTGTTGTTTAACGTTAAGTGAGCTTTACATGTATTTTTCATTAATGGGTTGTTGTTTAACTTTAAGTGAGCTGTACTTGTATTTTTTATTAATGGGTTGTTGTTTAACGTTAATTGAGTTGTACATGTATTTTTTTATTAATGGGTTGTTGTTTAACGTTATGTGAGCTGTACATGTATTTTTTATTAATGGGTTGTTTACCGTTAGGTGGGATGTACATGTATTTTTTATTAATGGGTTGTTGTTTAACGTTAAGTGAGCTGTACATGTATTTTTTATTAATGGGTTGTTGTTTAACGTTAAGTGAGCTGTACATGTATTTTTTATTAATAGGTTGTTGTTTAACGTTATGTGAGCTGTACATGTATTTTTTATTAATGGGTTGTTGTTTAACGTTAAGTGAGCTGTACATGTATTTTTTATTAATGGGTTGTTGTTTAACGTTATGTGAGCTGTACATGTATTTTTTATTAATCGGTTGTTGTTTAACGTTAAGTGAGTTGTACATGCATTTTTTATTGATGGGTTGTTGTTTAACGTTAAGTGAGCTGTACATGTATTTTTTATTGATGATGGGTTGTTGTTTAACGTTAAGTGAGCTGTACATGTATTTTTTATTAATGGGTTGTTGTTTAACTTTAAGTGAGCTGTACATGTATTTTTTATTAATGGGTTGTTGTTTAGCGTTAAGTGAGTTGTACATGTATTTTTTATTAATGGGTTGTTGTTTAACGTTAAGTGAGCTGTACATGTATTTTTTATTAATGGGTTGTTTAACCGTAAGTGAGTTGTACACGTATTTTTTATTGATGAGTTGTTGTTTAACGTTAAGTGAGCTGTACATGTATTTTTTATTAATGG
The DNA here is from genome assembly GCA_963680875.1 of Bathymodiolus brooksi. NCBI lineage: Eukaryota > Metazoa > Mollusca > Bivalvia > Mytilida > Modiolidae > Bathymodiolus > Bathymodiolus brooksi. The sequence goes on along the minus strand of OY804579.1, from coordinate 126,710,086 downwards.
GTTGTTGTTTAACGTTATGTGAGCTGTACATGTATTTTTTATTAACGGGTTGTTGTTTAACGTTAAGTGAGCTGTACATGTATTTTTTATTAATGGGTTGTTTAACGTTAAGTGAGCTGTACATGTATTTTATATTAATGGGTTGTTGTTTAGCGTTAAGTGAGCTGTACATGTATTTTTTATTGATGGGTTGTTGTTTAACGTTAAGTGAGCTGTACACGTACTTTTTATTAATGGGTTGTTTAACGTTAAGTGAGCTGTACATGTATTTTTTATTGATGGGTTGTTGTTTAACGTTAAGTGAGCTGTACATATATTTTTTATTGATGGGTTGTTGTTTAACGTTAAGTGAGCTGTACATGTATGTTTTATTGATGGGTTGTTATTTAACGTTAAGTGAGCTGTACATGTATGTTTTATTGATGGGCTGTTGTTTAACGTTAAGTGAGCTGTACATGTATTTTTTATTAATGGGTTGTTGTTTAACGTTAAGTGAGCTGTACATGTATTTTTTATTAATAGGTTGTTGTTTAACGCTAAGTGAGCTGTACATGTATTTTTTATTAATGGGTTGTTGTTTAACGTTAAGTGAGCTGTACATGTGTTTTTTATTAATGGGTTGTTTAACGTTAAGTGAGCTGTACATGTATTTTTTATTAATGGGTTGTTGTTTAACGTTAAGTGAGCTGTACATGTATTTTTTTATTAATGGGTTAATGTTTAACGTTAAGTGAGCTGTACATGTATTTTTTATTAATGGGTTGTTGTTTAACGTTAATTGAGTTGTACATGTATTTTTTATTAATGGGTTGTTGTCTAACGTTAAGTGAGCTGTACATGTATTTTTTATTAATGGGTTGTTTACCGTTAAGTGAGCTGTACATGTATTTTTTATTAATGGATTGTTTAACGTTAAGTGAGCTGTACATGTATTTTTTATTGATGGGTTGTTGTTTAACGTTAAGTGAGCTGTACATGTATTTTTTATTAATGGGTTGTTATTTAACGTTAAGTGAGCTGTACATGTATGTTTTATTGATGGTTTGTTGTTTAACGTTAAGTGAGCTGTACATGTATTTTTTAATGATGGGTTGTTGTTTAACTTTAAGTGAGCTGTACATGTATTTTTTATTAATGGGTTGTTGTTTAACGTTAATTGAGTTGTACATGTATTCTTTATTAATGGGTTGTTGTTTAGCGTTAAGTGAGCTGTACATGTATGTTTTATTAATGGGTTGTTGTTTAACGTTAAGTGAGCTGTACATGTATTTTTTATTGATGGGTTGTTGTTTAACGTTAAGTGAGCTGTACATGTATTTTTTATTAATGGGTTGTTGTTTAACGTTAAGTGAGCTGTACATGTATCTTTTATTAATGGGTTGTTGTTTAACGTTATGTGAGCTGTACATGTATTTTTTATTGATGGGTTGTTGTTTAACGTTAAGTGAGCTGTACATGTATTTTTTATTAATGGGTTGTTGTTTAACGTTAAGTGAGCTGTACATGTATCTTTTATTAATGGGTTGTTGTTTAACGTTAAGTGAGCTGTACATGTATTCTTTATTAATGGGTTGTTGTTTAGCGTTAAGTGAGCTGTACATATATGTTTTATTAATGGGTTGTTGTTTAACGTTAAGTGAGCTGTACATGTATTTTTTATTAATGGGTTGTTGTTTAACGTTAAGTGAGCTGTACATGTATTTTTTATTAATGGGTTGTTGTTTAACGTTAAGTGAGCTGTACATGTATTTTTTATTAATGGGTTGTTGTTTAACGTTAAGTGAGCTTTACATGTATTTTTTATTAATGGGTTGTTGTTTAACGTTAATAGAGTTGTACATGTATTTTTTATTAATGGGTTGTTGTTTAACGTTAAGTGTGCTGTACATGTATTTTTTATTAATGGGTTGTTTACCGTTAAGTGGGCTGTACATGTATTTTTAATTAATGGGTTGTTGTTTAACGTTAAGTGAGCAGTACATGTATTTTTTATTAATGGGTTGATGTTTAACATTAAGTGAGCTGTACATTTATTTTTTATTAATAGGTTGTTGTTTAACGTTAAGTGAGCTGTACATGTATTTTTTATTAATGGGTTGTTGTTTAACGTTAAGTGAGCTGTACATGTATTTTTTATTAATGGGTTGTTGTTTAACGTTATGTGAGCTGTACATGTATTTTTTATTAATGGGTTGTTGTTTAACGTTAAGTGAGCTGTACATGTATTTTTTATTAATGGGTTGTTGTTTAACGTTATGTGAGTTGTACATGTATTTTTTATTGATGGGTTGTTGTTTAACGTTAAGTGAGCTGTACATGTATTTTTTATTAATGGGTTGTTGTTTAACGTTAAGTGAGGTGTACATGTATTTTTTTATTAATGGGTTGTTGTTTAGCGTTAAGTGAGTTGTACATGTATTTTTTATTAATGGGTTGTTGTTTAACGTTATGTGAGCTGTACATGTATTTTTTATTAATGGGTTGTTTAACGTTAAGTGAGGTGTACATGTATTTTTTATTGATGGGTTGTTGTTTAATGTTAAGTGAGCTGTACATGGATTTTTTATTAATGGGTTGTTGTTTAACGTTAAGTGAGCTGTACATGTATGTTTTATTAATGGGTTGTTGTTTAACGTTAAGTGAGCTGTACATGTATGTTTTATTAATGGGTTGTTGTTTAGCGTTAAGTGAGCTGTACATGTATTTTTTATTAATGGGTTGTTATTTAACGTTAAGTGAGCTGTACATGTATGTTTTATTGATGGTTTGTTGTTTAACGTTAAGTGAGCTGTACATGTATTTTTTAATGATGGGTTGTTGTTTAACTTTAAGTGAGCTGTACATGTATTTTTTATTAATGGGTTGTTGTTTAACGTTAATTGAGTTGTACATGTATTCTTTATTAATGGGTTGTTGTTTAGCGTTAAGTGAGCTGTACATGTATGTTTTATTAATGGGTTGTTGTTTAACGTTAAGTGAGCTGTACATGTATTTTTTATTGATGGGTTGTTGTTTAACGTTAAGTGAGCTGTACATGTATTTTTTATTAATGGGTTGTTGTTTAACGTTAAGTGAGCTGTACATGTATTTTTTATTAATGGGTTGTTGTTTAACGTTAAGTGAGCTGTACATGTATTTTTTATTAATGGGTTGTTGTTTAACGTTAAGTGAGCTTTACATGTATTTTTTATTAATGGGTTGTTGTTTAACGTTAATAGAGTTGTACATGTATTTTTTATTAATGGGTTGCTGTTTAACGTTAAGTGTGCTGTACATGTATTTTTTATTAATGGGTTGTTTACCGTTAAGTGGGCTGTACATGTATTTTTAATTAATGGGTTGTTGTTTAACGTTAAGTGAGCAGTACATGTATTTTTTATTAATGGGTTGATGTTTAACATTAAGTGAGCTGTACATTTATTTTTTATTAATAGGTTGTTGTTTAACGTTAAGTGAGCTGTACATGTATTTTTTATTAATGGGTTGTTGTTTAACGTTAAGTGAGCTGTACATGTATTTTTTATTAATGGGTTGTTGTTTAACGTTATGTGAGCTGTACATGTATTTTTTATTAATGGGTTGTTGTTTAACGTTAAGTGAGCTGTACATGTATTTTTTATTAATGGGTTGTTGTTTAACGTTATGTGAGTTGTACATGTATTTTATATTGATGGGTTGTTGTTTAACGTTAAGTGAGCTGTACATGTATTTTTTATTAATGGGTTGTTGTTTAACGTTAAGTGAGGTGTACATGTATTTTTTTATTAATGGGTTGTTGTTTAGCGTTAAGTGAGTTGTACATGTATTTTTTATTAATGGGTTGTTGTTTAACGTTATGTGAGCTGTACATGTATTTTTTATTAATGGGTTGTTTAACGTTAAGTGAGGTGTACATGTATTTTTTATTGATGGGTTGTTGTTTAATGTTAAGTGAGCTGTACATGGATTTTTTATTAATGGGTTGTTGTTTAACGTTAAGTGAGCTGTACATGTATGTTTTATTAATGGGTTGTTGTTTAACGTTAAGTGAGCTGTACATGTATGTTTTATTAATGGGTTGTTGTTTAGCGTTAAGTGAGCTGTACATGTATTTTTTATTAATGGGTTGTTATTTAACGTTAAGTGAGCTGTACATGTATGTTTTATTGATGGTTTGTTGTTTAACGTTAAGTGAGCTGTACATGTATTTTTTAATGATGGGTTGTTGTTTAACTTTAAGTGAGCTGTACATGTATTTTTTATTAATGGGTTGTTGTTTAACGTTAATTGAGTTGTACATGTATTCTTTATTAATGGGTTGTTGTTTAGCGTTAAGTGAGCTGTACATGTATGTTTTATTAATGGGTTGTTGTTTAACGTTAAGTGAGCTGTACATGTATTTTTTATTGATGGGTTGTTGTTTAACGTTAAGTGAGCTGTACATGTATTTTTTATTAATGGGTTGTTGTTTAACGTTAAGTGAGCTGTACATGTATCTTTTATTAATGGGTTGTTGTTTAACGTTATGTGAGCTGTACATGTATTTTTTATTGATGGGTTGTTGTTTAACGTTAAGTGAGCTGTACATGTATTTTTTATTAATGGGTTGTTGTTTAACGTTAAGTGAGCTGTACATGTATCTTTTATTAATGGGTTGTTGTTTAACGTTAAGTGAGCTGTACATGTATTCTTTATTAATGGGTTGTTGTTTAGGGTTAAGTGAGCTGTACATGTATGTTTTATTAATGGGTTGTTGTTTAACGTTAAGTGAGCTGTACATGTATTTTTTATTAATGGGTTGTTGTTTAACGTTAAGTGAGCTGTACATGTATTTTTTATTAATGGGTTGTTGTTTAACGTTAAGTGAGCTGTACATGTATTTTTTATTAATGGGTTGTTGTTTAACGTTAAGTGAGCTTTACATGTATTTTTTATTAATGGGTTGTTGTTTAACGTTAATAGAGTTGTACATGTATTTTTTATTAATGGGTTGTTGTTTAACGTTAAGTGTGCTGTACATGTATTTTTTATTAATGGGTTGTTTACCGTTAAGTGGGCTGTACATGTATTTTTAATTAATGGGTTGTTGTTTAACGTTAAGTGAGCAGTACATGTATTTTTTATTAATGGGTTGATGTTTAACATTAAGTGAGCTGTACATTTATTTTTTATTAATAGGTTGTTGTTTAACGTTAAGTGAGCTGTACATGTATTTTTTATTAATGGGTTGTTGTTTAACGTTAAGTGAGCTGTACATGTATTTTTTATTAATGGGTTGTTGTTTAACGTTATGTGAGCTGTACATGTATTTTTTATTAATGGGTTGTTGTTTAACGTTAAGTGAGCTGTACATGTATTTTTTATTAATGGGTTGTTGTTTAACGTTATGTGAGTTGTACATGTATTTTTTATTGATGGGTTGTTGTTTAACGTTAAGTGAGGTGTACATGTATTTTTTTATTAATGGGTTGTTGTTTAGCGTTAAGTGAGTTGTACATGTATTTTTTATTAATGGGTTGTTGTTTAACGTTATGTGAGCTGTACATGTATTTTTTATTAATGGGTTGTTTAACGTTAAGTGAGGTGTACATGTATTTTTTATTGATGGGTTGTTGTTTAATGTTAAGTGAGCTGTACATGGATTTTTTATTAATGGGTTGTTGTTTAACGTTAAGTGAGCTGTACATGTATTCTTTATTAATGGGTTGTTGTTTAGCGTTAAGTGAGCTGTACATGTATGTTTTATTAATGGGTTGTTGTTTAACGTTAAGTGAGCTGTACATGTATGTTTTATTAATGGGTTGTTGTTTAGCGTTAAGTGAGCTGTACATGTATGTTTTATTAATGGGTTGTTGTTTAACGTTAAGTGAGCTTTACATGTATTTTTTATTAATGGGTTGTTGTTTAACGTTAATAGAGTTGTACATGTATTTTTTATTAATGGGTTGTTGTTTAACGTTAAGTGTGCTGTACATGTATTTTTTATTAATGGGTTGTTTACCGTTAAGTGGGCTGTACATGTATTTTTAATTAATGGGTTGTTGTTTAACGTTAAGTGAGCAGTACATGTATTTTTTATTAATGGGTTGATGTTTAACATTAAGTGAGCTGTACATTTATTTTTTATTAATAGGTTGTTGTTTAACGTTAAGTGAGCTGTACATGTATTTTTTATTAATGGGTTGTTGTTTAACGTTAAGTGAGCTGTACATGTATTTTTTATTAATGGGTTGTTGTTTAACGTTATGTGAGCTGTACATGTATTTTTTATTAATGGGTTGTTGTTTAACGTTAAGTGAGCTGTACATGTATTTTTTATTAATGGGTTGTTGTTTAACGTTATGTGAGTTGTACATGTATTTTTTATTGATGGGTTGTTGTTTAACGTTAAGTGAGCTGTACATGTATTTTTTATTAATGGGTTGTTGTTTAACGTTAAGTGAGGTGTACATGTATTTTTTTATTAATGGGTTGTTGTTTAGCGTTAAGTGAGTTGTACATGTATTTTTTATTAATGGGTTGTTGTTTAACGTTATGTGAGCTGTACATGTATTTTTTATTAATGGGTTGTTTAACGTTAAGTGAGGTGTACATGTATTTTTTATTGATGGGTTGTTGTTTAATGTTAAGTGAGCTGTACATGGATTTTTTATTAATGGGTTGTTGTTTAACGTTAAGTGAGCTGTACATGTATGTTTTATTAATGGGTTGTTGTTTAACGTTAAGTGAGCTGTACATGTATGTTTTATTAATGGGTTGTTGTTTAGCGTTAAGTGAGCTGTACATGTATTTTTTATTAATGGGTTGTTATTTAACGTTAAGTGAGCTGTACATGTATGTTTTATTGATGGTTTGTTGTTTAACGTTAAGTGAGCTGTACATGTATTTTTTAATGATGGGTTGTTGTTTAACTTTAAGTGAGCTGTACATGTATTTTTTATTAATGGGTTGTTGTTTAACGTTAATTGAGTTGTACATGTATTCTTTATTAATGGGTTGTTGTTTAGCGTTAAGTGAGCTGTACATGTATGTTTTATTAATGGGTTGTTGTTTAACGTTAAGTGAGCTGTACATGTATTTTTTATTGATGGGTTGTTGTTTAACGTTAAGTGAGCTGTACATGTATTTTTTATTAATGGGTTGTTGTTTAACGTTAAGTGAGCTGTACATGTATCTTTTATTAATGGGTTGTTGTTTAACGTTATGTGAGCTGTACATGTATTTTTTATTGATGGGTTGTTGTTTAACGTTAAGTGAGCTGTACATGTATTTTTTATTAATGGGTTGTTGTTTAACGTTAAGTGAGCTGTACATGTATCTTTTATTAATGGGTTGTTGTTTAACGTTAAGTGAGCTGTACATGTATTCTTTATTAATGGGTTGTTGTTTAGCGTTAAGTGAGCTGTACATGTATGTTTTATTAATGGGTTGTTGTTTAACGTTAAGTGAGCTGTACATGTATTTTTTATTAATGGGTTGTTGTTTAACGTTAAGTGAGCTGTACATGTATTTTTTATTAATGGGTTGTTGTTTAACGTTAAGTGAGCTGTACATGTATTTTTTATTAATGGGTTGTTGTTTAACGTTAAGTGAGCTTTACATGTATTTTTTATTAATGGGTTGTTGTTTAACGTTAATAGAGTTGTACATGTATTTTTTATTAATGGGTTGTTGTTTAACGTTAAGTGTGCTGTACATGTATTTTTTATTAATGGGTTGTTTACCGTTAAGTGGGCTGTACATGTATTTTTAATTAATGGGTTGTTGTTTAACGTTAAGTGAGCAGTACATGTATTTTTTATTAATGGGTTGATGTTTAACATTAAGTGAGCTGTACATTTATTTTTTATTAATAGGTTGTTGTTTAACGTTAAGTGAGCTGTACATGTATTTTTTATTAATGGGTTGTTGTTTAACGTTAAGTGAGCTGTACATGTATTTTTTATTAATGGGTTGTTGTTTAACGTTATGTGAGCTGTACATGTATTTTTTATTAATGGGTTGTTGTTTAACGTTAAGTGAGCTGTACATGTATTTTTTATTAATGGGTTGTTGTTTAACGTTATGTGAGTTGTACATGTATTTTTTATTGATGGGTTGTTGTTTAACGTTAAGTGAGGTGTACATGTATTTTTTTATTAATGGGTTGTTGTTTAGCGTTAAGTGAGTTGTACATGTATTTTTTATTAATGGGTTGTTGTTTAACGTTATGTGAGCTGTACATGTATTTTTTATTAATGGGTTGTTTAACGTTAAGTGAGGTGTACATGTATTTTTTATTGATGGGTTGTTGTTTAATGTTAAGTGAGCTGTACATGGATTTTTTATTAATGGGTTGTTGTTTAACGTTAAGTGAGCTGTACATGTATTCTTTATTAATGGGTTGTTGTTTAGCGTTAAGTGAGCTGTACATGTATGTTTTATTAATGGGTTGTTGTTTAACGTTAAGTGAGCTGTACATGTATGTTTTATTAATGGGTTGTTGTTTAGCGTTAAGTGAGCTGTACATGTATGTTTTATTAATGGGTTGTTGTTTAACGTTAAGTGAGCTGTACATGTATGTTTTATTGATGGGTTGTTGTTTAACGTTAAGTGACCTTTACATGTATTTTTTATTAATGGGTTGTTGTTTAATGTTAAGTGAGCTGTACATGGATTTTTTATTAATGGGTTGTGGTTTAACGTTAAGTGAGCTGTACATGTATTCTTTATTAATGGGTTGTTGTTTAGCGTTAAGTGGGCTGTACATGTATTTTTAATTAATGGGTTGTTGTTTAACGTTAAGTGAGCTGTACATGTATTTTTTATTAATGGGTTGATGTTTAACGTTAAGTGAGCTGTACATTTATTTTTTATTAATAGGTTGTTGTTTTACGTTAAGTGAGCTGTACATGTATTTTTAATTAATGGGTTTTTGTTTAACGTTAAGTGAGCTGTACATGTATTTTTTATTTATGGGTTGTTGTTTAACGTTATGTGAGTTGTACATGTATTTTTTATTGATGGGTTGTTGTTTAACGTTAAGTCAGCTGTACATGTATTTTTTATTGATGGGTTGTTGTTTAACGTTAAGTGAGCTGTACATGTATTTTTTATTAATGGGTTGTTGTTTAACGTTAAGTGAGCTGTACATGTATTTTTTTATTAATGGGTTTTTGTTTAGCGTTAAGTGAGTTGTACATGTATTTTTTATTAATGGGTTGTTGTTTAACGTTAAGTGAGCTGTACATGTATTTTTTATTAATGGGTTGTTTAACTTTAAGTGAGGTGTACATGTATTTTTTTTTGATGGGTTGTTGTTTAACGTTAAGTGAGCTGTACATGTATTTTTTATTAATGGGTTGTTGTTTAACGTTATGTGAGCTGTACATGTATTTTTTATTGATGGGTTGTTGTTAAACGTTAAGTGAGCTGTACGTGTATTTTTTATTAATGGGTTGTTTAACGTTAAGTGAGCTGTACATGTATTTTTTATTAATGGGTTGTTGTTTAGCGCTAAGTGAGCTGTACATGTATTTTTTATTGATAGGTTGTTATTTAACGTTAAATGAGCTGTACATGTATTTTTTATTAATGTGTTGTTTAACGTTAAGTGAGCTGTACATGTATTTTTTATTGATGGGTTGTTGTTTAACGTTAAGTGAGCTGTACATGTATTTTTTATTGATGGGTTGTTGTTTAACGTTAAGTGAGCTATACATGTATTTTTTATTAATGGTTTGTTGTTTAACGTTATGTGAGCTGTACATGTATTTTTTTATTAATGGGTTGTTGTTAAACGGTAAGTGAACTGTACATGTATTTTTTATTGATGGGTTGTTGTTTAACGTTAAGTGAGCTGTACATGTATTTTTTATTAATGGGTTGTTGTTTAACGTTATGTGAGCTGTACATGTATTTTTTATTAATGGGTTGTTGTTTAACGTTAAGTGAGCTGTACATGTATTTTTTATTGATGGGTTGTTGTTTAACGTTAAGTGAGCTGTACATGTATTTTTTATTAATGGGTTGTTGTCTAACGTTAAGTGAGCTGTACATGTATTTTTTATTAATGGGTTGTTGTTTAGCGTTAAGTGAGTTGTACATGTATTTTTTATTAATGGGTTGTTGTTTAACGTTAAGTGAGCTGTACATGTATTTTGTATTAATGGGTTGTTTAACGTTAAGTGAATTGTACATGTATTTTTTATTGATGGGTTGTTGTTTAACGTTAAGTGAGCTGTACATGTATTTTTTATTAATGGGTTGTTGTTTAACGTTATGTGAGCTGTACATGTATTTTTTATTGATGGGTTGTTGTTTAACGTTAAGTGAGCTGTACATGTATTTTTTATTAATGGGTTGTTTCACGTTAAGTGAGCTGTACATGTATTTTTTATTAATGGGTTGTTGTTTAACGTTAAGTGAGCTGTACATGTATTTTTTATTAATGGGTTGTTGTTTAACGTTAAGTGAGCTGTACATGTATGTTTTATTGATGGGTTGTTGTTTAACGTTAAGTGACCTTTACATGTATTTTTTATTAATGGGTTGTTGTTTAACGTTAATAGAGTTGTACATGTATTTTTTATTAATGGGTTGTTGTTTAACGTTAAGTTTGCTGTACATGTATTTTTTATTAATGGGTTGTTTACCGTTAAGTGGGCTGTACATGTATTTTTAATTAATGGGTTGTTGTTTAACGTTAAGTGAGCTGTACATGTATTTTTTATTAATGGGTTGATGTTTAACGTTAAGTGAGCTGTACATTTATTTTTTATTAATAGGTTGTTGTTTAACGTTAAGTGAGCTGTACATGTATTTTTTATTAATGGGTTTTTGTTTAACGCTAAGTGAGCTGTACATGTATTTTTTATTAATGGGTTGTTGTTTAACGTTATGTGAGCTGTACATGTATTTTTTATTAATGGGTTGTTGTTTAACGTTAAGTGAGCTGTACATGTATTTTTTATTTATGGGTTGTTGTTTAACGTTATGTGAGTTGTACATGTATTTTTTATTGATGGGTTGTTGTTTAACGTTAAGTGAGCTGTACATGTATTTTTTATTGATGGGTTGTTGTTTAACGTTAAGTGAGCTGTACATGTATTTTTTATTAATGGGTTGTTGTTTAGCGTTAAGTGAGCTGTACATGTATTTTTTATTAATGGGTTGTTGTTTAACGTTAAGTGAGCTGTACATGTATTTTTTAATAATGGGTTGTTGTTTAACGTTAAGTGAGCTGTACATGTATTTTTTATTGATGGGTTGTTTAACGTTAAGTGAGCTGTACATGTATTTTTTATTAATGGGTTGTTGTTTAACGTTAAGTGAGCTGTACATGTATTTTTTATTAATGGGTTGTTTCACGTTAAGTGAGCTGTACATGTATTTTTTATTAATGGGTTGTTGTTTAACGTTAAGTGAGCTGTACATGTATTTTTTATTAATGGGTTGTTGTTTAACGTTAAGTGAGCTGTACATGTATGTTTTATTGATGGGTTGTTGTTTAACGTTAAGTGGCCTTTACATGTATTTTTTATTAATGGGTTGTTGTTTAACGTTAATAGAGTTGTACATGTATTTTTTATTAATGGGTTGTTGTTTAACGTTAAGTTTGCTGTACATGTATTTTTTATTAATGGGTTGTTTACCGTTAAGTGGGCTGTACATGTATTTTTAATTAATGGGTTGTTGTTTAACGTTAAGTGAGCTGTACATGTATTTTTTATTAATGGGTTGATGTTTAACGTTAAGTGAGCTGTACATTTATTTTTTATTAATAGGTTGTTGTTTAACGTTAAGTGAGCTGTACATGTATTTTTTATTAATGGGTTTTTGTTTAACGCTAAGTGAGCTGTACATGTATTTTTTATTAATGGGTTGTTGTTTAACGTTATGTGAGCTGTACATGTATTTTTTATTAATGGGTTGTTGTTTAACGTTAAGTGAGCTGTACATGTATTTTTCATTTATGGGTTGTTGTTTAACGTTATGTGAGTTGTACATGTATTTTTTATTGATGGGTTGTTGTTTAACGTTAAGTGAGCTGTACATGTATTTTTTATTGATGGGTTGTTGTTTAACGTTACGTGAGCTGTACATGTATTTTTTATTAATGGGTTGTTGTTTAACGTTAAGTGAGCTGTACATGTATTTTTTTATTAATGGGTTGTTGTTTAGCGTTAAGTGAGTTGTACATGTATTTTTTATTAATGGGTTGTTGTTTAACGTTAAGTGAGCTGTACATGTATTTTTTATTAATGGGTTGTTTAACGTTAAGTGAGGTGTACATGTATTTTTTATTGATGGGTTGTTATTTAACGTTAAGTGATCTGTACATGTATTTTTTATTAATGGGTTGTTGTTTAACGTTATGTGAGCTGTACATGTATTTTTTATTGATGGGTTGTTGTTTAACGTTAAGTGAGCTGTACGTGTATTTTTTATTAATGGGTTGTTTAACGTTAAGTGAGCTGTACATGTATTTTTTATTAATGGGTTGTTGTTTAGCGCTAAGTGAGCTGTACATGTATTTTTTATTGATAGGTTGTTATTTAACGTTAAATGAGCTGTACATGTATTTTTTATTAATGGGTTGTTTAACGTTAAGTGAGCTGTACATGTATTTTTTATTAATGGGTTGTTGTTTAACGTTAAGTGAGCTGTACATGTATTTTTTATTGATGGGTTGTTGTTTAACGTTAAGTGAGCTGTACATGTATTTTTTATTAATGGTTTGTTGTTTAACGTTATGTGAGCTGTACATGTATTTTTTTATTAATGGGTTGTTGTTAAACGTTAAGTGAACTGTACATGTATTTTTTATTGATGGGTTGTTGTTTAACGTTAAGTGAGCTGTACATGTATTTTTTATTAATGGGTTGTTGTTTAACGTTATGTGAGCTGTACATGTATTTTTTATTAATGGGTTGTTGTTTAACGTTAAGTGAGCTGTACATGTATTTTTTATTGATGGGCTGTTGTTTAACGTTAAGTGAGCTGTACATGTATTTTTTATTAATGGGTTGTTGTCTAACGTTAAGTGAGCTGTACATGTATTTTTTATTAATGGGTTGTTGTTTAGCGTTAAGTGAGTTGTACATGTATTTTTTATTAATGGGTTGTTGTTTAACGTTAAGTGAGCTGTACATGTATTTTTTATTAATGGGTTGTTTAACGTTAAGTGAATTGTACATGTATTTTTTATTGATGGGTTGTTGTTTAACGTTAAGTGAGCTGTACATGTATTTTTTATTAATGGGTTGTTGTTTAACGTTATGTGAGCTGTACATGTATTTTTTATTGATGGGTTGTTGTTTAACGTTAAGTGAGTTGTACATGTATTTTTATTAATGGGTTGTTGTTTAACGTTAAGTGAGTTGCACATGTATTTTTTATTAATGGGTTGTTGTTTAGCGTTAAGTGACTGTACATGTATTTTTTATTAATGGGTTGTTGTTTAACGTTAAGTGAGCTGTACATGTATTTTTTAATAATGGGTTGTTGTTTAACGTTAAGTGAGCTGTACATGTATTTTTTATTGATGGGTTGTTTAACGTTAAGTGAGCTGTACATGTATTTTTTATTAATGGGTTGTTGTTTAACGTTAAGTGAGCTGTACATGTATTTTTTATTAATGGGTTGTTTCACGTTAAGTGAGCTGTACATGTATTTTTTATTAATGGGTTGTTGTTTAACGTTAAGTGAGCTGTACATGTATTTTTTATTAATGGGTTGTTGTTTAACGTTAAGTGAGCTGTACATGTATTTTTTATTAATGGGTTGTTGTTTAACGTTATGTGAGCTGTACATGTATTTTTTATTAATGGGTTGTTGTTTAACGTTAAGTGAGCTGTACATGTATTTTTTATTAATGGGTTGTTGTTTAACGTTATGTGAGTTGTACATGTATTTTTTATTGATGGGTTGTTGTTTAACGTTAAGTGAGCTGTACATGTATTTTTTATTAATGGGTTGTTGTTTAACGTTAAGTGAGCTGTACATGTATTTTTTTATTAATGGGTTGTTGTTTAGCGTTAAGTGAGTTGTACATGTATTTTTTATTAATGAGTTGTTGTTTAACGTTATGTGAGCTGTACATGTATTTTTTTATTAATGGGTTGTTGTTAAACGTTAAGTGAACTGTACATGTATTTTTTATTGATGGGTTGTTGTTTAACGTTAAGTGAGCTGTACATGTATTTTTTATTAATGGGTTGTTGTTTAACGTTATGTGAGCTGTACATGTATTTTTTATTAATGGGTTGTTGTTTAACGTTAAGTGAGCTGTACATGTATTTTTTATTGATGGGTTGTTGTTTAACGTTAAGTGAGCTGTACATGTATTTTTTATTAATGGGTTTTTGTCTAACGTTAAGTGAGCTGTACATGTATTTTTTATTAATGGGTTGTTGTTTAGCGTTAAGTGAGTTGTACATGTATTTTTTATTAATGGGTTGTTGTTTAACGTTAAGTGAGCTGTACATGTATTTTTTATTAATGGGTTGTTTAACGTTAAGTGAATTGTACATGTATTTTTTATTGATGGGTTGTTGTTTAACGTTAAGTGAGCTGTACATGTATTTTTTATTAATGGGTTGTTGTTTAACGTTATGTGAGCTGTACATGTATTTTTTATTGATGGGTTGTTGTTTAACGTTAAGTGAGTTGTACATGTATTTTTATTAATGGGTTGTTGTTTAACGTTAAGTGAGTTGCACATGTATTTTTTATTAATGGGTTGTTGTTTAGCGTTAAGTGACTGTACATGTATTTTTTATTAATGGGTTGTTGTTTAACGTTAAGTGAGCTGTACATGTATTTTTTAATAATGGGTTGTTGTTTAACGTTAAGTGAGCTGTACATGTATTTTTTATTGATGGGTTGTTTAACGTTAAGTGAGCTGTACATGTATTTTTTATTAATGGGTTGTTGTTTAACGTTAAGTGAGCTGTACATGTATTTTTTTTTAATGGGTTGTTTCACGTTAAGTGAGCTGTACATGTATTTTTTATTAATGGGTTGTTGTTTAACGTTAAGTGAGCTGTACATGTATTTTTTATTAATGGGTTGTTGTTTAACGTTAAGTGAGCTGTACATGTATTTTTTATTGATGGGTTGTTGTTTAACGTTATGTGAGCTGTACATGTATTTTTTATTAATGGGTTGTTGTTTAACGTTTAGTGAGCTGTACATGTATTTTTTATTAATGGGTTGTTGTTTAACGTTATGTGAGTTGTACATGTATTTTTTATTGATGGGTTGTTGTTTAGCGTTAAGTGAGTTGTACATGTATTTTTTATTAATGAGTTGTTGTTTAACGTTAAGTGAGCTGTACATGTATTTTTTATTAATGGGTTGTTTAACGTCAAGTGAGGTGTACATGTATTTTTTATTGATGGGTTGTTGTTTAACGTTAAGTGAGCTGTACATGGATTTTTTATTAATGGGTTGTTGTTTAACGTTAAGTGAGCTGTACATGTATTCTTTATTAATGGGTTGTTGTTTAGCGTTAAGTGAGCTATACATGTATGTTTTATTAATGGGTTGTTGTTTAACGTTAAGTGAGCTGTACATGTATGTTTTATTAATGGGTTGTTGTTTAGCGTTAAGTGAGCTGTACATGTATTTTTTATTGATGGGTTGTTGTTTAACGTTATGTGAGCTGTACATGTATGTTTTATTGATGGGTTGTTGGTTAACGTTAAGTGACCTTTACATGTATTTTTTATTAATGGGTTGTTGTTTAACGTTAATAGAGTTGTACATGTATTTTTTATTAATGGGTTGTTGTTTAACGTTAAGTTTGCTGTACATGTATTTTTTATTAATGGGTTGTTTACCGTTAAGTGGGCTGTACATGTATTTTTAATTAATGGGTTGTTGTTTAACGTTAAGTGAGCTGTACATGTATTTTTTATTAATGGGTTGATGTTTAACGTTAAGTGAGCTGTACATTTATTTTTTATTAATGGGTTGTTGTTTAACGTTAAGTGAGCTGTACATGTATTTTTTATTAATGGGTTGTTGTTTAACGTTAAGTGAGCTGTACATGTATTTTTTATTAATGGGTTGTTGTTTAACGTTATGTGTGCTGTACATGTATTTTTTATTAATGGGTTGTTGTTTAACGTTATGTGAGCTGTACATGTATTTTTTATTGATGGGTTGTTGTTTAACGTTAAGTGAGCTGTACGTGTATTTTTTATTAATGGGTTGTTTAACGTTAAGTGAGCTGTACATGTATTTTTTATTAATGGGTTGTTGTTTAGCGCTAAGTGAGCTGTACATGTATTTTTTATTGATAGGTTGTTATTTAACGTTAAATGAGCTGTACATGTATTTTTTATTAATGGGTTGTTTAACGTTAAGTGAGCTGTACATGTATTTTTTATTAATGGGTTGTTGTTTAACGTTAAGTGAGCTGTACATGTATTTTTTATTGATGGGTTGTTGTTTAACGTTAAGTGAGCTGTACATGTATTTTTTATTAATGGTTTGTTGTTTAACGTTATGTGAGCTGTACATGTATTTTTTTATTAATGGGTTGTTGTTAAACGTTAAGTGAACTGTACATGTATTTTTTATTGATGGGTTGTTGTTTAACGTTAAGTGAGCTGTACATGTATTTTTTATTAATGGGTTGTTGTTTAACGTTATGTGAGCTGTACATGTATTTTTTATTAATGGGTTGTTGTTTAACGTTAAGTGAGCTGTACATGTATTTTTTATTGATGGGCTGTTGTTTAACGTTAAGTGAGCTGTACATGTATTTTTTATTAATGGGTTGTTGTCTAACGTTAAGTGAGCTGTACATGTATTTTTTATTAATGGGTTGTTGTTTAGCGTTAAGTGAGTTGTACATGTATTTTTTATTAATGGGTTGTTGTTTAACGTTAAGTGAGCTGTACATGTATTTTTTATTAATGGGTTGTTTAACGTTAAGTGAATTGTACATGTATTTTTTATTGATGGGTTGTTGTTTAACGTTAAGTGAGCTGTACATGTATTTTTTATTAATGGGTTGTTGTTTAACGTTATGTGAGCTGTACATGTATTTTTTATTGATGGGTTGTTGTTTAACGTTAAGTGAGTTGTACATGTATTTTTATTAATGGGTTGTTGTTTAACGTTAAGTGAGTTGCACATGTATTTTTTATTAATGGGTTGTTGTTTAGCGTTAAGTGACTGTACATGTATTTTTTATTAATGGGTTGTTGTTTAACGTTAAGTGAGCTGTACATGTATTTTTTAATAATGGGTTGTTGTTTAACGTTAAGTGAGCTGTACATGTATTTTTTATTGATGGGTTGTTTAACGTTAAGTGAGCTGTACATGTATTTTTTATTAATGGGTTGTTGTTTAACGTTAAGTGAGCTGTACATGTATTTTTTATTAATGGGTTGTTTCACGTTAAGTGAGCTGTACATGTATTTTTTATTAATGGGTTGTTGTTTAACGTTAAGTGAGCTGTACATGTATTTTTTATTAATGGGTTGTTGTTTAACGTTAAGTGAGCTGTACATGTATTTTTTATTAATGGGTTGTTGTTTAACGTTATGTGAGCTGTACATGTATTTTTTATTAATGGGTTGTTGTTTAACGTTAAGTGAGCTGTACATGTATTTTTTATTAATGGGTTGTTGTTTAACGTTATGTGAGTTGTACATGTATTTTTTATTGATGGGTTGTTGTTTAACGTTAAGTGAGCTGTACATGTATTTTTTATTAATGGGTTGTTGTTTAACGTTAAGTGAGCTGTACATGTATTTTTTTATTAATGGGTTGTTGTTTAGCGTTAAGTGAGTTGTACATGTATTTTTTATTAATGAGTTGTTGTTTAACGTTATGTGAGCTGTACATGTATTTTTTTATTAATGGGTTGTTGTTAAACGTTAAGTGAACTGTACATGTATTTTTTATTGATGGGTTGTTGTTTAACGTTAAGTGAGCTGTACATGTATTTTTTATTAATGGGTTGTTGTTTAACGTTATGTGAGCTGTACATGTATTTTTTATTAATGGGTTGTTGTTTAACGTTAAGTGAGCTGTACATGTATTTTTTATTGATGGGTTGTTGTTTAACGTTAAGTGAGCTGTACATGTATTTTTTATTAATGGGTTTTTGTCTAACGTTAAGTGAGCTGTACATGTATTTTTTATTAATGGGTTGTTGTTTAGCGTTAAGTGAGTTGTACATGTATTTTTTATTAATGGGTTGTTGTTTAACGTTAAGTGAGCTGTACATGTATTTTTTATTAATGGGTTGTTTAACGTTAAGTGAATTGTACATGTATTTTTTATTGATGGGTTGTTGTTTAACGTTAAGTGAGCTGTACATGTATTTTTTATTAATGGGTTGTTGTTTAACGTTATGTGAGCTGTACATGTATTTTTTATTGATGGGTTGTTGTTTAACGTTAAGTGAGTTGTACATGTATTTTTATTAATGGGTTGTTGTTTAACGTTAAGTGAGTTGCACATGTATTTTTTATTAATGGGTTGTTGTTTAGCGTTAAGTGACTGTACATGTATTTTTTATTAATGGGTTGTTGTTTAACGTTAAGTGAGCTGTACATGTATTTTTTAATAATGGGTTGTTGTTTAACGTTAAGTGAGCTGTACATGTATTTTTTATTGATGGGTTGTTTAACGTTAAGTGAGCTGTACATGTATTTTTTATTAATGGGTTGTTGTTTAACGTTAAGTGAGCTGTACATGTATTTTTTTTTAATGGGTTGTTTCACGTTAAGTGAGCTGTACATGTATTTTTTATTAATGGGTTGTTGTTTAACGTTAAGTGAGCTGTACATGTATTTTTTATTAATGGGTTGTTGTTTAACGTTAAGTGAGCTGTACATGTATTTTTTATTGATGGGTTGTTGTTTAACGTTATGTGAGCTGTACATGTATTTTTTATTAATGGGTTGTTGTTTAACGTTTAGTGAGCTGTACATGTATTTTTTATTAATGGGTTGTTGTTTAACGTTATGTGAGTTGTACATGTATTTTTTATTGATGGGTTGTTGTTTAACGTTAAGTGGGCTGTACATGTATTTTTTATTAATGGGTTGTTGTTTAACGTTAAGTGAGCTGTACATGTATTTTTTTATTAATGGGTTGTTGTTTAGCGTTAAGTGAGTTGTACATGTATTTTTTATTAATGAGTTGTTGTTTAACGTTAAGTGAGCTGTACATGTATTTTTTATTAATGGGTTGTTTAACGTCAAGTGAGGTGTACATGTATTTTTTATTGATGGGTTGTTGTTTAACGTTAAGTGAGCTGTACATGGATTTTTTATTAATGGGTTGTTGTTTAACGTTAAGTGAGCTGTACATGTATTCTTTATTAATGGGTTGTTGTTTAGCGTTAAGTGAGCTATACATGTATGTTTTATTAATGGGTTGTTGTTTAACGTTAAGTGAGCTGTACATGTATGTTTTATTAATGGGTTGTTGTTTAGCGTTAAGTGAGCTGTACATGTATTTTTTATTGATGGGTTGTTGTTTAACGTTATGTGAGCTGTACATGTATGTTTTATTGATGGGTTGTTGGTTAACGTTAAGTGACCTTTACATGTATTTTTTATTAATGGGTTGTTGTTTAACGTTAATAGAGTTGTACATGTATTTTTTATTAATGGGTTGTTGTTTAACGTTAAGTTTGCTGTACATGTATTTTTTATTAATGGGTTGTTTACCGTTAAGTGGGCTGTACATGTATTTTTAATTAATGGGTTGTTGTTTAACGTTAAGTGAGCTGTACATGTATTTTTTATTAATGGGTTGATGTTTAACGTTAAGTGAGCTGTACATTTATTTTTTATTAATGGGTTGTTGTTTAACGTTAAGTGAGCTGTACATGTATTTTTTATTAATGGGTTGTTGTTTAACGTTAAGTGAGCTGTACATGTATTTTTTATTAATGGGTTGTTGTTTAACGTTATGTGTGCTGTACATGTATTTTTTATTAATGGGTTGTTGTTTAACGTTAAGTAAGCTGTACATGTATTTTTTATTAATGGGTTGTTGTTTAACGTTATGTGAGTTGTACATGTATTTTTTATTGATGGATTGTTGTTTAACGTTAAGTGAGCTGTACATGTATTTTTTATTGATGGGTTGTTGTTTAACGTTAAGTGAGCTGTACATGTATTTTTTATTAATGGGTTGTTGTTTAACGTTAAGTGAGCTGTACATGTATTTTTTTATTAATGGGTTGTTGTTTAGCGTTAAGTGAGTTGTACATGTATTTTTTATTAATGGGTTGTTGTTTAACGTTAAGTGAGCTGTACATGTATTTTTTATTAATGGGTTGTTTAACGTTAAGTGAGGTGTACATGTATTTTTTATTGATGGGTTGTTGTTTAACGTTAAGTGAGCTGTACATGTATTTTTTATTAATGGGTTGTTGTTTAACGTTATGTGAGCTGTACATGTATTTTTTATTGATGGGTTGTTGTTTAACGTTAAGTGAGCTGTACATGTATTTTTTATTAATGGGTTGTTTAACGTTAAGTGAGCTGTACATGTATTTTTTATTAATGGGTTGTTGTTTAGCGCTAAGTGAGCTGTACATGTATTTTTTATTGATAGGTTGTTATTTAACGTTAAGTGAGCTGTACATGTATTTTGTATTAATGGGTTGTTTAATGTTAAGTGAGCTGTACATGTATTTTTTGTTGATGGGTTGTTGTTTAACGTTAAGTGAGCTGTACATGTATTTTTTATTGATGGGTTGTTGTTTAACGTTAAGTGAGCTGTACATGTATTTTTTATTAATGGTTTGTTGTTTAACGTTATGTGAGCTGTACATGTATTTTTTTATTAATGGGTTGTTGTTTAACGTTAAGTGAACTGTACATGTATTTTTTATTGATGGGTTGTTATTTAACGTTAAGTGAGCTGTACATGTATTTTTTATTAATGGGTTGTTGTTTAACGTTATGTGAGCTGTACATGTATTTTTTATTAATGGGTTGTTGTTTAACGTTAAGTGAGCTGTACATGTATTTTTTATTGATGGGTTGTTGTTGCACGTTAAGTGAGCTGTACATGTATTTTTTATTGATGGGTTGTTGTTTAACGTTAAGTGAGCTGTACATGTATTTTTTATTAATGGGTTGTTGTCTAACGTTAAGTGAGCTGTACATGTATTTTTTATTAATGGGTTGTTGTTTAGCGTTAAGTGAGTTGTACATGTATTTTTTATTAATGGGTTGTTGTTTAACGTTAAGTGAGCTGTACATGTATTTTTTATTAATGGGTTGTTTAACGTTAAGTGAATTGTACATGTATTTTTTATTGATGGGTTGTTGTTTAGCGTTAAGTGAGCTGTACATGTATTTTTTATTAATGGGTTGTTGTTTAACGTTATGTGAGCTGTACATGTATTTTTTATTGATGGGTTGTTGTTTAACGTTAAGTGAGCTGTACACGTATTTTTTTATTAATGGGTTGTTGTTTAACGTTAAGTGAGCTGTACATGTATTTTTTATTAATGGGTTGTTTAACGTTAAGTGAATTGTACATGTATTTTTTATTGATGGGTTGTTGTTTAACGTTAAGTGAGCTGTACATGTATTTTTTATTAATGGGTTGTTGTTTAACGTTATGTGAGCTGTACATGTATTTTTTATTGATGGGTTGTTGTTTAACGTTAAGTGAGCTGTACATGTATTTTTATTGATGGGTTGTTGTTTAACGTTAAGTGAGTTGTACATGTATTTTTTATTAATGGGTTGTTGTTTAGCGTTAAGTGAGCTGTACATGTATTTTTTATTAATGGGTTGTTGTTTAACGTTAAGTGAGCTGTACATGTATTTTTTAATAATGGGTTGTTGTTTAACGTTAAGTGAGCTGTACATGTATTTTTTATTGATGGGTTGTTTAACGTTAAGTGAGCTGTACATGTATTTTTTATTAATGGGTTGTTGTTTAACGTTAAGTGAGCTGTACATGTATTTTTTATTAATGGGTTGTTTCACGTTAAGTGAGCTGTACATGTATTTTTTATTAATGGGTTGTTGTTTAACGTTAAGTGAGCTGTACATGTATTTTTTATTAATGGGTTGTTGTTTAACGTTAAGTGAGCTGTACATGTATTTTTTATTGATGGGTTGTTGTTTAACGTTAAGTGAGCTGTACATGTATTTTTTATTGATGGGTTGTTGTTTAACTTTAAGTGAGCTGTACATGTATTTTTTATTAATGGGTTGTTGTTTAACGTTAATTGAGTTGTACATGGATTTTTTATTAATGGGTTGTTGTTTAACGTTATGTGAGCTGTACATGTATTTTTTATTGATGGGTTGTTGTTTAACGTTAAGTGAGCTGTACATGTATTTTTTATTGATGGGTTGTTGTTTAACGTTAAGTGAGCTGTACATGTATTTTTTATTAATGGGTTGTTGTTTAACGTTAAGTGAGCTGTACATGTATTTTTTATTGATGGGTTGTTGTTTAACGTTAAGTGAGCTGTACATGTATTTTTTATTAATGGGTTGTTGTTTAACGTTATGTGAGCTGTACATGTATTTTTTATTGATGGGTTGTTGTTTAACGTTAAGTGAGCTGTACATGTATTTTTTATTAATGGGTTGTTGTTTAACGTTAAGTGAGCTGTACATGTATTTTTTATTGATGGGTTGTTGTTTAACGTTAAGTGAGCTGTACATGTATTTTTTATTAATGGGTTGTTTAACGTTAAGTGAGCTGTACATGTATTTTTTATTGATGGGTTGTTGTTTAACGTTATGTGAGCTGTACATGTATGTTTTATTGATGGGTTGTTGTTTAACGTTAAGTGACCTTTACATGTATTTTTTATTAATGGGTTGTTGTTTAACGTTAATAGAGTTGTACATGTATTTTTTATTAATGGGTTGTTGTTTAACGTTAAGTTTGCTGTACATGTATTTTTTATTAATGGGTTGTTTACCGTTAAGTGGGCTGTACATGTATTTTTAATTAATGGGTTGTTGTTTAACGTTAAGTGAGCTGTACATGTATTTTTTATTAATGGGTTGATGTTTAACGTTAAGTGAGCTGTACATTTATTTTTTATTAATAGGTTGTTGTTTAACGTTAAGTGAGCTGTACATGTATTTTTTATTAATGGGTTGTTGTTTAACGTTATGTGTGCTGTACATGTATTTTTTATTAATGGGTTGTTGTTTAACGTTAAGTAAGCTGTACATGTATTCTTTATTAATGGGTTGTTGTTTAACGTTATGTGAGTTGTACATGTATTTTTTATTGATGGGTTGTTGTTTAACGTTAAGTGAGCTGTACATGTATTTTTTATTGATGGGTTGTTGTTTAACGTTAAGTGAGCTGTACATGTATTTTTTATTAATGGGTTGTTGTTTAACGTTAAGTGAGCTGTACATGTATTTTTTTATTAATGGGTTGTTGTTTAGCGTTAAGTGAGTTGTACATGTATTTTTTATTAATGGGTTGTTGTTTAACGTTAAGTGAGCTGTACATGTATTTTTTATTAATGGGTTGTTTAACGTTAAGTGAGGTGTACATGTATTTTTTATTGATGGGTTGTTGTTTAACGTTAAGTGAGCTGTACATGTATTTTTTATTAATGGGTTGTTGTTTAACGTTATGTGTGCTGTACATGTATTTTTTATTAATGGGTTGTTGTTTAACGTTAAGTAAGCTGTACATGTATTTTTTATTAATGGGTTGTTGTTTAACGTTATGTGAGTTGTACATGTATTTTTTATTGATGGATTGTTGTTTAACGTTAAGTGAGCTGTACATGTATTTTTTATTGATGGGTTGTTGTTTAACGTTAAGTGAGCTGTACATGTATTTTTTATTAATGGGTTGTTGTTTAACGTTAAGTGAGCTGTACATGTATTTTTTTATTAATGGGTTGTTGTTTAGCGTTAAGTGAGTTGTACATGTATTTTTTATTAATGGGTTGTTGTTTAACGTTAAGTGAGCTGTACATGTATTTTTTATTAATGGGTTGTTTAACGTTAAGTGAGGTGTACATGTATTTTTTATTGATGGGTTGTTGTTTAACGTTAAGTGAGCTGTACATGTATTTTTTATTAATGGGTTGTTGTTTAACGTTATGTGAGCTGTACATGTATTTTTTATTGATGGGTTGTTGTTTAACGTTAAGTGAGCTGTACATGTATTTTTTATTAATGGGTTGTTTAACGTTAAGTGAGCTGTACATGTATTTTTTATTAATGGGTTGTTGTTTAGCGCTAAGTGAGCTGTACATGTATTTTTTATTGATAGGTTGTTATTTAACGTTAAGTGAGCTGTACATGTATTTTGTATTAATGGGTTGTTTAATGTTAAGTGAGCTGTACATGTATTTTTTGTTGATGGGTTGTTGTTTAACGCTAAGTGAGCTGTACATGTATTTTTTATTGATGGGTTGTTGTTTAACGTTAAGTGAGCTGTACATGTATTTGTTATTAATGGTTTGTTGTTTAACGTTATGTGAGCTGTACATGTATTTTTTTATTAATGGGTTGTTGTTTAACGTTAAGTGAACTGTACATGTATTTTTTATTGATGGGTTGTTATTTAACGTTAAGTGAGCTGTACATGTATTTTTTATTAATGGGTTGTTGTTTAACGTTATGTGAGCTGTACATGTATTTTTTATTAATGGGTTGTTGTTTAACGTTAAGTGAGCTGTACATGTATTTTTTATTGATGGGTTGTTGTTGCACGTTAAGTGAGCTGTACATGTATTTTTTATTGATGGGTTGTTGTTTAACGTTAAGTGAGCTGTACATGTATTTTTTATTAATGGGTTGTTGTCTAACGTTAAGTGAGCTGTACATGTATTTTTTATTAATGGGTTGTTGTTTAGCGTTAAGTGAGTTGTACATGTATTTTTTATTAATGGGTTGTTGTTTAACGTTAAGTGAGCTGTACATGTATTTTTTATTAATGGGTTGTTTAACGTTAAGTGAATTGTACATGTATTTTTTATTGATGGGTTGTTGTTTAGCGTTAAGTGAGCTGTACATGTATTTTTTATTAATGGGTTGTTGTTTAACGTTATGTGAGCTGTACATGTATTTTTTATTGATGGGTTGTTGTTTAACGTTAAGTGAGCTGTACACGTATTTTTTTATTAATGGGTTGTTGTTTAACGTTAAGTGAGCTGTACATGTATTTTTTATTAATGGGTTGTTTAACGTTAAGTGAATTGTACATGTATTTTTTATTGATGGGTTGTTGTTTAACGTTAAGTGAGCTGTACATGTATTTTTTATTAATGGGTTGTTGTTTAACGTTATGTGAGCTGTACATGTATTTTTTATTGATGGGTTGTTGTTTAACGTTAAGTGAGCTGTACATGTATTTTTATTGATGGGTTGTTGTTTAACGTTAAGTGAGTTGTACATGTATTTTTTATTAATGGGTTGTTGTTTAGCGTTAAGTGAGCTGTACATGTATTTTTTATTAATGGGTTGTTGTTTAACGTTAAGTGAGCTGTACATGTATTTTTTAATAATGGGTTGTTGTTTAACGTTAAGTGAGCTGTACATGTATTTTTTATTGATGGGTTGTTTAACGTTAAGTGAGCTGTACATGTATTTTTTATTAATGGGTTGTTGTTTAACGTTAAGTGAGCTGTACATGTATTTTTTATTAATGGGTTGTTTCACGTTAAGTGAGCTGTACATGTATTTTTTATTAATGGGTTGTTGTTTAACGTTAAGTGAGCTGTACATGTATTTTTTATTAATGGGTTGTTGTTTAACGTTAAGTGAGCTGTACATGTATTTTTTATTGATGGGTTGTTGTTTAACGTTAAGTGAGCTGTACATGTATTTTTTATTGATGGGTTGTTGTTTAACTTTAAGTGAGCTGTACATGTATTTTTTATTAATGGGTTGTTGTTTAACGTTAATTGAGTTGTACATGGATTTTTTATTAATGGGTTGTTGTTTAACGTTATGTGAGCTCTACATGTATTTTTTATTGATGGGTTGTTGTTTAACGTTAAGTGAGCTGTACATGTATTTTTTATTGATGGGTTGTTGTTTAACGTTAAGTGAGCTGTACATGTATTTTTTATTAATGGGTTGTTGTTTAACGTTAAGTGAGCTGTACATGTATTTTTTATTGATGGGTTGTTGTTTAACGTTAAGTGAGCTGTACATGTATTTTTTATTAATGGGTTGTTGTTTAACGTTATGTGAGCTGTACATGTATTTTTTATTGATGGGTTGTTGTTTAACGTTAAGTGAGCTGTACATGTATTTTTTATTAATGGGTTGTTGTTTAACGTTAAGTGAGCTGTACATGTATTTTTTATTGATGGGTTGTTGTTTAACGTTAAGTGAGCTGTACATGTATTTTTTATTAATGGGTTGTTTAACGTTAAGTGAGCTGTACATGTATTTTTTATTGATGGGTTGTTGTTTAACGTTATGTGAGCTGTACATGTATGTTTTATTGATGGGTTGTTGTTTAACGTTAAGTGACCTTTACATGTATTTTTTATTAATGGGTTGTTGTTTAACGTTAATAGAGTTGTACATGTATTTTTTATTAATGGGTTGTTGTTTAACGTTAAGTTTGCTGTACATGTATTTTTTATTAATGGGTTGTTTACCGTTAAGTGGGCTGTACATGTATTTTTAATTAATGGGTTGTTGTTTAACGTTAAGTGAGCTGTACATGTATTTTTTATTAATGGGTTGATGTTTAACGTTAAGTGAGCTGTACATTTATTTTTTATTAATAGGTTGTTGTTTAACGTTAAGTGAGCTGTACATGTATTTTTTATTAATGGGTTGTTGTTTAACGTTATGTGTGCTGTACATGTATTTTTTATTAATGGGTTGTTGTTTAACGTTAAGTAAGCTGTACATGTATTCTTTATTAATGGGTTGTTGTTTAACGTTATGTGAGTTGTACATGTATTTTTTATTGATGGGTTGTTGTTTAACGTTAAGTGAGCTGTACATGTATTTTTTATTGATGGGTTGTTGTTTAACGTTAAGTGAGCTGTACATGTATTTTTTATTAATGGGTTGTTGTTTAACGTTAAGTGAGCTGTACATGTATTTTTTTATTAATGGGTTGTTGTTTAGCGTTAAGTGAGTTGTACATGTATTTTTTATTAATGGGTTGTTGTTTAACGTTAAGTGAGCTGTACATGTATTTTTTATTAATGGGTTGTTTAACGTTAAGTGAGGTGTACATGTATTTTTTATTGATGGGTTGTTGTTTAACGTTAAGTGAGCTGTACATGTATTTTTTATTAATGGGTTGTTGTTTAACGTTATGTGAGCTGTACATGTATTTTTTATTGATGGGTTGTTGTTTAACGTTAAGTGAGCTGTACATGTATTTTTTATTAATGGGTTGTTTAACGTTAAGTGAGCTGTACATGTATTTTTTATTAATGGGTTGTTGTTTAGCGCTAAGTGAGCTGTACATGTATTTTTTATTGATAGGTTGTTATTTAACGTTAAGTGAGCTGTACATGTATTTTGTATTAATGGGTTGTTTAATGTTAAGTGAGCTGTACATGTATTTTTTGTTGATGGGTTGTTGTTTAACGTTAAGTGAGCTGTACATGTATTTTTTATTGATGGGTTGTTGTTTAACGTTATGTGAGCTGTACATGTATTTTTTATTAATGGTTTGTTGTTTAACGTTATGTGAGCTGTACATGTATTTTTTTATTAATGGGTTGTTGTTTAACGTTAAGTGAACTGTACATGTATTTTTTATTGATGGGTTGTTATTTAACGTTAAGTGAGCTGTACATGTATTTTTTATTGATGGGTTGTTGTTTAACGTTATGTGAGCTGTACATGTATTTTTCATTAATGGGTTGTTGTTTAACGTTAAGTGAGCTGTACATGTATTTTTTATTGATGGGTTGTTGTTTCACGTTAAGTGAGCTGTACATGTATTTTTTATTGATGGGTTGTTGTTTAACGTTAAGTGAGCTGTACATGTATTTTTTATTAATGGGTTGTTGTCTAACGTTAAGTGAGCTGTACATGTATTTTTTATTAATGGGTTGTTGTTTAGCGTTAAGTGAGTTGTACATGTATTTTTTATTAATGGGTTGTTGTTTAACGTTAAGTGAGCTGTACATGTATTTTTTATTAATGGGTTGTTTAACGTTAAGTGAATTGTACATGTATTTTTTATTGATGGGTTGTTGTTTAACGTTAAGTGAGCTGTACATGTATTTTTTATTAATGGGTTGTTGTTTAGCGTTAAGTGAGTTGTACATGTATTTTTTATTAATGGGTTGTTGTTTAACGTTAAGTGAGCTGTACATGTATTTTTTATTAATGGGTTGTTTAACGTTAAGTGAATTGTACATGTATTTTTTATTGATGGGTTGTTGTTTAACGTTAAGTGAGCTGTACATGTATTTTTTATTAATGGGTTGTTGTTTAACGTTAAGTGAGTTGTACACGTATTTTTTTATTAATGGGTTGTTGTTTAACGTTAAGTGAGCTGTACATGTATTTTTTATTAATGGGTTGTTTAACGTTAAGTGAATTGTACATGTATTTTTTATTGATGGGTTGTTGTTTAACGTTAAGTTTGCTGTACATGTATTTTTTATTAATGGGTTGTTGTTTAACGTTATGTGAGCTGTACATGTATTTTTTATTGATGGGTTGTTGTTTAACGTTAAGTGAGCTGTACATGTATTTTTATTGATGGGTTGTTGTTTAACGTTAAGTGAGTTGTACATGTATTTTTTATTAATGGGTTGTTGTTTAGCGTTAAGTGAGCTGTACATGTATTTTTTATTAATGGGTTGTTGTTTAACGTTAAGTGAGCTGTACATGTATTTTTTAATAATGGGTTGTTGTTTAACGTTAAGTGAGCTGTACATGTATTTTTTATTGATGGGTTGTTTAACGTTAAGTGAGCGGTACATGTATTTTTTATTAATGGGTTGTTGTTTAACGTTAAGTGAGCTGTACATGTATTTTTTATTAATGGGTTGTTTCACGTTAAGTGAGCTGTACATGTATTTTTTATTAATGGGTTGTTGTTTAACGTTAAGTGAGCTGTACATGTATTTTTTATTAATGGGTTGTTGTTTAACGTTAAGTGAGCTGTACATGTATTTTTTATTGATGGGTTGTTGTTTAACGTTAAGTGAGCTGTACATGTATTTTTTATTGATGGGTTGTTGTTTAACTTTAAGTGAGCTGTACATGTATTTTTTATTAATGGGTTGTTGTTTAACGTTAATTGAGTTGTACATGGATTTTTTATTAATGGGTTGTTGTTTAACGTTATGTGAGCTGTACATGTATTTTTTATTGATGGGTTGTTGTTTAACGTTAAGTGAGCTGTACATGTATTTTTTATTGATGGGTTGTTGTTTAACGTTAAGTGAGCTGTACATGTATTTTTTATTAATGGGTTGTTGTTTAACGTTAAGTGAGCTGTACATGTATTTTTTATTGATGGGTTGTTGTTTAACGTTAAGTAGGCTGTACATGTATTTTTTATTAATGGGTTGTTGTTTAACGTTATGTGAGCTGTACATGTATTTTTTATTGATGGGTTGTTGTTTAACGTTAAGTGAGCTGTACATGTATTTTTTATTGATGGGTTGTTGTTTAACGTTAAGTGAGCTGTACATGTATTTTTTATTAATGGGTTGTTTAACGTTAAGTGAGCTGTACATGTATTTTTTATTGATGGGTTGTTGTTTAACGTTATGTGAGCTGTACATGTATTTTTTATTAATGGGTTGTTGTTTAACGTTAAGTGAGCTGTACATGTATTTTTTATTAATGGGTTGTTGTTTAACGTTAAGTGAGCTGTACATATATTTTTTATTAATGGGTTGTTGTTTAACGTTATGTGAGTTGTACATGTATTTTTTATTAATGGGTTGTTGTTTAACGTTAAGTGAGCTGTACATGTATGTTTTATTGATGGGTTGTTGTTTAACGTTAAGTGAGCTGTACATGTATTTTTTATTTATGGGTTGTTGTTTAACTTTAAGTGAGCTGTACATGTATTTTTTATTAATGGGTTGTTGTTTAACGTTAATTGAGTTGTACATGGATTTTTTATTAATGGGTTGTTGTTTAACGTTAAGTGAGCTGTACATGTATTTTTTATTAATGGGTTGTTGTTTAACGTTAAGTGAGTTGTACATGTATTTTTTATTAATGGGTTGTTGTTTAACGTTAAGTGAGCTGTACATGTATTTTTTATTAATGGGTTGTTGTTTAACGTTATGTGAGTTGTACATGTATTTTTTATTAATGGGTTGTTGTTTAACGTTATGTGAGCTGTACATGTATTTTTTATTAATGGGTTGTTGTTTAACGTTAAGTGAGCTGTACATGTATTTTTTATTAATGGGTTGTTGTTTAACGTTATGTGAGTTGTACATGTATTTTTTATTGATGGGTTGTTGTTTAACGTTATGTGAGCTGTACATGTATTTTTTATTAATGGGTTGTTGTTTAACGTTAAGTGAGCTGTACATGTATTTTTTATTAATGGGTTGTTGTTTAACGTTATGTGAGTTGTACATGTATTTTTTATTAATGGGTTGTTGTTTAACGTTAAGTGAGCTGTACATGTATGTTTTATTGATGGGTTGTTGTTTAACGTTAAGTGAGCTGTACATGTATTTTTTATTGATGGGTTGTTGTTTAACTTTAAGTGAGCTGTACATGTATTTTTTATTAATGGGTTGTTGTTTAACGTTAAGTGAGTTGTACATGTATTTTTTATTAATGGGTTGTTGTTTAACGTTAAGTGAGCTGTACATGTATTTTTTATTGATGGGTTGTTGTTTAACGTTAAGTGAGTTGTACATGTATTTTTTATTGATGGGTTGTTGTTTAACGTCAAGTGAGCTGTACATGTATTTTTTATTAATGGGTTGTTGTTTAACGTTAAGTGAGCTGTACATGTATTTTTTATTAATGGGTTGTTTAACGTTAAGTGAGCTGTACATGTATTTTTATTGATGGGTTGTTGTTTAACGTTAAGTGAGTTGTACATGTATTTTTTATTAATGGGTTGTTGTTTAACGTTAAGTGAGCTGTACATGTATTTTTTATTAATGGGTTGTTGTTTAACGTTAAGTGAGCTGTACATGTATTTCTTATTAATGGGTTGATGTTTAACGTTAAGTGAGCTGTACATGTATTTTTATTAATAGGTTGTTGTTTAACGTTAAGTCAGCTGTACATGTATTTTTTATTAATGGGTTGTTGTTTAACGTTAAGTGAGTTGTACATGTATTTTTTATTAATGGGTTGTTGTTTAACGTTAAGTGAGCTGTACATGTATTTTTTATTGATGGGTTGTTGTTTAACGTTAAGTGAGCTGTACATGTATTTTTTATTAATGGGTTGTTGTTTAACTTTAAGTGAGCTGTACACGTATTTTTTATTAATGGGTTGTTGTTTAACGTTAAGTGAGCTGTACATGTATTTTTTATTTATGGGTTGTTGTTTAACTTTAAGTGAGCTGTACATGTATTTTTTATTAATGGGTTGTTGTTTAACGTTAATTGAGTTGTACATGGATTTTTTATTAATGGGTTGTTGTTTAACGTTAAGTGAGCTGTACATGTATTTTTTATTAATGGGTTGTTGTTTAACGTTAAGTGAGTTGTACATGTATTTTTTATTAATGGGTTGTTGTTTAACGTTAAGTGAGCTGTACATGTATTTTTTATTAATGGGTTGTTGTTTAACGTTATGTGAGTTGTACATGTATTTTATATTAATGGGTTGTTGTTTAACGTTATGTGAGCTGTACATGTATTTTTTATTAATGGGTTGTTGTTTAATGTTAAGTGAGCTGTACATGTATTTTTTATTAATGGGTTGTTGTTTAACGTTATGTGAGTTGTACATGTATTTTTTATTGATGGGTTGTTGTTTAACGTTATGTGAGCTGTACATGTATTTTTTATTAATGGGTTGTTGTTTAACGTTAAGTGAGCTGTACATGTATTTTTTATTAATGGGTTGTTGTTTAACGTTATGTGAGTTGTACATGTATTTTTTATTAATGGGTTGTTGTTTAACGTTAAGTGAGCTGTACATGTATGTTTTATTGATGGGTTGTTGTTTAACGTTAAGTGAGCTGTACATGTATTTTTTATTGATGGGTTGTTGTTTAACTTTAAGTGAGCTGTACATGTATTTTTTATTAATGGGTTGTTGTTTAACGCTAAGTGAGTTGTACATGTATTTTTTATTAATGGGTTGTTGTTTAACGTTAAGTGAGCTGTACATGTATTTTTTATTGATGGGTTGTTGTTTAACGTTAAGTGAGTTGTACATGTATTTTTTATTGATGGGTTGTTGTTTAACGTCAAGTGAGCTGTACATGTATTTTTTATTAATGGGTTGTTGTTTAACGTTAAGTGAGCTGTACATGTATTTTTTATTAATGGGTTGTTTAACGTTAAGTGAGCTGTACATGTATTTTTTATTGATGGGTTGTTGTTTAACGTTAAGTGAGTTGTACATGTATTTTTTATTAATGGGTTGTTGTTTAACGTTAAGTGAGCTGTACATGTATTTTTTATTAAAGGGTTGTTGTTTAACGTTAAGTGAGCTGTACATGTATTTCTTATTAATGGGTTGATGTTTAACGTTAAGTGAGCTGTACATGTATTTTTATTAATAGGTTGTTGTTTAACGTTAAGTCAGCTGTACATGTATTTTTTATTA
Organism: Bathymodiolus brooksi; assembly: GCA_963680875.1. Classification (NCBI taxonomy): domain Eukaryota; kingdom Metazoa; phylum Mollusca; class Bivalvia; order Mytilida; family Modiolidae; genus Bathymodiolus; species Bathymodiolus brooksi. Next base: position 126,677,423 of record OY804579.1, on the reverse strand, counting down.
ATGGGTTGTTGTTTAACGTTAAGTGAGTTGTACATGTATTTTTTATTAATGGGTTGTTGTTTAACGTTAAGTGAGCTGTACATGTATTTTTTATTGATGGGTTGTTGTTTAACGTTAAGTGAGCTGTACATGTATTTTTTATTAATGGGTTGTTGTTTAACGTTAAGTGAGCTGTACACGTATTTTTTATTAATGGGTTGTTGTTTAACGTTAAGTGAGCTGTACATGTATTTTTTATTAATGGGTTGTTGTTTAACGTTAAGTGAGCTGTACATGTATTTTTTATTAATGGGTTGTTTAATGTTAAGTGAGCTGTACATGTATTTTTTATTGATGGGTTGTTGTTTAACGTTAAGTGAGCTGTACATGTATTTTTTATTAATGGGTTGTTGTTTAACGTTAAGTGAGCTGTACATGTATTTTTTATTAATGGGTTGTTGTTTAACGTTAATTAAGTTTTACATGTATTTTTTATTAATGGGTTGTTGTTTAACGTTAAGTGAGCTGTACATGTATTTTTTATTAATGGGTTGTTTAACGTTAAGTGGGCTGTACATGTATTTTTTATTAATGGGTTGTTGTTTAACGTTAAGTGAGCTGTACATGTATTTTTTATTAATGGGTTGTTGTTTAACGTTAAGTGAGCTGTACATGTATTTTTTATTAATAGGTTGTTGTTTAACGTTAAGTGAGCTGTACATGTATTTTTTATTAATGGGTTGTTGTTTAACGTTAATTGAGCTGTACATGTATTTTTTATTAATGGGTTGTTGTTTAACGTTATGTGAGCTGTACATTTTTTTTTATTAATGGGTTGTTGTTTAACGTTAAGTGAGCTGTACATGTATTTTTTATTAATGGGTTGTTGTTTAACGTTAAGTGAGCTGTACATGTATTTTTTATTAATAGGTTGTTGTTTAACGTTATGTGAGTTGTACATGTATTTTTTATTAATGTGTTGTTGTTTAGCGTTAAGTGAGCTGTACATGTATTTTTTATTAATGGGTTGTTGTTTAACGTTAAGTGAGTTGTACATGTATTTGTTATTGATGGGTTGTTGTTTAACGTTAAGTGAGCTGTACATGTATTTTTTATTGATGGGTTGTTTAACGTTAAGTGAGCTGTACATGTATTTTTTATTAATGGGTTGTTTAACGTTAAGTGAGCTGTACATGTATTTTTTATTAATGGTTTGTTGTTTAACGTTAAGTGAGTTGTACATGTATTTTTTATTAATGGTTTGTTGTTTAACGTTAAGTGAGCTGTACATGTATTTTAGATATCTTCTTGACGAGAACAAACTTACAGACAAAGAATCGTGCCGGTAAATAATGACAATGGCATGGCATAGGTTATTGGCGACAATTTTAGAATCCCACAAAAAAAATAGTATTAGATGTATAATGGCTGGAAACATTTGCCTAGTGTTGGGTCATCAAACGACCATAACACCAGCAACATTCTTAATAGAAAAGAGGTCGTAAAAGAAATTCCACCATATTTTAAAAATCAATCTATTCCCATTGTCTCTTATAGCTACACAACAGCATTGGCTGTAAAATGTTCAACTACAAAGAAACATTGCAAGATATTAACATAGAAGAGTACCTTAAGAACCCTCTGACTTGTGACTGCTCCCACTCTCCTTTTCAATACGACCCATCTAGACATGTAATCACTGGTGATCTGAATATCATTCAACATGAGAGTCTCCGAAAGGTGATTTCTCATGGTCCTAGATTCAGAGAACCTCAACACATCAATTGGAAACATAATTTCAAGATAATTATGGATGTTGTTGAAGATTATACCAGAAGGTGGATAAAGAGAGAAGTAGACCAAGATCCTGAGTTAAGAGTCCTTGTCAAACTGGGTTAGAACAATCAGGTCTCTAGTACAAGGTCGGATTCGCAAACTCAAAAATTGTATTAATAGTCGACCTAAATCTGTATTTAAAGACCAAGAAGCTGTCTTTCCTCTCTTCATGACAAATATGTTATCGTTCCTGCGGACAAGGCGGCTTCCAACAATATCGTGTGTGTATGTAAATCATATTACTACGAATGCCTAATCAAGGAATTAGGCATAGTTAACAACACCTCTGGTAATACCACATACGAACCAACTTCGTTCGACAAAGATGAAATCCTGGCTATCCACAGATCCTTCATGACCTCTTTAAGCATTTCTCTGGTAAATATTCTGAGGATTTACCCTATTTGTATTGGATACCTAAACTCCATAAGACACCATACAAAGAAAGGTACATAGCGGGATCATCAACTTGTTCGACGAAAGAATTGTATATTCACCTGACAAATATTCTGTCTGCAGTAAATAAGGGTAATAACAAAATTACCGAGCAATCTTACAAAGGGAAAGTCAAAACTCATAAGTATGTAAACAGACAAAATCAGTCAACAACCGGAAAACTGTGAAAACCGTAATGACCCTGACTTGGTACAGGCATTTCTAAAGAAATGGTGGGTTGAATCAGATTTAAAAGCGCCAGACCTCCCCCTTTCATTACGGCTCAAAGTTTCCGGCTGTCACTATAACAGTATTTATAACAATACTTGAACAAAACAGGTAAAACAGTTGTCATAACAGCACCAAACTCAGTGAAGTAAATGTCAAAAACATTTTTACGTCACACATTGATAAAAACATATTTTTGACATTTTTGTTTTTGACCACTTATCTTTATACATTTTCACTATATGACAATCCATCGTTTATAATCTTTTCTGCAGAGACGGAATATATTTCGACAAGATCTTGGTATCGGAATATAAACTTTTTAAGAGATCGAATAAGGCGAATCTTTTCATAGCCCTGGTCCAGTAGCCTGTTTCTCAGATGAAGATGACGTTTCAGGAAATCAGAATAATTGCTACTGGCCCCTGCATAACGAATCAATTGCGAGATGTAAACACCAAATGCAGGAGAAGCTGGTATATTGCTGCACATATTTGGAAAATATATGATTTTAAAATTGAAGTCGTCCCGTTTATCATATATTTTAGTACTGATTTGACCACTGTCGTCAAATTCGAGGTATAAGTCCAAAAATGATGCGGACGAAGCGGTATCTGTGGTCTCTTTAACTTCCGGCTCTGGAGGATATATCAATGGAAGAAATTCTGCAAATCTAGAATTATTGATAGATAAAACGTCATCAATATACCTGTATGTGAAATTAAAGGCTCTAGCTTCATGAATCTTCTTATCTTTTACAAGCTTTTGAAGAAACTCCGACTCGTATGAGTATAAAAATAAATCGGCTAGAAGAGGGCACAATTCGTACCCATTGGTATGCCGACGACCTGCTGAAGCAGTATCCCTCCAAAGGAGACAAATATGTTATCGATGAGGAACTCCAGCATACTGATCACTTGTTCCTCGGAGTAGCATGTTTTACCTTTTTGAATTTTGTTTGAAAAATATGTGGAATTGTAGCCTAACACAACAAATTTTGAGCCATAGTTTCTATGACTGAAAGCTTTGTGAATTGTTTCTTTTAAGCGGGTTTTTAATTTGTCATGCTGTAGGATGGTATATAGAGTTGAAAAATCAAAAGTTTTGATGGAGGATACCTGAGAGAAAGATCTTGATTTAAGAGGGACAACAGAAATATTGTGAAACTGTTTACTCGCGTAGTGGCATAAATCACATGTGGATTTTAAAAAACTCTACAGATCTTTTAAATAACCTTAAATCAAGATCTTTCTCTCAGGTATCCTCCATCAAAACGTTTGATTTTTCAACTCTATATACCACCCTACCGTATGACAAAATAAAAACCCGCTTAAAAGAAACAATTCACAAAGCTTTCAGTCATAGAAGCGATGGCTAAAATGTGTTGTGTTATTCAAAAAGGTAAAACATGCTACTCCGAGGAACAAGTGATCGGTATGCTGGAGTTCCTCATCGATAACATGTTTGTCTCCTTTGGAGGGTCACTGTTTCAGCGGGTCGTCGGCATACCAATGGGTACGAATTGTGCCCTCTTCTAGCCGATTTATTTTTATACTCATATGAGTCGGAGTTTCTTCAAAAGCTTGTAAAAGATAAGTAGATTCATGAAGCTAGAGCCTTTAATTTCACATACAGGTATATTGATGACGCTTTATCTATCAATAATTCTAGATTTGCAGAATTTCTTCCATTGATATATCCTCCAGAGCTGGAAATTAAAGAGACCACAGATACAGCTTCGTCCGCATCATTTTTGGACTTATACCTTGAATTTGACGACAGTGATCAACTCAGTACTAAAATATATGATAAACGGGACGACTTCAATTTAAAAATCATAAATTTTCCAAATATGTGCAGCAATATACCAGCTTCTCCTGCATATGGTGTTTACATCCCGCAATTGATTCGTTATGCAAGGGCCAGTAGCAACTATTCTGATTTCTTGAAACATCAACTTTATCTGAGAAACAGGTTACTGGACCAGGGCTATGAAAAGATTCGCCTTATTCGATCTCTTAAAATGTTTATTTTCCGATACCAAGATCTTGTCGAAATATATTCTGTCTCTGCAGAGACAATGGTGAATGATGGATTTTCATAAAGTGAAAATGTATAAAGATAAGAGAGTCAACAAAAATGTCAAGGATATTTTTGTCAATGTGTGACGTAAGAGTGTTTTTGACATTTACTTTCGTAGTTAAAATACTTCAGGGGACTCGTGGTTGTTGATGGAGATGGCTCACGATAGATGTTCCACCCTCCTCACTGGATTTAGTACTGCGTTGACTACTATTTTACCTATTTTGTTCCAGTATTGTTATAAATGCTGCTATAGTGACAACCGGAACCTTTGAACCGTAATGAAAGCGGGAGGTTTGGCGCCGTAAAATCTGATTCAACCCACAATTTCTTTAGAAATGCCTGTACCAAGTCAGGGTTATTACGGTTTTCCCAGTTTTTCGGTTGTTGACTGATTTTGTCTGTTTTGCCTTTTCATCCACAAATGTATTTATTGTATACTTATGAGCTTTGACTTTCCCTTTGGAAGATTGTTCGGAGTTCGGTAATTTTGTTATTACCCTTACTCACTAAGAACTTCTGATTCAAGATGTTGTCAATTCTCCAAAATAATTTTCTTTTTATACTCGATGACCGGTTTTGTGTGTCATATGTCGACTAGACTTTGACAAATGATATACACCACAGATTGTACTTTATATTTCCAATAACTGACGACTGTTATTAAGTCACACAAACACAATTCTTATGACATACGTGACAATATTAGTTCTAAAATTGCCCAAGAGTTGAAACACCTTTTACTTTTCTCATGAAATTGAACTGAATTGGGTTTTTTTAATTTAACGATTTGTATTAATAAAATCTATGAAACCTTATGATATATATGAACCAACCATGATGATATTGCCGATTTCATTTTCATGTTCTCATTGATCTTTTCTCAGTCTACGATTTTAATTGTTGATTGTGGAATTCTTCGGACAGTATGATATTATTTGTTTTTGCTTTCATTTTATTGCACCTTCGTTATGTCAGTCATACAAAACTTGCATAGATTCGTCAAAATCAACTATATATTCGAGAAACATGAAAAGTGTAAAAAAAATCAGGAAAAATCTTACATAACATCCAGTATAGACTTATAAATGTACAGAAATGTCAATTAATATTACTTCCTCATTAAATTGATTGAACGTTCTGTTATTATATAAACCTGCAAACATAACGATACATTTCTGTATTCTCTATAAGCTAATGAGATCGAAAAAGCAGCAGTGTGCGACAAAACACTGTAATGAGCACAAAAGGTGAATGTGCAGTATGTCGACAACAGTCACTCCTGTTCTCAAAATATCCATTATGTTTGAAGATACCAAAGGGATTATCAGAATCCGTAAATCGAAGGACAGACAACACAATGCCAAAAGAAAAAGGACCAACAACGGTAAACTCAATATTTAAACAAAATATTCTCCTGAGAAAAGTTTTAATGCGATTTTGATGTTGCTATTGATATCGTAATTGTATGTAGGGTTAGGGAGTTGATCGCCATTTTCAACAATATTTCAGTAATATCGTGTTAATTTTATGTAGGGTTAGGGAGTTGATCGCGATTTTCAACAATATTTCAGTAATATCGTGTTAATTTTATGTAGGGTTAGGGAGTTGAACACCATTTTCAACAATATTTCAGTAATATCGTGTTAATTTTATGTAGGGTTAGGGAGTTGAACACCATTTTCAACAATATTTCAGTAATATCGTGTTAATTTTATGTAGGGTTAGGGAGTTGATCGCCATTTTCAACAATATTTCAATAATATCGTGTTAATTTTATGTAGGGTTAGGGAGTTGAACGCCATTTTCAACAATATTTCAGTAATATCGTGTTAATTTTATGTAGGGTTAGGGAGTTGAACACCATTTTCAACAATATTTCAGTAATATCGTGTTAATTGTATGTAGGGTTAGGGAGTTGAACACCATTTTCAACAATATTTCAGTAATATCGTATTAATTGTATGTAGGGTTAGGGAGTTGAACACCATTTTCAACAATATTTCAGTAATATCGTGTTAATTGTATGTAGGGTTAGGGAGTTGAACACCATTTTCAACAATATTTCAGTAATATCGTGTTAATTTTATGTAGGGTTAGGGAGTTGAACACCATTTTCAACAATATTTCAGTAATATCGTGTTAATTTTATGTAGGGTTAGGGAGTTGATCGCCATTTTCAACAATATTTCAGTAATATCGTGTTAATTTTATGTAGGGTTAGGGAGTTGAACGCCATTTTCAACAATATTTCAGTAATATCGTGTTAATTGTATGTAGGGTTAGGGAGTTGAACACCATTTTCAACAATATTTCAGTAATATCGTGTTAATTGTATGTAGGGTTAGGGAGTTGAACACCATTTTCAACAATATTTCAGTAATATCGTATTAATTGTATGTAGGGTTAGGGAGTTGAACACCATTTTCAACAATATTTCAGTAATATCGTGTTAATTTTATGTAGGGTTAGGGAGTTGAACACCATTTTCAACAATATTTCAGTAATATCGTGTTAATTTTATGTAGGGTTAGGGAGTTGATCGCCATTTTCAACAATATTTCAGTAATATCGTGTTAATTTTATGTAGGGTTAGGGAGTTGAACGCCATTTTCAACAATATTTCAGTAATATCGTGTTAATTTTATGTAGGGTTAGGGAGTTGAACACCATTTTCAACAATATTTCAGTAATATCGTGTTAATTGTATGTAGGGTTAGGGAGTTGAACACCATTTTCAACAATATTTCAGTAATATCGTATTAATTGTATGTAGGGTTAGGGAGTTGAACACCATTTTCAACAATATTTCAGTAATATCGTATTAATTGTATGTAGGGTTAGGGTGTTGAACACCATTTTCAACAATATTTCAGTAATATCGTGTTAATTTTATATAGGGTAATATTCTTATCTTAATATACTTTTTTGACTTATTGGGTTTTTTTTTATGAAATCATGATTTAAGCATGAACTTGAATTTGTGATATCGTAATTCACTATTATATAGGCAAGCACAATGGTGATGTCAAATATTCATGTGCATGTATATAAATGAATATATAATATTATTCCGTGTGAAAAACGTGATATTATTTTTATACTTTATATTATACATACGAAGTATTAGAAAAGTATGTGTGTCATAACATTTGTGATATGGAGGTAGGAAGTACACGTATTCATCAATGATCATTTTGATTTTAAAAATTAAAAATAAATTTTGTCCGTATTTTTCGCCGTTCAGATGTTGAATATGTGATATTCGTAAATTCAATTATAACCGCGAGAACAGTATTTGATGTACTTTGTTTTGTTGTTAGTCTGAAATAAATATCTCTTTTTTTGTACTTTCCCTTTCATATATACCGGTATCTCTTTTTTGCACTTTCCCTTTCATATATACCGGTATCTCTTTTTTTTCTTACCACGTGACTTCAAAGTAATCATCATTAATATTTACAACTTTTCGTGTTTTCTGTTGTGGGGGGGAAATCATTTTTAAGCTTAAGAGAATTTATTTGAAATGAGTGATTTATTTTCATCTTTATTGATATTTACAATAATTAAAACAATTTTAAGTACATTTTTTTTTACTGTTTTTAAATTTTACAAACATCTTGTCAAATGAGCGTTGACAGAGCTGAGTGGAGCATAGCGGGAACAACAACTCTGGATAGAGAATGGTTTACGATCATCTGTCAAAATCTTATAATACAGCACTCCATAGACTGATTTTCGGAACTACCTCGGTACCATGGGAATCTCCTTTTCTTGACCTATACAATGGACGCTGTTGTGCGGATTGCCGATTATATACTCGTAAACATACTTTGGTTAAAAATAATGCATTGGATATGAAGGATGGGATCTGCTGAAGTAATAAAAATAATATTTTAACTCGGGTATATAACCGTTTTATTTATTTCTGGTAAAACATTAACTACCGTGGTACCATAGAACCCCGGGCTACTGAATAAGTAATGGGTGTATATGTATCCTGTTTGCGGTACAACTAAATATCATGCGCAACGAAAAGCAACGGTCTTCTTTTGCAAATTAAAAAAAATAATGTTTTCGATTCTTGGAACGTTTTATAGTTCACTTGTATAGAAAGGGCTTTAAATGGATTTCTTGATATACAAGATGCATGCACTGCTCCACAAATAATAAATAAGTGTTCCAGATCTTTGCACTTATTATAAGAATGCACATTACAGAGATGTCCATATTAATCTATAAATATCATTTTATTGGTACAGTATGTTTGTTGAATTATATGTACACTTAGATGAAATCAAGTGTCTGTGATTTTGAAAGGATAAAGATTCATAGATAGACCCATTATCATGACATGCATATGGAGAATACATGATTCTAAACCCTATAGTGTTAGGTGGAGTTTGGTTTATAATACATCGGTATTCTGTTTTTCACACTTTCATTTGGAGGGGGTGGGTGGGTGGTCTGAGCCAAATGAAACTAACTTCATTTGAAAAAAACTGTCACATTTTGCGACGATCCCTAAGTACTCAGAAAAGTCGGAAAAATGAAAACTAAATTTATTAAAAAAAAACATCAAAACAGTTCCGAGATCCAATCGAAGAATCGCAGGAACAGAGATAAAATCGATACCTCTACAACACATATACATGGCGAAAACTAGAACATTATAAGAAACCAGGTCATCTCTGTGCTGAAATATTAATAAAATATTAACTAATTTCTAATTTAATATTGTTAAATGGAACAAAAATTGATTATTGAATCGACACTCGTACATTAAGAAATATGATGATAAATTAACTTGAACGATAACGTGTTGACAGAATAAATGTTAAAACAGTAATCATTCCATTAGTTTACAATTAATGACTGTAATTTATTTATAATTTGTTTGACATTTCTAAAATGAGTATTCATAAAGTTCTCATTAAAATCATGTTTGCAATAAATTATTGCACGGAGATACGGAAATTACATTATCATCAATCATTCTGTGAATATTTTGAATACAATTTTATTCTTGTCGCAGTGTCTATCGCAACTAGAGTTAAATTTGTTCGGTTTGTTTGTTTGATGGTGTTTAACGCCACTTTCAACAATATTTTAGTTATATCTTGGCGGTCACTTTTATTGATGGAGAAAATCGTCGACCTGTCGCAAGTCATTGACAAACTTTATCACATAATGCTATATCGAGTACACCTCGCCATGAACAGGGTTCGAACTCACAACTTTAGCGGTGATAGGTACTTATTGCATGGGTAGTTGTGAATCTACCACCGACCTGTCGCAAGTCACTGACAAACTTTAACACATAATGTTGTACACCTCGCCCTGATCGAGATTCGAACTCACAACATCAGTGGTGATAGGCACTGATCGCATAGGTAGTTGTAAATCCAACTACCATACGACCACGACCACGACGGCCCCTAAATAAATTTGTTCGGATAGGTGGTGTACCCGATATAAACTTGTGCGACAAAGTTTGACAGTGACCAGGCATTGCCTTTTTTTTCACCAGGTACTCCGGTTTCTACCCTGGGTATTGGTTATAGTTCCCAATGTTCAACCTGCAGTGCAGTCCAGACCGTTCCCAGTTGCCGGATAGGAGGTGCCCTGTCGAATGGCGGAAGTAGAGGTTGTCAAGTTATTATGCGAAACTTCTGTTTGTGGACCATAGTCGACAAGTATTTGGATAGTTGCACACTCCCTGCATTTTAAACAGCAGTTTCTATTGCGACAATCTTAGAGATATTATTTGATGGCAAACATTTCTGCCGATATTTATTATCATTTCCCTTTTGGCAAGTAAAACATCGGTTCAAAGGCAGACCTTTAACTAAACTCATTCTTTCTTAAACTCTTCTCGTCATGAATTAAGCTGAAATTCTGCTTACGTGCATTCAACAATAACCAAGCAACATTGCAATTATGAAAAAAAGTTGACGGGAATCTAGGTCCTGGTTTTGGGAGAGTCGTGATGTAAAAATATTAAACCTATTTATATAAGTCATTAGTTTTCCACTGTTGTGACGTACAGTTCATATAGAAGATATTCATATCATGGTTACAAACCACCTGCTTTAGACATGTGAAACGTTGATCCGCACGATTTTGACATGAATCGGGGAAATGAATACATTGCAGTTTGGGTCTGTTAATTATCTATAAATTTGAAGGATAAAAATGCACATTCCATGGTCAGATGAAAAACAACTCCCTACAGGGAACATAATTTGTCAACAAACACGATAACAAATATTTGAACCTAAGCCTATTTTTAGCTTGGTTTTATAATTGAAAGTAACCATTAATTGGAATGATAAGTGAAGCACTTGTTATGAAGTTGTATCCCATTAATGTCTAATGACTCTACGGTTTAAATTGATCAAAAACAAACAGAAAATCAAAAGAATCCACCTTATGATATACATAATATTAACCGGAACACCTTACTTCTTATGATGTTGCAATAATTAGAAAGAACACTTCCCTGGAACATTCATGCCTATGTAATTGTGATTGACAGCTGATTAGGGAAACTGACCAATTATAAACTTCGAAAGCCAAGATACTGGTATGTTTTGTCTATGCTATCGTCATTATATTCATTGTGGTAGTTAAATTTCAAATAGTAGGACGACACCGAGACCAACGTTCACCTATACTACTTATTGTTTTAGTTCAATATAAACGAAATACTGCCCACTTGACGTTAAGAAACAATCAATCAATCAATTGGAGGGGATTTCTTGTCCAATCCATTTGAGTTTATTTATAAACTATGTTAGATGAAATGAAATCAATCAATCATTATGGAATACTACAGACCAATTAATAATATATCAACCATTTAAGAATTCAATAAAGTAACACAACACAGATAATGTTTCCTTTGAAATATCAATCACAAATTAACCGGTATCTTATCAAAATAGAAAACATTTGATTATTGTACTGGACCATTGAACTTCAGAAATATTGTATTTAGTATCTGCAAATCATGTGTTGTATAAAAAGTTCAAAGATAAAGTGTTGACAGAATTAATATGTTTTAATAGTGATAACTCTTCAGTTAAAAGCTGTAATGTATTTATAATTTTCTTGACATTTCTAAAATGAGTTTCCGGAAAGTTTTCATTAAAGACATGTTTGCAATAAACTAATACACGGAAATTGCGTATGGATCCCCTATTTCCTGAATATTGTCCATGTATTGTGTTACTCGAGTTTTTAAATCCGGTGATATGTCATGAAGTAAGAAGAAGGACGGAATGGTGACTACGACATACGGAACAAATGTGACAGATTTTCTGTGACGGTTTCTCCAAATTTCATTGACGACCATACAGCTTTCGGAGTGATGACTTCAAGAAGGGTTTGATGATACCAAAGGGGTAATCAGAATCCGTAAATCAAAGGACAGACAACACAATGGCCACAAGAAAAAGTACAAAAAAAACAAACAACAATCTACAAAACATACACATAAAACTAAAGATCGAGTAACACGAACCCTACCAAAAACTGGGGTTGAACTCGGGTGTTCCGAAAGGGTAAACAATTCCTGCTCCACTAGTGACACATGTCGTGTTAATCTAGCTGCAAACCCGGTGATAAGTCACGAACGAGGAAAGGACCGGGAAGTGTTTACGACAAGTGGAACATATCCGTTGTCATTTGTGACACAGATATTCCATATCGGTCAACCATGTCATGGTGGCGACCGGAAAACTTTCGAAGTGATGACTTCAGCTTATCCAAGAGGAACCATGGACTCAGTAGCTTCCTTCGACCCTTTATCACGAACATCCTCATTAGAACCACTTACTTTGGAATAATGTTGCATTCGAGATACATGTATATATATTAGGTCAAGATATGAATCATACCTCTCTATCTATGTGTTGTCCTTTAGTTCAAGTTCAATGAGATAGATGCGATCGACAACGTCACCAATAGCAACACGTGACTTTAATCACAGGTAGCTAGCAATTTAAGTGAAGCTCTTTAAATGTAGCTTTCTCGGATGACTGTTCATTAAGACAACTTAATGGAAGCTCTGTATTTTTTTTAACTAAAAGGATATGAAAAGACACCATATGATGACATATATAATGTTCAACCAAACAACGCATATCTTACAATGTATCAACAATTATAAAACACACATTAATGGAAGAGAAGCTTATTATTTATGATTGACAGCTGATAAGAGAAAATGATCAATACTAAAGTTCAAGGTAAAATATTAATATCAGTCACGCTTCACTGAGTTTTGTCCTTTTAAAGGCAAACTAATCTTACATATATTATAGGCATACAAGGAGTGAGAAAATTGTATTTGGTTGGCCATTTTCTGACCGTAAAGGCGAGTTGGTAGGTTACAAAGCAGGACATGGTAGAAGTTTTGTTTTGTATTAAATATGTCACTATTGAGGCTTACCGAGTTGTTCCAATGTTATAATTTCATCGTCTATTGGTCGCAACAACACAGAACATGTGAATTTTGATTGCTATATAGTTTTCATCGATATTAGTATTAAGGAAGCCTTTATGTAATATACGTGTTTCAAATCTTGACAAAAAGAAATTGGGAACATAGGTCACACAAGACGACGAAAAACAAAACACAACACAATATTTGTTGGACATCACTATGCGAAAGCAAAGACTTTTATTTGGTCTGTGTCATGCTTATCTTCCACTGATATGCACACCATAGTTCCACGTTTATACCCGAATGCCGTGTTGTTTGTTAGCTGATTATATTTATGTATATACCTTGAATAAAGTTATAATGGTATTTTTAAAGGGTCGGAGTTATGGGTGTATTAATGTCACTTTTAACAATTTTTCAGGTATATTATTGATGATGGTCATTTCTTTTTTTTTGGAATACCAACTAACTGGCACAAGTCATTGACAATATTTACCACATCAAATTGTATTCAGTACACATCTGCAGGAACAGGACTTGATCTCATAATTGTAGTGGTGGCTTTGTTGATTTAGTTACTTTAAAATTGAGCATTTTATATTTCGTATATATTAACGACGAACGGAATTAGTTGCCTATAGATAAAATGGAGAACACTCCCTTTTCAAGATCAGTTCTTGTTTAAGGTTCAAGTCGAGCACACCTAATGCTGAACTTAGCGAGAACGTCATCCTAACTGGTGGCAAGGTAGTAAGTTACATGTTAAATCTTTACAGACAATGTCTGGCTGTATGATTTGTGTTGAATATGTCCCGAAAACGTATAACAATGCACTTATGCTTTGAATTAATCCACTATTGTTGGTAATGATTGTCCCGCACCTTTGGTCATTCGTTATATGGCAATAACTCATTAAATGCTCCCAAAGCAGTCAATTATTAGGTTTTCCAATCTTTCGATTTTGAACGTACCTGATGAAGGTTATTCCAGAAACGCGTCGTGCGCACTATATTTGATATCTACGTTTTTATTAAAACGCCAAACAGCTTGTGTGATATCTATATTATTGGTTTGTACTAGCATGAAATGTTTACAGTACTGTTCTAATCCGCATAAACTATTTTCTGAGTCATACTTTTATCATGATTTGTTCTTAATCATGTCTCTATAAAGTATTGCAATTTTTATGTAGGTGTAATGGAGGGAAATATCAACAGTGCATATCAGATAAACGAAACAAACAGTAATAGAATTGCGTATATACATTCTCTTCTCAAGTATGACCGATCATTCAAAATAATTGACAGTTATGACAACGGACAACGGAATATATACTTCCCGAAAGATTTGAGGTTCAATGAACTAACACTGTGCCATCAATAGTAAATTGTTTTTTAAACATAGTTCTTTCTTCACAAAACTGTGATTTTCAAAGTTCCCGAAAGATTTGAAGTTCACAGAACTAATACTGTGACATCAATTCTTTTAGCTTGGTTCGTTCTTCACGAAATTGTGAGAGGCGAACATTTATGATTTTCAAATAAATACTCAGTGCGGAGCAAACCTGGTTAAGGTTATTCCAGAACGCGTCTTGCGCATTAAATTTGATATCTAGGTTTTTATTACCAGATTATTGAAAATGGCGGGGTTTATACAGGTATACATTTTGAGTGTTTATGTCTTGTTGTTATGGTACTGTATTCAAGAGTATCATTATGTCTTGTTGTTATGGTACTGTATTCAGGAGTATCATTATGTCTTTTTGTTATGGTACTGTATTCAGGAGTATCATTATGTCTTGTTGTTATGGTACTGTATTCAGGAGTATCATTATGTCTTGTTGTTATGGTACTGTATTCAGGAGTATCATTATGTCTTGTTGTTATGGTACTGTATTCAGGAGTATCATTATGTCTTGTTGTTATGGTACTGTATTCAGGAGTATCATTATGTCTTGTTGTTATGGTACTGTATTCAGGAGTATCATTATGTCTTGTTGTTATGGTACTGTATTCAGGAGTATCATTATGTCTTGTTGTTATGGTACTGTATTCAGGAGTATCATTATGTCTTGTTGTTATGGTACTGTATTCAGGAGTATCATTATGTCTTGTTGTTATGGTACTGTATTCAGGAGTATCATTATGTCTTGTTGTTATGGTACTGTATTCAGGAGTATCATTATGTCTTGTTGTTATGGTACTGTATTCAGGAGTATCATTATGTCTTGTTGTTATGGTACTGTATTCAGGAGTATCATTATGTCTTGTTGTTATGGTACTGTATTCAGGAGTATCATGCTCGTATGGTACATCTGTTTAGTATTTCTTTGAAGAGTGGCTTTCTCGGCCGTGATTATCTGGTAGTTAGATTTACATCTACATGTTCAACCAATGACTATAAACATAAACACTAATGTTTATTGATTTCACTCCTGCTTGTGATCAGGTGTACTCGATACAGCATTATGTGATAAAGTAAGATAATACTTCCAAAATTCGGAATTTCTCAACTGGTTTTCTCCGGGCACTCCCTTTCCTCCAGTAATAAATCTGACCGCCACGATATGGGTGAAATATCGTTGAAAGTGGCGTTAAACACCACGACCTTAACCTCACATAAAGAGTACGTTATGTCAGATAACTCGTACGTAACCATATTGCCAACCTAAAAGTGTTTTTTTTTATAATTTCAGGTCGTAAAAATGCTGATTATCGTCGTGAGTTTATTTGCGATATGTTGGTTGCCTTTACAAACCTACAATATGCTTGTTTCTTTCCTTCAGGGGAAAATAACTACGTAAGTATTTGTTTTACAATTATTTTATATATCTTCATATTTTAACCGTTTGTTCATGTTATTTTATTTGGACTCCATACTTCATTATATGTTCAATGTTACTAGAAACGTAGATATCTAATTTAACTAATAACTTCCTCGTTATATGGGTAGTATAGACCGAGAACCGGCAGTAATAATATATGTTTCATGATATCTAATTTAACTAATAACTTCCTCATTATATGGGGTAGTATAGACCGAGAACCTGCAGTAATAATATATGTTTCATGATATCTAATTTAACTAATAACTTCCTCATTATATGGGGTAGTATAGGCCGAGAACCTGCAGTAATAATATATGTTTCATGATATCTAATTTAACTAATAACTTCCTCGTTATATGGGGTAGTATAGACCGAGAACCTGCAGTAATAATATATGTTTCATGATATCTAATTTAACTAATAACTTCCTCATTATATGGGGTAGTATAGACCGAGAACCTGCAGTAATAATATATGTTTCATGATATCTAATTTAACTAATAACTTCCTCGTTATATGGGTAGTATGGGCCGAGAACCGGCAGTAATAATATATGTTTCATGATATCTAATTTAACTAATAACTTCCTCGTTATATGGGGTAGTATAGACCGAGAACCTGCAGTAATAATATATGTTTCATGATATCTAATTTAACTAATAACTTCCTCGTTATATTGGTAGTATAGACCGAGAACCTGCAGTAATAATATATGTTTCATGATATCTAATTTAACTAATAACTTCCTCGTTATATGGGGTAGTATAGACCGAGAACCTGCAGTAATAATATATGTTTCATGATATCTAATTTAACTAATAACTTCCTCGTTATATTGGTAGTATAGACCGAGAACCTGCAGTAATAATATATCTTTCATGATATCTAATTTAACAAATAACTTCCTCGTTATATGGGGTAGTATAGACCGAGAACCTGCAGTAATAATATATGTTTCATGATATCTAATTTAACTAATAACTTCCTCGTTATATGGGGTAGTATAGACCGAGAACCTGCAGTAATAATATATGTTTCATGATATCTAATTTAACTAATAACTTACTCGTTATATGGGGTAGTATAGACCGAGAACCGGCAGTAATAATATATGTTTCATGATATCTAATTTAACTAACAACTTCCTCGTTATATGGGGTAGTATAGACCGAGAACTTGCAGTAATAATATATGTTTCATGATATCTAATTTAACTAATAACTTCCTCGTTATATGGGGTAGTATAGGCCGAGAACCTGCAGTAATAATATATGTTTCATGATATCTAATTTAACTAATATCTTCCTCGTTATATGGGGTAGTATAGACCGAGAACCGGCAGTAATAATATATGTTTCATGATATCTAATTTAACTAATAACTTCCTCGTTATATGGGGTAGTATAGGCTGAGAACCGGCAGTAATAATATATGTTTCATGATATCTAATTTAACTAATAACTTCCTCGTTATATGGGGTAGTATAGGCCGAGAACCGGCAGTAATAATATATGTTTCATGGTATCTAATTTAACTAATAACTTCCTCGTTATATGGGGTAGTATAGGCCGAGAACCGGCAGTAATAATATATGTTTCATGATATCTAGTTTAACTAATAACTTCCTCGTTATATGGGGTAGCATAGGCCGAGAACCGGCAGTAATAATATATGTTTCATGATATCTAATTTAACTAATAACTTCCTCGTTATATGTGTAGTATAGACCGAGAACCGGCGGTAATAATATATGTTTCATGATATCTAATTTAACTAATAACTTCCTCGTTATATGGGGTAGTATAGGCCGAGAACCGGCAGTAATAATATATGTTTCATGATATCTAATTTAACTAATAACTTCCTCGTTATATGGGGTAGTATAGGCCGAGAACCTGCAGTAATAATATATGTTTCATGATATCTAATTTAACTAATATCTTCCTCATTATATGGGGTAGTATAGACCGAGAACCGGCAGTAATAATATATGTTTCATGATATCTAATTTAACTAATAACTTCCTCGTTATATGGGGTAGTATAGGCCGAGAACCTGCAGTAATAATATATGTTTCATGATATCTAATTTAACTAATAACTTCCTCGTTATATGGGGTAGTATAGACCGAGAACCGGCAGTAATAATATATGTTTCATGATATCTAATTTAACTAATAACTTCCTCGTTATATGGGTTGTATGGGCCGAGAACCGGCAGTAATAATATATGTTTCATGATATACAATTTCAATCTAATTTTTCCGTGGCTATATGGAGTGATGTTTTGATTGCCACAAGGACAAGGGATATGATGAAAAGTGTCGGAATATATAGACTTTCAACGGTGGGGGGGTGTCTAACGAAGATGATTAACATGGTTCAGAAGGAGATGTGTCAAGTTGGCTTTTACCTACGAATAGCATGACATTCTCCAAATACAAGACACTCATTCGCATCCCGTTTTGAGATCGTGCTACATATTCGATTTGTCCGTTTGAAGGAGAAAATACAATGTAACGTTGGTATGTTACGTCAGATAACCCACACCATGTTGTATTAGTACATTAACACATGATAAAAGGGATCGGTTTAACATCATAGACAAGATGAATAGGATATAGTTTGTTGTCAGATATGATTTAATTAATAACTCAATTGTTCTACCACAGAGATGTCATGTCCGTTGTTGCTCTTCTCTGTATAGAGTATAAATATAGATGGAAACTCAGTCTATATTAATTAAAGGTTAGCAGTGATCATATTTCATATATTATAAAGAAACATAATATGTATTTGATCTTATTCCTCCAGGTATTATTCAGAGGATTTTGCTTTGTTTTGTCTTCCTATTTTTCATGACGTATTACTTTGTTATTTTTCTGTTTATGTCCATCAAGCCATGCTCGTAGATAAACATATGAGTAATACATTATTTGATTTATCGAAAAACATGTTTCGCTATGGTTTTTTTTTAATGTTTGATTTTACATCTGGGACAAACTTTCTACGCAGTTTATTTCTACAATTGACAATAAACAATAACTCGTGTAGACAACAGTTGGTATTGAGACTAACCGGACGTTTTTATTACAAAGACACAAGGAAGAGATGATGCCTCAGCTCAGAAGAATGTGGGAAGCCGGGCAACGAACCACTACTAACCTCTCCTAACAAGTTATAATTGCTCATTAGGAGCGTATGTATGTCGTGTTTTACGTCCGTCGTAAGGATGAGATGAATTGTATATGTTATTGCAATCTAATTAAAATTAGATGTTTGTTGTATCTTGTTTTCTTGGTGAAAAACTACCGTTAGATACAACAAATATCTAATTTTAATTGATGTTATTGGTCCCGCATAACCAGATGTCGCCCACTTAAGAACGTGTTGTATAACGTAGCGGTGATATCCCGTGGTTCCCTAGTTTAACGTTAACATTGAAAACAATGAAATGTTTTGATTTAAAATAGATGTATTAATGCATGTAATGCTTTATGTTGCTATATAATTTTTCTTTGCAGATTGAGTTATATTCACATTGTGTGGTTGTGTTCTAACTGGCTGGCCATGAGTAATGCTTGCTACAATCCATTTATATATGGACTATTAAATGTAAGTTATTCGTATTGAATAAACATTCAAAAGACACAAAGATCATGAAAATACGATTAATTAAATTGAACCGATGTTCGGCTCGACTTTAGCTCCTCCCCCATTTGTTTGTGGGGAGGGCTCATGTTGTATTTGTTATTGTGTTTGTTTGCGTATAAAGTGGTTCAGCACATCTTGGCTCTATGGGCAGCATGATGGGTGTCGCGAGCACCTGGATTCATCATATGTTTTTTGGTGGGCTTCGTGTTGTTCATCTTTTTAGTGTTCTGTGTTGTGTTTTTGTTTTGCTTGTCGTTGTCTTGTGTACCCTATGTTACCAGTTTCTCTGGATTGTTTTTGTTTTCCTTGTCTTTGTCTTATGTACCCTATGTTACCAGTTTCTCTGGATTGTTTTTGTTTTGCTTGTCGTTGTCTTGTGTACCCTATGTTACCAGTTTCTCTGGATTGTTTTTGTGTTTGCTTGTCTTTGTCTTATGTACCCATGTTACCAGTTTCTCTGGATTGTTTTTGTTTTCCTTGTCTTTGTCTTGTGTACCCTATGTTACCAGTTTCTCTGGATTGTTTTTGTTTTCCTTGTCTTTGTCTTGTGTACCCTATGTTACCAGTTTCTCTGGATTGTTTTTGTTTTGCTTGTCTTTGTCTTATGTACCCTATGTTACCAGTTTCTCTGGATTGTTTTTGTTTTCCTTGTCTTTGTCTTGTGTACCCTATGTTACCAGTTTCTCTGGATTGTTTTTGTTTTGCTTGTCTTTGTCTTATGTACCCTATGTTACCAGTTTCTCTGGATTGTTTTTGTTTTGCTTGTCGTTGTCTTGTGTACCCTATGTTACCAGTTTCTCTGGATTGTTTTTGTTTTCCTTGTCTTTGTCTTATGTACCCCATGTTACCAGTTTCTCTGGATTGTTTTTGTTTTCCTTGTCTTTGTCTTGTGTACCCTATGTTACCAGTTTCTCTGGATTGTTTTTGTTTTCCTTGTCTTTGTCTTGTGTACCCTATGTTACCAGTTTCTCTGGATTGTTTTTGTTTTGCTTGTCTTTGTCTTATGTACCCTATGTTACCAGTTTCTCTGGATTGTTTTTGTTTTGCTTGTCTTTGTCTTGTGTACCCTATGTTACCAGTTTCTCTGGATTGTTTTTGTTTTGCTTGTCTTTGTCTTATGTACCCTATGTTACCAGTTTCTCTGGATTGTTTTTGTTTTGCTTGTCGTTGTCTTATGTACCCTATGTTACCAGTTTCTCTGGATTGTTTTTGTTTTGCTTGTCGTTGTCTTATGTACCCTATGTTACCAGTTTCTCTGGATTGTTTTTGTTTTGCTTGTCTTTGTCTTGTGTACCCTATGTTACCAGTTTCTCTGGATTGTTTTTGTTTTGCTTGTCTTTGTCTTATGTACCCTATGTTACCAGTTTCTCTGGATTGTTTTTGTTTTGCTTGTCTTTGTCTTGTGTACCCTATGTTACCAGTTTCTCTGGATTGTTTTTGTTTTGCTTGTCTTTGTCTTATGTACCCTATGTTACCAGTTTCTCTGGATTGTTTTTGTTTTCCTTGTCTTTGTCTTGTGTACCCCATGTTACCAGTTTCTCTGGATTGTTTTTGTTTTCCTTGTCTTTGTCTTGTGTACCCTATGTTACCAGTTTCTCTGGATTGTTTTTGTTTTCCTTGTCTTTGTCTTGTGTACCCTATGTTACCAGTTTCTCTGGATTGTTTTTGTTTTCCTTGTCTTTGTCTTGTGTACCCTATGTTACCAGTTTCTCTGGATTGTTTTTGTTTTGCTTGTCTTTGTCTTGTGTACCCTATGTTACCAGTTTCTCTGGATTGTTTTTGTTTTGCTTGTCTTTGTCTTATGTACCCCATGTTACCAGTTTCTCTGGATTGTTTTTGTTTTCCTTGTCTTTGTCTTGTGTACCCTATGTTACCAGTTTCTCTGGATTGTTTTTGTTTTGCTTGTCTTTGTCTTGTGTACCCTATGTTACCAGTTTCTCTGGATTGTTTTTGTTTTGCTTGTCTTTGTCTTATGTATCCCATGTTACCAGTTTCTCTGGATTGTTTTTGTTTTCCTTGTCTTTGTCTTGTGTACCCTATGTTACCAGTTTCTCTGGATTGTTTTTGTTTTGCTTGTCTTTGTCTTGTGTACCCTATGTTACCAGTTTCTCTGGATTGTTTTTGTTTTCCTTGTCTTTGTCTTATGTACCCTATGTTACCAGTTTCTCTGGATTGTTTTTGTTTTCCTTGTCTTTGTCTTGTGTACCCTATGTTACCAGTTTCTCTGGATTGTTTTTGTTTTGCTTGTCTTTGTCTTATGTACCCTATGTTACCAGTTTCTCTGGATTGTTTTTGTTTTCCTTGTCTTTGTCTTATGTACCCTATGTTACCAGTTTCTCTGGATTGTTTTTGTTTTGCTTGTTGTTGTCTTGTGTACCCTATGTTACCAGTTTCTCTGGATTGTTTTTGTTTTCCTTGTCTTTGTCTTGTGTACCCTATGTTACCAGTTTCTCTGGATTGTTTTTGTTTTCCTTGTCTTTGTCTTATGTACCCTATGTTACCAGTTTCTCTGGATTGTTTTTGTTTTGCTTGTCTTTGTCTTGTGTACCCTATGTTACCAGTTTCTCTGGATTGTTTTTGTTTTGCTTGTCGTTGTCTTATGTACCCTATGTTACCAGTTTCTCTGGATTGTTTTTGTTTTCCTTGTCTTTGTCTTATGTACCCTATGTTACCAGTTTCTCTGGATTGTTTTTGTTTTCCTTGTCTTTGTCTTATGTACCCTATGTTACCAGTTTCTCTGGATTGTTTTTGTTTTGCTTGTCTTTGTCTTGTGTACCCTATGTTACCAGTTTCTCTGGATTGTTTTTGTTTTGCTTGTCTTTGTCTTATGTACCCTATGTTACCAGTTTCTCTGGATTGTTTTTGTTTTGCTTGTCTTTGTCTTGTGTACCCTATGTTACCAGTTTCTCTGGATTGTTTTTGTTTTGCTTGTCTTTGTCTTATGTACCCTATGTTACCAGTTTCTCTGGATTGTTTTTGTTTTCCTTGTCTTTGTCTTGTGTACCCCATGTTACCAGTTTCTCTGGATTGTTTTTGTTTTCCTTGTCTTTGTCTTGTGTACCCTATGTTACCAGTTTCTCTGGATTGTTTTTGTTTTCCTTGTCTTTGTCTTGTGTACCCTATGTTACCAGTTTCTCTGGATTGTTTTTGTTTTCCTTGTCTTTGTCTTGTGTACCCTATGTTACCAGTTTCTCTGGATTGTTTTTGTTTTGCTTGTCTTTGTCTTGTGTACCCTATGTTACCAGTTTCTCTGGATTGTTTTTGTTTTGCTTGTCTTTGTCTTATGTACCCCATGTTACCAGTTTCTCTGGATTGTTTTTGTTTTCCTTGTCTTTGTCTTGTGTACCCTATGTTACCAGTTTCTCTGGATTGTTTTTGTTTTGCTTGTCTTTGTCTTGTGTACCCTATGTTACCAGTTTCTCTGGATTGTTTTTGTTTTGCTTGTCTTTGTCTTATGTATCCCATGTTACCAGTTTCTCTGGATTGTTTTTGTTTTCCTTGTCTTTGTCTTGTGTACCCTATGTTACCAGTTTCTCTGGATTGTTTTTGTTTTGCTTGTCTTTGTCTTGTGTACCCTATGTTACCAGTTTCTCTGGATTGTTTTTGTTTTCCTTGTCTTTGTCTTATGTACCCTATGTTACCAGTTTCTCTGGATTGTTTTTGTTTTCCTTGTCTTTGTCTTGTGTACCCTATGTTACCAGTTTCTCTGGATTGTTTTTGTTTTGCTTGTCTTTGTCTTATGTACCCTATGTTACCAGTTTCTCTGGATTGTTTTTGTTTTCCTTGTCTTTGTCTTATGTACCCTATGTTACCAGTTTCTCTGGATTGTTTTTGTTTTGCTTGTTGTTGTCTTGTGTACCCTATGTTACCAGTTTCTCTGGATTGTTTTTGTTTTCCTTGTCTTTGTCTTGTGTACCCTATGTTACCAGTTTCTCTGGATTGTTTTTGTTTTCCTTGTCTTTGTCTTATGTACCCTATGTTACCAGTTTCTCTGGATTGTTTTTGTTTTGCTTGTCTTTGTCTTGTGTACCCTATGTTACCAGTTTCTCTGGATTGTTTTTGTTTTGCTTGTCGTTGTCTTATGTACCCTATGTTACCAGTTTCTCTGGATTGTTTTTGTTTTGCTTGTCTTTGTCTTGTGTACCCTATGTTACCAGTTTCTCTGGATTGTTTTTGTTTTGCTTGTCTTTGTCTTATGTACCCCATGTTACCAGTTTCTCTGGATTGTTTTTGTTTTCCTTGTCTTTGTCTTGTGTACCCTATGTTACCAGTTTCTCTGGATTGTTTTTGTTTTGCTTGTCTTTGTCTTGTGTACCCTATGTTACCAGTTTCTCTGGATTGTTTTTGTTTTGCTTGTCTTTGTCTTATGTATCCCATGTTACCAGTTTCTCTGGATTGTTTTTGTTTTCCTTGTCTTTGTCTTGTGTACCCTATGTTACCAGTTTCTCTGGATTGTTTTTGTTTTGCTTGTCTTTGTCTTGTGTACCCTATGTTACCAGTTTCTCTGGATTGTTTTTGTTTTCCTTGTCTTTGTCTTATGTACCCTATGTTACCAGTTTCTCTGGATTGTTTTTGTTTTCCTTGTCTTTGTCTTGTGTACCCTATGTTACCAGTTTCTCTGGATTGTTTTTGTTTTGCTTTTCTTTGTCTTATGTACCCTATGTTACCAGTTTCTCTGGATTGTTTTTGTTTTCCTTGTCTTTGTCTTATGTACCCTATGTTACCAGTTTCTCTGGATTGTTTTTGTTTTGCTTGTTGTTGTCTTGTGTACCCTATGTTACCAGTTTCTCTGGATTGTTTTTGTTTTCCTTGTCTTTGTCTTGTGTACCCTATGTTACCAGTTTCTCTGGATTGTTTTTGTTTTCCTTGTCTTTGTCTTATGTACCCTATGTTACCAGTTTCTCTGGATTGTTTTTGTTTTGCTTGTCTTTGTCTTGTGTACCCTATGTTACCAGTTTCTCTGGATTGTTTTTGTTTTGCTTGTCGTTGTCTTATGTACCCTATGTTACCAGTTTCTCTGGATTGTTTTTGTTTTCCTTGTCTTTGTCTTATGTACCCTATGTTACCAGTTTCTCTGGATTGTTTTTGTTTTCCTTGTCTTTGTCTTATGTACCCTATGTTACCAGTTTCTCTGAATTGTTTTTGTTTTGCTTGTCTTTGTCTTGTGTACCCTATGTTACCAGTTTCTCTGGATTGTTTTTGTTTTCCTTGTCTTTGTCTTGTGTACCCTATGTTACCAGTTTCTCTGGATTGTTTTTGTTTTCCTTGTCTTTGTCTTGTGTACCCTATGTTACCAGTTTCTCTGGATTGTTTTTGTTTTGCTTGTCTTTGTCTTGTGTACCCTATGTTACCAGTTTCTCTGGATTGTTTTTGTTTTCCTTGTCTTTGTCTTGTGTACCCTATGTTACCAGTTTCTCTGGATTGTTTTTGTTTTCCTTGTCTTTGTCTTGTGTACCCCATGTTACCAGTTTCTCTGGATTGTTTTTGTTTTCCTTGTCTTTGTCTTGTGTACCCCATGTTACCAGTTTCTCTGGATTGTTTTTGTTTTCCTTGTCTTCGTCTTGTGTACCCTATGTTACCAGTTTCTCTGGATTGTTTTTGTTTTCCTTGTCTTCGTCTTGTGTACCCTATGTTACCAGTTTCTCTGGATTGGTTTTGCTTTGCTGGTCCTCATCTTGTGTACCCAATGTTACCAGTTTCTCTGGATGGTCCATTCTTGATTGTGCCTTCTGTTTTCTTAAACGTTTATTTAAAACATTTTGATATGATTGTTTTTGTAGGTCGTGATTTTAATATTGATTCCTTACTATGCGGTCACAGTTTTCATAGAATATTTTGAAGATACCAAAGGGGTAATCAGAACGTTTCACCATTGATGTTCAAATATAAAGCTTAACACCTATAGATAAATACTGCTTGTACACAACCACATATGTGTTGTATGAATTGTTCTTGCTTTGGTTATTTTCATCTCTATTGTAAATAGAAACTATTTTACAAAATCCATATAATTTCTCCAAATGAGGGACAGGGAGTGTCCGTCCTCTCGATAGGGGTTGTCTGGTTACTAAAAAAGAATGCCTGATTGTGCACCATAGTGGATAAAATGTGTGGAATGCCACGCTCCATACACGTAAAATACCTCTGATATAGATCTCGGAGAGTATGCGAGTTATAGACGCTACAAAACGATAAATATGGCGTCCCTACTCAACTCTCCATACGTTTCCAGTGGCAGTCACTATACCAGGACATAGCGATATGGCCAACATGTCAGAAAGAGTGGCATAAATGACGAATATGTATTTACTTATTTCTACATGTGTAAGTGTCACTGATATTTTTGTTTATTGTCAGTGATATTTTGTAATGTCGGTGATATCTTTTTAGTGTCAGTGATATCTTGTTTAGTGTCGGTTATATTTCTTTTCGTCAGTCTTTTCTCTGTTTGATTTTAAATGAAAAAAAGTAGAATATATTTGAAAAAGGTGTCTGTTTCTAAAATAAAAACAAATTGTGTGATTGATTGTCGTTTAAAGTATTCCAATCCTCATTTTCATTATTTATGATGGAACCAAGTGTTTACCAGAAGATCCACATGTAGATAAACACATTTGCATTGTCTTATAATGGATAAGGCTACCCACCAATGACCACACGTAATAGAAAGAACAATTCACACAGCACTGTGTTCTTTGATTGTTCTTTAACGTAAAGTGAGCAGTAATTCATCTTATTTTCTGATTACCTTTTGGATCCAAACAAACACATATAACGTAAAGGAGTATGAAATCCCCAAACAAGGATCTCTCATGTCCGTCCTGTCGGTAGAACGAGTTGCTTATTAATTTGTTTGAGTCCCTTTCAAATGAGTAACACCGTACACCATGGCATATCTGCACAATTGTTCATTTAGCGTTGATACCGATAACTTATTACAGCGAAGACTATGTTCTATCAAACGTGGTACGCTTAACTTAGGTATATATATACTCATTATGACCTCACAGGAAACACAAAAGGTTTTACATTAGCAATATGTCTAAATTCGGGCTTTTGTTACATTTACTATTCATTGAAAGAAAGCCTTGATTAAATTTCAGGAAAAATTCAAAAGAGAATTCAAAAGTCTGCTGGGATGTTGTATCTTTTGCTGTAAACAGAATCGAAGCTCCTACAATAATATAAATAAAAGCCAGAATGAGAATTCAGAGATGACTAGTCAACGGAACAGTATAAAGTCAAACAGAAGTGACAGCCATTTCAAACTTGTAAGTCGGAAACGTACGGATGCTTCAAAGGGTGACAACCAAAATGATTATGACATAACCCATGTGTAACCACGATTCATTTGGAAATGTTCCGAAACAAATCATGATTAAGACATGTAGCGAATGTGTAACGACCATTCTTTACAAGGAGAAGTGATTGAAATGATCCGAAACAAATTTTGATTATAACATAGTGAATGTGTCATGATGACAACTGGGTGAATGAAATTATAATTATACTTAAACTATAATACACGAAAAAAAGAAATAAAATATACAAAAAATATATATATAACAAACAGTAACAATGTTGTTCTGTTTTTGTTCTTTAATCTCTAAATAAACACGGAGACCTACATTTAATTACATGTAGTATTATTGTGATGTCATGTATATAATTCTACAGACACTTCATAAATGTATCCTTTACAAATATTTACACCGTTATATCTAAGGTGCTCGAGGTAGCAGATATTTTGAATTATCAAGCGATCTCGGATTAGTTATTTGAATTAAGTAGTTTCGAATAACAATCTGTGACCACATCATTTCACTAAGAGGGAAGGTTCATGCCATCAAATCAGTTTAGCTCTTCTATTTTGTTGATTTACGTGCCTGTACCCAGACATAAAAGTGAGCGGTCATGTATTTGTGTGTTATGCGTATCGATTTTGTCTATTTCTAAAAAAATATTATTGGATTTTGTTCCGACAGTGTGGTATATTTTGTTTTTCATTTTATTAGTTTGAACACTTTATTTTGAAAACTATTGTTAGAAAAGACCTGCTCTTGTTGAGCATATCAAAAGATCTGTCTTGCAAGCAGGACATACTTGGGGGCAGTCGCTATGTAAGTCGCAAACTTTACCGTCACCTTCCAGGTGGGGTTGGGAATAAGATAGCGGAGTTTGGGTCCCACACTGGACATCATTGGTGCCAATATCAGCATCATATCAAGAACAACTTAAATGTGGGTGTATAATAAGTTGTTCTGGCAACTGTAACTGTTTCACGTCAGGATTACCTTGTACTGCTCTATGCAGCTGTAACTGCTCTGAATATTATGTCTTTCGCGTCCTATAAAACCACTACAGCCTGTATTGTGGCGCATGTGCAGTGCACATATATGAAATGATACTTTAATCGTATGTTGGACCCCTTTTTGATTATTTTAAAGGAAATTGAAATGTTGCCAAAAAAACTTGAATATACCAGATAAACGTTATGAAAATTGACGCCATTTTGAAAATCGTGGCGGCCATTTTGAAAATGGCCGAAACCTGAATGGCCAACGATATTTCCTATTCAAGTACTAGACAAGGAACCGTCATACCAAATTTGGTGCTTGTCTCACCAAGTGAAATAGTTTACCAACTATCCGCTTCACTAATATAGTACATATGCATTGGATGAATTTGTTCAATAGATGGTAATATTCATGTGAAACTTTGATTTCTGTATAATGATTTGATACTATTCTAGATATCGGCCTTTTATTTAGTCATATCGGTCTGGGAAAATTGAATATCATATCAACCGGCTCTCACTGTCAATATCAAGACCTAGGTCAAGACACAGACCTACATGTCGTTTTATACGTGGTATCATTTATTCTAGGTTCAATGGTAATAGTTGTGATCGATATGGTCACCAACCTTTGAATTATTTAGTACAAGGACTACATCTTCATAGCGTAATGCATGTAAACTCTAAATAAACTTTATTTCAATTGGTTCAAATTTTGATTGTAGCTGCATTATAAAGATGTGATTTTATCTGAAACTATAACAGATTTGGTCGAGTTCTGTTTAGCAAGTAATTACACAGGTGTTCTTCAGCTGAAAGGAGCTGCATATAATTTCAGATGTAACTAGAAATACAAGAACAACAATGTAAAACCATGATTTGTTGACATAATTATCCAGTCACAGTATCAGTTAAAATTACGTATTTACGACTCTGTCTTTTGTGTAGGATATGCTTACCCTTTCGGTAAGGTTTACAACTGGCTTACAACGATTTACTGTTCAAAACAAACGTTAAAATAAACTTTAGAGAATAACGAAGGGGTAATCATGAAAATGATACATCCAGGGAAACTGTGAACAAAACGAAGACAAAAAAAGCAAAAACACAACATGATACGTGTTGAACACCAGTATTCCCAAACAAACACAAATAACGTAAGCAAGACATGACCCCTCATACAAACAATTGGAGGTAAAGACGAACTGAGCATCGCTTTATGTGGAAATCGTAGCGAATATCACAACACGGAGAACTTAAAAAACAAGATGAGCAACACGAACTCCACTAACAAAGAGACTTCCACATGCAGAAAGGGGATGTCCTTAACTTCAAGACTGTGCCAAAAACTGCACATATGTTTTCTCTATGTAGTGGAAATCTTCTTATAATTCGGTCGGATCAAAGCAAAGACTTAAACATTGGAATTTTGTGCTTCTCCGTTAAGCGCGCAATACTAAGGGGTAAGAGCAAAGTCTTGTAGGCTTGGAATGAAATGTTTATCAGCAGACTGTTGTTTCAGTGAGCTAGCATTATAAAAATCCAACTCATGTCATCTTTTTATCATATACTTCCGACAAAATGTGTTTCGACGCAAATAAAAATATGAATCCAAGAGATACATTATCAGAACGGTATTGTCATACAAGAGCATCACTACCCTAATTAATATTAATGGGAAACATCGAAAAATTTTGAAGAATTTTGTGATCCGTTTTTGTCGTTTTTTATTTACTGGGAATCAAGATAAGTACATTGTATATCTTTTATCATATACTTCAGTCAATATGTTTTACGAGGAAATAAAAAAAAAATGAATCGAAAAGAAAAATTTTCAGAACACTGTATACGTATGTACAAGCTAACTAGCATTATTAATGCTAAGTATATGGTAAGTATATGGTAAGTATATTTCATACATTTGTTTGATGTAATACGACGCTTAAAACATAACTTCTTTTTTTTTCAATTTCGGACGCTCAGTGATATATTTGATTGTGATGACTTCAGAAATGAGACCTCATGGCGGAATGTCGGTTCTTATTCCATTAGGAAATCTCAGTATTTCACGGTCATCTATGTTATAATACTTTATATCATTCATCACAGGGACACGTGAAGGAAATTGATCTGAAACAAATCCTGTGTGAGACAATAACCATTATTATTCTTCATCTCCAGAGATTAGGTTTCTACGATACCGCATTACGAAGTACAATGACCCGTCTCTATTACAACAATAATATGTTTGTCGCCAGCTACTATCTTAGCTACACGATACACAAGTCTGTGAATAATATCATTATATTTTACTAGCGGACTGTATTAGGATACATTCAATTATGTAATATTTGCAACTTTTAATGGTAGCTGTAAATAGTTGATAGTTTTTCAACCGGAATTTAGAATGGCTGGTATTTTATTTTATCAACTGAATACTATAATTGCTGTCTTCTACGAAACATCTAAAAAGACAATGAATTTCATATGCTTATAGAATAGATGAGTTTGAAGATACCAAAGGGGTAATCAGAATCCGTATCCCGAAGAAGAACAGATAAGACAATGGCCAAAACAAAAAGTACAAAAGGACAAACAACGATCTACAAAACATAATACACATAAAACTAAAGATCGAACCCCAATAAAAACCGTGGGTGAACTCAGGTGCACAGGAAAGGTAAGCAGTTCCTGCTCCACTGTAGACTTTCCACAATGGATATACTCTGTGTCACCTTTTCTAAAGTGTCAGATAACAATGGACAGGAAACTACGTACTCCGTTCTGTCAAACTACTGCATCTGAACGATTTAATCTGACGCAAGTAGAACTTAATAATGTTATCCTCCCTTTGAAGTGCTGTGGATGTAGGAGGAGCAGCTATATGCCAGTGAAATAATAATAGCTGTTATAGACAAGTGTTCGTCTTACCACTAGACCACAAACAATTGTGTTTTTTAATTGGTTTGTCTTCGCCTTGTGTCTTGTGTACCCAATGTTGTCAATTTTTCTCAATTGTCTATTCTTGATTGCACCTTGTTCGTTTTACCACTAGACCACAAACAATTGTGTTTTTTAATTGGTTTGTCTTCGCCTTGTGTCTTGTGTACCCAATGTTGTCAATTTTTCTCAATTGTCTATTCTTGATTGCACCTTGTTCGTTTTACCACTAGACCACAAACAATTTTGTTTTTTATTTGGTTTGTCTTCGCCTTGTGTCTTGTGTACCCAATGTTATCAGTTTCTCTCAATTGTCTATTTCTGTTTTCTCTAACATTTATATAAACTACTGATTAAGATTTTTTTTTTACCAAGTATTGATTAACAATTAAATTTCAGAATCCATGTTGTTAGTACATGAATATATAGAGTGGTAAACGTAGTATATTGTTTAAATTGTGTGATGCCTTGCAGTGCTGGTTTCAAATTCGATTTTTTATTATTTTTATTTTTGGTGTTTTAACGTCACTTTCAGCAGTATTTCAGCTATATCATGGCGACCAGTTTTAGTGGTGGAGGAAGCCGGAGTACCCGGAGAGAACCACCGACCATGGGCAAGCAACTGGTAAACTTTATCACTTGCGGCTGCGAGTCTAGTGCACCCTTTTTGTAATTTACAAAACCGGGCGCGAACCCACGCCGTATTGGTGATAGGTTTGTATGAGCTGTTCGATCCAACAACCTCACTCATTGAGCCATTCGATCTGAAATATCTGTAGATTGTGGTTTTAGTTGCTCTCTTATCAAAATAGGGGTCGTCGTGCTCATGATCGTATGGTAGTTGGATTTATAACTACCTATGCAATCAGTGCATATCACCACTAACAATGTGAGTTCGAAGCCCACTAATTGCGAGGTGTACTCGATACAACATTATGTGATAAAGTTTGTCAGTGACTTGCGGCATCTCGGTGATTTTCTCCGGGTACTCCGGTTTCCTCCATCAATAAAACTGACCGCCACGACATAATTGAAATATTGTTGAAAGTGGCGTAAGCACCAGTATTCACTTTAACTCCTATAAATGACAGTACGCCAGCGATGCCTTCATCGCTTTAATACAAAATATAAAAGATCGACAGATCGCAACTGATGCCTTCCTCGCCCATACACTTGTATGAAATCAGATTAACATCAACATAATATTTTGCCGACTAGCCCGCCGAGTACGATGGACGCCGGATTTATTAAATATCTAATAAACTATCATAGTGCAAAATTCATGTTATTCAATATCTACCGTACCAACGGCCATGGCACGCTCAGGCAAAAAAAGAGATAAACCTTATTATAAGAAAAAAGCTCTGGAAACCTGTGTTCTCGATCAAAAATACCTTTTGACAGACTGTCTGTTAGGGACAACACGAGAACTTGCGTTGATTTTGAATATGTGAAGCTTTCCTTACAAAATTATTTACAAATTAATTCCTATATATACGATTAAAAAATAAAATGTTCTCTAAAGCTAACAAACAAATACCGAATAACTCCAATAACCCATAAATTAAAATGAACTTTGACATGTACACTATGGAACGGCGGCTAGAAATGACTCTACCTGTGCAAACTAATTTAAATACCTCTATCGGGTCCACCCGATTGGTCACATTCACGGAACATACCGTTAATACATACCGCTATTACTACCGAACCGCGGGAAAATTCATTAAACCTAACCCTTATCAAAGGCCGCATTACATTGGGGCGGAATATGGCTTCATTAGAGGCATACAATGGGACGGGGAAATACAAACAATGGGGCGAAATTTACCTGTAAAATTTATTGAATTACATGTAAACATAATGATACCTTGTTAATTAAGCAGTGCGTATGTGAACACTTTTTACATTGTTCGTAACCTTCTGAACACATTTATTTCAAATAACTATTTGTCTTCATACAAGATGGACTTGCAAATTGTGAAAACCCAAATCCAGATTCCATGTGTTTTATAATGAAAACTACCGGTAATATTTCGCTGTAATTTTCATTGTATTTAATAAAAATGAAATTTTACGATTTATTCTATCATATTAATGTAGCATTAAGGAGTATATTGTACAAATCATAATTTATGTCATACATTATGATATAAGCCATAATATAAGCGAACAATTGCTAATTGCATTAATAATCGTTAAGTTTTAAACTTTAAAATTGGTATTTGTTGTTGCTACGATATAAGCATGCAGCAGAAAGGAATATCTTGTACAAATCATAATTCATTTCATACATAGGTCATGATATAACTGAACAATTGCTAATTATATTGATTAAATCTTTAAATTTTAAACTTTAAAATTGGTATTTGTTGCTGTTACGCTATAAGCAGGATTCATCTCATACATGTATTATCATATACAACTTGTTAATTTTGTTTGCCATGATATACACCGTAGCTTAATATTAATTATAGTAATTTAAACCGCCCCTTTTTATATTTTCTCATCCGCCCCAATGTATACATTTTCACCGCCCCATTGTATTGTTTTTTTGTCGCCCCATTTTATAAAAATCTGCCCCAACGTTGAACGTCGTTATCAAAATAGGCTTGTAGACTCATTTCTAAAAGCATCGTAATAACATTGTAAATATGTTCAATAAAATAAAACAATATAAAGAGAAACAGTAATTAATCATGTTTGATCCTTTTACAAAATGCACATGGGGTTTTTTTATAATAAAAAGACAAATATCTTGAAGTGTTCCAAATAGAAGCCAAAGGTAATAGCGTTTTGTTTAGTTCAGTATATACACCCCGCGGATAAGATCTAATCGGTTAATTACAAATCACGACTTGATGGCTTTTTTTTTAGATTAGATGTCAAAAAGATATATGGAAATATTTGTTTCATCATGTTGTCTACAGCGGGACATCGCCTTGTAATTCTTAACCTTAATAGTCGGTTTAAGAGCACTTAAGGGCTCATGTTGATTTGTTGTCTATGTACAGTCTCGTGCCAAAAGTATTCGCGGAAAATGGCGGACGTCAAGATCGAGTTGTCTCGCTTTGGCTATTTTGAACTTAGGAAAAAGAAAAATAAGCTAAAACAACTTACCTTTAATACTTCGTAATGTGGCCTTTAGATCTTATACAAGCTAAAACAACTTACCTTTAATACTTCGTAATGTGGCCTTTGGATCTTATACAAGCTAAAACAACTTACCTTTAATACTTCGTAATGTGGCCTTTAGATCTTATACAAGCTAAAAACAACTTACCTTTAATACTTCGTAATGTGGCCTTTGGATCTTATACAAGCTAAAACAACTTACCTTTAATACTTCGTAATGTGGCCTTTAGATCTTATACAAGCTAAAACAACTTACCTTTAATACTTCGTAATGTGGCCTTTGGATCTTATACAAGCTAAAACAACTTACCTTTAATACTTCGTAATGTGGCCTTTGGATCTTATACAAGCTAAAACAACTTACCTTTAATACTTCGTAATGTGACCTTTAGATCTTATACAAGCTAAAACAACTTACCTTTAATACTTCGTAATGTGGCCTTTGGATCTTATATAAGCTAAAACAACTTACCTTTAATACTTCGTAATGTGGCCTTTGGATCTTATACAAGCTAAAACAACTTACCTTTAATACTTCGTAATGTGGCCTTTGGATCTTATACAAGCTAAAACAACTTACCTTTAATACTTCGTAATGTGGCCTTTGGATCTTATACAAGCTAAAACAACTTACCTTTAATACTTCGTAATGTGGCCTTTGGATCTTATACAAGCTAAAACAACTTACCTTTAATACTTCGTAATGTGGCCTTTGGATCTTATACAAGCTAAAACAACTTACCTTTAATACTTCGTAATGTGGCCTTTAGATCTTATACAAGCTAAAACAACTTGCCTTTAATACTTCGTAATGTGGCCTTTGGATCTTATACAAGCTAAAACAACTTACCTTTAATACTTCGTAATGTGGCCTTTGGATCTTATACAAGCTAAAACAACTTACCTTTAATACTTCGTAATGTGACCTTTAGATCTTATACAAGCTAAAACAACTTACCTTTAATACTTCGTAATGTGGCCTTTGGATCTTATACAAGCTAAAAACAACTTACCTTTAATACTTCGTAATGTGGCCTTTGGATCTTATACAAGCTAAAACAACTTACCTTTAATACTTCGTAATGTGGCCTTTGGATCTTATACAAGCTAAAACAACTTACCTTTAATACTTCGTAATGTGGCCTTTGGATCTTATACAAGCTAAAACAACTTACCTTTAATACTTCGTAATGTGGCCTTTAGATCTTATACAAGCTAAAACAACTTACCTTTAATACTTCGTAATGTGGCCTTTGGATCTTATACAAGCTAAAACAACTTACCTTTAATACTTCGTAATGTGGCCTTTGGATCTTATACAAGCTAAAACAACTTACCTTTAATACTTCGTAATGTGACCTTTAGATCTTATACAAGCTAAAACAACTTACCTTTAATACTTCGTAATGTGGCCTTTGGATCTTATACAAGCTAAAACAACTTACCTTTAATACTTCGTAATGTGGCCTTTGGATCTTATACAAGCTAAAACAACTTACCTTTAATACTTCGTAATGTGGCCTTTGGATCTTATACAAGCTAAAACAACTTACCTTTAATACTTCGTAATGTGGCCTTTAGATCTTATACAAGCTAAAACAACTTACCTTTAATACTTCGTAATGTGGCCTTTGGATCTTATACAAGCTAAAACAACTTACCTTTAATACTTCGTAATGTGGCCTTTAGATCTTATACAAGCTAAAACAACTTACCTTTAATACTTCGTAATGTGGCCTTTGGATCTTATACAAGCTAAAACAACTTACCTTTAATACTTCGTAATGTGGCCTTTGGATCTTATACAAGCTAAAACTCGTCTTGGAATGGATTGATACAAGTTCTGAACATATTCAACAGTAAAATCTTGCCAGATGTAAAGAATGGTGTCAAACAACTGGCCAGAGTTAGTAATTCCTCCTGCACGATATTGCAGAGTTCTCTTAATTCTCAACCAACAGTTTTCTATGACATTGATATCAGGTGACTGGGATGGCCATACCATACCATGAATGTTGTTATCATGCTTATACCTCTCCACAATCCTAGCCCTATGGACAGGGGCATTGTCGTCCTGGAACACATAAGAATCATCCGGAAAATGACGGGCAATAACCGGCCATAATTGACTATCCAAAACTGAAATATACTTCTCTGCATTTATATTTCCATTAACTTGACATAAAGTACCGACACCATACCATGTGATACAACCCCGTATCATAACGGAAACTTTGGGCACACATTCAGCAGTCATACATTCTGGACGGTATGCTTCATGAGCGGTTCTCCACACGTAAACCCGATTATTCTGGCCAATAACAATTTGTGATTCATCACTAAATATAATATGTCTCCAGTTTTCATTTACAGTCCATCTTTTTTTCTGTAAGCACCAGGTCAATCGTTTTTTTTTTCTGTTAATTTCTTTCACAACCATTCGCTTTTCCACTATTCTCCTGTAAATACGGTTTTTGTGTAAATATCGCTGAACAGTCCTTTCACTCACACTATGATCTCCATTTCCGATATCAAATTCAGTTGCTATATCCCTCAGAACTTTTCCACGGTTTTTTTTCACCAAGCGCTTCAATCTGGCTTCACTCCGAGCAGACATTGTTCTTGGCCGTCCAGAACGACGAGCTTTTTCAAAACTTTTCCGTTCGTTATAAGTTTTGATAACTGACCTGCAGGTACCTTCAGGTATTGACAACATCCTGGCAATTTCACTAATCTTGTGACCATTTGACTTCAGATTAACAATTACTTCTTTCTTGTCTGGTGACAATTCTTTCGACTTTCGACCCATCTTTGTTTACATAGGAAAAATTACACTGTAAGTATTTTTAGCAGACGATTTTATTACGTCATCGATTTGGACTGTATCAATATAATAGAGACCGTCTCAAACTAAAAAATAGACTGGAATCGGCATTGAAAAATCGATTTAAAAAGCAGTGGAAATGTGCCGTTTCAGGACGTCCGCCATTTTCCGCGAATACTTTTGTCACGAGACTGTATATATATATACCGACTCTAAATAGAATTTACTTACTTACTTACCTACGTAAACTGCGAAAAAAAGGAAACTGTATCTCAATTACCCAAAATGTATATTGACAACAATGGCTATTAATGGTTTCCCTTTAGAATAAATCATCAAGTTCAGCATGTCAAATGGAATTGATTGAAAATAAATAGCTATACACATGTATTGTTAATTATTAATTGATTGATTAATGTTTAACGCCAACTTTAGCAGTATTTCAGCTATATGGTGGCGTATTAATTATTAGAATACCACCATTAAATGCAGCTGATTCTTGTTTAGAACGTTTGAAGTTAATAAAACACATTGGGTTTTGTCAAGTCGTGGTTGACGACGAACTAGGAATGTCTTGATGTAACGTGTTATAAATGTGTACATAACATGGGACCACCAAACTGAACATTTTATAAAGATATCTATTATGACATATAGACTGAAATACAGACAAGGATTATTTAGAACGAATGACTGTGGCTTAACGCCAAGAAAACAATATTTAATCTATAGCATGACAAAGAATAAGTTACATTTCAATGAAGTGATAAATGACGTTCCCTTTATACCAGACCAAACACGTTTAGTTTGATTGTTATATTGCTCCCTTTATACCAGACCAACACGTTTAGTTTGATTGTTATACTGCTCCCTTTATACCAGACCAACACGTTTAGTTTGATTGTTATACTGCTCCCTTTATACCAGACCAACACGTTTAGTTTGATTGTTATACTGCTCCCTTTATACCAGACCAACACGTTTAGTTTGATTGTTATACTGCTCCCTTTATACCAGACCAACACGTTTAGTTTGATTGTTATACTGCTCCCTTTATACCAGACCAACACGTTTAGTTTGATTGTTATACTGCTCCCTTTATACCAGACCAGCACGTTTGGTATGATTGTTATACTGCTCCCTTTATACCAGACCAGCACGTTTGGTATGATTGTTATACTGCTCCCTTTATACCAGACCAACACGTTTGGTATGATTGTTATACTGCTCCCTGTATACCAGACCAGCACGTTTGGTATGATTGTTATACTGCTCCCTTTATACCAGACCAGCACGTTTGGTATGATTGTTATACTGCTCCCTTTATACCAGACCAGCACGTTTGGTATGATTGTTATACTGCTCCCTGTATACCAGACCAGCACGTTTGGTATGATTGTTATACTGCTCCCTTTATACCAGACCAGCACGTTTGGTATGATTGTTATACTGCTCCCTTTATACCAGACCAGCACGTTTGGTATGATTGTTATACTGCTCCCTGTATACCAGACCAGCACGTTTGGTATGATTGTTATACTGCTCCCTTTATACCAGACCAGCACGTTTGGTATGATTGTTATACTGCTCCCTTTATACCAGACCAGCACGTTTAGTTTGATTGTTATACTGCTCCCTTTATACCAGACCAGCACGTTTGGTATGATTGTTATACTGCTCCCTTTATACCAGACCAACACGTTTGGTATGATTGTTATACTGCTAGGTCACTGAAGCTATAGTTCAACATGCCGCTCCGTTCGAAACGATATTCTTATCCCGAGCAAACTAGTCTTTGGACTTGCTCCTTAATGTGCTTAGTGGAGAAGTCTTATCCCGAGCAAACAAGTCTTTGAACCTTAATGTGCTTAGTGGAGAAGCAGCAACTGTATAGTCTTTGGTTAGATCCGACCGAGGGCTCGAACCCAAGATCTAAATATTCCACACTCTACGTTAGTTAACCATTACACCATCGATGCAGTAAGGATTACTTAGAAATAACTTGACTTTCTGGTAAGTATTATGGATGTTTAACGCCACTTTCAACAATCTTCAGTTTATTGTGGTGGTAATATGTGTATGTGAAGAAGTCCTGTTGGAAAACACCGACCTTAAGCAAGTCATTTAGAAACTGAATCACAGTGTTGTATCGAGTACACCTTGCTACGAACTCACACCTTTGTTGGGGATACACACTGAATGTATAACTAGATATAACTAGATATACAAAAACTGACTGTGAAAGGTAAAGCAACAACGCATGCACTGTCCCTTTACTTTGTGTCTAGGTGTAATGTTAACTTGAATCCATGTTCTTCCTTAGCTAATTACCAAGACGCTCCATTAACAAATTAGAACTAGTTTTCCCACTGCAGAACCCTCTCGAACGAAAAGGGGGTACATGTAATTGTGCGGGACGAATCGACTACACTATTTTCCCTTGGAACTGGACTTCACTTACCCTCTCTCATGTGGACAATTTATCTACTCTCACTGAACACTGAACATGTCTACTATGCGTGGCCATTGGTAGTAAGTTCCAATACAGCAATTTCCGACTCCACACTGCTCTGTCAATTACGTCGTGGTCAAAGGAACAAAATTACAAATAATCTTCCCAAAACAGTACACAGAAAATAAAGATTTTGAAAATGCATATGTTTATGTTGTATTCACTAGTATAGTGAACATTTCTGGTCCATCTGCTGTCCTTTTGTAATTTCATCCGTGTGGTAATACGAGGAATCACACTCCAGCGCAATGTTTATCTCTTTCTATGACTAGTTACAATGTATGTAAAACAACAAAAAACGTATCGGAGGGGACACGATTACAAACATAAAGACTTGATCAACATAAATAAAACTATACATGTGATAGAAATACCACGGAAACTGAGAACCTGCACTTTTCAGCTAACAACAAATTTGTATTTTTTAATATATAAACCACTAATTAATATGTTTCCAGTTTTTCCGGGAAAAGTTATTAATGAAAGAAAAGTTTGAAGATACAAAAGTGATAATCACAAGCCTAAACAGAAGAAGGAAAATGATGAATAAATCATGTAGATTTTGTAGTACATACTAATAGACATGTGTACAACTGGCTACGATTGAGGAATAATGTGTTCATATACAACGAATCATGTATAACCCGATAAACAATAAGGCCGATGTTCTTTTATCAAATTAGTCAGATGTTTCGATTAGACAGGTCACACTCGTAATGCTTGCTAAGTTGGACGTTTTGACTTATCACCTTGTCTCTGAGAAGAGTAACACGACGGATGCCACTAGTGCAGCAGGAACTGCTAACCTTTCCGGATCACCTAAATTCAACTCCGGTTTGTAGTGGAGTTCATGTTACTCGATCTTTAATTTTTAGATTTGTTTGTGGATCGTTGTGCCGTTGTATTATCTGTCCGTCTTCGATTTACGGCTTCTGATTACCCATGTGGTATCTTAGATTTACGGCTTCTGATTACCCCTGTGGTATCTTAGATTTACGGCTTCTGATTACCCCTATGGTATCTTAGATCTACGGCTTCTGATTACCCCTATGGTATCTTAGATTTACGGCTTCTGATTACCCCTGTGGTATCTTAGATTTACGCCTTCTGATTACCCCTGTGCTATCTTAGATTTACAGCTTCTGATTACCCCTGTGGTATCTTAGATTTACGGCTTCTGGTTACCCCTGTGGTATCTTAGATTTACGGCTTCTGATTACCCCTATGGTATCTTAGATTTACGGCTTCTGATTACCCCTGTGGTATCTTAGATTTACGGCTTCTGATTACCCTTGTGGTATCTTAGATTTACGGCTTCTGATTACCCCTGTGGTATCTTAGATTTACGGCTTCTGATTACCCCTGTGGTATCTTAGATTTACGGCTTCTGATTACCCCTGTGGTATCTTCAAACTTTCAAAATGTTTGTTTATCTACAAACTCAAAGTAGTTCTGGGAACTTATTAATATAGAGAAAGGACAAGGTTTCTTATTAATAAGACCATTTTACGGACTCGGGAAAGTTTGATTAAGCAAGTAATCAGAGTAACCGCCACTTCTTAGTATAACTTTAGCAATTTATTTCTTGTATGCTATATACAAAGGTATAATTTATGTGTCAATGACACCGACATGTTTTGTTCATTTATAATGCCACGAGACTTTCTAATTTAGGCGCTACCCGATGGATGATTGAATTAATTACATCTAGCTGCTCCGCAGTGTTGTCATTTGAATATAAAACTACTATAGACTAAACATCAACTGTGTGGTGTCGTAAAATAAACATTGCCGTAATGTATGATATCGTAAAATAAACATGTTTAGGAAATCTTTTTAGATAATTTACATATATATGCTTTCATACTATTTGTTCAGTAAACCACAATACATACGTTGTTTAATTAGTACATTGTAAATAATATACAAATAAAAATCACGAACGTGTTCGGCTAATGCAGTTTATTTAAAACGGTAAATTTTTATTATTTGTAAAAATTTAATTCTCTCGCCGATATTCAAATTAAGTTCACTCATGTGTACCTTTCTGTTTAGATTTATCTCTCTCCGATTGGTTGATTCATAATCAGTACTCACCTGTAAATTTCCCGCACGCTTATATCATTCGGTTTAAAATATTTGGTTGAGACAACACGGTTTAATTTAAATGAGTATATGCAGACCAATGTTGGTAACTGCGGTTAGATTGGTAGTTATAATACTGAGGGTGTTACAGCTTGCGCTTGGTGTTGAAGAAGGGGATTTTAGTATAAATTCTCCCAACGTATCAATATGCCATATTTCTGGTCTGGTGATGCCATACGAAACACGAAAATGTCAACGCATTAATTATAAACTGTTAAACGAATTTGGACATCGCAGTGTCGATTTAGATGAGCATATGAACAACGAAGTTAGCTCAGAAACGGGGGTAATCTCACCTGTGAAGAACTCGCCAATATTTACAACGAAATATTTGCACACAGAGGGCGCAATGGACGACATAAAGACGGAAGAAAAGAAGTATGTCGAATCCGTATTCAAATTCGAGGATAAAAGTGACGAAGAGGATCTGGAAGCAACTCTAGCGGAGCTAAGAGAAGAAAAAGAAATGATTATGAAAAGAAACAGAAGAAAACATCTATTGGAACAGATAAAGAAGGAAAAGTCGGAGTTAGAGAAGTTAAAACAGACAGACGGCGCATCTAGTAGTGGTAGGAAAAAGAAAAAGATGGTCGATTAAAAAGAAGAGAAGACAAAGTCCGGCAGTTCAGGCTCAGGTAAACAGACATCACACAAGACAGAAATTAACATCAACGATTTAAGATGCAATAAGAAATTATTGAAATCTGTTAACAAACAATTAAAATCTTTACATCTGATGTCCGATTCATCATCTGATAGTGACAATAGTTCAGATAATTCGGACAATTACAGTACAACTAGTGGGGCTACGACCAAGAAAAAGAAAAAGAAACTTAAAAAATGTACAGTTAGTTTTTCAGACACAAGTAGTTCTGATACTAGTAGTTCACATTACACATACAATAAAACAAAGGGTAAACATGTATCAAATAGTTCAGAGTCTGATAGCAGTTCAGATTATGAATGTAAGAAAAGACACAAACAATATAAGAAAAAATCAGGTTTAAATGTAACATCAAAACAAAGAACCAAACATCCCCAAGATTGCCCCCAATCAAAATTGCAACTGGAATATGCAAACAAGAAAATTAAATTTGAAGATTTAAAATATAACCAGTTTGTCGCAGGAGAAATGGAAATAATTATTGCATGTAAAAATGATAAAGAAAAAACAGGTAGATTAAGATTGTTAAAAAAGATCTCATATTATTATGAACTATATGATTGGAAAGCATTGTTACAATTTTATGCTGCATGGATCCGCAGAATTGAATCTGGGCAGAATAAATGGTCAGATAATTCTGTGGATATAGAAACACCATTGTTGGCTAGTTCTGTTAGACTAAAACAGAACAAGTAAAACAGAGGTGCTAGCAATATGACCAAATCTCCTGTAGTATGGTTTTGTTCAGATTTTCAGAAAAAGATATGTTCTTTTTCCGGATCTCATGACAAGGTCGTCAAGGGTGTGACTAGGCATGTGAAGCATATTTGTGCAAGTTGTTTGTTGAAAGACAACAAACAGCTGCCTCATGCATAGTCGGACCCTTCATGTCCTCATCATGAATTATGACTATATGGTAAGGAGCAAATAAATACAAACTGTTCAGATCATGATTGTAATATTTGTGCAGGTTCTTGTAGTTTGCAAAGTAATTTTGGTGTTCAGAATATTGACAATTTAATACACATGCATGACCGAGTAGCAGAATCCAAAATTCCAAATGCATTCGGATGCAAAATTCCAATTTATTCTAAACTTAATGTAACCTTTTTTCAAAAAATGTTATCAAATTATCACGATTCAGAAGTGGTTAAATTTTTGGAGTTTGGATTTCCTATAAATTGTCAAGGTAATTGTTCAGGTCTATCTAGTGAAAGAAATCACACAGGGGCAACAAATTTTCCAGACAAAATGGAAAAATATTTAAAAAAGGAATGCACATATGGGGCTATAATAGGACCATTTTTCAAGAATCCATTCAAAACTGATATGGTTATTAGCCCACTTAATTCTGTGCCTAAGAAAGAGAGCGAAGATCGCAGGATAATTTTAGATTTAAGTTTTGGTGAATTTGAAGAGTCTGTTAACGGTCATATTGATAAGGATTATTATTTAGGAAATCCTATCAAGGTTTCTTACCCTTCGGTTGACTCTTTGGTGGAGCTGATCAGGGTAAAAGGTCAAGGTTGTCATTGTTTTAAGCGCGATCTAAAACGGGCTTACAGACAAATTCCATGCTGTCCCGGGGACTGGCATTTGGTTGGGTTTTCTTGGAAAAATCACATATTTTTTGATAGAGTTCTTTCTATGGGTTTACGGTCCGCCGCATATATCTGTCAACGGGTGACAAATGTGGTTAGTTATATTTGTGATTTCCATTATGGTTTGCAGGTTATTAACTATCTTGATGACTTTGCGGGATGTAATACTCCAGATAAAACCTCTACAGAATATGACACTTTAGGTCAGGTTTTGAAGGAGTGTGGTCCCAAAGAGTCGGTGGAAAAAGCTATCCCTCCTTCTACATCTATGGTTTTTTTAAGGTATATTAGTTGATACAGTGAACTGTACTATTTCTATTACTAAGGAAAGGCTGGATGAAATTTCATCCTTAGTCGAAGATTGGTTAATAAGAAGCAAGTGTACTTTGAAGGAGTTGCAGTCCTTGCTTGGAAAGTTACATTTTGTTAGTACGTGTGTACGCCCCGGACGACTGTTTGTGTCCAGGTTATTGACTTGGTTAAAAACTTTTGGTGGTCAAAATGTTTCTAAGAAGATTCCAAAATATGTTAAATTGGACTTAGTATGGTGGAGTAATTTTTTGATTATTTATAATGGCGTGTCCATGATGTTTCTACAAGATTTTTCCACACCAGATTGTATTCTATCTTGTGATTCTACTTTGGTTGGTTGTGGCGGACTGTGTGGAGATTTGT
Source organism: Bathymodiolus brooksi (assembly GCA_963680875.1). Lineage (NCBI taxonomy): Eukaryota > Metazoa > Mollusca > Bivalvia > Mytilida > Modiolidae > Bathymodiolus > Bathymodiolus brooksi. The sequence goes on along the minus strand of OY804579.1, from coordinate 126,633,142 downwards.
ATTTTCATAAAATCTTTCCCAGGTTTGTTCAAAAGAAACAGTTGCATATAAATGCCCTTGAACTTCTGTGCTTAGTTGTTAGTTTGAAACTTTGGGCTCACAGGCTTCGAGGGTTAAAAGTGGTAATTTATTGTGACAATTCTTCTTCGGTAACTGTAGTAAATTCTGGGGCCTGCAGGAACTATTTTATGAAATCTTGTTTGAGGGAGATATGTTTCCTGGCTGCTTCGTACGAATTTGTGTTAAAATGTCTTCATTTAGCTACAGTTGAAAATAGGTTAGCAGATTTGTTGTCTAGGTGGGATTTGCATTCAACGATTAGTGAGGAATTTTTAAACCATGCACAAAATAATGCATGGTCTGAAGTAATAGTTGAAGATGAGTTGTTTTTATTTTCAGCCCCTTGGTAAGGTGTTGTTATTCTGTTTATAGATGTGCAGTTGTATAATCTGCGAAAAGACACAGAATTATCCAAAAAGTCGGCTTTTGCGGAAGGGACTTACAAGAATTTAAAAATTCAATTTAAATCTTACTTCTTATTTTGTACATATTTCAAACTGACACCATTACCCACTACAGTCAGTAAATCATGTCTTTATGGAGAATTTTTGAGTAGAAGCTTTAAAAGTGTAAATTCTATTCAAAATTATATTAGCGGAGTTAAAACATTACACTTACTTGCAGGAATTGAATTTCCATCAGAAAATTGGTTTTCTGTCAAATTATTGTATCGTGGTTTAGCACGAGAAAATCTGCATTTGCCTCATAGGGCATTACCTATTACTCCTGATATTCTACTTCAGATGCACAAAAAACTTGATATGTCAAATTCAGTAGATGTAACTTACTGGTGTTCCTATTTGTTTGCCTTTTTCTTGATGGCAAGAAAATCAAATTTGGTACCGGTTTCTGTTAAAAAGTTTGATCCGTCCAAACAATTATGCAGAAAAAATATCACAGTTCATAGGGATTATTTGGTAATAAAATTTTACGGTAAAAAACTATTCAATTTGGAGACAGAAAGTTAGAAATACCCCTAGTTAAAATTCCTAATTCTCCATTATGTCCATATCAGGCATATACTAATATGTGCAAGTTAGTTCCGGCAGATAATAATGACCCTGCATTTTTAATTTGTCATGGACATGTTAGGAAAGTTTTAACTTATATACAATATCAAAGAAAATTAAGAGATACTTTAAAAAGATGCAAATTAAATCCATCCAATTACTCATCACATTCGTTTCGAAGGGGTGGTGCCAGTTGGGCATTTCATTCAAAAGTTCCGTCCGAACTAATTCAGTTTCATGGGGACTGGCATAGTGATGCCTACAAAATTTACCTGGAATTTAACTTTGAGGATAAGTTATCAATTTCTCGCTCCATGGCAAACATGATTTCTCATTAACTTTCTTTGCAGGTGCTTCACATTCAAAGAAATTGGTTTTATTAGTTTCTGACTCTACTTGTAAATACGTAAATAACATTTAATCATACTGATAAACACAATATAAATTTTAACTGGTCTGATAGACACTCAACACTTTATAGTGGCCGTTGGTTTGGTGCTTTATATTAGTTTATGTTAATTGATTTATTATGAACATTAATTACATAATTTGTTCTAAACATTTATAAAATATGTATGTATATAATTTGCCAAAATAATCAATATTTGTCTTATTTCTGTGTTATTTTATTTATATGCAAAATGAGAGCGGAAGGAATTTAGTAAACTAATGCAATTTGTAGTCGAATTGACTTTCACAAAATACATATAGCGTGATAATATATGTAAAAACTTTCCATCCGATATCACATTTTTGCTTTCTGTAACGGTCCACATGTCATCTGATTTAAATGCATTTTTCTACTGACTTTACACTAAGATATTGTGTTCTGTTATAACGATAAAAGTAGCATAGGGCATCAATCAATATAACCGTCTGTCACAGTTTATATAAGATCAACGGACCCTAGATTGACATTGACTTGTAATGCAATTGGACTAAAGTAAATGTACATAGTTAATATTCACATCTCCATTAAAACTTATTTCGGTATTCTTTAATATTTATTTGCATCTATTATCGTGTATTTTTTACCTATTACAATTCCGCAGGAATGCCATATCATTTTACACGGGGTTTTCTTTGGTTTTATGATAAAAGTAAATACATTAATTCGTTAGTAAACATATTATTTGTGCATTGTCCTATTAATAATAATCTATACCCATCTGAAAATAGTAAAAATCGATCTGGTATTCTTATTCTAATAACAAAACGTCAGAAATCAAAGGAAACCATTTTCTTCCTTACCCTCTGACATTCTAAAATATGTTATTACCATTTTCCATACCTGTGTATATTTACTGGATAATCTTCATCAAATGTCGATGGAGGAAATATTACCTGTTTTAATGACTGATTCGAGGCGCAAGCTGGAGTACATTATCATTAATTACAATACATTAAGTAATCTTCAATTTGTAATTGCTGCTGTGAGGCGTACTCGATATAACATTATGTGATACAATTTGTCAGTGAATTACGGCAGGTCGGTGGTTTTCTCCGGTTTCCTCCACCAATAAAACTGACCGCAATGATATAGCTGAATTATTGTTGAAAGTGGCGTTAAACACCATAGAACATAATTGCTGCTTTTGTTATAATAGGCTGGAGGTTAATTACCATAGCACAATCCTGATGCACTACGTACCATAGCTGCAATAATGTAGCTCCTGTGACAAACTTGTGTCTCGGCAGAGCTACAACGCGGTCCCATTCGTCACAATGGAGCAAAAAAAAAGTTGCAGTTGAAACATAAAAACTCACTATTTACGCTTCAAACATTTCATTATAACTATTACTGATGATCCCAGTCCTTGTTAAATGGGTTTGGCTGAGAAATATATGCTTTTCAAAGGTAGCAACAACCTTGTTCAAATTTATCGATCATTTTCCATAACCGGAAACTACGGAAGGCGGGGCTTTTCTAAATATGGTATTTCTTACTACACGCTGATGTAAACATTCACGCCTCAAATCGCCAAATATGGTATCGACATCCAAATAGTGAGGCCGGAAATGACGAAATTCAAAATGTTCAGAGAGTTAAGTAAACATGGATTTTTATTTTGTGGGAATTACATTCTAAAATACTGGTAGGTGATAAAAACTTGTTATAATAATGGACAAAAGGAAAGGTTATGTCTTATTATTGATAAATTCAGGCGTCAGAAACTCTATAAGCGAGCGCAAAAAATCTCGGCGTGTAATGGCATCCCGTTATAACCCTTGCGAGTAAGCGAGCATTTAGAGTTTTATTATTAGAACTATGCATACCATACCACATAAAAACAAATAATGGAAAACCATACAGAAAACAGACGAAACACCGAAATTATATTGTTCGACATAATCCCACGGGTAACGGACGGATCAGATACAAAACACGTCCTTAGGACGGAACGTGCATGAGTGTCTCATGCATTGCTAAAGCTACACTCATTACATGTACAAGAAAGCATGCAGTCACTCTTAATGTACAACAGTTTGTAAGACAACCCGTTGCTTAACGTCTAGTGAACAGTATCACTGTCGTCAAAGAGCTCCGGTCGAAAATGTTCCGTCAGCTTCTTGTACAAGTCAATTAGGCATGATTGACATACAGGCGACGACAAAAAGTAAGTATTATGATCATATAGTATTATTATATCTTGAATCCAGAAGATGTCGTTATCCGTCGATTTTTTTTGTTTGTTTTTACCTATATGTTTCTGTGAGTAACTTCGTCGATTGAAATCATCAAATAAAGCTATAAAAAGTAGTCTATATGTGTAATTAAAGTACACAAACCCTTTGTAATGCTTAGATAAATGATAAATGATAATTTGCACTGGCGTGCTACCATGAATAGTTTTAGACTTACTACAGTGAAAAACACAATGCTTATTTACGTACATTCGTTCCGGCTTTGTCAACCATTACTTTCCGGTTGAGTCCCCAAAATTGTATTTAAATAGACCCGGTTTTGTCAATGTACAAAATTGTAAGAATAGCGTAAGAAAGCTCAATATCACAATTATGTTTCCTTTTGATAAGTTATCTAAGGTTCATTATAACACTTGTCAAGGGTATGTTCGACTTGCAAATTGATAAAAAGAAAAAAGAAAAATTTGTCTTAAATGAATAAATGAATAAAAATTGTGAAAAAAAACAACAGCACATAGTCAAAATATTTTACATGTGGCTGCTTTGTATAACATTAAAAGAAAGAAATACAAAACGGTTTGTGCAGAATTGGCAATCGCCAAAGTTACGTTCGACAGAATGGTCATGATTTTTTTTATAGAACTTGTAATGTTTTCTTTATTTGCTATGCAGTTGGATTATTGCAATATTCAAAGAGTGTTTGGTCAAAAGTAAGAACTCTCACTGTTTATATGCTCATAAGTTGTATGTTAATGCCTGAAAATTGTTTCAGAAGTGGAAAAAGTTGCAAAATGTACGCCATATCCACAAAGTTTTCAAGTTCTGAGGTATCTTTTCAACATTTTAAAATTAAATAACGCTATATATATGCCGCGAGTACCCAGCCTATTCCATTAACATCATGTAGTGCTATTTATTTTTTATATTTTGTTATTTAAAACAAAAGATCTGAATTCTATAAAACTGATGTGGAATCATACAAAACCGGAAACTTTACGACCTATTATTAGACGTGTAACATGTCTATGGGAAAACATCATCTTGTATAGATATAAAATAACTCTTATTGTTTTGAATTAACAAATTTAAAGTCAAATAAAAATTGGGAACGCATCGGTAGAGTAATGGTTAGCGTGCTCGCATCGAGTGCGATAGATTGTGGGTTCGAGTCCCGATCTGGTTAAACCAAAGAATATAAAATTGGTATTTGTTGCTTCTCCGCTAAGCACGCAGCATTAAGGAGTAAGATCAAAGACTTGTTGGCTCGGAATCAGAATAATGTGTCCGAATGGAGCGACATATCTACCCGCGGACTGTTATTTCAGTGAACTAGCACTATACAAATACAACTCATCGTGTTGGTCTAGAACAAAGCGGACGTCATCATCATCTCATTGAAAATTAACTTGTTCTACCATGATATAGCTGAAACATTGCTGAATTGGCGTTAAACAACTATCACTCACTCACTCAATCACTTAAGCAAATTGGCATATTGAGTGTACCCTTTGAGTTTGATAAGTGTTATAATGAACCTTTAGTATGCAACTGTTTGTTTGTTCAGTATCTATTACAAAAACCGGTCCAAGACATGGCATACGGACGCTGTTTAATATTTTGATTGTACATTTTGTTATGAAATTCTAGTTTTATTTTACTTGCATTTCAGGTAGAGATGAAGACTGGAAGCTTGTCGTCATGTGGTTGTTTCTACTGTCAAACGACATTCTTGAATTTTACAATATAATATAAATCTACCAATCAAATTGTCATAAGCTAATACAAATAAAATGAGGGTAATCGCAAGATTGAAACATACGATGTTTTAATATTATTTCTTCACCGTCCCGTTACTGTTTTTTTTTATCCTGCGCTTGTTCTATTTGAGCAGTTGTATTGACCGGATATTTTTTTGTTATATTTGGTTATTGACCAATATATAGTTTTCTGGTATCTGATTCATGTTGAGCGACGGTAAGAAACAGTAACAGCATTTATTCGTATAAGCTTATAAGCTCGGACTTCACAGAGGACACAATCAAAAACGATAAGAACGACGCTTGTTTCTGCTCTTTTTAGACACGTTTTTTGACAGTTTCTTTGGGGCTTTTGACATACCACGATAAATACAATATACGTATATTGTCGGAAAATATATAATTCATTTCCACTCGCTGCGAAACAGGTAAGAAAAACTCGTATATAATATATATATATATATATAAAATAAATGGACAATGTATGTATATTGTGTATTTATTTTCTAAAATAATGTAATATAAATAAGACTCGACACAGTGTAGGATTGTGTGTTCGCTACAAGATCGCATAGCATTTATTATGAACATATATCAACATAGCAAATTCATTCAGTCTGTCATTTCTACCCCTAAAAAATGCAAAATCTATACGAGTAGTTGAAATTCTTTTGGCATTAATCTGGGTGGATGGGCGGGGGGACTATAACATCCAAATCACGAACTTTTGTCGTATTACAACTTGTAACGAACGTCGCATTAATCGAGTACACCTAACATTTTCTTTATATACTAACTGCCAAAATTGTCCGTGCGGAAAGGAATTCAATACTACAGCCTTTGTTAATTTGCATATCTACATGTATAACGTTTATGTAAACATTATACTGTGAAGAAAATTTAATATCGTTTCCACGAAGCTATTTCCACAGAGTGACTTCGTTATCAACGAGTATAAAATTCAAATATTGTATTATCAAAAGAATTCCCCACTGATGCGCTTGGACAGCGACTGCAAGTGAATGTAGCGTATTGAGCGCCGGTCGTGATGTCAGTGCCACAAAAAGCATCAACAATCAAGTGTTCGCGACAGCAGCAATTTAACATAGAAATAACGATTTTTTTTTTATTGGACAAAATAGCTGAAATTAGGAGCCATGGCGAATATTCATACTATGGGTCAGGATTTATCGCTTTTGAGATATTTGCTAATCATAACTATTGTTAAATTGCAATATAATGATCAATAATAATACGATCAGTCGTATTTACATACTGACAAAACCGGTTTCTATACATGTTTACAATTTGACAAAGCCGGATTTCAAAAATATCTGTTGACATCAAGTTTTAGGTTATAACTAGTTAGTAATTGACTTTTCCTCAACAAAATAATATCTCTAAGTAAAATAAATCATTCATTAATAATTTTTCTTTTTTGGCAACATTTCATTCATTCGTAAATACAAGATATAGCGATATTTCAATTGATCGTAATGATTTTGATGCCGGATTCCTTATAACTTTTAGAATAAATCTAATTTTACACTGTTAAAAGCAATGATATTTGGACAACATATGACAATAATAATAATAACAATCACGATATAGCATCATTATTCAAAACATTATATATACAGTATATTCATAAAAACTGACGATAATCGTCTGTGTCTTCTTTAAAAATACCGCTTTATAATATCCCGGATGTTGACGAAACAATTTCGATCGGAGCTCTTTGACGAAAGTGAGTATTTCAGCTATATTCACGATGAGAAAAGGTTTATTATAAAAACAAATCGCGTGGGTAAAATAATCACTACATTGAGCCTATGGACAGTTTGCATTTAGAATAGTTTTGGTACCGTTAGAAAAGCTTGCCTTGTAATGAGCTACCAACAATAACTCTCAAAAACTGTTGAATAAATTAGGAGCTGTTTCAAGTTATCTTCTGTGTGCAAGGAATTCGGCATTCTCCAGAAACGGGGATCTAATTTATGCTCCCGTCATAAAGGCGGGATTTGTTTTTGATTTTGATTTGTCCGTCAAAACCAGCCGACGCCCGGCGGAACTGTCCCCGCAAAGAATATATATCCTATTTCTGGACCTTGATGTTTACACTTGAAGGTACGATAGTGGCGACGTGTCATTCGTCTTATACAGTTATATAAAATCATAAAATGGTAGTATTAAATATTATTTTATCCTGTAATCAGTACATTTGCTGTACAAATATGCTATACGAATACATTTTTGCTTTATTTGTACTAGACGAATAACCTTTTCAGCCTACGAATAAACTTTCCTGGTACCCTGTAGCTATGTACAGCGGAGGGCGCAGACAAGTATGTACTCGCTGCGAAACAGGCCTGAAAAGCTCGCCGAAGGCTCGCTATTCTGCCTGTTTCTAAAGCTCGTACAAATAAATTTTATATTTACCGACAATGTACGTATACTGTATATTTATCCTGCAATCAGTACATTTACTGTACAAATATGCTATACGAATAAATTTTTGCTTTATTCGTACTAGACGAATAAACTTTTCAGCCTACGAATAAACTTTTCAGCCTGCGAATAAACTTTCCTGGTACCCTGTATCTATGTACAGCGGAGGGCGCAGACAAGTATGAAACTGGTACTAATATAACGCGGACCACGTAGAAGACACCCTTGACAACATTTATGAAAGGCGAGGTATGACGCTTGTTTCTGTCCTTTTTGTTTAAATCTGACAAGTTTTCCGACTTTTTTGACATTGCAGGATAAACACAATATACGTACGTTGTCGTTAAATATAAAATTCATTTGTACTCGCTGCGAAACAGGCCTGAAAAGCTCGCCAGAGGCTCGCTATTCTGCCTGTTTCTAAAGCTCGTACAAATAAATTTTATATTTACCGACAATGTACGTATACTGTATATATATCGGTAACAAATTAAGACAGAGAGATACGAAAGCACTAAACATTTCATGACGGAGACCATACATTATTGAGTAATGACAACAATGATTTGTCTATGTTTGGACGGATTGTTTATATTACCAGAAAAAGAACAAACCTATGTTATGTAATCTCTTCACTTTGAACTGGATACTAAAGATACTATAAACTACAGAAACAGGAATATTAATTATTCCATTATGCAAAGATTCAGGTAAAATACCAATAACATTGAAAACAAAGAAATACCACACCATTAGAACAGTTGTAAAATTGATTGATTATATAACCAGGAAAAAAAACATAATCAAAATATGTGATCAGTATGCAGAAATGGGAATATTAATTACCCCATAACGCAAAGATCCATGGAGGAAAAATACCAATAAAATGAAAGAGACCAAAAATATTACACTAACAGAACAGTTTTATTAAAAAAAATATATATTAATTAGAAACTGTTAATTTCAATAACAGATAAATCGGTTAAGCCACGTCTTTGAATATGTATCTGCAGTAGATCACATTAGGTACAAAGAGACATAACTCCAGTGATAATGTCCCAGGGATAACTACAAAAATATCTATATATTAGAACTCTAAGAGAGACGATTAATGAAGTTGATACTATTGGAAAATTGTTGTTTAACGTACAATGAGCAGCAGTTTAGCTAGATTTATAGCCATGAGTAATACGTATTGAAATTGTAGATCACACAGAAGGCACAGGGTTAGGCGTATGTACGAATGTTTTGATTGGCACAAGAAAATGGGATATGATGGATAGATAATTGGGGTGTTATGGTGTTTAACGCCACTTTCAAAAATATTTCAGTTATATCGTGGTGTTCAGTTTTATTGGTGGAGTACCCGGAGAAAACCACCGACCTGCCGCAAGTCACTGACAAACTTTATTACATAATGTAGTATCAAGTACACCTCGGGATTCGAACTCACAACGTTAATGGTGATATTCATTGGTTGCATAGGTATTTGTAAATCTAACTACCATTCGATCACGACCACGACGGCCCCTTATAGATAATTGATATTATTGTGAAAATGGACCTCCGTTATTGTACACGCTATCTTTGAGTTCGAATCTTGCACAAAGCGAGTTGTACTTGATACCACCTTCTGTGATAAAGTATGTCGGCGACATACGAAATGTCGGAGGTTTTCACCGAGTACTATGGAGTCTTGTATAAATTAAACTGACCACCCCCATATGACTGAAATACTTTTAAAAGTCCTAATCACAATTCTAATAGGTACGTGAAATACTCTTCAATTATTGCACTTCATTGATTGCGATATGATGTGTTATGGAGCACTGGAAAGCAATATTGACCAAGGCCGAAGGTCGCGGTCAATATTACTTTTTCAGTCCTCCATAACACATCATATTGCACAAAATGAAGTGCTGTAATTGTTTTATTACATTTAACATTCCACGTTTTTTTTTGTGCACCTGGATCAATTTTTAGGGATTGTTTGTTGTTTTTTTTCAAATTCAAAAAGCATAGATACTTGTACTAATTCAGTGTGTACAAATTTATATTACTAATTCAATGTGACTAAATTTATATATGCATTCTGCTTGCGTTTGTAAAACTTCTGTGCCACTTTCTGTTTGTATTTGTGTGACGTCATTGCAACGGACGTAGAAAACGTTTGGCTAGTAAATTTAAAAATTTTGCCGGAATTTCGCCCACAGCAAAATAGATCTTTCAATATGAAATCCTGCCGTGTAATATTTACAGATTAATACATGGGTATTTCCATATTGGCCTGGTTATCATACCTCGACCCATATTGGCACTCGACTGCGTCTCGGGCCAATATGGGGGTCTCGGGATGATAACCAGGCCAATATGGAAATACCCATGTATTAAACTATTTATTACATACTTCCGACATCTAGAAGAGAGACACCCATATTGGCCTGAGACGACGTCGAGGCCCATATTAGCCCAGGCCAATATGGGCCTCGATATGGAAATGATCTTATAGTAATCCAATAACCGGTTATTTTCCCGGGGTATGAGAGTATGGACAGTTTACTTCCGGTCATACAAAAATGCCTTTATTTGAACTAAGTATGTAACAAGACGATTTATCACAAAAAATGAATTATATGGTTTTATAATACTGTATAAAACCATAAATGTAATAATTTACATTATAGCATTGAACGTAAGAGACAACTTGAAACAGTTCTTTATGAACAAAAGCGTGTTAGAAATGGTCGCTTTGTGTAACGTTACAAGGCAAACCATTCTGATCCTATTTGATCTCCTTTTTCCTGTGGTAATTTCGATTTCAGCCTATTGATGCTATAATTAGTGCCAACAGGTCAATCACTTTAAAGCTTAATTAATCGTCATCATTATTAAATACATGTACACGGAAATAGTGGTTCTATGCTACATGTGCGGTTCCGGAGAACGCGTTGATGAAATTAGATGATCTACGAGAGCACCTTTGTCATCAATATGTGGATTTCAGTTCTTTTGCATATTAACTTGTAGATAATATAGCTAAAATTTTACCCTGTGATAAAACTTTGAGTTTCGTTTAGAATAATAAGAGGAATCATGTTTATTTCACTCAGTTTCCCAAGAATGGCCCAAGCGAGTTGATAAAGCAAGTTTATTAACTGGTTCCGAATGTTATTACATGCCTTTCCGTCAATGTTCGTAAGTTCACTTCGTGGATTTCCGGAAAACTGTATTTACAAGCATAATTAAACTGTTTTATTGAATATTTGCACAGAAAATTATGAACGACCAATTTTTTCTCTTACGATATTGAAAGTGCCAAAAAAAAGCTCATTTATTGGATTTTTATATTAAAACAATAAATTTCCTGTTCCATAATTATGTATTTAATTCTAGCCAAAATGACTAAACATTTTTGTACAAATCAGTTATTTCCTCTGTTGAAGTATATGATAAGCAGATCATAACATGTCATTTTTCATATCATACCCTTTATCAGCTCTCGTTCATATATCATCCCTTGAGCCTATCAGCTCTCGGGCTGCTATCATGACCAAGGGCTAATAAAGGGTATGATATGAAAAATGCCATGTAATAATCTATATTTATTAATTAACTTTGATTTGTTAGCCTTTATATGATCAAATCTGTCAATACAATATAAAAACTTTCATTCGGACAATACGACAAAATCCAGTCCAATATATATACGGATATTTTCCGTATTGGCCCAATTCCAGTAAGTCCAATAACAACTAGATCGGAATCCGCTACACATTTCGACAATTGCAAGGTAAATTCCCGAGAGATATTAGACTGGTTAATTAATAAAGGTATCATTATGTGATGGTTTTTTTCATATTGGCCTAGCTATAGGTCCTCGGTCTGCTGTATTGGTGTTCGGCTGCGCCTCAGGCCAATACAGCAGGACTCGGACCTATAACTAGGCCAATATGAAAAACATCACGTAATGATACTATATTATCGTATTGAAATAATTTCTATGTCAATTTGGCATGCGATCATTGAGTAAGAATAAACGTTAGCGACAACTGACGGGTAATCAAGACAACTGACGGGGTAATCAAGACAACTAACGGGGTAATCAAGATAACTGACGAGGTAATCAAGACAACTAACGGGGTAATCAAGACAATTAACGGGGTAATCAAGACAACTAACAGGGTAATCAAGACAACTGACGGGGTAATCAAGACAACTGACGGGGTAATCAAGACAACTGACGGGGTAATCAAGACAACTGACGGGGTAATCAAGACAACTGACGGGGTAATCAAGGCAACTGACGGGGTAATCAAGACAACTGACGGGGTAATCAAGACAACTGACGGGGTAATCAAGCCAACTGACGGTAATCAAGACAACTGACGGGGTAATCAAGACAACTGACGGGGTAATGAAGACACCTGACGGGGTAATCAAGACAACTAACGGGGTAATCAAGATAACTGACGAGGTAATCAAGACAACTGACGGGGTAATCAAGATAACTGACGGGGTAATCAAGACAACTGACGGGGTAATCAAGCCAACTGACGGTAATCAAGACAACTGACGGGGTAATCAAGACAACTGACGGGGTAATGAAGACACCTGACGGGGTAATCAAGACAACTAACGGGGTAATCAAGATAACTGACGAGGTAATCAAGACAACTGACGGGGTAATCAAGATAACTGACGGGGTAATCAAGACAACTGACGGGGTAATCAAGATAACTGACGGGGTAATCAAGACAACTGACGGGGTAATCAAGACAACTAATGGGGTAATCAAGATAACTGACGAGGTAATCAAGACAACTGACGGGGTAATCAAGATAACTGACGGGGTAATCAAGACAACTGACGGGGTAATCAAGATAACTGACGGGGTAATCAAGACAACTGACGGTAATCAAGACAACTGACGGGGTAATCAAGGCAACTGACGGGGTAATGAAGACAACTGACGGGGTAATCAAGACAACTGACGGGGTAATCAAGATAACTGACGGGGTAATCAAGACAACTGACGGGGTAATCAAGACAACTGACGGAGTAACCAAGACAACTGACGGGGTAATCGAGACAACTGACGGGGTAATCAAGACAACTGACGGGGTAATCAAGGCAACTGAGGGGGTAATCAAGACAACTGACGGGGTAATCAAGACAACTGACGGGGTAATGAAGACAACTGACGGGGTAATCAAGACAACTGACGGGGTAATCAAGACAACTGACGGGGTAATCAAGACAACTGAGGGGTAATCAAGACAACTGACGGGGTAATCAAGACAACTGACGGGGTAATGAAGATAACTGACGGGGTAATCAAGACAACTGACGGGGTAATCAAGACAACTGACGGGGTAATCAAGACAACTGACGGGGTAATCAAGACAACTGACGGGGTAATCAAGACAACTGACGGGGTAATGAAGATAACTGACGGGGTAATGAAGACAACTGACGGGGTAATTAAGATAACTGACGGGGTAATCAAGACAACTGACGGGGTAATCAAGACAACTGAGGGGTAATCAAGACAACTGACAGTAATCAAGTCAACTGACGGGGTAATCAAGATAACTGACGGGGTAATCAAGACAACTGACGGGGTAATCAAGATAACTGACGGGGTAATCAAGACAACTGACGGGTATCAAGACAACTGACGGGGTAATCAAGGCAACTGACGGGGTAATGAAGACAACTGACGGGGTAATCAAGACAACTGACGGGGTAATCAAGATAACTGACGGGGTAATCAAGACAACTGACGGGGTAATCAAGACAACTGACGGAGTAACCAAGACAACTGACGGGGTAATCGAGACAACTGACGGGGTAATCAAGACAACTGACGGGGTAATCAAGGCAACTGAGGGGGTAATCAAGACAACTGACGGGGTAATCAAGGCAACTGACGGGGTAATCAAGACAACTGACGGGGTAATCAAGACAACTGACGGGGTAATCAAAACAACTGACGGGGTAATCAAGACAACTGACGGGGTAATCAAGACAACTGAGGGGTAATCAAGACAACTGACGGGGTAATCAAGACAACTGACGGGGTAATGAAGATAACTGACGGGGTAATGAAGACAACTGACGGGGTAATCAAGACAACTGACGGGGTAATCAAGACAACTGACAGGGTAATGAAGACAACTGACGGGGTAATCAAGACAACTGACGGGGTAATGAAGATAACTGACGGGGTAATGAAGACAACTGACGGGGTAATCAAGATAACTGACGGGGTAATCAAGACAACTGACGGGGTAATCAAGACAACTGAGGGGTAATCAAGACAACTGACAGTAATCAAGACAACTGACGGGGTAATCAAGACAAAGGTGAAACACGCGCAACATTGAATACGAGACACACAAAAACACGCATAAATCATATTCATGTTGTTTTATCTTAATAGAAAAAAATCATGTGGACGAATCGAAGGAGAATATAGCTACCAATTACTTTACATGTACATTGGGAAGTTAATACACAAGTAGATGTACGTATGTATCTCAATGTAGTTAACATACTGTTCACCCGACGTTAAACAACAATCAATGTGTTGCTTCATAGCGAATCTATTTATAGACAAATCAGGTAACATACATTTAAATACCCTTTACTATTAATAATTAAAGCTAACCAGAACAAAATATATTTAAACTGTGTGTGTGACATGAATGATCAAAACAAATGTGTGTTTGAACATGGAAGATTTTGAACAATGTCAGGTGAGATATTTATTCCTTCTTATATTTACTTTTAATAATAAATTAATAATTTAATAAGATATTTTTCAAATTCCATAATAGTTGCTTCATGCTCATTAAATTACTAATATAATGTGTATAAAATTATGCATACTGAACAAATTATAAGTGTTGCTATTTACGTTATGTATTGATTTACACAATGACAATGTATCCTTGGCGAGTTTAAACTTTTAATATACTGACATACAAATTCATGTATATATGTACTATGTATGTACTGATCTATATCTTTTGTGTGTATATAAGGGAACGAACATTTAACTTGAAGGGGGGTTATGGTTTTTTTCTAAAAAAAAATATTCTGATTCCCAATGTTGCTGAAAAAAATATTCTGATTTTGGTGAAGGAAAAAAAAAATAATCTGATTCAGAGTTTTTGTCATATAACCTATTGTTGAATTCTGGAAAAAAAATTTCGCGCTTAGCGCAACAAAAAAAAATATTCTAACTCTCGTGTTGTCCGAAAAAAAAATTCTAAACGAAACAAAAAACCATAACCCCCCCCCTTCAAGTTAAATGGTCGGTCCCTAATTATGACAATAGAATACACAGTTCGTCGAAGGTCCTTGCATTGGTGACTTCTTGATGTGACCGAACCACACATGTAATGAATGTTAATTAAACGCTAAGTCAGCATTTGTTAAGTTATATATGCTAACGTTGATGACATTGTCTCTGTTTTGTACTAGATAAACATATTGCGCTGGATTTGTACAGTGCTCGCTCAATGAAACATTAGTCCTTATATAGACACTCCAATAAAACAGTCAGTAATATTCCACCCGAAATTGATAATTAATGATTTAAAGTCTATTGTCCAGTCATTGCAATTTGATATTTTTATTGATTCATTTATTTATAAACGAAACAAATAGTAGGCTAATTATCAGTTCAAGCTTTTCATTATGTTATATGGTATTTGTTAATAAGAAAAGTTTGAAGATATCAAAGGGAGGTAATCAGAATCCGTAAAATCTAAGAGGAATAGACAACACAATGGCCAAAAGACAAAGAACAAAAAAACAAACAATGATCTACAAAACATACACATAAAACTAAAGATCGAGTAACATGAACCCCACTAAAAACCGGGGGTGAAGTCTTTATTCTCGCAAAAGAAAAATTGGTGATCAGATTCAGACAGCATCAAAATATTTTAGGCATATAATAGTATATAACACAAGTGACCTTGAGGTATAGAAATAGGACACAGCGACTCCCATTGCAACTTGTAACAACATGTTATGAGTTGAAGGCAAGACAAGACTTTCAACCCTGTACCTTTTCTCCTGAGGAAATGCTACTCACCTAACAATACAAAACACAAGACAGAGACATAAACAGAAAATGTGAGACAGATCACATATACAATACTTCTGATTAATTATTACTACCTCGAACCTTTGATATAATGTTTTATCTTTGATTTAGGAATCCATATTATCATGGAATACCACAGACCCACGGTTTCAAGAATGTATAGAGAAGTCCGTTATTTCATGGACTCCGTGTGTTCTCCTTTTGTTAGGAACGCCCCTGCATGTGTTGACGTTAAACAATGACACAAAGCCAACAGTACTGAAAAATATTCAAAAGGTAGGTAATAACATCTTAAATTGTAATCCGTTGATAAGACAAATTAATGCCACGATTTTATTTAATGAATATTAAAAAGTCTAACCTCGATGCGATCATTTTGTTTCAGGATACAACCCCACACCCCTTCCCTACCCAAAACGGGATGGCCACTTCTGGTGCAGGACGAATTATAATACACACAATTCGTTGTTGCAATTCCGACCTGACCCATGATTCATTATTTAATTTACCCTGTGATTATCAAAATACCGTCCATATGCCCTCTGTAGTGCCTATTTTATTCCTTTCTTTATGTTTTATTAGTTTACAAACTTGTTCTCGTAATGAGTATTGCTGAGATACTGCTAATGCTAACTCGACGTTAAACAACGATTATTTAATCAATGTAACAACGTGTAGCAGCCCCTAATGAGCAACCGTTTATTAGGAGTTGTCGTTGATGTCCTGTTGCCAGGCACTCTTCCCGACCCTATCCATTATATTTTCGTTTTCCTTTAGCAATATAAAATTGCCCATGTATCGATGTCGTCTCTTTGCCTACAAAATGCATTGTTTATATACGTGTTCTCGCTATGAATATAGTTTTAAAAAACTTGCTTACTTAATGTTGAACAATAATCCATTGTAATCCTTTTTTTTTGTAGGTCATAACTCTATTTATAGCTGTTATAACGTTATGTAATATAGGGTTGATTCTGATGGATATTGTGAACGGAGATATTGTACCTACTTCTGTTGTTTTGTCACCAATTATTATTATACTATCATTGGTAAGTGTGAATAACAATAAAGTACTACAATCAACTTGACGAAAATATAAAACAAAAAATATACATTTGTTGAGTGTTGGATGATTTCAAACGAATTTATTGAATTTCCAAATGGGCAAGAAATATGCCCTTATTTGACTACTCGTTATTGTATTAGAATGTGATTTTATTTATCCACTGTCTATTTTTAACAATTTGTTAGGGTACTTGTCTCGAGTGCAGACGATCGTTTGATCTATCTATTTTCCCTATCGTAAGTACAATATATATTCCGTGCTATTATATTTTACATGCATCAGTTAGGAACAATAGTAAAACTAGTTGTCAAGAAGGCAGAATAATGTGTCCGCATGCAACCTTATCTCTACCTGCGGACATTTTTATTCTAATGAGCTACCATTTTAAACATTCAGCCTTTTGGTCTAGTTCAAAGCAGCAGCATTAGCATACCAGCATCGTCTCGTTAATGTGCTCTCGCCATGCTATAACTGAAGAAATTATCAGTTGTCGTTAAATAACAATCACACATTCATCAAGAAGACAACGACAAACGTGAGATGCAATAAATGTATGACTGGTAACATACCTACTTGATTGTAACCTAACGTCATGAGACCATGTACGTTCATTCAATAAGCATGTATGTAATATGATGTTCTTGGGATGATCTATGTGAAGATGGCATCCAGAGATCATTTCCAGCTCCCTGTTGTTCATTCTGTATGTAACATTGGTATTTTACGTCGGTTGGTTGTGTATATGGTACACACAAACAACTAGCGGACACCTCTGTAGTTGAGACTAGGTCATATACCCCCTTGTTCACTCTTGGTCAAATTCATTCTACACCTTGTCAACTATAGATAAATGGTTCGGTACCCTGTGCAGTAATGCAATATTATTAATACATTGTGATCAAGTAAGTATTTATACTGTCCATTATTATTTGTAGGTAACAGCAATATATAATGATAATAGACGACAACAACAGAGAAAAATGAAGACTAATACGTTTCTAAATATAACATGGATTTTGTTGTTCTTTGCAATAAGTCTACGTTTGTATCTACATGATTCCACACACAATTCCTTCTTTAAGGTAGGTAATATATATTATTGTACAATTGTATCATATTGGTAAGTACGGATATGAGTGTAAATGACCATGTTCGCTGACAATGGTTTAAAGACGTCACATGGTTGCTTCGTATTGCACTGTATGTCATGCTTGATAGACCAAAGCAGTCCTGATTATAATAAATGTAGCTTTTGTCATAATATAATTGCAAGACTGTGACTTGGTCAATATATTGTAATTGAATATCAGCCTCATTCAATATTACTGTCTTGTGGCCTTAACCATCAAATCGGGAATGTGTAAACTGTTTATTAAATATTGTTGTAGTTCTTGTAAAATCGCTACATCTTATAATTTCAGGATCTTTCATTTTTATTCAGGACTTTATTTATTAGAATCTAAAGTTGCTATGCTGTGCATATTATGTATTTTTTAATTGAATGAATACCTAGCATGGACGGTATGTGATACAAAATGTAGTCGTGTCATATTACAATTTCTTAAGCAAGTCTCCAAAGCCATTGGACTTAGCTTTAGATTATATATTATTAGTGTAATATTCTTTTTAATGTTTGTATGGTTTTATTTACAGAATGGCATCACTGACAGCTTAAACTTCACGACTCTCTGTTTATATTTTGTTCTGGTGCTATGCCGTGTAATAAAGTCGGCATTCACTGAGACATTGGTTGAAGATGAGAAAGACTTCAAAGATCAGGTACATATATAATTACTTATGTTTTTTTTATCTCTACTACAATACAGAATTTGCATTGCACGCACCAGTTTAATTAGTTAACATATACATAGGGAATCCGAGGGTATAGAAATTAGTCCTAATTTGTCGGTTTCCAAATGCAGCCTCACTCGTAAAAAGTATGTACAGGATAGAAATACAACATGCTCAATAATGTGGAGAAATATGGCGCGTAATAAAAGATAGATATCCAACTTAATGCACACATCGCGTTTCTGGAATAACCTTCATCATGTACGCTCAAAGCCAACATATTTGAAAACCAAATAATTTAAAAGCCTTTGCGAGTAAGAAAACCAAAGAACCAAACAGGTGACATATAGATCGAGAATAGCCTTAGTTTAATGGGCCACATATAGGGTTGATCGAGAATAGTCTTAGTTTAATGGGTCACATATAGGGTTGATCGAGAATAGTCTTAGTTTAATGGGTCACATATAGGGTTGATCGAGAATAGTCTTAGTTTAATGGGTCACATATAGGGTTGATCGAGAATAGTCTTAGTTTAATGGGTCACATATAGGGTTGATCGAGAATAGTCTTAGTTTAATGGGTCACATATAGGGTTGATCGAGAATAGTCTTAGTTTAATGGGTCACATATAGGGTTGATCGAGAATAGTCTTAGTTTAATGGGTCACATATAGGGTTGATCGAGAATAGTCTTAGTTTAATGGGTCACATATAGGGTTGATCGAGAATAGTCTTAGTTTAATGGGTCACATATAGGGTTGATCGAGAATAGTCTTAGTTTAATGGGTCACATATAGGGTTGATCGAGAATAGTCTTAGTTTAATGGGTCACATATAGGGTTGATCGAGAATAGCCTTAGTTTAATGGGTCACATATAGGGTTGATAGAGAATAGTCTTAGTTTAATGGGTCACATATAGGGTTCATCGAGAATAGTCTTAGTTTAATGGGTCACATATAGGGTTGATAGAGAATAGCCTTAGTTTAATGGGTCACATATAGGGTTGATCGAGAATAGTCTTAGTTTAATGGGTCACATATAGGGTTGATAGA